>JAYESA010000006.1:185053067-185725567 GCA_036927795.1 Iris macrosiphon | reverse complement strand
ATGTATTTTTACGCGCAGGGTGCGTTTGAAGTTTCTGGATTGACACTGAGGCATTGCCAGAAGTTTTGTCTGCCACGTCACAGACGAAAGACGAAGTTTTACGCGCAGGGTACATTCTAGACTTCTGGATTGGCAAATTGCCATAAGTTTTTTCTTCCACGTCACGGACAGAAGACGAGATTTTATGCGCAGGGCGCGTTCTAGACTTCTGGATTGGCACTAAGGCATTGCCAGAAGTTTTGTCTGCCACGTCACGAACGGGAGACGAGATTTTATGCGCAGGGCATATTCTAGACTTCTGGATTGGCACTAAGGCATTGCCAGAAGTTTTGTCTGCCATGTCACAGACGAAAGATAAGATTTTACGCGCAGAGCGCGTATGCTGTGTTGTCACAACCTTGTTGATCAGAGGAGGAGAGCCAGCAGGAAGGGTAGAGGACGTCTTGGGCATCCAAACTTTATGCAGCTTCCTGTTGTCCTGGACAGAGAGGGAACGAGAGCTATCCCCTGCACGAAGCATGTCTTCATAAGCAGATTGGTCGAATTAGACGACCAAAGTCTTCTTCGTTGATCCGACGGATAACACATCGTGTTGAGCAATTGCCTTCTCATCAGATGAGAAAGTAGTCCCCAGCAGAGTCACCATCTTGTATTTGATGATAAACAAAAGAATGAAACTAGGTTTATACGAAACCCTTTCTTTGTTTACAAACAAGAAAAAAGAGTACAATTAATCCTATACGAGGATGTTAAGTACAATAAAAATGATTCTGGGGAAAAATTGCTATAGGAGTCTGATTTGCGGTCGATCACTTTGTCCCTTGGACCATACGATGAGGAAGAAGTGATGTAGAAGAAGAAGAAGCTTCTAAAATTACAGGAGGGATTGAATTCTTGTTGCCAAAGCCGTCAATCAACGCTCTCTGTCTGTGCTCTCTCTCTATAATCTCTTGATCTCTGATCTTGGTTCTCTCCTCGATCTTTTTGACCTTCTTTTCGATCTTTTTTTTCTTTCCCCTCTCTGTGACCAGAGGTCTCTATTTATAGAGATCAGTCACAGTAACTGTCCAGTCGGCGTAGAGGCCAAACTGTGGAGAGAGTTATACCTTTTACGCGGCGGTTATAATAACTGCTACCTACGTTCGAATGATCCTCTGAATATGCATATGACACGTGTCCCATTATGAGGTAACGCATATAACTGCCTCTCGAAGATCACGGCATGCAATCCACGTAGATAACTGCCCCTCGCGTAGAGATGGCTGGCATAAAAGCCAAATAGCTGTCTTGTTGGCGTAAAAGCCAAATAGCTATCTTGTTGGTGTAAAAGCCAAATAGCTGTCTTATTGGCATAAAAGTGAAATAGCTATCTTGTTGGCATAAAAGCCAAATAGCTGTCTTGTTGGCGTAAAAGCTAAATAGCTGTCATATTGGCGTAAAAACCAAAATGCTAGGTATTTGATGATAAACAAAAGAATAAAAACCGAGTTTATACGAAACCCTTTCTTTGTTTACAAACAAGAAAAAAAAGAGTACAATTAATCCTATACGAGGATGTTAAGTACAAAAAAATAATTCTGGGGAAAAATTGCTATAAGAGTCTGATCTGCGGTCGATCACTTTGTCCCTTGGACCACATGATGATGTAGAAGTTTTGTAGAAGAAGAATAAGCTTCAAAGATTTCAGGAGGGATTAAATTTTTGTTGCCAAAGTTGTCAATCACCGCTCTCTGCCTATGCTCTCTGCTCTTCTAATTCCGACCTTTCTTTTTCTCTCTTCTCTCTTTTCGATCCCCCCTCTTCCTGTGACCAGAAGTCTCTATTTATAGAGATCGGTCACAGTAACTGTCCAGTCGGTGTAGAAGATAGACTGTGAAGAGAGTAACATTCTTTACGCGGCGGTTATAATAACTGCTACCTATGTCTGAATGATCTCCTGAATCTGCGTGTGACGCGTGTCCCATTATGAGATAACGCATATAACTGCTTCTCGAAGATCACGGCATGCAAGTCACGTAGGTAACTGCCCCTCGCGTAGAGATGGTTGGGGTATAAGCCAAATAACTATCTCGTTGGCGTAAAAGCCAAATTGCTGTCTTATTGGCGTAAAAGCCAAATAGCTGTCTTGTTGGCGTAAAAGCCAAATAGCTGTCTTGTTGGCGTAAAAGCCAAATAGCTGTCTTGTTGGCATAAAATCCAAATAGCTGTCTTGTTGGCATAAAAGCCAAATAGCTGTCTAGTTGGCGTAAAAGCTAAATAGCCATCTTATTGGCGTAAAAGCCAAATAGCTGTCTTATTGGCATAAAAGCCAAATAGCCGTCTTGTTGGCGTAAAAACCAGATAGCTGTTTTGTTGGCGTAAAAGCCAAATTCTGTGTAAAACTTGCTGCTGCAGGAATAGTAGATAACCAGCGTAAAACTAGCCAATTATCCTTCTCGACTGAGGTCTTGAGCGTATTCTGGGCCAAATAGCCTTATCACATACCTTTGCAAATATAGCCTGAGTTGGCGTATTTTGAGGAGATAGCATACGGCATGCTCTTATAGTTGAAAATAGCCTGGTTGGCATATTTCCAGGAGATAGCATACGACATGCTCCTATAGTTGAAAATAGCTTGGTTGGCGTAAAATGCCAGGATGGTAACGTGAGCGTATTAGCCTTAGTTTTAGCTCTCTCAGTCATGACAAAATTATAAAGGATAGAACCAAATCTCGTGCATTTAATGCAGAGATACGCCTTAATCTCGTGCATTAAATGCCGAGATATGCCTCGAGCTCTGTACAAGAAATAGCTTTTGACGTGGTGTCTGATTTCGTCTCATCTTGAGCGTAAAAACTTATCTCTGCATGTGTAGAATAGGTAGCATATTCCTTGAATGCGTAAAAATGACTTGTATTAAGGATATTTCACTAAACGACAGTCTGGGCCTCTGTACAGAATCATCATTATAGCCGTCCTCTCGATCGTCGTGCAGTACTCTTTGTCAGGAGTCAGGTTCACTATTTTCTCTAACAGGTTCATTCGAGGAATATGAAGAGTTCCTCGTACAACTTCACGCTGCATTAAAAGCAAACATATTTTACGCCGGAGGGAGGTGTAGCCGCCTTTTTATCCCAAAACGGCCTTTGAATACTGCTTTACGCGGACTGTTCTGGAGCTCTATTTTACGCTAAATAGCGTTGAAGCTCTGCTGTACGCCAATAGCTCTAAAGTCATATTTTATGCCACACAGCGCTGAAGCTCTGTTTTATGCGGGCTTCATGCATGTTAGGGGTTTTGCGCGTATAATTCTCCAGCGTATTTTCATGCTTCTACACTAGGTTGTTGGCGTAAAAGCCAAATATCCTTCCTGACTGAGGTCTTGAGCGTATTCAGGGCCAAATAGCCTTATCTCGTACCTTTGCAAATATAGCCTGAGTTGGCGTATTTCGAGGAGATAGCATACATCGTGCTCCTATAGTTAAAAATAGCCTGGTTGGCGTATTTCGAGGAGATAGCATACAACGTGCTCCCATAGTTGAAAATAGCCTGGTTGGCATAAAATGCCAGGATGGTGATGTAAGCGTATTAGCCCTAGTTTTAGCTCTTCCAATCATGACAAAATTATAAAGGATAGAACCAAATCTCCTGCATTAAATATAGAGATATGCCTTAATCTCATGTATTAAATGCCGAGATATGCCTCGAGCTCTGTATGAGAAACAACTTTTGACGTGGCGTCTGATTTCGTCTCATCTTGAGCGTAAAGGTTCATCTCTGCCTGTGTAGAATAGGCAGCGTATTCCTTGAATGCGTAAAAATGACTTGTATCAAGGATATGTCACTAAACGACAGTCTGGGTCTCTGTGCAAAAATCATCATCACAGCCGTCCTCTCGATCATCGTGTAGTACTTTTGTCAGGAGTCAGGTTCACTATTCTGTCTGACATGTTCATTCGAGGAATACGAAGAGTTCCTCGTATGACTTTACGTTGCATTAAAGACAAACATATTTTATGCTGTAGGGAGGTGTAGCCACCTTTTATGCCAAAAACGGCCTTGAAAGCGCTGTTTTACGCGGGCGGCTCTGAAGCTCTTCTTTACGCCAAACAGCTCTGAAGCTCGTCTTTACGCGAGCAATTCTGCTGCTTTACGCGGACTTCATGCATCTTGGGGGTTTTGACTGTATAATACGCGTATAATTCTCCAGCGTATTTCATACTTCTACAAGGACATGCCACAGGCTCTTTATCAGGGGACTTGAGCTGAGTCAAGCATACATCTGCTTGCATTAACGCTTCACTCAAGACTTGACAAGTGTCTTTGGATAGCCGAAGTAGCTCAAAAATGGACAATCTGGCGGGAGTATTAGCCAACTGAGCCAAGATGTCGAAGTTATAAGGTTTCTCTAAACTTTTATTTTGAATATTCTTCAAAGGTTTATCAAAACGAACTTCTTTCTGCTTACCTTTGTCCACCGAAGTTGGTTTAGAAGGACCTGCCTCTGGTATAACAGGTTCAGGCTCTGAAGGCTTGACAGTGGAAGTGTCTGCTGTCGCTTCTTCCTGATTTTCTCTATAGTCTTTGAGGTAGGCTTTTCCTGACCGGATTCTGGTTGCTAAAGCCTCTTCTTCCGATGTCGGGGATACTGCAACCATATGGCATAGTTTATATCTTGAGTTCTTTTTAGACTTAGCTTTAGCAACTTTAGTCTTTTCCTTAATTTCTGACACCAGATCAGGGTGAACCCACATGATCTCCCCACGCTTGGTAGTTAGGGGCACTAAGTCATGATTTTGACCCCTATTAGGAGGGAGATTAACAATGTTCATCATTGCCCGTGGAATAGGTACCACAGCATCCGAGATTTCTTGAGGGGGCAGGTTGCCAAACTGGAGGAAGATCATCTTTGCAGTGACCGTCTTCTCGTTATTACGCAGAGTGATGGCCTTGGCGTCGATCAACTCCTGGATTTTCCTTTTTAGTACATAACACGCCTTTGTGGGGTGATGTATGTATCTGTGGAAAATGCAGTACTTAGGATTATTTGTACTGCCGACTTCATTTGGACGCTTTATCTCGGGGAGAGTAAGCTTACCACTTTTGACTAGACAATTGAATATGCTCGAAATGTCGTCATCGTCAAAAGAATATTCTTCTATAGGCCTGAAAGTCCCAGGTTTCGTCTACGTAGTTACTGGAGTTTTTTTCCTGGACGTGTTGATTGCCAGAGCTTCCTTTCCTTTTGCACTACGAGTATGGTCATTATTAGAGGATGACCGCTTCCCTCTATCAGAGGCGGAGATCATAATTCTGTTGTCACGAGCCTTCCGACTGTTATCTTCAGCGGTTACCGTCGATATGATAAACGAGGGCTAATCATGGAACTGATATGGTCCTGTGAATACTGAGATCAGCGGGAGGAGGTTCTTCCTGCAAATGTCCACCAAGGCGGAATATGGAACTCCGGGAGGCATCTGCAAAGTAGCCTGATGAAAATGTTTAATAAAAGTATGAACGTTTTCTTTTTTCCTTCTGCTTTACTTCGATGAGTGATGACATCGACATGTCCATTCCTCCTTCATAGAATCGAGTGAAGAACAGAGTTTTGAAATCTTCAAAAGAAGTAATGCAGTTGTCCGCTAGACTACGGTACCATTGGTAGGCTACTCCAGACAGACACCCCTTAAACACTCGAGTGAGAAGGGCGTCATTTCCCTTCAACAATACCGTCATCATACTGAAGTAATTCATATACTGGCTTGGTGACGTCTTTCCCTCAAACAAAACCATGGCCTGTGGTTTATATTTTGGTGGGAAAGAAATCTCATCCCAGACAGCTGGGTATGGCTGGTTGATTCCCAATTTCTTGAGCTGATCCTTGTGCTTCATGGCATCAAATTGGGCTTTTAATTCCCGAACTTCCTGTATTGTATCTTCAGTTGGTAAAGGGACCGCAGAGAGGTGAGAGACCGATTGTATTATAACTCCAACAGGAGGTAATACATTCTCCGGGTTAAGAGGTTGAGGAGCAGTTGATTCTTGATTTTGAACAGGCTCCTGGCTTGATGGTATATCTACCCCCCCCCACATAGTTGAGTCGGAGGAACAGGTGTTTGAGCTACCACAACTGTGTATTGAGTCACCAATATCTGGTGCATACTCTCCATCATGGTATGCATCTCTTTGAGCGATGCTTCCAATACAACGATGTGTTATTTTGTACTTCCCGATGGGGAAGCTTCTTCATGTTCATCTCCAACAGCATAAACTCCCATTTCTCTATATGCCACTGAGGGATTAGTATAGATCTCTGTAGAGATTGAGTCTATACTTTCAGCATCAAATTCAGGAAACTGGCGACCCCCAGTGTCGAAATCAGAAGAATATGAAGCCGATTGCCGTGACCTCGAGCGGGTGTTTCGAAAGACACCTGCTTCAATATTCTCAAGGAGTCTGTCAAATCTCCTTTGGCTTGGAGTTCTAGAGGGATGACGTCTTGAACTTGACCTTCCTCTAGGAATGTGCGAAGCCATATTTACCAATGCGAATGTCGGTTCTTCTTCCTGTAAAGACAGAGTAGTTCAACCGGTCAAAAACTGACCGTTTTGCCTTAGAACAGCAGTAGTTAATTACAACCTTATGACTATTACAACAATGCTCCCTAGGAGGTGTAATAGACATATTAGAAGATCCCCTGTCTTTGCATTTCTGGATCAAGAACTTACGCAAATCAGGGGGATTAACAGAAGAAGAAGGCATATTCTGCCTTTTTACATCAGTTGGAACGTGGAGATTGGGAGCCATAACCCTCTCTCTGCCATAAGAATACAGCAGTTCCGCCATGTGAGTAGCATATGATCCATCATCCTTCTGAGGAGCGTATTTTCCCGTAAAATGGATCTTCTTTACACGGACAGGCTTATCCTGGCGTAATATGGAGCTTTGCACAGGTTCGCGTAAAACAGGGACAGTCCTCAGACGGCCTCCAGTGTCTCGCATAATCTGAAGAGTGGGCAACTTCTTCTCTTGGTAGCGTACAAGCCTAGAGGTTGGGAGACTCGCCAGTTGTTTTCTATTGATGTGATCAAAGGGACCATCAGCCTCATAATAGATGGGAGATGTATTTTTACGTGCAGAGCGCGTTTAAAATTTTTGAATTGGCGCTGAGGCCTTGTCAGAAATTTTGTATGCCAAGTCACAGACGGGAGACAAAGTTTTACGCGTAGGGCACGTTCTCGACTTTTGGATTGGCACTGGGGCATTGCCAGAAGTTTTGTCTGCCACGTCACGGACGGAAGACATAGTTTACGCGCAGGCCGCGTTCTAGGCTTCTGGATTGGCACTGAGGCATTGACGAAAGTTTTGTCTGCCACGTCACGGATGGGAGACATAGTTTTACGCACAGAGCGCGTAGGCTGTGTTGTCACAACCTTGTTGATCAGAGGAGGAGAGCTTGCAGGAAGGGTAAAGGACGTCTTGGGCATCAAAATTTTATGCAGCTTCCTGTTGTTCGGGATAGAGGGGGAACGAGAGCTACCCCTTGTACGAAGCATGTCTTCATAAGCAGATTGGTCGAACTGGACGACCAAAGTCTTCTTCGTCGATCCGATGGATACAGCATCGTGTTGAGCAATTGCCTTCTCTTTGGAAGAGAAAGTCGTCCCCAGTAGAGTCGCCATATTGTGTTTGAATAAAAAAAATGAGAGAAGAAGAGGGTTTATACGAAACCTTTCTTTTTTTATTTACAAACAAGAAAAAGAGTACAATTAATCCTATACGAGTATGTTAAGTACAATAAAAATGATTCTGGAGAAAATTTGCTATAGGAGTCTGATCTGCGGTCGATCACTTTGTCCCTTGGACCACACGATGAGGAAGAAGTGCTGTAGAAGAAGAAGAAGCTTCAAAGATTGCAGGAGGCATTGAATTCTCGTTGCCAAAGTTGTCAATCAACACTCTCTGTCTGTGCTCTCTCTCTCTACGATCTCTTGATCTCTGATCTTTTCTCCTCTGTCTCTGATTTTTGGCCCCTTTACCCTGTGATCAAGGATCTCTATTTATAGAGATCAGCTAAATAACTGTCCAGTCGGCGTAAAAGGCAAACTGTGAAGAAAGTTGCATCTTTTACGCGGCGTTTATAATAACTGCTACCCACGTTCAAATGACCCTCTGAATCTGCGTATGACACATGTCCCATTATGAGGTAACGCGTATAACTGCTTCTCGAAGATCATGGCATGCAAGCCACGCAGGTAACTACCCCTCGCGTAGAGATGGTTGGCGTAAAAGCCAAATAACTGTCTTGTTGGCGTAAAAGCCATATAGCTGTCTTGTTGGCGTAAAAGCCATATAGCTATCTTGGAGGCATAAAAAGCCAAATATCTGTCTTATTGGCGTAAAAGCCATATAGCTGTTTTGGTGGCATAAAAAGCCAAATAGCTGTCTTGTTGGCGTAAAAGCCAAATTCCGCGTAAAGCTTGCTGTTGCATGAATAATAGATAACCAGCATAAAAGTAGCCAATTATCCTTCTTGACTGAGGTCTTGAGCATATTCTTGGCCAAATAGCCTCATAACGTACCTTTGCCAATATAGCCTGAGTTGGCGTATTTCGAGGAGATAGCATACGACGTACTCCTATAATTAAAAATAGCCTGGTTGGCCTATTTCGAGGAGATAACATACTCTATGGTTGAAAATAGCCTGGTTGGCGTAAAATGCCAGGATAGTGATGTAAGCGTATTAGCCCTAGTTTTAGCTCTCCCAGTCATGATAAAATTATAAAGGATAGAACCAAATCTCGTGCATTTAATGCAGAGATATGCCTCAATCTCGTGCATTAAATGCCGAGATATGCCTCGAGCTCTGTACGAGAAACAGCTTTTGACGTGGCGTCTGATCTCGTCTCATCTTGAGCGTAAAAACTCATCTCTGCCAGTGTATAATAGGCAGCGTATTCCTTGAATGCGTAAAAATGACTTGTATTAAGGATATGTCACTAAATGACAGTATGGGTCTCTGTGCAAAATCATCATCACAGTTGTCCTCTCGATCGTCGTGCAGTACTTTTGTCAGGAGTCAGGTTCACTATTTTGTCTGACAGATTCATTCGAGGAATACGAAGAGTTCCTCGTATGACTTTACGTTGCATTAAAGACAAATGTATTTTACGCCTTAGGGAGGTGTAGCAACCTTTTACGCCAAAACAGCATTGAAGCGCTGCTTTACGCGGGCAGCTCTGAAGCTCTTCTATACGCCACTCAGCTCTGAAGTTCTGTTTTGTGTGAGCAGTCCTAAAACCATATTTTATGCCACATAGCCTTGAAGCGCTGCTTTACGCGGACTTTATGCATGTTGGGGGGTTTGACTGTATAGTACGCGTACAATTCTCCAACGTATTACATGCTTCTACAATTGTGTTTGTCAATTGGTCAATTGGTCAATTAGACCAAATTGACATATGATTGCTTGTTTGTGACTAGTGTCGTGTCCATAATTGGATACGTGTAGGCCGTATCTCGTCAATTTGATAAAATGAGTTGATTTTGGGGGTTTTCCTCCGACACGGGGCCTTGTGCATATCACATTGTGACTCGAATACGTAGACACACTAATTACTATACGTGTTGCCCATAATTTATGAATTAGATTTGTTCATGTCCTCCAGGATGCGTTTGTTTGTGTGTTAGAGCCGTATTGCACACGTATCATAGAGCAAGTGTGATACGGGTGCGATGCGTTCCATGTGTTTGACATTTTATCCTTCTCATTATACGTGCATGTGTAGTTATGTATTTGTAAGCTATTGATATATTATATAGTATATATATTAGTGTATTTTTGAGTTATGTATATATGTGTATCTACTAGTGTGTATTATATGTATCATAGATATGTATATCTAAATGTATATCTATAGGTGTTAGTTTATATATATATATATATGTGTGTGTGTGTGTGTGTGTGTGTGTGTGTGTGTTGGCTCATATGGTTATATGTATTATGTGTTTGATTATATGTTTTGATATACATAAGAGTGTAGTGTAGGTATATGTGTGTAATTATATATATATATAGCTATATATATACATAGTTGTGTCAGTATAGTGAGTGTTTTTTGTGTGAGTTATTGTGTGTGGGTGAGGATGTTTAGTGAGAGGGCAGAGGTATTGCAGCTAGTGCTCTCAGAGGTGTGCAGTGTTTGATTCTGGAACAGTGGGCACTGCACGGTGGGCAGTGAAAGAGGTAAGCAAGAGCAGCAGCATCGAGAAAGGAAAGTGTTCAGCAGTGCACAAGGATTTGAGGAGATGCAACAGCTGCAGCATGATTTCACTGTGTGTGATTGCATACAGTATTGAGGACAGTGCACTGTGCAGTTTAGAAAATAGGAAGCACAGTAGCAGTTCAAGCAAGGGGGCTCGGGCAGTGTCAATGCACACAACATCGAGTGCCTCCGTGCACTCAGGGACAGTTACAGCAACTGCCACTGCTCGAGGAGTGGCCACGAGGTAATGTGCATACTGCAGCACAAAGGAAGGTGCTGCTAGATACAGTATTGGCTTGAAGAGGTTTTACTGCACATGGCTCATGGACTCGGGAAGAAAACTATGCACCACAGTGAGTATCAGTGCTCACTGACCAGTGAGCAGCTAGCTGCATCCACAGCATCAGAATATGCAGTAGGAGCACATCAGGAACCATTCCAGTACAGCCTCGAGCATCAATTCAAGGATGTGCACAGCAAGGTTGTGCACATCAAGGTTCAATGTGCACAACAGGGGAAGGAAGTGGAAGCAACTGCCACGACTCAAGCAGTTAATGTCATGCTGAGTTGCAGCAAGGTATGCATCAATCGTAGGGGGAGCTGTAGTAGCACTACACTATAAGGTCAAGTACAGTATCAGTAACTGCGGGGTGAACCACACTGTGCAGCATGTTGAAACATTCAGCAAACCACTGCAGTCTCGAGCCTCCACTGCAGGCATTGAGCACTATTGAAATATACAACCACAGTAAGACAAGCCATTGAGCATACAACAAGTAGAGCACCCACAATAGTGTGTAGCCTACAGCAACTAACTGAAGCTAAGTAGTGTACATAAATGCATAACACAGGAGCAAGCATTGGCATCCTTAGCGAGGCATCGAGCAGTAGAAGTTGCAGTTACTGAAGGGAAAGCTCTGCAGTAGCAGCATTCATATCAGCAGAACATGCAGGCAGTGCAGCAAGCAGTTGAAGAGCTAGCAGCAGCAGCAGCAGCTACACCGCAGCAGCAGCAAACGGAGCAGTGCATTCGCATCAATGAGAAGCAGCTAGCCGCAGCAATTGAAACAACAAGTCTGCAGAATTAGCAAGAGGTATCAGCTTCAGCATCAAGCCATTGTAGGAATAAGAACTGCAGTATCAGTTGTGCAGTATCCTCGCTGCACAACAAAGTGAGGTCCAAACTGCAGGGAAGCTCGTGTATCGTGACAGCAAGGAGGAGATACTGTGCAGTGGCCAACTGCACAGTTTAGCACAGGAAGCTCAGTTGCAACAGCAGCTTCATCACCTCAAGGATGCACAACAGCTCGATCCAACAGTGCACAGTATCAGACAGGTATCAGGCCAGAACCATCAAGGTTTGGGTAGATGTTTTGTTGGGCTTAGAGGGTGTAGATGGTCTAGTTAATTATGATTAATTGGTCAGTAGCTATGTCAGTGTTGTAGTTAGAATGATTAGTATATAGTTGGATATATATATCTATGTAAGGTAAGTTATTAGTAAGTACCTATAGTATCTATGTATTTAGTAAGTATTATATGTTAAGATAGTAAGTAGATGTATTGTATTAGTATATTAGTGTTTAGTTGATCTAGTAGTAATTTAATAAATAGTTGTTGTAGTTAAATAGTTATATACTTGATTATATTGTTATAGTTAGCATAATTAATATTGGGAAATTATATAGGTATTAGCTTTTGACAAGGGTTTTGTATTACCTCGGGATACCAAGGTATCGGTCCGATGCCCAAGGTATTGAGTTGGGTATCGAGTTATGTGCGATACGCATTGATGCAAGACCAAGGTATCGTATTTCAACTGTTTTGCTATAATATTATAGTATTTGACTCGTATACATATATAAAACCTATTTTTATATTAAGAAAACTTGCGTATCTTAGGATACGACTTTTTGAGAGACTTCTTGTATCTTAGTTTAGCTAGTATAGCACAGTTTTATAATGTATTGACTTAGTGACTTAGCATTAGACTCTTGCAACCTAAAATTCATTAGTTTGACTTAGAAATGGCTTTGTGACCTAGATGTTGACTAGTTTAACTTAAATTCATTTCAATACCTTGTATTAATACAATATTCCATATATAGGTTTGTGTGACACCAGTTGGGACACAGTTTGACATTCATTACTTGGACGACAGGCGAGTACATTCTCTGATAGTTTCCATTAATTGCTAATTACTATAATGCAAGAATTTAGAAATATTTTACATGACTCTTGACACATTGGTACACGGACTAGTATACACATGGATCAGTCATGGGATGTTATATATATATTATTCATTGTTTCTCGTATTCTCAATGTTTAATTTAGACAATGCTTCATGTTCAATATTCAATGTTTAACTTAGAAAATGTTTCTTGTTCAATGTTCAATGTTCAATATTTCGTGTTCAAGGTTTATTATTTACATGGCCTTGAGTATCTTGTATCACAACGTGTCATGGTTGGATCCATTGTACTAGTTGGGGGAAAGGGGAAATGTTAGCTAGGTATGTGATCAAATCCTAGACAATGTTTCATGTTAACTTAGACAATATTTATCCAACGTTAAAGTAGACAATGTTCACCCAAGCCGATCACATATCTATCTAGTATTTCAATCACTTAGCATAGTTACAGTTCTTTACCATATTGTTCATTGTTTACCTGTTCTTCCACCATAGTTGATATTGTTCATTGTTTCTTGTCTTGTATTATATTCTCTATTTCTGTTTATAGTCATTATCAATTAATTGGAACTGCTATTGGGTTGAACTTCGCTCTATTCTTGACTGAAAAACATTTTTTCAGATGAATGATTAGAAAGGATGTGTCCTACTCACTATGGACTGACAGATGGAGTGTCACCCGAGGATAATGCCAGAGGCTGAGGCCTTTTTGATTTATATACCTTGTAGTAGTTATTTCTATTTTAGACATTGGGTTATATTATTGTTTTAGATCTGGAGTTGTGTTTAGTTTGGAGATGGTTATGTGATATATTGAGACTTGTACTTCTTATTCTTTCTATTCCATATCGTGCGTACATCTTCCTTCAGTTTTATATGTGATTGAGTATTATTTGGTATTGAGATGGCATGGCAGTACTTTATACACTTTGTGTGAGATATTAGATAGAATAGTAGACCAAGACAGCGTTCTACCGCCGATTCTGCGGCGTAGGCTAGACGTACCCACGTACTCGTGACCCTATACCGGGTGCGGATCGTGACACATTTTTAGTGGTGGCCCATGCAGGTCAGGCTTCACAATAGTGCGATGTCGTGGTAGTACAACGACTTTGTTGTACTACTGCGAGCTTGCGATATGATAGGATATAGGACACTAGGATGAGAGGGATACTCAATCACAACTAGAAAATGATTCCAACATAATTGTATCTTGTCATCTTCATTTTGAATATCACTTTCATTGAAATTTTTGTCCTTCCATGATGATATCGTATCTTGCTCAATATTGATTTCTTATTTTGAATCTGCCTTCAGAATGCCGCCGAAGACGTGTTCCCAGCGCTTAGGCATAATATCATCACGATCAGTCACCCCATCACCCTTGAGGACAGCACCCTCAGACGAAGGTCCAGTACCTACATTCAGGAGGTCGTCTTCACCAGTCCAGGTGGGCGTATCTGCAGCAGCTTTCGGAGGTGCTCCACCTCCAGTACCGAGGACAGGACAGACAGTTTCCGAGGATCTTCCACCTCTGCCACCTGCAATGGATCGGACGTAGATGTTCGCGCTCTTCCAGTAGATGATAGAGGCATAGCAGTGACAGTTCGAGGTCCTACGACAGAGCGTGGAGAATGCTCACCGGATCACGCTCGCAGCAGTTGAGAGAGCTACCGCCTAGCCACTGACGGTACCAGCTCAGTTTATTCCGTATCAGCCAAGGCCGGGTACTATCATAGACCTTAAGAGGATGGCCCCGAAGGATTTCAGGGGCACAGAGGGGATTATCTATGCGGATAAGTGGATCGAGGACATCGAGCGGAACCTGTAGCTGGCGTAGATTCCAAAGATGCTACATATAGAGGCAGCGGGTTGTATGATGTTCGACATTGCTTTGACATAGTTCAGGACAGACCCAAGGATATCAGTGTCGGGAATTACTTGGGAAGTTTTCAAGGAGCTGTTCAAAAAAAATAATGAGTTGAGGGTTTAATAGATAAAAATTATTATTTGAGAGCTGGTAGATAATAATGAGTTTAATTGAGGAGTAATTTTTATTGTGAAATGGTAATGATGGTTATATAACAGAAGGTTTAATAATTAATAATTATTTTATTCGAGGATCATATTTAAATATGCATAATAATGTCAGTAAAGACCAAGAGGAATCTGAGTATTGATCATGGCTCAAAATACTGATAAACACTGTGATAAAAAGTAGGATTGAGGATTTGACTGATGATATTATACAGGTGATTAATTAGAAGTGATGTAACATACCTTTAGTCAATCTTGGTCAACCCTCTAGCTTAGTGTCTATGTGAACTTGTAACTAAGATTGAAACATATGCTAGACGTGTGTCACCTCTTATTTTAGCCTCGTGATAGTTTATTTATTGAGCTTGTATCTCGTCTCTAGGTACTGCGGCACCCGCGGACTTGGACGTTGTACCGGAGACCCATCTTCAGCATCCGGATCCAGCCAAGTGTACCTTTCCATTTTGTATTTCAGTTACCAAATATTTATTTATTTATTATTTGCATTGTGCACGTTATGGATTAGAATCGTTAGTTCGTGTCCGGGTCACAACCGGGTACAGACGTTCGTCGGTAACGTCTGGTAATGAGTGATAGATATTCGCAGCACCTTGATGTACACACTTGCTTGCATCATAACCCTAGGACACATCCAGACACTGTCATCGTGCCAGATTTCCTGTATCCTGATACTGTCAGCGTGACTGGAAACGGGGACGACTATAGGGTCATGATCGTTGATAGTTATTTCAGTATGACGAGACTGGTGTAGAAGCATAAAAAATACGCTGGGAAGATCTACGCGGCATCTGGATACAGAGCAGCGCAAACAGAGGCCTTCAGAGCCAAACCGGCATAAAACAGGGTTCTTTATCGCCTCCATGGCGTAAAGCTCAGTCGCTCTCAAAGCAGCGTTAATGCGTACGAGGAACGCTTCGTCTTCCTCGAAATGAACCTGTCAAAATCACGCGGTGAACCTGGCCTCTGGCTCCTGACAAAAAGTGCTGCACGGCTACCCAGACGACGGCTAGAAATGATGGCAGACCCCTCGGGACGTGCCCCACAGTATGATGGCGGATCTCTGCATTTAATGCAGAGGATTTGGTTAAAATATCACCATACCGTCATATACCAAAGTCCCCCCAGCGTAAACCGCTCTTTCGCGTACAAGGGAATACGCTGCCTTGTTTTACACAGGCAAACATGAGCTGTTTTACGCTCCGCAGTAGACAAACCGCTGCCACGTCAAAAAGCTGTACTTCGTACGGGGCTCGAGGCACGTCTCTACGTCTAATTACACAGAGCCGTGATAGTTTTCCCTCAAGGCACGTCTCTACGTCTGATTACACAGAGCCGTGACAGTTTCTCTCAAGGCACGTCTCTGCGACGGATGCACAGAAGGGCTGCAGACCTTCAAAACACGTCTCCGCATTTAATGCACAAGATGATGGCAAATCTCTGTAGAAGATTTGATTATATCTTCGAAAGCCGTAATTCCGGCTAAGACGTCCACATCAGCACTTTGGCACGGTACGCAGTGGCTTCTACGCCCGCTCAGGATCAGTGCTCCCTCGGCTTCCAATGCCCTCTCAGTCTCTACGACCATTCGGCTTCTATGCCCATTTGGCTTCTATGCATGTTCGGCTTCTATGCCTATTCGGCTTCTACGCCTGTTCGGCTTCTATGCCTATCTTGGCTTCTACGCCAAGGTGACAGTCACTTGGCTTTTACGCCAACCTCTTCTACACAAGGGATACCTACCTACGTGGCTTCTATGTCATGATCTTCGCAGCAGATATACGCGTTTTGTCCCCTTAGTTAGACACGCGTCACATGCTCACTCAAAAGGTCATTTACACGCAGGCATTGGTTATTTTAACCATTGTGTAAAGGGGTGCTGTACTGTCCACTCCTCGGTTGTTACACCGACGGAGTGGTCACTGTCACCAAAACTCTATAAATAGAGACCCCTATCAATGGGGAAAAGGTCGAAAAATGAAAAACTCGAAGATCGGACAAGGTCATCGAACCAGAGATCAAGAAGGAGAGATAGAGAGAGAGAGAGAGAGAGAGAGGAATCCAGAGCTCGGGCAAGGAACAGGGAGCGACGACCTTCAGCATCGCGTATCCACCCTCCTTTGCAACCTCCGAAGCTGCATCCTGTCTTCCACGGCACTTCTTCAACATCGTGTAGTCCAAGGGCTAAAGTGATCGACCGCAGATCAGACACCTATAGTAATTTATACCCAGATTAAATAAATTATACTCCCACATCCTCGTATAGGATTACATTGTACAAGTTTGTTTGTAAACCAAAGGGCGCGGGTCTCTTATAAACCCTTCATTGAAATACACTTTCATCCTTTCATTTAATACCACAAACAAGATGGTGACTCTGCTGGGGACATCTTTCTCTTCTGACGAGGAAGTAATTGCTCAACACGATACGGTATCTGTAGGAACCATGAAGAAGACACTGGTCGTTCATTTCGACCAGTCTGCCTACGAAGACATGCTTCGGACTATTGGTAGCTCTCACTCTCTTTCCATCCAAGACAGCAGGAAGTTACGTAAAGTGTGGATGCCCAAAACATCCTCCGCCGTTCCTGTGGACTCTCCGATCTCTCCGACCAATGAGGTGGTAGCATCGCTCCCTCCGTGCCCCGCACGTAAAATTCAGTCTCCCGCTACGCGCGGTACAGACAAAGCTTCTGGCAAAGCCTCTGCGCTAACCCATGAGTATTCACTGCGCTATACGCGCAGAAATCAGTCTCCCGCTACGCGCGGTACAGACAAAGCTTCTGGCAAAGCCTCTACGCTAACCCAGGAGTATTCACTGCGCTATACGCGCAGAAATCAGTCTCCAGCTACGCGCGGTACAGACAAAGCTTCAGGCAAAGCCTCTGCGCTAACCCAGGAGTATCCACTACGCTATACGCGCAGAAATCAGTCTCCCGCTACGCGCGGTACAGACAAAACCTCTGATGGCACCTCAACACCAAATCAGAAGTACAGATCACGCTCTACGCACAAAATGACGTCTGACCTTTACGGTGAACCAGATGAGCGCTGCAATCTCCGCAAGGGGAAGCAAACGGGTGAATACTCAACTACTCGGCCTTTACGCCAGCAAAAGAATGATCTGCCTACTCTCCGGATTACGCGAGAAGCTAATGGCCAACTAAAGGCCTCTCCAGCCTCACGCCAGACTGAGCGAATCCCCAAGTTACGCCAGGCACAGTTCCTCAGCGTAAAACAAGCTCAGATTGCAGAAAAACACCCTCCTGAGGGATTATCCGCCGCCAAGATGGCCAGCCTGTTGTATACAGGTGGTATAGGGAAAACCAGGGTGCCCAGTCTCCGCGTACCCGCTGAGGGGAACAGAAGATACAAGCCTTCGTCTTCCTCTTCGACAAATCCTCCTGACCAGCATACCTATCTAATCCGAAAAGACAAAGACAGGAGTTGTAAACAGGTTTTAGAACCCCTCACCGTCAGACGGGGAGAGATCGTATGGGAAGATGCATCAACATCTAGTATCGTCGTGATGTATGAACCATATAAAGATAATGCTTTTATTGTCCCTCCTACCCGCGGCAATCAGCATCCAATAGTCTTCAAACACAAGCGGAACGGTCCAGTTGAACGGGAAGAATTCTGTGAGCCTGAGAGTGGGAAAATACAAATCCACAGGTACAGCCCACAAGCTTTGAAAATTATACAGAACATGGGTTATGATTTGGAATCAAAGCAAGGTATCAACTATGGAAAGGGTAGACGAACACCATTGCAGGGTAATTCCCGCCATCAGCAAACTCATTTCGGATTGGGATATGCTGCTAATCCTAAAACTCCAAAATCTAATCCTGTACGGCCAGAGACAACTCCTACTGATTCAGTTTCTACGACCGGTGATCACGTCTTGATTCAGTTCCTTCAACCCTACATCAATGCCTTAAATATGTAGACGCACAAGGAACAGTACAAACGGAGGAAGCCCACTCCTCTGCATTGAAATACCACTCTCATCCGATCCCGGAGACCTCCAAACGATACGAAGACATCCCTGATGAAGTTGCAGAATGTAATTTCGCAAGAAAAAGTGACGTATGGCAACTGTTCTTTGATGGCGCCTCCAGAACCGGTCCTAAGGGAAACGTCATTTCAGGAGTAGGAGTCATCCTAGTTACCCCGGATCAGCTCGTCATTTACCGAGCATACTCTCTTAGCGAGCCCTGCTCCAACAACGTGGCGGAATACAACGCTCTACTAATTGGGCTCCAAGTTGCTAAAGAACTGGGAGTAGAAGCCCTGGAAGCTTTCGGTGATTCTCTGCTCATCGTCAATCAAGTCAGGGGAATATATGAAGTCCGTAATCCAGACCTCATCCCCTATCACCGGGCGACAATCGAGATAGCCATGACGTTCAAAGGATTCTTCCTAGAGCACGTACCTCGATCTCGGAATCTGGAAGCTGATGCCCTGGCCAGCCTAGCTGCAGACTTAGCTACTCCTATAAGAAGGCAAGATTCGGTAATCCTTCTTAACAAAGATTTATTCTGTGTGAAGAACAGCTGTCACATAGAACGCAGCTACGCTGTAAACACCGATCCTCCTACAAGAGATTGGACAAGTCCTTTCATAGATTTTGTGGCATACGGAATCTTACCAGAGGACCCCAAAGAAGCAGTATCCGTCAAGAGACGATCGTTACGCTTCTACTTCGATGCATCTTTATAATGCCTGTATCGCAGGACCTACGATGGACTGCTGTTGAGGTGTCTCTCTGGCGCCGAAGCACAGCAGATTATCCGTGAAGCTCACGACGGCGTATGCGGAGCACATCAACCTGGGCCTAAGCTACAGGATCGCATCAGGAGAATGGGCTATTACTGGCCTACCATGATCGCAGATGCAATACAGTATGCAAAGCATTGCAGAGCCTGTCAGGTTCATGCAGACTTCATACATCAACCGTCGGAACATCTACATCCTACGGTCGCATCCTGGCTTTTCGAAGCATGGGGAATGGATATCATCGGTCCTATTCACCCGTCTTCTTCCAGGGGTCACCAGTTCATACTGGCCATCACGGATTACTTTTCCAAATGGGCCGAAGCAATCCCTCTCACTGAGGTAAAAGCATCCAACGTGATCAGCTTCATTAAACATCACGTCATCTAACGCTTCGGGGTACCCCGGAGGATAATTCACGACAATGGGCCCCAGTTCATCAGCCAAGCGTTTCATCGATTTTGCGATAAAAACTGGATACACAATATTGCCTCTACGGCGTACTATCCAGCTGCTAATGGTCTGGCGAAAGCTTTCAACAAAACCTTTATCAAACTCTTGAAGAAGTTCGTCTCTTCAAACAAGAGAGACTGGAATGAGAAGCTGGGCGAATGCCTCTGGGCATACCGCATGACGGTACGAACGCCGACGGGTTGTACCCCATTCTCGCTGGTCTACGGGAGCGAAGCAGTTTTTCCCATTAAAATCCAGATCCCGTCGCTCAGAATAGCCGTGGCTAATGAGCTGACTCAAGAAAAGAATGACCTTTCAAGGCTTCAGGAGCTAGAAGGATTAGACGAGAAACGCCTCCAAGCTCAACAGCGCATCGTGCTCTACCAAGCACGCATTTCCAGGGCTTTTAACCATAAAGTAAAAGAAAGGGTGTTCAAGGTCGGCGAGCTAGTTCTAGCCGTAAGAAGGCCGATAATTTTAACTCACAGAAGTAAAGGCAAATTCCAGCCCAAGTGGGAAGGCCCTTATGTGATCGAGACAACGTTCTCGAACGGCGCCTACAGGATAGCCCAGCCTAACGGGGACCTATTAGTGGCTCCCATCAACGACAAATTCCTGAAAAGATACTACGCTTAATTCCCCCTGCTCAGGCAGAATATGGCGAGAAATCTCAATATTGACAAAACTACTCAAAACAAAAGAAACTAGTTAGGTCATATCCTATCATGTCTGTACGACCTCTGAATAGATATATCCTGCTAAAGAGGTTTATCGAGAGTATATCAGGTCCATACTACCTCTGATATCCCTCGTACCTAAAAAACTGTCATTTACATTCCGAAATGACGGGTCCACAACAGTCAGAAAAGAGTCGCTTTTATTCATTCCCAGAAGGAGGCAAAATTACATAGGAAGAGATACATCAAGATGGCGGAGTAATCAGACTACGAATCTGCCGCTCCAGTGCAGCTATCCTCTCATTCCTAAGGGCCAAGGCATCGGCGCGAGCCTGCTCCAGCCATGCCTCAGGGGTATGCGTAAGGGTCAGATTAGCCCTTGCCCGAAGACAGCCCGCGTGGGCAGCTTTCGCACGGTCCAGATCCCGTCGCGCTTCACTCAGTCGACCAGTCGCTACCTCTAAACCTGCCAACGACTGGGAAGCCCACTCCTCTGCCCGAGCAAGTTTTTCCCTCAGCTTGGAGGCCCTCGCTGCATTCCCTTCATGCTCGGATCGACACTTCGTCTCAACAGCAAGAGCTTCTTCCATAATAGCTTCTCTCCTATCCATCTCCAGCTTGTGCTTCTGGATAGAGTTGTCTAGGCTTTCAAGCTTTGTAGCGAGCCGCTCAGCCATGAGGTCGTATCGAACCTGGACATCAGCATCAAGGCTGCCCTCAGCCAGCTGCAAATATTCGTTAATGGGTTGCTCTAAACCATTAACCACCGCCTCCAGAGCATCAGCTGCTCCAGGATTGCCAAGCCCCCTGACAACCTCGATCGAAAGCTGAGAAGTCTTCTTCAGGAGCTCGAAGTCAAGATTCTTCTCCAACACCATCGGTATCATCGTTTTTAAACCGGTGTAGACAAGGCTGGTATGCTGCTCGGTCAACGCGACTAGACCCGACTGAACGCCCAGAGTGGCCGCGATGCTAGTAACTCCCTCTCCAGAGACAATTGCAGACGAGGTAGCCACCGCCGCCGCCTCAACGGATGGCGCGGCCGAGAAAGGCGCGACGGCAACGATCGAAGTCATCGGCATACTCGCGAAAGGCGAGGTCACGATAACAGGTTCGTCCCCCTCCTGAGACGACGAAACCTCTCCTGGCGAGCTGGCCCCCGAAGACACTTCTGCCTCGGAATTAGGCGCCTCCACGTCATCGCCAGGAGCCGAAGCAGAGCCAGAAGGCGCTTCAACGCCGTGTTCCCCGTGGACGTCATCCCCTGAAAAGAAGACAAAAAAAAAGGAAGAAAAAGAAAAAAAAAGGCAAAAATGTCAACACAATGGTAATCTTCCTAGGAGGAGACATAAAAAGAAGCAACATTTACCCGGAGCCAACGGCATATACGACGCGTCTGCAGCCGATGTGGCTAAACCAAGCCTTAATAACGCGATACGACCTGTCATACCTGGAGAAGGAGGTGGGCCGACCGACATCGCCAAAAGTTCGGTCAAGCCTTCCCCAAGACGCGGTCGAGGTTCGTCAGCCGGGGTCTCGCTAAGCGCGCTCGCTGACACAGAAGCAACTTCCCCCACTGCTGACCTCGGGAAATATTCTCCCATCTGCAGCGGCCACATGGGCAATCCCGCTCCGCTGCTTGAAGCAGCCGCAGCGACAACAACCTCTAGCGAGGACTCTCCGGCGCCACCAGCCAGAACTGTAGAAGGTCCCTCTCTAAAAGGCGAGAAACCTCCAGCCAAAGATTCATCCCCGATACAGGGAGATGCCGGCTCACTCACGGGTGCCTCAAAACCAGGAATACGGAGAGGACGAGCAACCGTCTCCTTCCTCCTCTTACGAAGGGAAGCTTCCTTCGGAGCAGAAGCCCGTCGCTTCCCAGAAGAGACTACCAAAGCCCCGTCGGCGCAGGCACTGCACACCTCGGCAACGGCACCAGAGGCTCATCCGGAGTACCAGACTCCTCGCCCTCGTCAGAAGAAACCGAGGGGACTTCGACTCTTCCCCCAGGCTTGGCAGAAGGCACTCTAAAGCTTCCACGTCTGTCAAAATCGCGATGGAAGGTGTTAATCGCCATATAAAACTGGGCGTAAGAATGAAGGATGCGCAGCTCCGTGGAGGTTGTAACGACCGGCACGATAAAAATTGCCCCTGTGCAACCCATGATAAAATATCGCTACCCTCTAGCTCCATTAATGAGTCCGCCCCTGGGCCTGAAGCTGGTGACGGCGTTACCCACGTGCAACTGATCGTACCCGAACTGCCTGGCAAATCGACTAGGCAGGTAGGGCTCAAAGAAGCAATAGTCTTCGCTCCTATACAGCAGATGGGATGGTCTGATACAGACCAACCAATTAAAAGCCTCCGGAGAAAGAACGGTCTTCTCTCCACCTGAATCCTCAAGCCACACCCCGGATTGGTTGCGATGTACCGGAGGGGGAGTACAGAGGATCTTCCAGCCATGGCTGAGGTTCAACACTAACCGACAGTCTAAAACTGTGTTCATGTTCCAGGTAGAATCCCTGTAATTCAGCAGGAATATACCCTCTGAGTTGCTACCGGAACCGGGAGACATCACCCGGGGATTGTGGAGAATTAACCATCCCATCAGATACAGGTATGGCAATTCCACCCTGGGAAAACTCTCACGCCGAGCTTCATCGACGAGCAACCCGTCGGTCATGTCCCTCAAGCCAGCCTGAATACGGCACACCATGGCAGGAAGCAGGCCCAGTCTTGCCCCAAACACCATACATACTGCGGGCCACAGGATGTTCCGGTGAATATGATCCGCGGACGCGATACCGGACACTACCACCCGACGCAGCCATATGGAGAGGAAACCAGCCAGCTGGGCTTCCTTAGACAGAGGCCTGCGACAGCGCCTCAGATAACTGTGGGCCTTGGTACCTTCAGGGTATTTTCCTACCCCCTCAACGAGAATCTGATCGGGAGCCTTGGCGTCTTCCATAAGATCCTCAACAACCTAGGCACTAAGGACGCCCAAGCAGTTCACGGGCTCATTCTTGCCCCCCGAGGCTTTCTCCGACTTGGCGGCCCTAGCCCGATGGAAGAAGAGGTAGGACATCCACTTAGTGGTATGGGCCAAATCAGAGGGCTCGTCATAAAAAGTGGTGCACGCAAAGTACTGACATATCAGCTCCTGATATACTTCCGTCACCCGAGGGTCCAAATCCCCCAACTCCCGGTTGGTGGGGACATACTCTTCATATGGGGTATCCCCCATCGGCAGTCTCGAAACAACTGCCATCTCGTGGAGGGCCAATCCCAACTCCCCCAGTGGAGTGGCGAAAGTCCCGGTGAGCGGAATGTACCGCTCCATCAGTGCCAAGAACAAATTAGCATTGGGAGGCAACCCAACACTCGTCGCACTCACGGCGGCATATAGTCCAATGTCCTCCAGCTCTCTTCGGAAGTGCGACAAGGCCCAATCAACTAGGCATCTCCATCGGGAGTTCGTTGGGGCGATCCACCCGTTGTACCGAGGATTCTCCCTGGGATATACCCCACCTCGACCCATGAAGTCATTGCAGAAGGTCGGCAACTGGACAGGCTGGATCACCGAGCTAACTTCACTCGGGATACTACCCGGGCACAACACCCGGAACAGTGTCACAACGCCAAAAGGGCGACTGACAAACGACCCCTGGTCAGCTCCTTTCAGATGAAAGATCTTCCCAGGCTTCCCGTGAAGATCAGGAGTCAGCTTCCACGATATCTTCCTAGGATGCGTCGCATGGGAGAAAGCCGAGATAGGATAATCCCTCGGCATCGTCGGCAGATACAGAACCAAATTCCCGGCAGGGAAGTCCCAAGGCTCCCTCTTGGGCTTCGTCTGGGACTATTTATCAATCATGTCCCCAAAGAGGAAAGCCGGCTTTATGTACTGCTCCCCGTCTACATGTGTCAAGGGTTCGCCATTGATCATGCTCAACAGCATTCGCTCACCCTGGGCCGATATCAGAAACGCCCTGCCCTCAGGATACTGGGGTCCAAAGATGGGAAAGGCCACATGGGACAGATCCTCCAGGTAGTTCGAGTGCAGCATCCCGGCAGCGGAGCCCATCACCTCAGCCAGCGGAGACTCATCCAAATCAACTGCAAAGGTGCAAGGAAAATAGGTCATTGCAAATCCTGCACAAATGCGGACCAAAGAGACGACAGTCTGTGCTTTACGCCAGGATTGCGCAAATTTGGTCTCTATACGCCGGAAGTCTCCTCCACAAGCGTAAAATTCAAATTTTTACGAAATACCCCAATTTTCGTTAGCCAGAGCTTTTACGCTCAGAAACTACGAAAATATGAAGTTTTTACGCTGGCACATTAGAAATGTGGGCGTAAAAGATGAAAACATCTCTGTGCGTCATCTTCCTCAAAAGAGGCTATCAGCACAGAAGACGACCTAGCGCGGTCACATTCAACGTGTGCGAAGGATTTTTCGTCGTTTATGTCATCCCAAAAAGCTCTACCTCTAAAGCCGGGTGCGCTGCTCGTCGGCGGGATACTCCTCTCAGAAGGAGGTTCACCTTGCCCAACCGGAGATTCTCTCGCCGGTACCGAAGAACGAGAAGAAGAACCTACGCTCTTTCCCTTAGCGGAGGAAGTTTGTTTCGACGCCATTTCTGAGGACTCGAAGTGCTTGGAGAAGGAACGAAGGAAAACTCGAACAGTCGAAAGCTCTCTTTCGCAAGAAGACAGATAGAAAGCTTTTTCTCTCAAAAGCTTGGGGTATATATACGGTCCGAGTCGACTCCTCGAATCCTCGAACGAACCCCTCGAGACCCCAACCGGATCTCGCAATTAAGAGTTGGTTATGATTGGATGCTACGTCAGCCCACTACCCTCGAAAAAAGGACAGTCAGCAAATTCGAAAAGTTTTTCGTGCAAGACGGTTCAGCGGATTCTACGCTAAAGGAGCTTCCTACGCTCGACAGCAACGGATCTACGGTTTTACGCTCGCAAGCTGCAAGTCTAGGGTTTTACGCCCGGATGCCTTTGTGCTCGGTAGCTTTTATGCTCGAGAGGCCACAAACCTACGACTTTATGCTCAGCAGATACCAAATCGACGATCTCACGCTCGGTGGCGATCAGTTTACGCTCAGAAGCAACAGATCCGCAAAACCTCACGCTCGAAGAAATTTTCTTTTCAGGGGCTACAGATCTACAGTTCTACGCTAAAGGAGCTTTCTACGCTCGACAGCAACAGATCTACGGCTTCACGTTCGACAGCTACAAGTCTACGGTTTATGCCCGGATGCCTTTGTGCTCGGTAGCTTCTATGCTCGAGAGGCAACAAACCTACGACTTTACGCTCAGGAACCACAAGTCTACGATTTCACGCTCGATGGTGTTCTTACGCTCACAGGCTACAGATCTACAGTTCTATGCTAAAGGAGCTTTCTACGCTCGACAGCAACAGATCTATGGCTTCACGTTCGATAGCTACAAGTCTACGGTTTATGCCCGGATGCCTTTGTGCTCGGTAGCTTCCATGCTTGAGAGGCAACAAACCTACGACTTCACGCTCAGGAACCACAAGTCTACGATTTTACGCTCGATGGTGTTCTTACGCTCACAGGCTACAGATCTACGGTTCTACGCTAAAGGAGCTTTCTACGCTCGACAGCAACAAATCTACGGCTTCACGTTCGACAGCTACAAGTCTACGGTTTATGCCCGGATGCCTTTGTGCTCGGTAGCTTTTATGCTCGAGAGGCAACAAACCTACGACTTCACGCTCAGGAACCACAAGTCTACGATTTCGCGCTCGGTGGTGTTTTTACGCTCAGAGGCTACAAACTGATGATTTTACGCTCCACGACTTTCCGTATATCCGAACAGTCCCGAAGGCAGTCAATTGCAAAGAGTTCACATAGAAGATACTCGTTCTTGACCCAGAGCATCCCAAGTACCCGAAGCATGCAGAGTTCAAACATTGAGAAATTACTCTTCTCGGGTCCAAAATTGGAGGTTCATCCAGACTCCAGTCTGAACATCCCGTCTATCAAGGTGGCAATTCAATTTGACAGCCAAAAACCTCGACCCTGTTCCAAGGGAGTTTCGAGAGATCATTCTTGAAGACGAAGTCTGAACAAGATCCTGCTCATCAGAGAAGCAACAGTTCAGAATTCTACGCCGTCCCTCAGTCCTAGCAACAGGACAGTTCTAAATGTTCAAGGACGCTCAGCGGCATTCTATGGACTATTCACTACGCGTAGAAGATGGGGCCTAATACTCTTTCTATCAGAGTCGGCGTAAAGATTCAGACATGTCGAAGCTGCACATATCCAGACTTTAAAGCAACGTATGGCAAAGATGATCATATGAAGAAAAAGACGATTTTAATAAAGATTAAAATCATGATTATATATGAGGGAAATCTAATCTACAAGGGTTTTTCTCTATTTTTCATGATTACATATGAGGGAAACTCCATCTACAAAGGAGATACCCCCTCGTCGTCTGAAGATCGCACCCAGAATCTGTTTTGACAGGTTCTCGCATGGGTGGAGGTCTTCTTCTTCGTCCAAGAAGATGATCAGTGGTGGCAGGATACAGAACTGGGCATGCATAGATTTTGCAGATCCCACGAGTCTTTCTGCCTCTCGTCACCAGAGGGCATCGAGGGAAGGCGCAGCTTGCCGAAGCCGCTCTGGTCTAATACGACCCTTCCTCTCTCCTGGTGCAACGCCATACAAAGTTGCTGATTACCCCGAGCAAGGGAGGCTAAGATATCCTTCCATGATCCACCGTTGCAGTGGACACTTGCTCGAAGATGCCGTCTTTTTTGGCTCCCTACATGCTGGAAGAACATGATCTCCTTCTTCCTCAGATCGACCCGACGAGCTCCGGCGATCATCTCTGCATGGTGATGGGAATGTGGTGAAAACAGGTTCACCCCCCAGCCTTTTATAGGCAAAAAAGATCACAGCGGTCCCCAATAAATCTGCCATAAAGTCAGCATCGACCGTTTCAATGCTCCATTCAGAAATGTTTCGAGTTACGAGGGACCGTTTATGCTTCATTCAAAGCGTTTCAAATTCTGAGGAATTTAAAAGCTTTGAAGGGGGTCTTGTAGAAGCATGAAAAAAATGCTGGGAAGATATACGCAGCATCTGGATACAGAGCAGCACAAACAGAGGCCTTCAGAGCTAAACCGACATAAAACAGGGTTCTTCATCGCCTCCATGGCGTAAAACTCAGTCGCTCTCAAAGCAGCGTTAATGCGTACGAGGAACGCTTCGTCTTCCCCAAAATGAACCTGTCAAAATCATGCGGTGAACCTGGCCTCTAGCTCCTGACAAAAAGTGCTGCACGGCTACCCAGACGACGGCTGGAAACGATGGCAGACCCCTCGGGACGTGCCCCACAGTATGATGGCAGATCTCTGCATTTAATGCAGAGGATTTGGTTAAAATATCACCAAACCGTCGTATACCAAAGTCCCCCCAGCGTAAACCGCTCTTTCGCGTACAAGGGAATATGCTGCCTTGTTTTACACAGGCAAACATGAGCTGTTTTACGCTCCGCAGTAGACAAACCGCTGCCACGTCAAAAAGCAGCACTTCGTACGGGGCTCGAGGCACGTCTCTACGTCTAATTACATAGAGCCGTGACAGTTTTCCCTCAAGGCACGTCTCTATGTCTGATTACACAGAGCCGTGACAGTTTCCCTCAAGGCACGTCTCTGCGACGGATGCACAGAAGGGCTGCAGACCTTCAAAACACGTCTCCGTATTTAATGCACAAGATGATGGCAAATCTCTGTAGAAGATTTGATTATATCTTCGAAAGCCGTAATTCCGGCTAAGACGTCCACATCAGCACTTCGGCACGGTACGTAGTGGCTTCTACGCCCGCTCAGGATCAGTGCTCCCTCGGCTTCCAACGCCCTCTCAGTCTCTACGACCATTCGGCTTCTATGCCTGTTCGGCTTCTATGCCTATTCGGCTTCTACGCCTGTTCGGCTTCTATGCCTATCTTGGCTTCTACGCCAAGGTGACAGTCACT
Source organism: Iris macrosiphon (assembly GCA_036927795.1). Classification (NCBI taxonomy): domain Eukaryota; kingdom Viridiplantae; phylum Streptophyta; class Magnoliopsida; order Asparagales; family Iridaceae; genus Iris; species Iris macrosiphon. The sequence continues at coordinate 185,697,137 of JAYESA010000006.1, read as the reverse complement.
TGGCTTTTACGCCAACCTCTTCTACACAAGGGATACCTACCTACGTGGCTTCTACGCCGTGATCTTCGCAGCAGATATACGCATTTTGTCCCCTTAGTTGGACACGCGTCACATGCTCACTCAAAAGGTCATTTACACGCAGGCATTGGTTATTTTAACCATTGTGTAAAGGGGTGCTGTACTGTCCACTCCTCGGTTGTTACACCGACGGAGTGGTCACTGTCACCAAAACTCTATAAATAGAGACCCCTATCAATGGGGAAAAGGTCAAAAAACAAAAAACTCGAAGATCGGACAAGGTCATCGAACCAGAGATCAAGGAGGAGAGAGAGAGAGAGAGAGAGAGAGAGAGAGAGAGAGAGAGAGAGAGGAATCCAGAGCTCGGGCAAGGAACAGGGAGCGACGACCTTCAGCATCGCGTATCCACCCTCCTTTGCAACCTCCGAAGGTGCATCCTATCTTCCACGGCACTTCTTCAACATCTTGTAGTCCAAGGGCTAAAGTGATCGATCGCAGATCAGACACCTATAGCAATTTATACCCAGATTAAATAAATTGTACTCCCACATCCTCGTATAGGATTACATTGTACAAGTTTGTTTGTAAACCAAAGGGCGCGGGTCTCTTATAAACCCCGTCATTGAAATACACTTTTATTCTTTTGTTTAATACCACAAACAACTGGTAGATAGAGGTTCAGGTTCAGCGCACAATCATTGACCGCTTGGGAAGGGGATAATAGTTACTAGACATTTGGGTTCCTCTGCACGCGCTATATATATGTATATGTCCTATTTATGTAGTATTCCTATATCCGGAGTAGTAGTATCACTCGTGTGACTCTGTGCTTGGAGCTACAGTATGCCCCATGTGTTTCTGTGTTCGGATTTACGGTTTTATTTTGGACAGCCTACGCGTCAAACATTGTCTTCAAAGTCGTGTCTCACTTAGGTGGTTATGCTAGATTATACCGGCGGTGCACTTGTCTCTTTCTGTTATACTATGGCATGCTGTATTTTTGTACCTTGTTACGTCCCTCTGAGGACCTGGTTCCCTTCCAGGCTTAGGCGAGTAGGATTATCCGGAGGAGTATGGACCGGGAGCATATCCAGCAGTAGGATCCGTTGCAGAGGACGAGATTATTCCCGAGGACGTTGTTTGATCTCTGATAGTGACTTCACCCTGGGATGGTATTACTATCTAGATTCAGATACCGTTCCTAGTTATCTTACTGCTTTCCTCCATTTCAGCATTTGTACTAGCGGGTTTGTTCCCGTGTGACTCTTCTAGTATTTGTACTATGATACATTTCACGTATTATTTTCTTTTTGTACATTAGTAGTTATGATTACCTCTATGTGCTCTTATATCTGTTGCATGTGGATGAGATTTAGTTTCAATGTTTATGTGTTATGTGATTGGGTTTTATCATTGTACTTTACAGCTTAGGTGCACTCCGTCGGATCCATTAGATTGGAATGACCGCCGAAGTGTGCTGCTGGCTATTGCCACTGGCTCAGTTTCTTATATTTGGAACTGGGGCGTGACACTATATGAACTCACTCTGTGATGTACAATGATATGTGTCAAGGCCTGGGGAGTCATATTGATAACTCCACAACTTTCACTACCAGAATAAGTCAAATTAGCGACGCCTAAAAATGTCGCAAAATAAGCAAAAAATGTCGCTAAAGTAGTTTAGCGACGTAATTAGCGACGTTATAAAGTTGTCAGAAAAAATCAAGTCACAAAAAAAAAACGTCGCTAAACGTCGTTATACCGACATTTTTTAGCGACGTTAATGTGTCGCAAATGTTTATGACGTTTAGCGACGTCGCGTCACTAATTAGCGACGTTATATAAAGTCGCTAAACGTCGCTAATTAGCGACTTATATAGCGACGTTACACCGACGTCTTTAATGACCTGGCAATACTGCCGTGTCAGCAGATGGCGACGTAATTAGCGACGTCATTAGCGACGTCTATAGCGACGACCTGGCTATATTGCCATGTCAGCATTTGGCGATGTATAGCGACGTCATTAGCGACGTATTTAGCGACGTGTGACGGCATCGCTAATTAGCGACGCATTTAGCGACTTCAATTAACGTCGCTAAACGTCGCTAAACGTCGCTAAAACCGTCGCTAATTTTTAAAAAAAATTAAAAAAAATATTATCCAGATTGGTGATTCCCTGCAGTTCTAGTCCTCCTCCTCCTCCTCCTCCTCCTCCTCCTCCTCCTCTTGACACCACAAGAACCACCCTTCTTCGACTCCTCCTCCATCCCCACTATATAATCCAATTAAATCCACTATATAATCCTATTAAATTAAAGACCACAAGAAGCATTGTTGAAGTATCAATCCAATTAAATTAACTAAAAAAATAAATACCACAAGAAACATCAGACATCATGCCTATTGTTGAAGTATCAATAATTCATAATATACAATCACATCATAAATAATAATAAAAATAACTATACTACTGCGGATCTGTAGGAGGCTGACCACCGGCACGCTTGAAGGATAAGAACTCCTCATACTCGTCCCGTGGAATCGACACCGATGTCGATGGATAAGGCAGTGACGTCGGTGGAGGCCGTGCCCGCTCCAAGTCTGCGAGTCGCTGGTTGTAAGAATCCAGGGTAGATAACAGCCTCGTACTGCTATCACCCATTGAATCCTGCATCCTTGTCAGCTTCTCGCCCATCGATAGCTGTGACGCCTGCAGCTCCATGATGTTGCGGTCATTGGAGGCTCTAATATCATTTGTCACGTCCCGTAGCTCCGTCATGCTGCGGTCGAGCATATCCAATCGTGCGATGAGCATCGGATCGTCCGCCTGCGGCTGGGACCGGGGCTGCTCCTCCATACTTCGCAGCAAGTCGTCCCGGAGAGACGCAATCTGACGGTTAATGGCCTCCTGGACGGCCTCCTGGACTCGGGCCGACGACTGCGAGGGCTGCGACTGCGAGGGGTGTGTGGAATGCGCAGCTGTCTGGGAGGCCCTAGATGACTGCGTCGCAACCAGGGCGCCATAGGAGCCCGTACCGTAGTACGTACCCCTCTGGAGACCACCAGCTGCGGTCACCCACAGGTCATCCGCCGACGGAGATGGAGCGGGCTGCGACGAAGTACCAGCCTCTCCAGGTGTAGGTGCACTAGCAGTCGCCCGCTCATGCAGCCTAAGATACTCGGCCTAGAAAAGGTTTGAAAACTCGATAATTGCCTAAGTTATATTAAAATAAACACAAAGTAAAGTAAAACTTACGTAGGTCTGTGAGGCCCTCTCATCAATGAGATTTTTGTCCTTGCGATGGGTGGCCAAGAAGACGGTCACCATGTTTGCATCCTCACCCCTCTGTACCTGTTAAAAATATATTATTTATTACTAAACTTAAATATTTTTTCCAATTACCATTTTATGGTACTTGTATTAAAATAATATATTTTAAAAGAAAAAATATACCAAACGACGGAAATGTTCCGTCATCGGAATCGAGCCACCACACCACTTGGCAGCATTCTGCCTAGTCGCCTTGGCCTTCTTAGACCTTTCCTTGTAGCTCGGATCGTCGAATCTAGCCCTCATCGCAGTCCACTGCTCAGGCGTGATCCAACCTTGGATCGATTTTTCAGCACGATCATGAGCCTTCTGGTCATCCAGAGCATCTCGGATAAGCTTGGCGGCAACGGTAGGAAAGAGACGCTCGATCAACTCGGCCCGGTGCGGAGGATAAAAATACGTTTGCTACAATAAATAATTCATTAAGTTAGCAGCACGAATAAGTTATATAATATGCATAAATTAAAGGATTTATTTAATATACTTTACCTGGAAGTGCGCAAACCAGAACGCCTTCCTCTCCTCCGGAGCCTCAGAGTAGTTGATCCAAGGGCCACCGTAGTTGTTCCTCAAAAATTGGCCCAGGCGTCTCTGAACCGACGATGGACGATATCTATACAGAGATAATAATTTAGATTACTGAGCCGGTCAATATACGATGAATAAAGAGAAACACAAATATATACTAAACCATCTAATTGACTTACTTTGTACCGTCGGCCCAAATCTCTGTCCTCGTCTCCTCCGGAGGTGCACATGGAGGATCTTGCTGATGCTGGGATAACGTGGGCACGACCTCCTCGACATGCTCATCTGTCTCCATGGTTCCGTCAGCAGGAGGAACGCTGGATGAGGGTGTACTATCACGCCAGGAACTACTCGTCCCAACAGTCGGAGATGTGACTGATCGATATACTGGAGTACTGGGCGATGATGATCCGGAACCAACAGTAGGCAGTACCGGAGTGGCACTCGGTCTACCTCGGGACCTGCCGAATCCTCTGCGTCGTCCTGTCATATCTGATAACAACATATGATGAATATAGAGAAACACAAATATATACTATATTCTATAGTCGAAATGTGATACATATCTTAAAGCATTATACAGTCAAAATATAATACATATATTCGTTAATGGGTACATCTACTTTGTCAATTTTCCAACATTGATCTATATTCTACAGTCATAATATAGTTACATTCTACATGCAATATTTTTTAATTTCAATCATCTTCAGAAAATTCATCTTGTTCGCCTTCGTCGTCCTGCTCTTCCTCTTCCTCGTCTTCACTTTCATCTACTTCGTCGTCCTCTTCGGATAATTCTACATCTTCTACATTATTACTCGTGTAATGAGTAACTTCCGTTGAGTCCACATCTACAATATTTATTACAAGAGGTAGATCGTCCTCCTGATAAGCTATTTCGTCAATGTCAAAGGTATTTCTAGCTTTAGTCTTGCATACTGCCCACCAATCCGACCTCGCTGTCCCCCGTCTAGGATAAGTTGTGAAGTACACGAGCTGAGCCTGACTTGATAGGACAAATGGTTCGTAGCCTTGATATCTACGCTTGTAGTTTATATCCACAAGGCCATGCTTGTCAATTTTCCAACCTTGATCTTGAATCGGATCGAACCATTCACACCTGAATAGCACGATATTAGCATGTTCTGTGCCAAATTATATGTCAACTCCACAATCTCTCGTAAGATGCCAAAAAAATTATTGCCCGGATTGACGTCTTTGTAGTTTGAAGATTTGATACACAAACCACTGTTTTTCGTGGAATCAAGATCCAAAAAGCTGTCTCTGATAGGAGCATTTGTTGACTTGAACCTGAACCCATTCACACAGAAACTTGGCCATATTTTTACGGCAGTAATTGGTCCCTTGGCTAGAGTCCTAATAGATTCATTCTCGGGTGATATTAGACGATCGACCTAAATACCAAAGTAGCGATAGTAAGTTATTTGTTTTGCAAGTACAGAAATAAAAAGTAATTACCAAGTATCTTACATATGCGCTCAACCAAGAAGGAAAATAGCATCTCATATCTTGTTCTACTTCTTCGTCTGTTATGTAGGGTCTAACCGACCTCAACTCATCATTATATGTGCTGAAAAACAATAAAGCAACTGCTGATTAGTAGCATAATAGTATCTCATACTATTACATTGAGATGATGTAAACGTGGACGTATTAATTACTTACCCCTCTAGCTTCTCCACTTTATTCTCGTCGTAATTGAGTAATATATACAATTGAGCAGCCCTCAGCTCATCGTCATTCAAATATCTCTTCTTCATTTTTCCAGAAGACTTTCCGGATGCATTGAATACTTTGAGTATTGCATTATTAGATTCCTGATATGCGTCGTCGTTTCTGGGAGCTTTCGTCCTATTAGTAGCAACATGCGGTTTGAAATACGTCGAGCAAAAGTTTGTAATCTCCTCGAGAACATAAGCTTCACAAATAGATCCTTCAACCCGTGCCTTATTTTTCACCTTTCTCTTTAGGTGATTCAGATGACGCTCGAAGGGGTACATCCACCGATAACCGACAGAACCACCAACACGTGCCTCATAGGAAAGATGAATTGGCAAATGCTCCATAGAGTCGAAGAATCCTGGAGGAAACACCTTCTCGAGCTTACATAGTGTTACCGCAATGTCCCTCTCTTGCTTTTCTAGACGATCGACGAGCAACTTAGTACAACAAAGATCTCTGAAGAATATGCTCAGCTCTGTCAATGGGTCCCAAACGACCTGCGGTAAGAATTCCCGAAATGTAATCGGAATTAACCTCTCCATGAATACGTGACAATCGTGGCTCTTCATACCTACTAGTTTGTTCTCCTTGAGGTCGACGCATCTTCGCAAGTTCGACACGTACCCATCTGGAAACTTTAGACCCTGAATCCACCTACAAAGTCTACCTTTATCCTCTTTATCCAGTGAGAATACTGACTTTGGTTGCTTTAACTTTCCATTCCCCTCCTCTATCAAATGCAATGCAGGACGTCTACATATGTCTTCTAAGTCCAACCTGGCCTTCGGATTATCTTTCATCTTCCCCTTTACATCCATTACAGTATTAATTATGTTATCAAACACATTCTTCTCGATATGCATGACATCAAGGTTATGTCTGATCAGATTGGTGCTCTAATATGGCAGATCCCAGAATATACTCCTCTTCGTCCAGTTATGGGTGCGACCAAATCCGTCACACTTGTACCCCTTAGCAGGCTCTTCGATAGCACTTGGTAAATCTTTTACCTCTTCCCATATCGTGCATCCGGGCCACCTTGGCGGTGGATTGGCCTTCTCCACAACTCCCGCACGAAAATCATTCTGATTCCTCCGGTACGGATGATCCTTCGACAAAAATTGTCGATGACAATCGAAGAAGCACGGTTTGCCTCCGTGTTTCAAACGGAAAGCCTGAGAACAGCCCATGCAATACGGACATGAGAGATGACCATGGGTGCTCCATCCCGATAATATTCCATAGGCCGGAAAGTCGTTGATGGTCCACATAAGTGCTGCCCTCATCTGAAAATTCTGCTCCCTAGAAACATCGTACGTGTTGGCACCTACTTCCTACAGCTGATTCAACTCATCTATCAAAGGCTGTAAATACACATCGATGTTCCTCTTCGGATTGTTTGGACCCGGGATAATAACGGTTAGGAACATATACGGAGTCTTCATGCACATCCAAGGCGGTAGATTATACGGAGTGACGATCACAGGCCAACACGAATACTGGGAGCCCGAAAGTCCGAATGGGGTAAAACCGTCAGAGCAGAGCCCCAATCTGACATTACGTGCTTCCTCGGCAAAATGTGGATACTCTCGATCAAAGTGCTTCCATGCTTCTCCATCGGATGGATGATCCAATACTCCTTCGATCTGTTTTCGCCTGTGCCAACTCATGTTTTCTGCAGTCTCCTTAACCATAAACAACCGCTGCAACCGCGACGTCAAAGGCAAGTAGTGCATCGAATCAGTAGGCTTCCTTGCACCGATAGACTTTCCTCTAACAGTGGCCTTGTAACGATCAGCACCACAGAATCTGCACGCATCTTCATCCTTGTCGTCTTTGTAGTACAACATGCACCCGTTGCGACATGCATCGATTTTCTCGTATCCCATCCAAAGCGATCTCACCATCCTCTTAGATCGATAGAAGTCTTTAGGCAACTTTGCACCCTCGGGCAAGATCTCTATAATCAAATCGAGCAGTCGATTATAGCATTCTTGCGATATGTTAAAATTGGACTTGATGCTCAATAATCTTGTAACCACCTCCAACGGTGAATGATCCTCACAACCAGGATATAGTGGAGTCCTTGCATTCTCAAGCAACTCCATAAACTTTGCACGGTGCCTCCTCAGCTGCATCATAATTGTTCGGATTGAAACTAGGTCCTGCCGCATCATAATTATCAGGATTGAAACTAGGCCCCGCCGCATCATAAACCATATTCACCAACCCGTCGTCGTAAGCATCGTGGTCTTGGACATCCATATACGGCTCCACATAGGGCTCCGACTCTGATGCTAGATATACAAGTTCTCCGTGCACGGTCCACTAATAGTAATTCGGCGTAAAGCCCTTCGAGTATAAATGATATGTAACTTCCACTTCTGGATGATATTTCCTGTTGCGACATCTCACACACGGACACTTAATTTTGGTACCGTCCATGTACTGAGGGAACGCCTTGGCGAACTGCAGGAACTGCTGTACACCCTCAATGAATTCATCCCGTACACCGCACATGTCATCAGGATGACGGTTGTACATCCACGAACGATGACGCAGATAATAATTTATATCCATTTCTAGAAACTTCTGCAAAATTGACAGTGTGTATCATATAAATCATTACATACAATAGTTTATCACCTAACTTCCTAACTTAACCGTACTAGCAAAATTGTCAGTGTGTGTGTGTGTGTCGTGTCTGTGTCAGTGTCCGTTATGGGAAATACAGTATATATATATATATATATATATATATATATATATATATATATAATATTACCCAAATAATATCTTAATACCACTTTACTACTAGCTTAACACACACCCAAGTACGAGTTCAAACCATACGAGTTATGGGAAATACAGTATATATATATATATATATATATATATATATATATATATATATATATATATATATATATATATATATATATATATATATATATATATATGTAACATTATATATATATATGATCGATTTTCTGTGTGTGTAGATAAGTGAGTGACTAGATGAAGATGAGAAATAGGATAGACAGCCACGTGGATTCATTGTTGGAAATTCAAAGTAGAATATGTCAAACCAATTACAAAATAAAATAGTCCAAGAACATACCCCAAGAGATCAACTCTACTTAACCATTTTCTTCTGAGACTTTACAGTATGCTATCACACATGCATCCACTCAATATGAATTACAGTATATGTCAACTCCGGTCCGGTCCGGTTCGGTTCTATCCGAAATATACCGTGTCGTGGGCCATATGTCGGAATAGACTCAGATTTTCATCCTTAGATCTGGTCCAGCTCGGCCTACTATGTCAAAGGAGAAGAAGTAAGTTTAAACATGTGTTTATATATTTGTAAAAAGGGATAAAAGTAGTTTAAGTATAATTTTAGTGACATATAATTATTTCTTTTTATATATTAGTGATATATGCATGTATTGTATCAATATTAAACTTAACCGATTTGTCATAATAAAAAAATAGGAGATTGTTAGCCCATGTTCTAACAATGTTTTTAATTATAGATAATGATTTAAGTTTAGTATTATAATATTACTAATCATTAGGTAATCACTATATCATTTATACTTATACTTATACCTTTTAGTGATATGTGATTTTCTTTTTCATATTAGTGATATGAGCTTCTATAATATCTATCTTAAATTTAATCGATTTCTCTTAATAGAAAATGGAAAGTTTGTTAGCCTAATGATTGCATCATTTTTTAAATATGGTTAATCGATTAAGTTTAAAATTATGATATCACTAATATTCATGATATTATTATAATATTTATACTTAAACTTAAAATAGTCCTAATATGTACTAAATGTTATCATACTTGCTACTATGTCTATTGTTTTAGGGATGAGCATCATTTCAGTTCGGTTCAAACCGAACTGATTTTTGGAAAATCGATCAGAACCGAACCAATTTCAAATTCAACCGAACCGAATCGAACCATATAAAATTTTGGTTCGGTTCGACGAGGGCTGGGTTTTTATCAAAAAAATTCTTTAGAATCATTTGAAGAAAAAAACAAATCAAAGTTTAATTACCAAAAAAACCTATACAAAGTTCTCACTGTATGAAATTTTTTACAACAAAAGTCTATACAAAAAAACCTATGCTGTTACCTCTCTCGTCGACTTGGGCCAGTCGTCCCTAACCCTAACCCTAACCCCATGTCAAAAAACCTAACCCTAACCCTACGTCCTGAACAGTTTATACTGTCAGTGTGTGTGTGTGTGTGCCGTGTCTGTGTCTGTGTCAGTGTCTGTGTGTGTGTCGTGTTTGTGTCAATGTCACATGTCTGTGAGAGAGAGAGAGAGAGAGAGAGAGAGAGAGAGAGAGAGAGTGGGGTTTACCGGAGTAGTCGCGGTGGAGAGCCGGTCGTCGGAGCGGGGGGGGGGGAATTTTTTTCGAATCGAAATTTCAACATATCGGGAAAAATGAAATCGAGCCCTAATTAACCAAATTTTAGCGACATTTAGCGACGTCCAATAAAAACGTCGCTAAATTATATTTTAGCGACGTCAATGACGTCGCTAAACACGTTGCTAAATATTTTTAATATAAATGTCGCTATATACGTCGCTAAATTAGACATATTAGCGACGTTTAGCGACCTGAATTGAACTTATAGCGACTTATCTTTTAAAATCTTAATAAAAGTCGCTAAACGTCGCTAAATGTCGCCATTTAGCGACGTCTAGCGACGTTTTTATAAGGAGTCGCTAATTTATAATTATTAGCGACGTTTATTTTAACGTCGCTAAAATACGTCGCTAATCCCGCTTTTTCTAGTAGTGTTTAGGTGCGTCCACTTGACACTTGGTCAGACACAAGTCCTAACGTCAACTCATTCGTTGACTGCACCCGAGTCTTTCTCGGACCCACACAGTTTTATAATATTAAAACAATAAAATATACAACTAATAATAACTGAATTTAAATAGTACAACAAGCCAAGGTATACTTGCCTGGAACTCTGGTGTGCACAAGTAAGGATCCAGAACTCGCAGCCAAGGTAAAATCGTCTTGGGTGCCTATGAATAAATAACAATAAATATCAATCACTACATTACACTATGCTAATCATGTACACAAGTACAACTTATGCAACATCATGAGTTACACAGAGACTAAACCAAATAAACGTTCTAATTAAATACGTTGGCTAAGGTTGACTAGTCAAGGATCAAGGAAGTAGGGGTACACATAGTCTACTTGTCCCACAGTATTTATAAGTCATCCTAAGGTATCATTTCTCACATGTTACAATCACGGTCACAACTATAATTCGTGTAGGTGCTAAGTTGTACCTCTAACACATGGGTACTAGGTATTCTACTTACTAAGATTTCCAAGACAAGTTCGATATTGGTAACCCTCTAGGTCTCCGTATACGAGTACGTCATGTCTTCAGATACCGTGCACAAAGAGACAATTAGTTACCAATACCTTACAACTCCAAGTAACGTAATCACTAAACCCATGTCCTACTAGTAGGTTAGTGTGCACATAAGACAGTTTAGCCTAAACACCCAGGGTCTACACAAATATATACCATACTAAATAACCAAATTTTCTATGAAGTATTTACTAACACCAACTACTATTCTAAAACATGTACACATATAAACACTACACTAGGGTTCACAAAACACATAGGTCCATGAAACAACACATCATGAAGGAAAGGAGGACAAGTGCAAACCTTGGTGTGCTCGTAACCGAGGAGGGGGGTGATGCTCGTCCGCTGCCCGTGGACGGCCTACCTCCGGCGGTGGGGGGTGGTTTTTCGGCCAACAACAGCAGCAGCAGCAATGACAGCAGCAGCGGGTTGAGGTAGGTTTCTGGTGGTGGCGGGTTGGTCGTAGGGATGATGGCCGGGGTGGTGGCTATGGTGGTGGTCATGAGGATAAAGGGGTGGCGGTTTAGTCATGGTCGGGGAAGAAGGGAGGTGAGGTGGTCGTGGGTGGTGGTGATGGTGGAGTGATGGGATGATGATAGTGGTGGTAGAGATAGTGATGATGGTGAGGCAGTGACGGTGGTGTTCGGGATGATGATGATGGTGAGGTGGTGACGATGGTGATGGAAGTGGTAGAGATGGGCGGAGGAGGCGGTGGCTGTGGGGACTGTGGTGGCGGGGTGGTGATGTCAGGATGGTCGGAGGAGGCGGTGGAGAATTCGGAGAAGAAGAAGTCGGGGAAAAAGAAGAAGTCGGGGAAGAAGAAGAGAAGAGGGGTAGCTGCTGTGGTGGTGGTGGTTGCCATCGGGATGAGGGATGGTCGGAGGAGGAAGGTGGCCGTGGCGGTGGCGGGATACTCGGAGGAGGAGGGTGGCTGCTGTAGGAAGTCGGGTAAGAAGGAGAAGTGATGTAGTTTTAAGGTTTTGTAGGTGTGGGTGATGATGTGAATAAGAAAATAGAGAGAGGAAGGAGGTATTTATGTAAGAGAGAGAGAGAGAGAGAAGGAATTTTGTATTGAAATTAGGGTCGGCCATATGCATTCCTAGGGATGGGGGAAGGATTTTTCATGAAGGAATGGGTGGCTAGGATGGGACAAATTTGAATGGAGGGTGTAGATGCGATAAGGAAAAAAGTTAGAGTGTTGTACACATAAAATAGAGGGAAAACCTATGGGGACCGGTCAACACATGAGGAGGGGGTAGCCCATGCGATCGTCTCTTCTTCATCGTCAACTAGAAGAGATCTTTGATACACGTCCCACCAATCGTGCGCGTTCAAGCGAAGCTGTAGTTGGGCACACGCGACACGCTTTTGCTCGGGTACCTCTAGAAGTTTAAAATGATCCTCAAGTTTGGCCAACCAATCTAGAGCCACGATTGGATCCTCAGTCCCTTTAAATGGTGTGTTGTAGACCTTCTTGAAGTCAGCAAAGTCGAAGGCAGTCACATCCTTCTTCCTTGGAGTTTGAGGCATCTCGACTTCAAGCACGGGTTGCTCCACCGGTGTCGCTGCTGTTGCCGCGGACTGGTTGGAGTCCAAAGTCTGCACGATCTGTTGCAGGGTATCCACCTGCTTTTGTTGGACTGAGAATCGGGCTTCTATATTGTCTTAGAACTTGCTCTGTCTCTGTTCCGCTCGCTTCTTAGCCCATTCAAAACGAGCCTCGTCCCTTTGTTGGTTAGCCTCTAACATCCGCATTATCTGCTGAATGGGATCGACACGAGACATGGCTCGCTGGCTCCGAGAACTTCCCGAAGTGCCAAAACTGCTTTCTTGGACTTGTGTCTCACCCGACGCTAGCGATGATGCTTGTGCTTGTGCCATTCCTTCAAAAGGAGGTAAATTACATCAGGATCATAATATATTATGGACTCATTGTATGAACGTATCTCATTTTGGTCCAACGAGTTCAAGAGTTCGTGCAGGGATTAGATCGTTAAAGGAACTTTTCCAACACGAGGGTCAAAGGAACTTGAAGCTGTGCTCTGATACCAATATGTCATGCCCTGATTCCGTAGAATCGATTGTCGTCCCCCGGGCGTGAGGCCGTGCATGCCTAGGTTGCACATCACACAAGGCTAAGGTATTTTTGCATAGCGAGCACATATTCAGAGTACGCAGATAAATTAAAAACACAAATTTGAAACATGAAAAAGTTTTCTTTATTGATATATGAACATCTATTTACAAACCCTTGAACGAGTCAGAAGGTTGTCGCACGGGCTTACAAAAGTTGACACAAAATGAGATAGCTGTCATATACATTATATCCTTTACTAGAAATTCAAAATAAGGGACCTCCAGGCGGGACAATAGCTTTTCCTCTGAGCTGCATGAGTTATGTTTGCTTGCTCCTTGGTCTTCAAAATGCTTCAAAATAGGACACGATCAAGATGCGTCGACAGCTAGACTGGATTTGACAGTGACTTCAGCTCCTCGCAGGATCTCCTTGGTGCGGGGAACCTGTTTCAATGAGGGTCAGTACATTAAAATATACTGGTGAACGCGAGCTAACCCAACTATACCAATCAACACATTGTTTATATGAACCATACATATTATTTGTGGTCTTTCTATCTTGCCTTAGTTCATTTTACAAACAAGCAGTATATATAAAAACTACTGAAATGAACTTGCCACTGTTCGGTGACTTTTATCTGCCCGTCTGAACCACCTGCACAATACTTACCATGTCCTTCCCTGCCATGAAGACACAAGTTAGCTTGCACAGGTTTAAATATATGTGGCGATCACTGGCAAGATGCCATAAAGGATGAGTTATAGTACAAGGATAAAATGACATACAACGCAATGAATATGGACATTGCAGGCCATTCGTTCCTTTGAACATGCGACTATCATGGAGTTTCGTCCGGATCGGATCGGTGCTAGTGCCCCAGAAACCGTCCGCAGGAACCATTTACCTTGTGCACAAGTTGTCTGTGATCAAACAACGTCTATACTAAGTTATCAATTCATACAAATTTGAGGCAACATGAGTACAAACAAGTGGCATTGCATGATTCATTTTGCATAGTCTCTCTGAATAATTTATTGCATAATATGATGTATTCCATACTTAGCACAATTTATAGAAGAAATATGCATTTCTAACTAAAATTAAAGCTTGTATAGAATATTCTAAATGAACTAGTACGCAATAAGATAATCGTTCACTAGTTGATTGACAAGCATAAAGTATTTCAAGTATATTCCTTTTTATCTTGACATCTTTTCGTTATTACTTGGTATCGTTTGATCGGGGCAAGCAAGAATGCAAGATTTTTAGGTGTGAAGACTTGGAAGGAGGGTCAACTGAATCGAATATAAGCCACTCACAAGTTATTTGGAGAGAAAGAAAAGAGGTGCTTGAAGACTCCTCTCGCACGTCGCCTACTGCACGTTCACCTGCATTGCCATGAACAACTGATCAATACCTCTTCCACCCTTTCCAATCTCGAAATTGAAGTATAGTTCAACGAACAAAAATAATGAAATCTATCGAAACCGTTCAAGAAAATACAAACAAATCCGAAAACCAACTCAAAGCACGAAAGCAACAAAGTGACAGCGAAAGCTAGGTAAGAAAACTGACAGCGGAGATGTTCCTCTTGACTCTGCCGCTAAGTCCATCCTGGGGGCAAATTCCACTGAATATGGGAATCAATTCCGAAGAAGTAAATCCATAAGGAGGATAAGATCTTGTTTTAATCTATCCTGATCGAACGATACCGACTTGTATTTCTTAGCTGCGCTCTCCGAATAGGAGGAACGGGGCACCACAACCGCCCCCAAACATTATTCTCAGACGGCGATAACGTCTCTCCTCTTTTCTCTTCTGAGCTTTAATATCATTCAATACTGCATCCAACTCTCTACAATAAACATCTATTTGTCCCAATTTACATCTTTTCATACTCCAGATGTCCCAAGTGACATCAAAAGCAAAGAACAGATGATCCCTGATCTCATCCTATTTTCGCATAAACAACACTTCATGTCCTCATTGTGGATGCCAAAATTGCTCAACCTGTCTCGGGTAAGAAGCCGATTCCTGATCACTTTGTATAAGCACAACGATATTTTGACTGCAACCCCTTTGGTCCAAACCACCTCCGCCCAATCAACCTCCTCATGATCGGTCCGTATTTGATTCATGGTTGTACTGAACTTGAAAGTGTCTTTTCTATGACTGCCCAGGTCCAGTAATCCCCCATCACTTGTCTATCAATCTCCAATGTCCGGATATCTTCTACATGGACCTCCTCGATCAAATGGCCCTGGATCTTCCACTCTCCTTCCTATATAAGCCTGTTAACCATATCCGTGGAGCCTATCAGATCATAAACATGCCATCCCTCCCTCTCAATCAGGCTAGTGTGCCCAATCCAGGGGTCATGCCAAATGCTTGTTTGGGCCCCAGACCCTATGACACTCATCAATTTACCCTTAGCCTTTCTTCCTGTCCTCAGCAAAGCTTTAACGGTGACCGAGAGGTTGTTATTACTACTAGCTGACCAGAAGTCCCCCTTCGGAAAGTATATTTCCTTGATCCATTCGGCCCACAGACTTACCATTTATGAATCTCCAGAACAATTTGAGATATGCAGTTTGTCATGCCCCAGTCCCAAAATATGTAAGACCAGAAATACGTAAGCATGTCAGCCGCCTGTATATGACAACTCCAATATATGGATACCATAATACACACATACGCTGTAATATGAATATTAACTCACATGTGGTATATATATTGTCACAAGTCATAGGGCATAACTAGATCTCATCCACAGAATCAAATAACCAATCAACTATATAACTGAATCAAGTATAAATGCTTGATAAGAACAAGTAGTTGGGTAGAGACAAATCCACTACCAAACTAGAATATAAGAGGAACAAATAAGTACATCTAATGATCAATGAGGCTCGAAGAGAAGACCTCCTCGAAAGAGAGATAAGTAGCAAGTCCTGATCCGTGCTCTTACGAATAGTCAAGATCGTCTACACTTGGAAAGGGACCAGGTCCTCAGAGGGACATAACAAGATATATAGAAGCATGCCAATTGAATACAGTAAACATGCATAATAGACAGAAAATATATAAGTACGCTGTACTAGACAATCTATATGAAAATGCATAGTGAGGACAATCATTTTGATGTATGGGTAGGTGTAGGATACTCTATCTGTTCTCACAACTCACACACACGTCCATGAACATCAGAAGCCGTCATACCGCGAGGGTAGCGACCATCGTGATACCAGAAGCCGACATACCGTGAGGGTAGCGACCATCGCAGCACAACTCTTGTAGTGCGTGCTAGTTACTACGGTTTACCAGAGTGGATAGCCCGTACGCCTACTGATTGTCTTCCCCTCCCATGATACTATGTGTCAAGTGTATGTCAACATATATATAGTATATAATTATAAATGAAAGAAAATACATATATAATGAATATATAAAATATAATAAGCATGCAAGTACTATAAGTAATTTGACAAGGTATCTTGCCTGGCAAGAAAGCTGCAAAGTGTAAGCATCCAGACGTTAGGCACAAGGGATCAGAAACTATGGCATCAGAATAAATGTCTCCGGATGCTGAAATAAATATCATCAACGTTCCCAGAATAAGCGAGATAGCTAGAAAACACTACCCTTTCGTCCAATTTGGACACAGGGGCAAAACAGTAATTTTGGGTCAAAGCGGGATCCACATATGGCCCACTTTACACCAAAAAGCGTGCCAGAGGTAAATGTATCTAAATGGGATAAATTATAGGTCAAAAAAATTCTAAACGTTGATACGAACTCAACGGTATGTCCAATTTTGGATTTCGGTGAGCCGATCACATATTCGCCCTTCAAGTCAATCATGGGGCCCGCAAATAGGCGGCTTGGTCAACTGTCTCAGAATCGCGTGAAACTTGGGTCACAGGACCAACGTGATACCACGAATCCAATGGCACAAGTTTTGTCGCATTCTGACGAACATACACAAAGTGGGGTGGTATTTTGTAAAAGTCGCGATACGGGAACTTTTTACGGATACGGGTTGATTTCGACGCGCACACACGTCCGAATCAACTTTCGTGAAAGCCCACACGTCAGGATATACTATACGTGCCTTTTGGTGTAATTAGTACGTGACGAGGCGGTCCCGTTTGGCGGGGCGCACTCCGTATCATAAAATTTTAGTTTTAAAGTATCAAGTTTTTAGTCATTTTGGAGGTCGAATAATTTAACAATTAAAGCAAACTAGTAAAAAGTAAAAGAACAAAAATATTTTCGGTTATATAGAGAAGAAAACCCTTCAATTAGATTTTGAAATTATTAAACAGGTTGGTGGCAAATTGGGGGTGAACATGGGAGTTTGGGTTGAAGTTTCTGGACTATTTTGGTCAGTTTTTCGGTCATTTTTCGGTCGATTTTTTGACCAATTCAGGACACGAAAACTCGTCCCGCTTGAATAAAAATCCTAGAAGGTTAGGTTGTGAACGTACACGGACAAACCGCTCAAGAAAAGGATAAGAGATGAGAGAGATATGTCACCTTGAAGAGGGGCTCGAGACTGCGGCTGCTGTGCACGTGCGCGGTGCGCGGACGACGCAGACGGACGACGCAGGGCGGCGGCGGCGGTCGGTGCGGCGTCAGAGGGGGGGGAGTCGGCACTGTGGTTAGGGTTAGGGTTTATGTTTTGAGTTGGTTTATATATATATATATATGTGTGTGTGTGTGTGTGTGTGTGTGTGTGTGTGTGTGTGTGTGTGTGTGTGTGTAGACCGAGAGAGAGAGGGATGAGGAGAGGGAATCGGCTGAGGGGTTGTGTGGGTTGCTGGGTTCGTATGGGGGAGGGTAGGTTGTTAGTTGTTATCTAGTTTAGGTTTATTTAGGATTTAGATTAAAGTTATTTCTTTTCTTTTCTTTTTATTATTATTATTATTACTATTACTATTACTATTAATATTAATATTAATATTAATATTATTATTGTTGTTATTATCATTATTAATATTACTATTACTATTATTATTATTATTACTATTATTATTATTATTATTATTATTATTATTATTATTATTACTATTATTTTTATTATCAATTAATATTATTATTACATATTTAATAACATATACTCAATTATATAAATGAAGAAAAATCCAAAAATAATATTGCACACAAAATAAATTCTAGAAAATTTACTTTATGAAGCTTTAAATAAAATACCACACTCAAAATATTTTATGTAATATTTTGTAATTAATAATTAGGTATTTATCTAGTCATAATAAATCAAATAATTATATGTAAAAACCTATTTTTTAAAATTTTTAAAAATGATTTTTTGGATTTTTCTGTAATTTTTAATTAATTATTATAAATATCCTTCAGGAATTAATATTTTTATGTATTAAATTAAGTATTAAAATATTACAAAAATTATATTTTTGGGTGTATAATTAATTATTGAATGTTGTGTAATTTTCTTGAAATTTATTGGGCCAAAAAACTACTTTTTAAATAGCTAAAAACCATTGTCCTAATTAAACCAGAATAAACCGGGTTTAAACCAACCCGAACCGAACCGAACCCAACTAAACCCTATTGAACCCAACCTAAACCTAATGGGTCGGGTCCTACCCGACCAGAATCGCTGACCCGCCCCTAACCCAGATCCCAACCCTCTCCCCCACGATCCCCCGGTCCCCCGACTCCGCTGGCATGACCCCATCGACTCCGCCCCACCTCACACGCACGACCCCACGACCCCGGCTCCAGCCTCCCGGTTCCACCGCCTCTCCCCCTTCCCTCTCCAATTTAAACCCCCAACCCCCCGTCAACCCCACAACCACCGCCATCTCCCCGCTGCCACCACCATCACGATCACTCCCCCTCCGACGACTCCTCCGGCTGACCCCGAGCCCCGGCCGCCGATCCCCGCTGTGGACACCCTCCCCGAGCGGCGCAGCAGACGCATCAGCCTCAGCAAACACCGCCTCCGTCGCCGTCGCAGTGCCCCGTCGTGCCGCCCCTGTCACTAAAAAGTCAACGAGATATCCCTCTTCTAGCTTGCATAACTCCCTGTACATTGATCCGTTTTTCGTTCTATCGAATCCTGTACGAAGACCTCGTGACCCTCTCGAACCCCGTGACGCAAAGATAGGAAAAATAACACAACATTCATTCGGGGTATCGCGTCTTGTGTCGGTCGCAAACCGTGACGCAAAAACAGGAAAAATAATCCAATTTTTGTGATTCAGAAACCGTCCCGAACTCACAAGTTCACGGCCATTTTACTCCCAAACTGTTTAATATTTTTTAATTATGTTTGAATAGTATATTAGATAATATAACTGACATTAAGACCTGTAATTAGTTTATTTTAGTTTGTTGTATTTTATTCGCTGGTGAAATCGACCAAAAACTTGGTTTTTTAATCCCGAATCTTTTCGAAACTGTCATGCCCCAGTCCCAAAATATCGAGGGACTAGACACGTGGCAATGGCCAGAAGCACGCACCGATGGACAAACATAATTTAATGGATCCATCAGGGTATACTTAAGCTATAATACAACTATTAGGGTCTACTAATCTCATCCACAGAATGAATATATCAATATCAACAAATGGAATATCAACATCAAGTCACAAGTAATTAAATCGGGGAACAACCCCGATAATCAAGTCTGATACAATTGTTCATTAAACAAGAAAGAAAATAACAACACAGACTGAGTATGGAGAAACATATACTCAGAAAAATCTATGGCAATCACCTAGTCCTTGGTTCCTGGTTCTACTCCACTGCATGCACCTGATTCTGCTTCCGCTCCTGCTAATGCTCCTGCTGATGCTCCTGTCCTGTATACCTCAGAGTGGATCTTCTCTGCTAATCCTGGGGACACAATCCGGAATCCAGGTCCTCAGGGGACATAGCAAGGTATAAAATAATACAAGCTAAAATAAATGCAGTACAGCAAATAAATAAAATAATATGGTAAACTAAATAACCAGCTAAGTGATATGCAAGTTGAGAGCATCACTAGAACTCAGGCTGAGACCACTACAAGCTCTGTGTCTGGGAGCCGGTAGCAGTAATAACACGTAGTGGGCCAAGCTCGGGTTTAGAGTCTTGAGCACCGCAATAATAGGGGTTATATATATATATGATCAGCCTGTAGCCTGTGTGTTTCTCCCCACCCAATGTAATCACATGTCTCATGTCCATGACACGCAAGATCAAAACTAATGCAGCAAGTCATAATAAGATCTAGGCATATAATGTCTATGTCATGAAACCTGTAACCTACACAGAATCACCTTGAATATTTCAGGAAGGTTCTGTCACATGAATAGTATCTGGTGTCCTGGGTATAATGTACTTAATAAAGCAAGTACGAGCATATAAAGGGTGTCGATATCCATCTCTATGTGACGTTACACAACTCTGCGTACAGTGTTGGCACCCGACTATTAATCGGACGCTAAGTAAGTCACACGGTCCTATGTTTAAGCATGCACAACAATATATATGTCAAGGAAATAAGTAGCAAAAACTGCAGGATTTGGCAAGTTACACTTGTCTGGGTTTCCAGCTCCAATTGTAGCTCTGACTTCAGCGAGATTTGCAGGCAGTTCTCCGGTTGCTAAAATAGACATCACCATCAGATTCAGAAAATATCAAATAGCTAGAAACGTCTATCCTTGGGTCCAATTTGGACACAAGGGCAAAAATAACAGTTTCTGGTCAAAGTGGGGTCCACAGGTGGGCCGCTTTGCACCGAAAAATGTGTCAGAAGCAAAGGTCTCCAAATTCGTCCAACTTAGTGTCAACAAGTCAAGAACGATGATACGAACCCAACGAAACTTTCAGAATTGGATTCCGATGAGCCGATCACAAAATTGCCCGTCAAGTGGAGCCGTGGGGCCCACGATATCCGATTTTGTCAACGTTCTCAGAATTGAACCAAACTTGGGTCACAGGACCAGCGTATTGCTACGAGTACGATGACGCAAGTTTTGTTTCGATCCGATGTGTGTACACTAAGTTACAGCGAGATCCAGAAAGGACGGATACGGGACGTTGTCGGCGGATACGCGTAGATTCTTGTGTGCACGCACATCGAAATCAACTTTTGTAAAATCTCGCACGTCCGTATCAACGGTGCGCACGTATCGGTAAAGACCGCACGCGACCAAGTCGTCCCGTTTGGCGGGGCGTACTCAGTTCCGGGGTGAATAGGACGTTGGTTTTCCTGTTTTAGATCGCGGTTTGCGATCGCCACAGGACCCGATGCACCGAGCGGGTTGCATGGGCATGGAGAGGGTCACGCAGGGTTCGCGTCACAATAGACGGCACGAAAAAAAGAGCAACGAGGAGAGAGAACGGGTTACCTGAACAGGGCTCCGAAAAACTGAGATTTTCTCGTATCCGTGTGTCGTCTCGACACAGTATCTATGTCCGGGCCGTGTCCTGGCCTAGGGCTAGGGTTTGGGGGCATCGCCGGAGGAGCTCGCCGGGGGAGGCGCTGGGCTCGGGCAGGTGGTCGGCGGCGAGGCGGAGCCTGGGCGGCGCTGGGGCGGCCGGGTCGAGGCTGGCCGGGGCTCGGCGGAGCTCTGGGAGGAGGGGAAAGAAGGAGGAGCTCGGAGCTGGCGGGGTCGGGGGACGACGGAGCAGGGTCTGGTGGCAGCGGCAAGGGCTGGAGGGGGTTCGAGGAGAGGGCCGCGCTGGGGCGGAGCTGGAGGAGTAGCAAGGTGGTCGGAGCGGGGCGGGTTTAAATAGGCCGGGGGAGGGAGACGACGGGGTGGCGGTTGCGGGAGGTGAAGGGGAAGGGAGGCGTAGCGGCGAGCGGGTCGGTCGGCGGTGAGCTGAAGGGACGTCGGGTTTGGGAGAGAAAGGGTTGGCGGGTTTCGGGTTCGACGGGTCGGGTCGGGTCAGGCGGATCCGGCCCGATCCAATAAGAATTGAATGCGGGTCGGGTCTAGCGGGTTTCGGGTCTACAGGTTAGACCCGGATCCGACCCGCTAAGGTTCGGCTGGGTTTAATAAACCGGGTCTGGGTTAGTTCGTTTATATCAAATAAATCGGGTTTAATTAGGGTTTAAATCGGTTTAACTATAAAATAGTTTTTAGGGCTTTAAAAATACTTTCGGGGTCCAATAAATTCCCAGAAAATTACCCTATGTCTAGTTTTTCATTTTATACCAGAAAATATTATTTTAATATTAATAAACATCATTTAGAAATCATTTAATTATTAAATTTCCTTAGTTTAATTAGAAAAAAATTCCAAAAAAATACAGAAAATTGTGGAAAGTTCCAAATTAAAAATTCTTGAAAATCAGGGGGTTTACAATCTACCCCCTTAAGAGGATTGCGTCCTCGCAATCAAAGAATAACCGATCAACAGAGATGACACGGTTACAAATATTTTTCAAAGCACATTACTATCAAGAAGAATCAAAGTTGAGGGTGTAAGAATAACACATAGGAAAAATTATTTCCCTAAGCGATGGAAGTTATGAGATTTCCCGGATGAAGGAAATCTAGAAAATTATAGTTTAGAAAACCAGGTTATCCTTCAAAAACATATTAGACTAACAATTATAAAACATTCTAGGTTATTTAGTAAGTTCAAAATTACTAGGTGATCACTAGGTTATCTATTATTAGCAAGTTAAAATTATCAAGTTAAGTCTAAGGTCACGAACCAGCAGGCACGAACTATATCAAATCTAGAAACAGAAAACTATAAAAACTTACGCGCATTAGCTACTCCATGAATCTGTGCGTCCTCCAAAGTCATCACTGGAGCTTGTCCGCGTCCTTGCAGATGATTTCTCGGCTGCTGTTGAGCCTGCTGGAAGAGTGCTGCTTGTGGTGCCAAGGGTGGCCTCGGCAGATATTCTCCTGGGGCATGTGGTAGAACTCCTTCAACTTCCGTTTGCAGTATTTCAATGCTGGAGAGGCTGGCCTTGGTGCTGGTAGTGCTTGTCGTTTTAACATTAGTGCTCTCTTCCGATGCTGAGGACAATCTTTGGCTAAGTGTTGGTTGGACGCACAAATTAAGCATAATCCCAATTTACGTCTTCACTCGTTCTTAATGTGGCCTCTCTTGCGACAATTTTGATAAATAGGCAGTACTTGCGGAGATACTTCTGGTGGTTGGTGCATGTGAGACTTCTTTGTAATTTCTTCATGTGGTGCTCCGGCTGGTGCTGATGTGGCTGGTTGATGAATCATCATTGCTTTCTCTCGACGTTCAGGGCAATCCCTTACCGAATACTTTTTGGATCCGCAAGATAAACATCGTCCCAGTCTACGTCAACATTCTTTAGCAAGATGGCCTACCTTGCCACAGTAGTGACAAGTAGGAAGGACTAGTGCAAGTGGTGTAGATGCTCTCTGAGTTGGATTCATCTGTGGTCACTTTACAATTCTTTCTTGTTGTGCTTGGTCTGGTGCTGATGCATACGGCCGCTTCTGGCTGGACTCTATCTTTGTGTTGC
The DNA here is from genome assembly GCA_036927795.1 of Iris macrosiphon. Taxonomy (NCBI): domain Eukaryota; kingdom Viridiplantae; phylum Streptophyta; class Magnoliopsida; order Asparagales; family Iridaceae; genus Iris; species Iris macrosiphon. The sequence goes on along the minus strand of JAYESA010000006.1, from coordinate 185,673,508 downwards.
ACTCCATGGGTCGTGCCGCAGCAAGAACGTCCTCGTCTAAGGTAGTTGCATTTGAGCTGATTAATCTCCGTAACTCCGAGCTAAATCTGTCGATGAACTTCTCCGCTTGGTTTTGCTGAACTTCTTGATGAACTTTCTGATGAGCTTGCATCATCGCGTAGAATATTCAAAACATTTGTTGTTCGTCCATTGCCTGCCCTTGTGGAACGGTAGGCATCGAAGGAGCAAACTGTGTCGATGGTGGAACGTCATCTTCCTGGATTCTCGAGGTATGCTGACTTGCTTGTTGTGATGATGGACCTTCACTAACTGGTGTCACTTCATCTCCATTGGTTATCACAGCACCTTATGGTGTTTCTGGATGAGTCTCTTCGTCGGCTTGTGGATCCATAATTCTGCAACCAAAATAAACTATAAGAAGCGCACAGGAATCAAGGCAGGATGCAAGTCAAGAATTTTATTCGAATCCGATACAGATATCAAGAACGTTTCAAGCAAGTGGATGAGATCCTAAAAACTTATCCTATTCTTATTGCAGGCCTGTTCGGTCCCTAAGTTGAAACCGAACAATTTTAGTCGTAGACCTGCATGGGCCACCACAAAAACCATGTTACGTTCCAGTCCCAAAATATCGAGAGACTAGACACGTGGCAATGGCCAGCAGCACGCACCGATGGACAAATCCAATTTAATGGATCCATCAGGGCATACTTAAGCTGTAATACAACTATCAGGGTCTACTAATCTCATCCACAGAATGAATATATCAATATCAACAAATGGAATATCAATATCAAGTCACAAGTAATTAAATCGGGGAACAACCCGATAATCAAGTCTGATACAATTGTTCATTAAACAAGAAAGAAAATAACAACACAGACTGAGTATGGAGAAACATATACTCAAAAAAATCTATGGCAATCACCTAGTCCTTGATTCCTGGTTCTGCTCCACTGCATGCACCTGACTCTGCTTCTGCTCTTGCTAATGCTCCTGCTGATGCTCCTGTCCTGTATACCTCAGAGTGGATCTCCTCTGCTAATCTTGGGGACACAATCCGGAATCCAGGTCCTCAGGGGACATAGCAAGGTATAAAATAATACAAGCCAAAATAAATGCAGTACAGCAAATAAATGAAATAATAGGGTAAACTAAATAACCAGCTAAGTGATATGCAAGTTGAGAGCATCACTAGAACTCAGGCTGAGACCATTACAAGCTCTGTGTCTGGGAGCCGGTAGTAGTAATAACACGTAGTGGGCCAAGCTCGGGTTTAGAGTCTTGAGCACCACAATAATAGGGGTTTTTTATATATATGATCAGCCTGTAGCCTGTGTGTTTCTTCCCTCCCAATGTAATCACACGTCTCATGTCCATGACACGCAAACTAATGCAGCAAGTCATAATAAGATCTAGGCATATAATGTCTATGTCATGAAACCTGTAACCTACACAGAATCACCTTGAATATTTTAGGAAGATTCTGTCACATAAAAAGTGTCCGGTGTCCTGGGTATTATGTACTTGATAAAGCAAGTACGAGCATATAAAGGGTGTCGATATCCATCTCTAGGTGACGTTACACAACTCTGCGTACAGTATTGGCACCCGACTATTAATCGGACACTAAGTAAGTCACACGGTCCTAGGTTTAAGCATGCACAACAATATATATGTCAAGAAAATAAGTGGCAAAAATTGCAGGATTTGGCAAGTTACACTTGCCTGGGGTTCCAGCTCCAATTGTAGCTCTGACTTCAGCGAGATTTGCAGGCAGTTCTCCGGTTACTGAAATAGACATCACCATCAGATTCAGGAAATATCAAATAGCTAGAAACGCCTGTCCTTGGGTCTAATTTGGACACAAGAGCAAAAATGACAGTTTCTGGTCAAAGTGGGGTCCACAGGTGGGCCGCTTTGCATCAAAAAACATGTCAGAAGCAAAGGTCTCCAAATTTGTCCAACTTAGTGTCAACAAGTCAGGAACGATGATACGAACCCAACGGAACTTCCAGAATTGGATTCCGATGAGCCGATCACAAAATTGCCCGTCAAGTGGAGCCGTGGGGCCCACGATACGTGATTTTGTCAACGTTCTCAGAATCGAACCAAACTTGGGTCACAGGACCAGCGTATTGCTACGAGTCCGATGGCGTAAGTTTCGTTTCGATCCGATGTGTGTACACTAAGTTACAGTGAGATCCAAAAAGGACGGATACGGGGCATTGTCGGCGGATACGCGTTGATTCCGGTGTGCACGCACATCCAAATCAACTTATGTGAAATCCCACACGTCCGTATCAACGGCACGCACATATCGGTAAAGACCGCACGCGTCCAAGTCGTCCCGTTTGGCGGGGCGTACTCAGTTCCGGGGTAAAATAGGACGTTGGTTTTCCTGTTTTTGGATCGCGGTTTATAATCGCCACCGGACGCGATGCACTGAGCGGGTTGCACGGGCATCGATAGGGTCACGCAGAGTTCGTATCACAACAGACGACACGAAAAGCAGAGCAACGAGAAGAGAGAACGGGTTACCTGAACAGGGCTCCAAAAAACCAAGATTTTCTCGTATCCGTGTGTCGTCTCGACACAGTATCTGTGTCCGGGTCGTGTCCTGGCCTAGGGCTAGGGTTTGGGGGCTTCGCCGGAGGAGCTCGCCGGGGGAGGCGCTGGGCTCAGGCAGGTCGTCGGCGGCGAGGCGGAGCCTGGGTGGCGCTCGGGTGGCCGGGTCGAGGCTGGCCGGGGCTCGGCGGAGCTCTGGGAGGAGGGAAAAGAAGGAGGAGCTCGGGGCTGGCCGGGGTCGGAGGACGGCTGAGCATGGTCGGGTGGCAGCGGCGAGGGCTGGAGGGGGTTCGAGGAGAGGGCGGCGCTGGGGCGGAGCTGGAGGAGGAGCAAGGTGGTCGGAGCGGGGCGGGTTTAAATAGGCCGGGGGAGGGAGACGACGGGGTGGCGGTTGCGGGAGGTGAAGGGGAAGGGAGGCGGAGCGGCAAGCGGGTCGGCCGGCGGCGAGCTGAAGGGGCGTCGGATTTGGGAGAGAAAGGGTTGGCGGGTTTCGGGTTCGACGGGTCGGGTCGGGTCAGGCGGATCCGGCTCGATCCAATAAGAATTGAATGCGGGTCGGGTCTAGCGGGTTTCGGGTCTACGGGTTAGACCCGGATCCGACCCGCTAAGCTTCGGTTGGGTTTAATAAACCGGGTCTGGGTTGGTTCGGTTTATTTCAAATAAATTGGGTTTAATTAGGGTTTAAATCGGTTTAACTATAAAATAGTTTTTAGGGCTTTAAAAATACTTCCGGGGTCCAATAAATTCTCGGAAAATTATCCTATGTCTAATTTTTCATTTTACACCAGAAAATATTATTTTCATAATATTTTAATATTAATAAACATCATTTAAAAATCATTTAATTATTAAAACACCTTAGTTTAATTAGAGAAAATTTCCAGAAAATTACAGAAAATTGTGAAAAATTCTAAATTAAAAATTCTTGACAATCAGGGGTTTACAGAAACTGGGTGCGTCCCGCTAAACAAGGAGACTTGGTCGTGTGCAAATTTTATCGAAAGGTGCGTATCGTCAATGCAGACGTGTGAGATTTCGCGGAAGTTGATTTGGATGTGCGTGCGCACCAGAATCAACACATATCCGTCGAAAATACTCCGTATTGGGTCTGTTCTGAAACTCGTTGTAACTTTGCGTGTGCTTATCATTTCGCAATGAAACTTGCGCCATTGGATTCATAGCGTTACGCTGGTCCTGTGACCAAAGTTTGGTTCGATTCTGAGAACGTTGACGAAACCCCGTATCGTGGGCCCTATGGCTCCACTTGACGTATGATTTTGTGATCGGCTCATCGGAATTCAGTTCTGGACATTCCGTTGGGTTTGTATCACCGTTCTGGACTTGTAGACACTAAGTTTGATAAATTTGGAGAACTTTGTCTCTGGCACACTTTTCGGTGTGAAGTGGGCCATATGTGGACCCCGCTTTGACCAAAAACTGTCAATTTTGTCCCTGTGTCCAAATTGGACTTATGGGTAGTCAATCCTAGCTATTTCAAATCTTCTGAGAATGATGGTAATATTTATTTCAGCATCCGGAGGAGTACCTGAATATCTTGCTGTTACCGGAGCAATTGAAGGAGTTCAAACCCCAGGCAAGTGTACCTTGCCAACTTGCAGTGATTCCTGTTATAGTATTTACTTGAGTTCTTTATACATATATATATATATACTCTTGATATATCTGTTCAACCTAGGACCGTGTGACGTTGCTTAGCGTCCGGATAATATTCGGGTGTCAACGTCGTACACGGAGTTGTATAACATCACCTAGAGAATTGATATCGCGATCCTATATATCTTCGTGTTTGCTTGATCAAGTACGTCATACCATAGGACACCTAACACTATTCATGAGACAGAATCTTCCTGAACTATTCATGGTGATTCTGTATAGGTTACAGGATTCGTGACATATATCTTATCTTTGCATAGCTATCATTATGACTCACTGCATTAGCTAGAGGTCATGATCTTGCGTGTTATGGATATGAGACATGAGATTACATTGGGTGAGGAGAGTCTTACCATGCTAAAGGCTGATTATATATATATATATTACATTACTGGAGGTGCCTTAGACTCTGTCTTTGGCACATTTACTCGCCCTTCGAGAAATGAATGCTGCTATGGGTTTTCCCGAAATAGAGCCTATAGTAGTTTCAGCCTGAGTATGATTAATGCTCTCATTTGCATATCACATAGCTGGTTATATAGTTTTCCCTGCTGATATATTTTTATATACAGCATTTATTTTGGCATGCTGTTTCTTGTACCTTGTTACGTCCCTCTGAGGACCTGGTCCCTTGCCAGTTTTGTAGCATAGACCATTGTGGAGCCTGCTTGGAGTTGCTGATGTGTGTTGCTTAGTCTTCCAGGAATTGATGCCAGGTACTTATATCATTTCTTCCAGAGTTATGGTTATTATTCATATTGTTTATTCATTTGCTGATATAGCCTAGTTTTATAGACTTATATTCCTTTCTCGAGTTTATTCGAGCATATGTGTTACTGGCGGCCGACTTTAGCACATGTAGCTCATTCTTGTATATTCTGACCATTGTGGATTGAGGCATAGATGTTTATATTTACTTGATTATGTAGATAGTGACCATTCTAGTACAGCTTATACGTATTCGAGTCAGACCGGAGTCTGGTGAATGCGTAACTGGCATGTTACGTATTCCTAGTCCTACGTATTTTGGAACTGGGACGTGATATTATATTATCTAATTAACTAAGTAATTAATTAAATAGTTATCCACAAAACAGGTAATAGTAAATAATATGCACATCTTATAAAAAGAAAAAAATTGTCTAACTTGGCATGGAAAATTATGTGATGCTAATTGTAGGAAGTTTGGGTTAGAAAAATAACCACAATTAAGTTACATATATAATATATATATACTTAACACTTAATCTAGGGTTGTTACACTAATTTCATACTAATGCCAAGAGGTCAAATTTCTGTGCCACGAAAAGATCCTACAAGTAGTGTCTCATGTGTAGGCTACTTTCTATGATGGGCGATACAGGTTTTGCGGCCACCCTATATTATTAATGTCCACACCACGGTGAAGTATCCTGATTAAATTATTGGATTTTAATTAATTTGAAAAATAAACTAAAATAAATACAAGAAATACAAAATACACACAAGATACCTATTTTTGGGTGAGGGGGTTTACAATCTACCCAACTTACAATAATTTCATCCTCGAAATTAACACTAACCCATATTCGTAATAAATCACAATAGCTATTAACACCTCGTTGCTAGCTAGCAGCGCCTCCTAAAAGGTTATGGTCAACCATCCTAACACCTTTCTTCCTTATTGTCTGTAGACTATTCTTTTATCCTCTAACTCATCTACACTATCCAACTTACAAGAATTCTACTAGTAGTCAAAGTCTTTTGAGGCTATTGTCTAGGTGGTAAGACGAATTTTATTCATTGGGTCAAAATTTTTGGGATACTTGTCTGAAATCGCATAACCATGATTTTTCTCTGTAACCGTCAAGTATCGTAGTCTAATACTGTCACGCCTCCTGGCCAGTATGTCTACAATTTAATTCGACTACTCTACTATAATGGTCTAGCTGCAATTATCGCTACCTTGCCAATAATTTATCATAGTCAGCAGTTCGTAACAAGTGCCTTCAACTCTTTCCTAAGCTTAGTCTAAGTTTTAGGACAACAATTAAGGTCTTGACTAACTTTATAAAACTATTAGAAGTATGAACTATTTTAACAATCCAACTAATTTCTGTTAGACTAAAGGATGCTACTCAAGGTTTAAAAATAATAAGAGATTACATATATATTGTTATAGTGCATATACATAAGGGTTATCATTAACTCATCTTTTTAGTTATTAATTATTACTAACCCATTTATGTTTTAACTAACAAAATAAAGGGTAAGATTGAAGTAAATCAAATAATTCATGATGGCACGAAAAGATGTAACTACGATAGGGAGAATTAAGCATGGGACAAGGAATGGATATAGAAAAGAAGATGACCAACCCAAGAGGACAAGATGGTGATATGAGAGAATACTACTACTGCTACTCGTGTCATCTATTAGTATCATGGGTATATCATCTAGTTCAGTCGCACCCTCCACCTTAGCTATTAAGACCACAAATGTGTGGTTGAGCTCCTTCAGCAGTTTACCAGAGATAAAAAAAAAGCTCTCACCGCATCCAGGATGTAAACCTTAATCATCTCCCAGTGTTTCTTGAAGAAGGCCGCCCCAAAGCCATCCGTTCCTGGCAATTTGGTATGGTCTGCATTACTAACAATAGAATGTACCTCTTCCATCGAAACCGTTGCCCGTAAAACAATATTACCTCGCCGAGAGACCATCTTCTTAAAATCAAAGTGTAAAAATTTGTTTGAGTCGGAGATCTGGTTGTAGAGGTCCCAAAAATATCATACTGCCTCATTTCAGATACCCTTATCCCCAGTAATGAGAATTCCATCAGGATCAAGTAATCCGTGTATGGTATTCTGACTCTGTCTATGTCACTATCACATTTTCTAGGAAATAGTATTTTAGTCATTTGGTAATTAATTAAATATTGTGCATGTTAAATTTTTATTTATTGTATTATTTATTTATTATTAGCATGTTAGATTTATTTTTGGACTTGTGTTAGTGGACCTAACTAGTTTAGTTTAGACTCATGGACCAACATTTAATTCTAGTTAGAATTGAGCCAAATAATTAGAAGCCCAATTATTAGGAGGATGATTAATTATGTTAAACCATTAGACTAGAAGCTTCCCTCCTTAATTAATTTCTTCATGAGAGGCCCTAAGGGGTATTTTAGACTTTACATAGTAGCTTGAGGGAGGGGGCAAGTGAGGCCTATATAAGGGGGTTGAAAATTTTCTCTCTCTTCATTTTTTATTCCAAATCTAGATCTAGAATTTCCCTCAACCAAATTCTACCAAATCCCTACCAAATTTTTACCCAATTATTTCCCAAATCACCATTGGAGGCTATTAGAACATGGATCTACAAGAAGAAAGCATAGATCTACAAGGAGGAAGCATGGATCTACAAAGAAGAGCAATAATTTACCAGTTGAAGGCCAATTTCACCAATTTTGGAGATTTTATTAGGAATCCATCTCCCAATAGGTACAATTCAGTTTTTCCGCTTAAATTAGGTTCTAAATCTAAGAATTAACCATGAAAAATCAACCCATATGTATAGGCTACCCAAAGGATTTGGTTTTGTGTTCATAGGAGGCCTATTGAGAAAGTTATGGTACTTTTTGTGTCAATTTTGGGAGAATTTCGAGATTGATATTTGTTGTGTGTGTCAATTGGTCCTATAGATCAATTTGGCATGTGCTTGTATGTTTGGGGCTAGTGTCGTGTCCACAATTGGGTACGTGTAGGTCGTATCCCATCAATTTGGTGATACGTGTTGATTTGGGAGTTTTTCCTCCGACACGGGACTTTATACATGTCATATTTTGACACGGACAAGTAGATCTATATTTGACTCTTCATATTGTTCATAAATAATATACATGACCTATTCGTGTCCTTTCGGGTACGTTTGAATGTGTGGTGGACTCGTGTCACATGCGTATCCTAAATCTAGTGGGATACGGTGTGTTACTCTCCATATGTTTGTGCAAATTATATGTAGATCTATTTATTGTATTTTTAATTCATGGAGGATGTAATTGTATATATATATATATATATATATATATATATATATATATATATATATATATATATATATATATTATGGTATATATAATTATGCTTCTTGTGTCTTAGATCTATGTATTTATTATGTATGTTGTAAGTAGCTATTCTTATATATGTATGTATAATTATATATGTTAGAATGTAAATAGATATTATGAGTTGTTATAATTATAATTATATAATTTGTATGGTGAATAATTTTATATATATATATATATATATATATATATATATATATATATATATATATATATATATATATATATATATATATGTATGTATGTGTGTGTGTATGTTACTATGTGTATTATGTACATAATACTATGTATATATGTATGTGTGTGTGTATGTTACTATGTGTATTATGTACATAATACTATGTGAGTATATATATATATATATATATATATATATATATATATATATATATATATATATATATATATATATATATATATATATATATATATATATATATATATATATATTGTGTATATATATATGTATATTATTATGTATAGTTAATTGTACGTAATAATATTATGAGAGTGTAGGTATATTTATGGTAGTATATGTGTATTGGTATATATATATATATATATATATATATATATATATATATATATGGTAGATATATATATGTTATGGTATATATATATATATAGCTTTTCAGCGACAGCAGTTAGCGACAGTTGCAGGAAACTGTCGCTGAAACAACAGTGTATCAGCAGAGTATCAGAAGCTTCAGCGACAGTTTTTAGTGACAGTGCAGAAAACTGTCACAAAAACTGCAGTGTATCTATATACACAGTAGCTTCTGCGACAGTAGATAGGGGCTTTTAATGACAGTTTGGTAGTTTTATATATATATATATATATATATATATATATATATATATATATATATATATATATATATATATATATATATATATATATATGGTAATTAATATATACGTATATATGTTCCTAATTTTCTAAAAAAAATTTAGTATACTATATGTATAATATATTTAGTTGTAGCATATAATATTATTGGAATAGTTAGTATATTTTAGTTATCTATTGTTATGAGTATCTTTAGTTATATATATTATATATTTGTAGGTATGTATGTATGTACGTATATATGTATTAGTATTTAGTGTGTAGTTGGTAGTTAGTATTTATTCTATTTAGTACATATTAGAAGTTATATTGGATTGATATATGTAGTTATTGATGGGTAGTTAGTACATATATGAAGTTTTGGCAATTACCTTGAGATACCAAGGTAAGTATCAAGATATACCAAGGTATGAGTAGTAGGTATTGTCATAGTAATAGGATAGTTGTAAACTAGTTATGGGTGGGTATTAGGTGACTAAAATAAGGTATATAGTATTGTATAAATACTAAATACATGGTAGTTTATAGTTATAGTTGGATAGTTAATATATATATACTATAGTGACATTACCTTGAGATATCAAGGTAAATGCCAAGGTATTAAGGATACCCAAGGTATTGGGTTTGGGTATCAAGATAGAGGTTTAGTATTGCGATACCAAGTTGGTTCGAAACCAAGGTATCCATTTAGCATTTGTAATTAGGATTATATATATATATATAATATTATTTGATATGTACATATGTGTTATATTTATCCCTTGTTTGCGTATCCTGAGATACGGTATCTTAGTATCCTAAGATGTAGCTTGTATGGCCTAGATTCATAGGGTGTGAGCCTAATATCTTTGAGTTAGACTCATGCAACATAGAAATAGCTAGTTTGACTAGTTTGGCATAGAGTTGACCTAGTTTGACTATTTTGACTTAGAAATGGCTTGTTGACCTAGATGTTAACTAGTTTATCTTAATTTCTTTCCAGAACCTTGTATTAATGCAATATTCCATATATAGGTCTGTGTGACACCAGTTCGAACAGTTTGACATACATTGCTCTGGACCACATGCGAGTACATTTCTCTGATTGTTTTCAATTCATAATATTGTATATATGCATGTTCTAGAATTGTATACATTGATTCCCGACACAGTGATTTCACGGACTGGTGCTATATGGATCCCGTCAGGAGGTGTTATCCCCTACCGTATGCAACGGGTACCCAGTCACATGTATTTCATCGTGTGCATCGGGTATTGACTTTCATGTGCTTCTTGTGCATCCATTATTTCGTGTGCTAGTGTGACTATATCGTGATCATGTACGTAACGTATCGTGATTGGATCCATGAGTATTGGTTGGGGAGGGGGAGTAGGAGTTGGTTATGTGATCAAAGCCCTCTTGATCTTATGTGCATGTCGATTATACACCTCACGTATAATGGAGTTACCTTTATACCTCATGTGCAACCTAAGCCGATCACATAATGAACTTGCACTCTAAATAACATAGCTAGTATTCTTGTTTTCTACTTGCAGTTTATTTCCCGTATTTACTTTTCAGTTCTTATTGTGCTTATTGGCTGTTCTTCCTGTATTGTACATTCTTATTACTTGTGCATCTTGTATCCTTTTTTTATTGCTTGTTATATGTGCTCGATTATGTTATTGGAACTGCTTTCAGAGGTATGTACTTCGTTTCATTCCTGACTGAAAAACATTTTTTAGAGGATCTGAGAGATTGGTGTCCGACATACCATGAACTTCGACTTATAGATGGTGCAGACCTGAACCCACTAGTTCTGGAGTGATTATCGGGAGGTTTATCCGGATCACTAGTTTTCATAGATAGTTTCTTTAATATTTTGGTACCGGATTTATTTTCGGCATATAGTATGAGATTGGATATTATTTCTATTATTGTTTATATATATTGAATGGATAGTTATGTTAGACTTCCTTGATATCTTCTCGTGCTTTAGAATGTGATTGAGTTTATGTTGAGATATTGTTGGCAGATTTTATATTATTGTGAGATATTTAGATAGTATAGTTAACCAAGACAGCGTTCTACCATCGATGCTGTGGCGTAGGCTGGACGTTGTTCCGGACTTGCATCCCTATACCGTGCGGGTCGTGACAGTCTAGCCTTGACAGTAGCGTGGAAGAATTTAGAACACCTATCTCCATCTATGAGCCAGCTGCATTGAGCTCTTTGTCTGATCTAGACCTTATCTAAGAATGTATCATTGCGCAGACGATCTTGATGGGCTACCTCCTCTTCCGTGAGGGAAGGATTAAGCGAGTCTAGCTAAACTCTCATTTGAATGTCAACCAGCTTGTCCTCCAGTTCTTGGAGAGGAGTGAGAGGTATGCCTTTATTCCAGGCTTTGAGAAGGCCTTTAATAGCTTTCAACTTTTGAACCATCTTGTGTCACGCCCAGTCCCAAAAATACCGAGGGACTAGCCACATGGCAATGGCCATCAGCACAACTCCAATGGACAAACCCAATTTAATGGATCCGTTAGAGTGTACTTAAGCTGTATACAAATATAATGGTCTACGAAACATGTCAGATTCTAATTCTAATATCATCCACAGAAAGTAAATACAATTCAAAATGTCAGACTAATCAAAAAGAAATATAATCCACCAACAAGTCTCAATAAAAAGTGTCTCGGGGAAGAACCCGATAATAAGTTTAATACAATAATCCAAGAGTCATGATATAGAGTATCTAGAACAGAAATGACTTAGTATATAACAAAATACTCAGGAGAATTCCTCTGGCAAAACCTCGTCCTCTGGTGCTAGTACTGCTCCAGTGTCTGATCCTGTACCGTATACCTCGGGGTAGATCTCCTCTGCTATACCTGGGGACATAATCCGGATCCAGGTCCTCAGGGGATATAGCAAGGTACAAGAATAACTCAAGCCAAATAAAATACAGTAAGTAAAAAAATAGATCCTCAGGGCAAGCTATGTAACCAGCTATGTGAAATACAAATGAGAGAATTAATCATACTCAGGCTGAAACTACTATAGGCTCTGTGTCGATGAAACTCATCGCAGCATGTAATATCTCGAAGGGCCAGTACGTGTGCCAAAGCTCTGGTCAGAGACTAAGGCACCACCAGTAATGTAATATATATATATATATATATATATATATATATATCATAATCAGCCTTTAGTATGGTAAGACTCTCCCCACCCAATGTAACCTCACGTCTCATGTCCATAACACGCAAGATCATGACCTCTAACTAGTACAACGAGTCATAATGATATCTCTATATATGCAAGTCTTATGTCATGAATCCTGTGAGCCTATACAGAATCGCCATAAATAACTCAGGAAAGATTATGTTGCATGAATAGTATCAAGTATCCTATGGTATGATGTACTTGGTAAAGCAAGCACAAAAATATAGGATCGAGATATCAACTCTCTAATTAACGTTACACGATTCCGCGTACGACATCGACACCCGAATCTTGTTCGGACGCTAAGAAACGTCTCACGATCCTAAGTTGAGTAGGTACATCATAGAAATAACTCAAGCAAATAACACCAATGTAATTACTACAAGTTTGGCAATGTACACTTGTTTGGGTTTTTAACTCCTTCAATTGCTCCGGTAACAGCAAAATCTCCAAGTACGCCTCTCGATGTTGAAACAAACGTAACCATCACTCTCAGAATACATAAAATATCTAGGATTGACTACCCACAAGTCCAATTTGGACACTGGGGCAAAATTGACAGTTTTTAGTCAAAGCGGGGTCCACATGTGGCCCACTTCGCACCAAAAAATGTGCCAGAGACAAAGTTCTCTAATTTTTTCAAACATAGTGTCTACAAGTCCATAACGATGATACGAACCCAATGGAATATCCAGAACTGGATTCCGATGAGCCGATCACAAAATCGTCCGCCAAGTGGAACCGTGGAGCCCACGAAATAGGATTTTGTCAACGTTATCAGAATCGAACCAAACTTGGGTCACAGGACTAGTGTAACGCTATGAATCCAATGGTAAAATTTTTGTTGCAAAATGACAAGCACACACGAAATTATGACGAGTGTCAGAACGGTCCGATACGAGACTTTTCGATGGATACGCGTTGATTCCGGTGTGTACGCACACCCAAATAAACTTTTGCAAAATCCCACATGTCCGTATTGATGATACGCGCCTTTTGATACAATTTGCACACGATGAAGTCGCCTCGTTTAGCGAGATGCACCTAGTTTCGAGAAATTTTGGATTTTGAAAACTAAATTTTTGGTCAACTTCAACCATGAAATAAACATAATATATATTAAATTAAAATAAACTAATTAATGGAATTAAAACTTGTTTATATTATCTAATTACTGTTCAAATGGAATTTAGAATTATTAACTAGGTTGTGAGAAAAATGGCCATGAACATGGGGCTTTGGGACAGTTTCCAGAACCAGAAATTGGATTATTTTTTCCCTGTTTTGCGTCACAATTTACAACCGACACAGGACACGATACCCCAAACTAATTATACAGGGTTCGAGAGGATCATACTGTGAACACAATGCAACAAGCCTTTCGAGAATCGATACATAGTAGAAGAAGAAAACTTACTCGAAATAGGGGTCGGCCGCGGTGTGCTGCGCATGGACGGTGGCGGGTGGCGGTGCACGATCGTCGGCGGCGGGTTGCTGCGGCTACTATGGTGGTGGTCGTGTGTCATGGTGGTGCAGGGGTAGCAGTGGTCGGTGGTGGTGCTGGTAGCGGCGGCGGGTCGTCGGAGTCGTAGTCGGTCGGAGTCGTCGAGTGGGGTAGGTTGATGGTGGCAGTAGCGATGGTATCGGTGGTGGAGGGTTCGACAATGGGGGGCTTTATATAGGGCGAGGGCAACGGCGGTTGGGGAGGTAAATCGTAGGGTCGCCGGTGGTTGGGAAGATGAACCGAAGGGTCAGCCGGCGGCGTAGAGACGAACGGTCTGGGGGTCGCTGAAACGGTCGGAAGATTTAAAACTTCAGTTACTGTAGCTTAGGGTAGCGGGTCGGGTTCGGGTCGGGTTGTGGGTTCGGGTTAGGATCCTAATCCAATAGGGTTGGGTTGGTTCGGTTGGGTTCAGTTTAGTTCGATTTGGTTCAGATTGGTTTGGTTTATTTAAAATTATTGCATTTTAGCTATTTTAAAAATAGTTTTTGAGCCCAATAAATTCTAGAAAAATTACAGAACACTCTATAATTAATTATACACACAAAATATAATTTTTGTAATATTTTAATAATTAATTTATCTCAAAAAAATATTAATCCCTGCAGAACATTTATTATAATTAATTAAAATTCCTGAAAATTCAAAATTAAAATTTTAAAAATCTGGATGGTTACAATCTACCCACCTTAAAAGAATTGCATCCTCGCAATTAAGAAAATAAAATGTAACCGGTCAGAAGAGATGACGCGGTTGCAAGACATGTTTGTTGAAGTACGACACAAAGGATCAGGAACCATGAACAAAGAAAAATCGAGAGAAAGGGTGAGGGGTTTGTTCAAGCAGAACACGTAGGGAAGGAATAAAAATATTTTCCTAGGCAATGAGAGATAAGTAACTCAAGAGTAAAGGAGCCTGGTTAGAGCAAGGATCAATTACAGCTTATGAAAACTTGGGTACCACTGACATCTTGCTAATCTAGACTAACAAGTTCATACTAATCATAATACTAGGTATAGGCTAAGGAATGGAACTAACAAGCACATGCTAAAGCATTACTAGGAATATTCGCTATGATAAAACTTAAATCTTACTCATATTCGCTACTCCTCGAGTCTGTGCGTCCTCCACTATCATCAAAAAAGCCTGTCAACGTCATTGCGGTGGTGCCCTCTGCTATTGCTAGGCCTGCTGGAAGAGTGCTGCCCGTGATGCCAAGGGTGGCATCGGCTGATATCCTGCCAGTACTGGTAAAGCTTGTCGGTTTACTATCGGTGCTCCTTTTCAACGCTCAGGGCAATCTCTTACTGAATGCTGACTGGATCCGCAAGTTAAACATAATCCCAATTTAAGTCTAAACTCCCTCTCAATATGGCCTACCTTGCCACAGAAGTGACAAGTAGAAAGGGTTAGGGATTGTGATACTGCTCTCTGTGGTGGTTTCATCTGGGGGTCGCTTTGCAGACTCCCCGTGTAATGCTCTAGTTGGTGCTGATATGAACGGCCATTTCAGGCTGGGTTCTCTCCTGGTGACGCGCTCCATGCGTCGAGCTGCAGCGAGGACGTCCGTGTAAGAAGTAGGTGCAACGGAGCCGATTAATCTCTGTAGCTCAAAGCTGAGTCCGTCGAAGAACTTCTCTGCCTTCTCCTATTCTTTCGGGATCAGAGTAGGGGCGAAGCGACTCAAACGGATGAACTCCACATTATACTCTTCCACTGTCATATTGTCTTGAGTGAGGCGATTGAACTTGTTCCAAAGTTTCGATCGAGCAATAGATGGAATATGTACATCTCCTGAAAGAGTCTAGAGAACTCCTTCCAAGTGACTCAGTTTGGTCCGAGTTGTCTCTCCTCAGATAGCCACCAGTGATGTGCATTGTCCGTCAACTGTATCCTGACGACAGTCATCCAACGCTCCCTTGGAAGCTCATCTGCTTCCAATTGGTGTTGAGTGTTTGTGAGCCACTCATGAACTTCAGTAGGCTCCTTCTTGCCATAAAAGGTACGGGGCTTCAGCTGGCGGAAATCAGTGATATATCCCGTCGATGGTCGTCTAGCTGATGGGTTCACCTGCTCCAGTAAGGTCACTATACTATTTCTCAAGTTCTCTGCCTCGTGACGTTGAGCCTCTTGATGAATCTGTTGTTGGGCTTGCATCATTGCATAGAACATTTGGAACATATGTTGTCCTTCCATAGGCTGTCCTATTGAAAAAATGGGCATCGATAGAGTAAACTACGGCGGTGGTGGAATATCGTCTTGCCGGAACCTCGAGGCGTGCTGATCTGCTTGATTGCTTTGTTGAGTGGATGGATATCCACTTATTGGCGTCACTCCATCGTCGTAGGTGACCACAGCTGTGAAACCCCAAATCCTGAAAACCGTATTAGTTATTTTTTTTAAATTAATTAATTATTTTATTTATAGTAATTATGTGCTAAATAGAGGAAATATATTTTATTTAATTTTTATTTGAGGTGTTTGTGCATCTAGGAAATTTTTGGAGCCATTATAAATTTTTTCCTAATTTATTTCATGTAGGAGACCCTGTGGACAGTTGCTAGTTTAATGGTGTGCACAAATATATTTTTTCTAGAATTTTATAGGTATATATATGTATATATATAATTATATATATATATATTAGTATTTAGTTAATGGAAAAGAAAAAGAAAAAGAAAAAGAAAAAGAAAAAGGATAATGGGTCTGGATCCTTAATGGATCCAAACCCAAAACCCAAACCTATAAAGCCCAAACCCACTAAAGCAAAACTATTCCAACAAAAATTGAAACAGCGGCAACAGAAAACTAGTAAGGAAAGGAAAGAAAGAAAGTTAGTAAGAAAGAAAGAAAGGAAAGAAGAATAAGAGAAAACAGCGGCAGTAGCGAATAGCGGTTTCCCCCCCCCTCCAACCGACTCTCTCTCTCCCTCTCTCCTTATATATTAACTCACTCTCCCAAGCCCTAACCCTAATTCTCCACCCTCGAGCCAGCCAACGCCGCTGTCGACCGCCCCCGGGTCCGCCACCATGCTCCGGAGCCGACCGCACACAGCAACGCCGCGCGCGCGAGGCAGAAACTAATGAACATCGTACCTGTGTTCATGTCCCGTTTTCCGTGCCTCTGCTCGACCAAACTCAATCCCGTCTTCGCCGGTATGATCCTCAGCTATCCTCCTTCCATTTTGGTATATTAGTTCATCTCGAACCACGCGCAACCCTAGGTAAAAATTGACTCCAAGTCGAGGATAAATGACCACTTTCTAAATTCCAAAAATTATGTTGCAACCACCCATGTACTCGGACTCGTATCTCCCACCACAGAGATCCGAATCCAGTTTTTCTTGTTGGTATACGAAGACCACTTAACCTAGTTTATTTTCTGTCAAATATAATATTTTATCTGTTGCTGTATGTTAAAATAAATTAGGTAGTAAAACCCAAAAACTTATTTTTTCCCAAATTCCAAATTGTGAAACGGAGCGCGCCCCACCAAACGGGACCGCCCCGCTGTATACCAAGTGTACCAATGGGTGGGCACAGTGTACCCGGCCATGTAGGAATTCGCTGAAACTGATTTGGACGCATGTGCGCGTCAGAATCAACATATATCCGCAGCAAATTCCCGTGTCACAACTTTTACAAAAGCCGTGCGCATTTTGTGCACACTCGCCAGAATGCGATGAAACTTGTGCCACTGGACTCGTGGTATCACGCCGGTCCTGTGACCCAATTTTTATGCAATTCTGAGACAGTTGACTAAGTCGCCAATTGGCGGGCCCACAGTTGACTTTTTGGGCGAAATTGTGTTCGGCTCATCGGAATCCACATCTGGACATACCGTTGAGTTTGTACTGACATTTAGAATTTATTTGACCTATAATTTATCCCTTTTAGAGACCTTTACCCTTGGCACATTTTTTGGTGCAAGGTGGCCCACATATGGACCCCACTTTGGTCCAAAATTACCGTTTTGCCCCTGTGTCCAAATTGGACAAAAGGGTAGTATTTTCTAGCTATTTCGCTTATTCTGGGAATGTTGGTGATATTTATTTCAGCATCCGGAGACGTTCATTCTGAGGCCATAGTTTCTCACTCTTGGTGTTTGACATCTGGACGTTACATTTTGCAGCTCTCTCGCCAGGCAAGTATACCTTGCCTTGTTGTACTGTTTAAATTCAGTTATTGTTAGTTATATATTTATTTATTAAAATGTGCGCGTCCGAGAAAACTCGGGTGCAGTCAACGAAGGCGTTGACGTTAGGACTTGTGTCTGACCTAGTGTCTAGTAGACCCACCTAAAGTTGTGGAGTTATTGGTATGACTTCCCAGGCCTTGACACGTATTATTACACGTCACAGAGTGAGTTCATGTAGGGACGCGTTCCTCATACTCGACTGGCCATCGGTGTGAGCAACATGTGTAACGGTATTTAGCTTAGTTGTGTATTTCTATAGAGACTTGCATCATAGTACAAGATGTCCACGTCGTGTTCACGACTTGTATATCTACATTGGACGGGGAAGACAACTAGTAGGCATATGGGACACCCAACTTCTTTATTACAGATACCGCACTCTTCGGAGTGATACAGTCGTTATATACTTTACAGATACCATATCCCTTAGAGTGTTGGACGTTGTATATATTCAAATACCTCATTCTTCGGAATGATGGACGTTGCAGATACCACACTCTAGAGGATGCTGGCCGTTATGCCTACGCCCACCCATACGTACCAAGGTTGTCTTTATATTGCATTCACTTAGATGGTTAGCACACCCTTTATTTATTTATTCAGTATTTACATATATGGCATGCTTCTATGTATCTTGTTATGTCCCTCTGAGGACCTGGTCCCTTTCCAGGTGTAGATGTTCATGAGTATTCGTGGGAGCGCAGATCCGAACAGACTACATATATTCCGAGGAGGTCTTCTCTTCGAGCATCGTGATAGTTAGATGTTGTATTTATATAGGGTCTTGCAGTGGATTTGTTTCCATCCGACTGTCATTCTTTATATACTCTATATTGAGATCTAGTTACCTGGTTACTGGTTATTCATGTATATTTGATTTCTGTGGATGAGATTTAGATTATACCCTATGACTTGTGATAGTTTTACCACTTGTAAATTATTGTTCATTATATAGCGTACGCATGTATTATGGTTTCCATATATTGGAGTTGCCATATATACAGGCGGCTGGCATGCTTACGTGTCCTAGTCCTATATATTTTGGGACTGGGGTGTGACATGTTTTTAGTGGTGGCCCATGCAGGTCAGAGCATATTGTCTCGGTTACGTTACTGTACCGAGCAAGCCTGCAAATAGGATTAGAGTATAGGATCTCATCCATGCTTGACTGAAACCTCATTCTTCCTTTCAATTATCCTATGTTTGGATAAACCATGTTTTACGCCAAAGACCCTTTATCCTTGTTGGCGTAAATAGCCAAATGACTCTTGTTGGCGTAAAAAGTCAAACTATGCAGAAGATTGTCTCCTTTATGCCGCAATTATGACAACTGCTACCCACATTCCCTTAGTATTCCTTATCATGCGTATGATACGTCATGCAAGCCACGTAAGTAACTGCCCTGCGTAAACTTGATAATTCATGAATAATAGATAACCAGCGTAGAGTAACCTGATTAGGCGTAAAATATAAGGATATGATGTGAGCGTATTTGTTACAGCCTTAGCTTTCCCCAGCCATGACCAAATCTCATACATTAAATGTAGAGATATGCCTCAAGCCCCGTATAAAAAAAAAGCTTTTTGACGGGACATCTGATTTTGTCTCATCTTGAGTGTAAAAAATGACTTGTATCCAATAAAGTCACTAAACGATAACCTGGGTCTCCGTACAAAATCATCATCACAGCCGTTCTCTCGATCATCGTACAGTACCCTTTGTCAGGTGTCAGGATTCACTAATTTGATTGACAAACTCATGAGTTCCTCGTACAACTTTACGCTGCAACATATTTCAGACTTTACGCAGTAAATTTCTACGCGCAAATACTTTACGCACAGATTTTACGCGCAGACCTTTTACGCGAACTTTACGCAGACAGATTTTTGCGCAGACTTTACGCGGGCACATTTTACGCGCGAAAACTTTTTACGCAGAGTTTGCACAGGAAGTGTATTAGACTTTTACGCGGATAACTCTGAAGCCATGCTTTACGCCAAACCATTTTATCTCCACTTTACGCCAGATAGTTTGAATCTCTGAGTTACGCCAAACTACGTTGAACCTCTACTTTATGCAGACAGTTCAAATCTCTGCTTTACGCAGACAGTCTCGAATCCCTATTTATGCGGACTACCTTGAATCTCTATTTTCTGCGGACAGTTCTAAAAGCTCTACTTTACGCCAAACTTCCTTGAATCTTTTATCTATGCCGACAGCCTATAGTGTTTATTAAGATTGTAGAACTTAGAAGGCCATACCTCTTTTTGGTCAACTAGCGACTTAGACAAGGAGTTAGAATAACAACTGTAGAGATTGTCGAGTCTTATCTTTTTGTGAATTTGAATTATTTTGTAATTTTTCTCATCATAATCTAGCGTACTTATATTTGATGTACTACCTTGACTTATGCTGCTATTATAGCCTAGTTTTTGCAAGCTTATTCTTTATCAAGCTTGTTCATGATATATGTATTATTGGAGTACTACACTAATACATTTCAGAATCAGTGTATTACGGTCTGATCAACCATAGTACTCTTGGTTCGTCCTTTATATAACTACTTTATGTGGATTGAGATATATAGTGATTAGTAGACAAATATACTTGCCCTCTAGATATGTCTGAGCATATCGTATCAGTTACATAATTGTAATAATACGAGCATGTGAATAGGAATTACCAAAATATGATTTCAATCCACAACTGCCTTGATAATTCCTATTTAAATTATTTAAACGCATTGATCCCCACACTTCTAATCTATTACCTCCCCCTTGAACTCTTGATTATTGTTTTCCGTCTTCCCTTATTTCGGAAAGACGAAACCTCGTGCTTAGTATAAGTGCGAAAAGTGTATTGTTTCTGTAGCCATTTCGATTTGCTTCTTGGAAAAAATTACCAAACTCTATTATTAGATTTGATTTCAGTTTAAAACTGTGCTACCTTTAGAATGACCCTTCACTACCTACCTATATTTTATTTTATTACTTTCCTGATACATGCATCACTATGGCAGTATAAAATTTTTGCCTCGTAACTTGAGTCAAGTTCAGAACTCAAGTGTTTCGATGAAGAATGTATCATTGTGCTATCAGGAGTCTAAATGGATTTCACCTGGATGGACAATTGACTGACTCCTGAATGGATAGCAGCACCTATGAATTGGTTGACTTGTAAGGATAAAGAATTCATATGGACCGACAAGTGTCAAGCCACTTTTGAGGAGTTGAAGAAGCGGCTAACCATAGCACCAATATTGACTATCCCGTCAGGATCAGGAGGGTATGTGATCTACAGTGACGCATCAGGGAAAAGTTTAGGATGCGTATTGATGCAGGATGGAAAGGAAATTGCATAGGCATCTAAACAGTTACGAGTGCATGAGAAGAATTATCCAACTCATGACTTGGAACTTGCAGTCGTTGTATTTGCTCTAAAACTATGGAGACATTATTTATATGGAGAACGATTGAAGATCTATACGGACCACAAAACCCTCAAGTATGTCTTCACACAGAAGGAGTTAAATATGAGGCAACGCCGATGACTTAAATTGATGAAAGATTTCGAGATAGAGCTATATTATCACCCAGGAAAGGCTAACGTTGTAGTAGACGCGTTAAGCCGGAGGCCAGCAGTTTATTTCTTGACAGCACAGAGAGAATTATTGGAGGAAGCTTGGCATTGAAGTGATTTTACCGGAAGCAGATGGGATATTACGATGTGGTGATCATCTTTATGTTCCAAATGAAAAGATTCGACAGGAGCTGATGACAGAAGCTCATAGTTCGATAAATTCTATTCATCCGGGAGGCACCAAGATGTATCGTGACTTACGGTAGCACTTTTGGTAAGCATGAAATGAAAAGAGAGATAGCTCACTTTGTAGCTAAATGCCTGGTATATCAGCAAGTAAAAGCTGAGCACCAGAGAATAGCAGGATTATTGCAACCACTTTCGATTCCAAAGTGGAAGTGGAAGCACATCACTATGGACTTCGTCATGGGTTTTTCCAAGAGTCCAAGTGAAAAAGATGCAGTATGGGAAATAGTGGACCGACTCACCCAGTCAGCACATTTCTTACCTTTTAGAGTTGGCCAGTCTACAGAAGCTTTAGCTGACTTATGTATGAGACAGGTCGTAAGATTGTACGGTATACCAGTCAGCATTGTATCATACAGGGATTCGCATTTTATACCGCACTTTTGAAGGAGCATACAAGAAGGTCTTGGAACTCGTCTGAAGTTCCGTACATCTTATCATCCACAGACAAAAGGGGCAGTCAGAGCATACTATTCAGACATTGGATGATATGTTGAGGGCTTGTATGTTAGACTTTGGAGAATCCTGGGAGGACCACCTATATCTTGTGAAGTTTTCTTACAACAATAGTGTAAACCCCCTCGTCAAAAATAGGATTTAATTAATTATTTACTGAGATAAAACCGTAATCCAAATTCCACGTACCCAAATTAGGGTATCAGACTACACCAAACTTGTTAGGCCACGACTCCTGTGTACCACCCAAATCTAGTTTCTTATGTTTCAGACGCATTAGTAATTTCTGAGTTGAATTATTAAATTAAATCAAACTTAAAGACAATTTACCCCAAGCAGAACCAAACCCAGCCCACATGCGCTTTTGAGTGGATCATTTCCAACCAGACAAGCCGGACAAGCCCAACCCTCGAGTCTAGCCCATCATCTCCACCACCCATATAAATATACATCTATTCACTCAAACCCTAGATTTCATATCACCCTCCTCCCCTAACCCTAGTCGAGTACTCCTCCTTTGCACCAACCATCACCACCACCCTCCATATATTGCCTACCACCACCCTCCATATATTGCCGACCATCGCCCCTACACAGTCGACAACCCCCGACCCGCTGCTCCCGAACACCCCTGACCCGCTGCAGCCGAACACCCCGACCCGCTGTAGCCGTACACCCCCGACCTGCTGCTCCCGTACACCCCCGACCCGCTGCCCCCGTGCACCGCTGCCGTGCCTGCCGAGAGTGCTGCCGCTGCTGCCGAGACTTGCCGCCGACGCCGGAGCTCCGATGACCACCGACGAGTGCGCACGACGACGAACAGAACACCCTCCCCACGTTCATCCTCGTATAGGTAATACTCATTGGCCTCTTTCCCTTGTATCGTGAATAGTTTTATCATCGTGTCATCGTGTCGTGTTTGGCATGGACATAAAATAGTAACTCGGAAACCCTAACTTATGAATAGGTGCCAAATCAGATTTCTTAATAACGAACCAGTTAGTAATCAATAACTAGTGAACATCCTTGTAAGTAGAATGGTTAATTAAGACTTGTAAAGCATTGATAAACCTGGATATCAACAAGAAACGCTTAATACGGAGGTTAAGGACCGTTAATTATACTAAACATAATTAGCTGGGTCGTATAACCTTAGCATTGTCTATCGTGGGATACACGGTGACTGAAGACAGGGCACGTGTGTATCTAAGCTACATGCACCGCGACTCTATGTTCGACCGACGTAATCCGTGTGTCAGTGCTGAAAAGCAACGTAGCATATATATTACTTAGGGTCTGATGATTGATTGTTATATTATATTGTGTGTTAGGACCATTGGATCAGCCAGGAGATACTGCAGGAACCGGCTTCTGGCATTCACAGCTTCAGGAGACAGGCAAGATACCTTGCTATATTTACTGTCTAATTTAAATATGCATCTGTTGTATTGTATTCTTGTTGCTTGTAGTTTATACAACTGTGCGCGTCCGAGTTGTCTCGGGTGCATTCGACGGGTACGTCGATGATTAGTTTACATGGACTTAGCTTTTAGTAGACTCAACCCATTGGACGATACTCTGTTATTGTCTGAGACCTGACACCTTACACGTTCACTGAGACATATTCATATTGGGATGCGGGTTTGCGTATTCGACTAGCTATCGTTGTGTATCACCTACATCACGGTTAGCATGTAGTCAGGATATAATTTTAGAGACTTGGCATATAGATACAAGGTATACACGTCGAGTAGTCGACTTGCGTATCTACATTGGGCGGGGAGGACAACTAGTAGGCGTATGGGGTACCCACATTGGAACCGTAGTTTCGGAGGAGCCTCAGATCCAATGACTTTCCTTTATACTGATGCCACGTTCTTCGGAGCGATATGGACGATATACTGTACTGATGCTACTCTCTTCGGAGCGTGGACGTTATGCCTACACCTACCTATACGCACCAGCATTGTCCTCATATTGCATTCACTTAGATGGCTAGCACACCCTTAATGTATTTATTTTATTCAGTATTCATATATATAGCATGTTGTTTTCTTGTATCTTGTTACGTCCCTCTGAGGACCTGGTACCTTTCCAGATTTAGACGAGGCTTACTACCCCACCGTATACGGCCCAGGACAGGAGACAAGATTTGCTACAGCTGAGGAGTTAGAGGTGTAGCCGTCAGAGTTTCCGTGACCAGTTGGTAGGCCTTTAGCCTAGATTGGGTGCATCATTATCTACTCAGTCGATGCCCTAGTCACTATCTTTTATATCTCATTTCAGTACTTTATTTCGTCATAGTAGTGGGTTTGTTCCCACCAGATATTACTGGTTGTACTATGATATCTTGAGACTCGTATTTATCAACCAGCAATTTTATTTAGTGTTTCTTGCTCTTTATATTGTGGATGAGATTAGTTTACCTGTTATTGACTGATACTGGATATGTTAGTATTATAGGACAGCGTAGCACTCTTCGTGGATCCATTAAATTGGGATATTCTCGGAGACGTGTCAGCTGGCTATTGCCACGTGGCCTGGTTCCATATATTTTGGGACTGGGGTGTGACAAATAGCTATCAAGCGAGTATTCAAATAACTCCGGATGAAGCATGGTATGGAAGAAAGTGTAGGTCTCCTATGTGTTGAATTAACGTGAGAGAACGTCAGATTCTGGGACCGGAATTGGTGGTCAACGCCGTAGAGGCTGTTAAGAAGATACAAGGACACTTATGAGCAACACAAGACAGACGAAAGCAGTGGGCAGACCGTTATCGTCGTCCCTTGGAATTCAAAGAGGACGATCATGTCTTCTTGAGGATATCACCTACCAGAGGCACCATTTGGTTCGGAGGATGTGACAAGTTGAGTCCAAGGTATATTGGACCATTTGACGTGCTAGAGTAAGTGGAGAAGTGGCATATTGACTTGCGCTACCACCTTCACCTAAAAGAGTACATGACGTATTCTATGTGTCGCAACTTAGGCGATATGTGGCAGACAGCAGTCATGATCTTGACCATTCGGAAATCACCATTGGACCGAGCTTGTCATACCAAGAGCAACCCATGGGAATCCTTGATCGTCGAGATAAAGTATTGAGGAACCAGTCTATTCCCTTGGTCCGCGTGGCATGGAAGCATGGCGCGCCAGGAGAATCTACTTGGGGGCGTGTGGACGACATGCGTAAATGTTTTTCGAACCTATTCGTAAACCAAGATATAAATTACTTTGTTAAATTATATCTTATGCCGTCATTGACTTCTACCGTGGCTTAGTTTTAATTTCGAGGACAAAATTTGTATAAGTTGGGTAGATTGTGAAACCCCAAATTCTGAAAACCGTATTAGTTATTTTTTATTATTATTTTAAATTAATTAATTATTTTATTTATAGTAATTATGTGCTAAATAGAGGAAATATATTTTATTTAATTTTTATTTGAGGTGTTTGTGCATCTAGGGGATTTTTGGAGCCATTGTAAATTTTTTCCTAATTTATTCCATGTAGGAGACCCTGTGGACAGTTGCTAGTTTAATGGTGTGCACAAATATATTTTTTCTAGAATTTTATAGGTATATATATATATATATATATATATATATATATATATATATATATATATATATATATATATATTAGTATTTAGTTAATGGAAAAGAAAAAGAAAAAGAAAAAGAAAAAAAAAGGATAATGGGTTTGGATCCTTAATGGATCCAAACCCAAAACCCAAACCTATAAAGCCCAAACCCACCAAAGCAAAACTATTCCAACAAAAATTTAAACAGCGGCAGCAGCAAACTAGTAAGGAAAGGAAAGAAAGAAAGAAAGTTAGTAAGAAAAAAAGAAAAGAAGAATAAGAGAAAACAGTTCTTGGAGTACTTCAATGCGAAGTATTTTCCAGCAACAGTCAGAAATGCCCTGTACTCCCAATTCCTACATATAGAACAGGAGAATATGACTGTTGACGCATATGACGCGGAGTTTAGCCGCCTTAGCAGATTTGGAGCCGTCCTGATACCCAATGAACTAGAGAAGGCACAGAGATTCCACCACGGCCTCAATTTTGAGCTACAGAGATATACCACCGCACAGGCGAGGATTTCTTATGAGGAGGTCCTAGCAGAGGCGAGGATCCAGGAGGCCATTGTCAGAAGATCTAGACGTTCCAGCACGACCATGCCAGCTAGAGTCCAGCCCAGAGCAGGAGGACCCATCCGTCGTCCCGGAGCACAGACACAACAGAGAGCAGCACCATATCCACACCAGGAACTTTTGACTTGCCACTTCTGTGGTAAGAGAGGTCACTTCGAGAATGACTGCCGAAAGAGACTTGGGACATGCATGATTTGTGGAGCAAGCCAGCACCTTGTCAGAGATTGCCCACAGCGCAGGGAGGCAGCCCCACAGGCCGAACAAATGCCAGCAGCACCAGCCCCGAGGATACTACCCCCACCAGGAGGACAGCGTCCACCAGCACCCGGAGGATTCCAAAGGGGACCACCCTTGCCCCTACAGCAGGCACAGTTTGATCGGGCCCGACAGCAGGCAGGAGGACAGAGACAGGGACAGGCCTTTGTATTAGCAGCTACTGAGGAGGAAACAGAAGGAGAAGCAATCACAGGTACCATTTTAGTCGCATCTTTACCTGCGACAGCATTGTTTGATTCTGGTGCTACATTGTAATTTATATCTAGTAGATTTGTAGCAATGCATAGAGTAGCGACTTCCCCCTTACCTAAGAGTTAGAAGATTCTTACCGGAGGAGGTATCGTGCCGGTTACCAGCACTATTAGAATGTGCTCGGTAGTCGTATGTGGTAGAGAGATGAGAGCGCGATTCCTGGTATTGCCTATGCCGTACTTTGATGTTGTGTTAGGCATGGACTGGTTAAGCCAGTATAACGCCGTACTGAACTGCCGAAAGGGTAGCGTCACTTTTAGACCACCAGATCAACCGGAGTTCGAGTACATGCGAGGGACCGTCGAACAAGGAGTAGGACAGACAGCTGGAACTTGCATGGCTATGGAGATTGTGCCCCCGCCAATAGTTGCAGAATTCGAGGATATTTTCCCCGACGAATTGTCAGGCTTACCCCCAGATAGAGACGTGGAGTTCACCATTGAGCTAGTACCAGGAGCAGCACCGGTATCTTCTAATGTGTACCGATTGGCAAAGAAGGAGTTAGACGAGCTGAAGCTACAATTGGAGGAGTTTCAGAGCAAGGGATTTATCCGTCCTAGTGCATCGCCATGGGGAGCACCAGTATTGTTCGTGCCTAAGAAGGATGGAATAGTACGTATGTGTATTGATTACAGAGCCCTTAATGCTTTGACTATCAAGAACAAGTACCCCCTGCCGCGGATTGACAATTTATTCGACCAGTTAACAGGAGCAGTGGTGTTCACAAAGATCGACTTGAGATCGGGTTATCACCAAATGAAGGTGCGAAGAGAAGACATTCAAAAGACAGCATTCAGGACTCGTTATGGTCACTACGAGTTCTTAGTGATGCCTTTTGGACTGACGAATGCGCCAGCTGTATTTATGAACTTGATGAACAGAGTATTCCACCAATACTTAGACCGGTTCGTGGTAGTCTTCATCGACGACATTTTGGTGTATTCGAAGAGCCACGAGGAGCACGAAGAGCACTTGAGACTAGTGTTAGAGACGCTGAGAAGAGAGAGACTTTATGCCAAACTGAGCAAGTGCGAGTTTCTCCTAGATCGTGTCACTTTCCTTGGACACGTCATCTTAGGAGACGGTATCTCAGTAGATCCGGCAAAGATTTTATCTGTAGAGACATGGCCAACCCCTACCAATGTCTCAGAAGTAAGGAGTTTCCTAGGACTTGCCGGATATTACCGGAGGTTCGTAGAGAACTTCGCGAAGATTGCAGAGCCAATGACCCGCTTGACCCGTAAGGAGCAGGAGTTCACTTGGACAGAGGAGTGTCAGAAGGCATTCGATGAGCTGAAGAAATGCTTGACTACAGCACCCATCTTGACCATACCTTCTGGACCCGGAGGATTCGTAATCTACAACGATGCATCCGGGAAAGGATTAGGATGCGTCTTGATGCAGCATGGAAAGGTTGTAGCTTATGCTTCTAGACAGTTGAGGACACATGAGAAGAACTATCCCACCCACTACTTGGAGCTTGCAGCGGTGATCTTTGCTTTAAAACTTTGGAGGCATTACCTATATGGAGAAAGAGTGGAGATATTTACTGATCATAAGAGCCTGAAATATGTCTACACTCAGAAGGACCTTAATCAGAAACAGAGACGTTGGCTCGAGGTGATGACAGACTTCGAAATTGAGCTACAGTACCACCCGGGAAAGGCCAACGTAGTAGCAGACGCACTGAGCAGAAGACCTATGGCATTCTTCTTGACTACCCAACAACATCTGTTGAGAGATCTAGAGCAGATGGGTATAGAGGTTGTCATACCCGGAGTAGACGGACAGTTGTCGAGTTTCCAATTGCAATCGACACTGGTAGAGAGAATCAAGGCTGCTTTGCCGATAGATGCCAGATTTCAGAGGCTCAGACAGAGGACAGAGGCTGGATTACAGACAGGACTACGGATACATGAAGACGGAACACTGAGATGCGGAGATCGTCTCTATGTTCCAAATGGAGAACTTCGGCAGGAATTGATGACAGAGGCACACAGTTCCACTTACTCCATTCATCCCGGAGGCACGAAGATGTACAGAGATCTAAGACAGTACTACTGGTGGCACGGAATGAAGAGAGAGATAGCACGCTTTGTGGCCAAGTGCCTGGTGTGTCAGCAAGTCAAGGCTGAGCACCAGAGATCTGCAGGATTGCTTCAACCACTTCCTATACCGGAGTAGAAATGGGAGCATATCACTATGGACTTTGTTACAGGCTTCCCAAGGAGTCCTAGTGGGCGCAATACAGTATGGGTAATCGTGGATAGACTCACCAAGTTCGCACACTTTTTACCCTTTAGAGTTGGGCAATCGACGGAGGCTTTAGAAGATATGTACATGAGGGAGATTGTGCGCCTACATGGAGTGCCAGTTAGCATCGTGTCAGACAGGGATACGAGATTTACGTCTTACTTTTGGCGGAGTATGCAAGAGAGTCTTGGTACTCGCCTAAAGTTTAGCACAGCGTATCACCCACAAATAGATGGCCAGTCGGAGCGCACCATTCAGACACTGGAGGACATGTTGAGAGCGTGCATGCTTAACTTCGGAGGATCATGGGAGGACCACTTATATTTGGTCGAGTTTTCCTACAATAACAGCTATCAAGCGAGCATTCAGATGGCTCCCTATGAAGCGTTGTATGAAAGAAAATGTCGTTCTCCAGTATGCTGGAGTGATATAGGCGAGAGACAGATTCTCGGACCAGAGTTGGTTACTCAGACGGTAGAGAAGGTAAAGAAGATCCAAGGACACCTTCGAGCAGCGCAAGACCGACATAAGCATTGGGCGAATGCACACCGCCGACCCTTAGAGTTTCAGGTTGGAGATCACGTATTCTTAAAGATCTCACCTACTCGAGGTACTATCAGATTCGGAGGCAGAGGGAAGCTGAGTCCGAGGTACATCGGACCATTCGACATATTAGAACGCGTCGGAGAGGTTGCTTATAGATTAGCGTTACCGCAGACCTTGGAAGGAGTCCACGACGTCTTCCATGTATCTCAATTGAGGAGGTACATATCGGATCCTAGTCACGTGCTTGACCATTCCGAGATCACAGTCAGGCCGAGCCTATCATATGAAGAGGAGCCTGTGGAGATTCTAGACAGAAGAGAGAAGGTATTATGAGGGCAGACCATCCCCTTAGTTCGTGTTGCATGGAGGCATCATGCACCAGGCGAGTCAACCTGGGAACGCGAGGAAGATATTCGTCAGCGTTATCCCCACATTTTCGAAGGACTAGGTACGTTCCAGTATTTTCTTTAGTCCTTAGTGCTTACCCATGCGTATGTTTAAATTTCGAGGACGAAATGCTCTAAGGAGGGTAGATTATAAACCCCCTCGTCAAAAATAGGATTTAATTAATTATTTACTGAGATGAAACCGTAATCCAAATTCCACGTACCCAAATTAGGGTATCAGACTACACCAAACTTGTTAGGCCATGACTCCTGTGTACCACCCAAATCTAGTTCCTTATGTTTTCGACGCATTAGTAATTTCCGAGTTGAATTATTAAATTAAATCAAACTTAAAGCCAATTTACCCCAAGCAGAACCAAACCCAGCCCACATGCGCTTTTGAGTGGATCATTTCCAACCCAACAAGCTGGACAAGCCCAACCCTCGAGTCTAGCCCATCATCTCCACCACCCATATAAATATACATCTATTCATCAAACCCTAGATTTTATATCACCCTCCTCCCCTAACCCTAGCCGAGTACTCCTCCTTTGTACCAACCATCACCACCACCCTCCATATATTGCCGAACACCACCCTCCATATATTGCCGACCACCACCCTCCATATATTGCCGACCATCGCCCCTACACAGCCGACAACCCCCGACACGCTGCTCCCGAACACCCCTGACCCGCTGCAGCCGAACACCCCGACCCACTGTAGCCGTACACCCCCGACCTGCTGCTCCCGTACACCCCCGACCCGCTGCCCCCGTGCACCGGTGCCGCACCTACCGAGAGTGCCGCCGCTGCTGCCGAGACTTGCCGCCGACGCCGGAGCTCCGCTGACCACCGGCGAGTGCGCACGACGACGAGCAGAACCCCCTCCCCACGTTCATCCTCGTATAGGTAATACTCATTGGCCTTTTTCCCTTGTATCGTGAATAGTTTTATCATCGTATCGTCGTGTCGTGTTTGGCATGGACATGAAATAGTAACTCGGAAACCCAAACTTATGAATAGGTGCCAAATCAGATTTCTTAATAACGAACCAGTTAGTAATCAATAACTAGTGAACATCCTTGTAAGTAGAATGGTTAATTAAGACTTGTAAAGCATTGATAAACCTGGATATCAACAAGAAACGCTTAATACGGAGGTTAAGGACCGTTAATTATACTAAGCATAATTAGCTGGGTCGTATAACCTTAGCATTGTCTATCGTGGGATACACGGTGACTGAAGACAGGGCACGTGTGTATCTTAGCTACATGCACCGCGACTCTGTGTTCGACCGACGTAATCCTCGCGTCAGTGCTGAAAAGCAACGTAGCATATATATTACTTAGGGTCTGATGATTGATTGTTATATTATATTGTGTGTTAGGACCATTGGATCAGCCAGAAGATACTGCAGGAACCGGCTTCTGGCATTCACAGCTTCAGGAGACAGGCAAGATACCTTGCTATATTTACTGTCTAATTTAAATATGCATCTGTTGTATTGTATTCTTGTTGCTTGTAGTTTATACAACTGTGCGCGTCCGAGTTGTCTCGGGTGCATTCGACGGGTACGTCGATGATTAGTTTACATGGACTTAGCTTTTAGTAGACTCAACCCATTGGACGATACTCTGTTATTGTCTGAGACCTGACACCTTACACGTTCACTGAGACATATTCATATTGGGATGCGGGTTTGCGTATTCGACTAGCTATCGTTGCGTATCACCTACTTCACGGTTAGCATATAGTCAGGATATAATTTTAGAGACTTGGCATATAGATACAAGTTATGCACGTCGAGTAGTCGACTTGCGTATCTACATTGGGCGGAGAGAACAACTAGTAGGCGTATGGGGTACCCACATTGGAACCGTAGTTTCAGAGGAGCCTCGGATCCAATGACTTTTCTTTATACTGATGCCACGTTCTTCGGAGCGATATGAACGATATACTGTACTGATGCTACTCTCTTTGGAGCGTGGACGTTATACCTACACCTACCTATACGCACCAGCGTTGTCCTCACATTGCATTCACTTAGATGGCTAGCATACCCTTAATGTATTTATTTTATTCAGTATTCATATATATAGCATGTTGTTTTCTTGTATCTTGTTACGTCCCTCTGAGGACCTGGTACCTTTCCAGATTTAGACGAGGCTTACTACCCCACCGTATACGGCCCAGGACAGGAGACGAGATTTGCTACAGCTGAGGAGTTAGAGGTGCAGCCGTCAGAGTTTTCGTGACCAGTTGGTAGGCCTTTAGCCTAGATTGGGTGCATCATTATCTACTCAGCCGATGCCCTAGTCACTATCTTTTATATCTCATTTCAGTACTTTATTTCATCATAGTAGTGGGTTTGTTCCCACCAGACATTACTGGTTGTACTATGATATCTTGAGACTCGTATTTATCAACCAGCTGTTTTATTTAGTGTTTCTTGCTCTTTATATTGTGGATGAGATTAGTTTACCTGTTATTGACTGATACTGGACATGTTAGTATTATAGGACAGCGTAGCACTCTTCGTGGATCCATTAAATTGGGATATCCTCGGAGACGTGTCAGCTGGCTATTGCCACGTGGCCTGGTTCCTTATATTTTGGGACTGGGGCATAACAAATAGCTATCAAGCGAGTATTCAAATAACTCCGGATGAAGCATGGTATGGAAGAAATTGTAGGTCTCATATGTGTTGAAGTGACATGAGAGAACGTCAGATTCTGGGATCAGAATTGGTGGTCAACGCCGTAGAGGCTGTTAAGAAGATACAAGGACACTTATGAGCAACACAAGACAGACGAAAGCAGTGGGAAGACCGTCATCGTCATCCCTTGGAATTCAAAGAGGACGATCATGTCTTCTTGAGGATATCACCTACCAGAGGCACCATTTGGTTCGGAGGATGTGACAAGTTGAGTCCAAGGTATATTGGACCATTTGACGTGCTAGAGTAAGTGGAGAAGTGGCATATCGACTTGCGCTACCACCTTCACCTGAAAGAGTACATGACGTATTCCATGTGTCGCAACTTAGGCGATATGTGGCAGACAGCAGTCATGATCTTGACCATTCGGAAATCACCATTGGACCGAGCTTGTCATACCAAGAGCAACCCGTGGGAATCTTTGATCGTCGAGAGAAAGTATTGAGGAACCAGTCTATTCCCTTGGTCCGCGTGGCATGGAAGCATGGCGCGCCAGGAGAATCTACTTGGGAGCGTGTGGACGACATGCGTAAATGTTTTTCGAACCTATTCGTAAACCAAGATATAAATTACTTTGTTAAATTATATCTTATGCCGTCCTTGACTTCTACCGTGGCTTAGTTTTAATTTCGAGGACAAAATTTGTATAAGTTGGGTAGATTGTGAAACCCCAAATTCTGAAAACCGTATTAGTTATTTTTTATTATTATTTTAAATTAATTAATTATTTTATTTATAGTAATTATGTGCTAAATAGAGGAAATATATTTTATTTAATTTTTATTTGAGGTGTTTGTGCATCTAGGGGATTTTTGGAGCCATTGTAAATTTTTTCCTAATTTTTTCCATGTAGGAGACCCTGTGGACAGTTGCTAGTTTAATGGTGTGCACAAATATATTTTTTCTAGAATTTTATAGGTATATATATATATATATATATATATATATATATATATATATATATATATATATATATATATATATATATATATATATATATATATATATATATATATGTATATGTATATGTATATATTAGTATTTAGTTAATGGAAAAGAAAAAGAAAAAGAAAAAGAAAAAGAAAAAAAAAGAAAAAGAAAAAGGATAATGGGTTTGGATCCTTAATGGATCCAAACCCAAAACCCAAACCTATAAAGCCCAAACCCACCAAAGCAAAACTATTCCAACAAAAATTTAAACAGCGGCAGCAACAAACTAGTAAGGAAAGGAAAGAAAGAAAGTTAGTAAGAAAGAAAGAAAAGAAGAATAAGAGAAAACAACGGCAGTAGCGAATAGCGGTTTTTTCTCCCCCCTCCAACCGACTCTCTCTCTCTCTCTCCCTATATATCAACTCACTCTCCCAAGCCCTAACCCTAATTTTCCACCCTCGAGCTAGCCGACGCCGCCGTCGACCGCCCCCGGGTCCGCCGCCAGGCGCCGGAGCCGACCGCACACCGCAACACCGCGTGCACGAGGCAGAAACTAATGAACATCGTACCTGTGTTCATGTCTCGTTTCCCGCGCCCCTGCTCGACCAAACTTGACCCCGTCTTCGCCGGTATGATCCTCACCTATCCCCCTTCCATTTTGGTATATTAGTTCATCTCGAACCACGTGCAACCCTAGGTAAAAATCGACTCCAAGTCGAGGATAAATGACCACTTTCTAAATTCTAGAAATTATGTTGCAACCACCCATGTACTCGGACTCGTATCTCCCACCATAGAGATCCGAATCCAGTTTTTCTTGTTGGTATACGAAGACCACTTAACCTAGTTTATTTTTTGTCAAATACAATATTTTATCTGTTGCTGTATGTTAAAATAAATTAGGTAGTAAAATCCAAAAACTTATTTTTTTCCCAAATTCCAAATTATGAAACGGAGCGCACCCCGCCAAACGGGACCGCCCCGCTGTGTACCAAGTGTACCAATGGGTGCGTGCAGTATACCCGGTCGTGTAGGAATTCGCTGAAACTGATTTGGACGCATGTGCGCGTCAAAATCAGTATGTATCCGTAGCAAATTCTCGTGTCATAACTTTTACAAAAGCCATGCGAATTTTGTGCACACTCGTCAGAATGCGACGAAACTTGCGCTACTGGACTCGTGGTATCGTGCCGGTCCTGTGATCCAATTTTCACGCAATTCTGAGATAGTTGACCAAGTCGCCAATTGGCGGGCCCCATAATTGACTTTTTGGGCGAAATTGTGTTCGGCTCATCGGAATTCACATCTGGATATACCATTGAGTTCGTACTAACATTTAGAGTTTATTTGACCTATAATTTATTCCTTTTAGAGCCCTTTCTCTTCCATGCTTTTCGGTGCAAGGTGGCCCACATATGGACCCCACTTTGGTCCGAAATTACCGTTTTGCCCCTGTGTCCAAATTGGACGAAAGAGTAGTATTTTTTAGCTATTTTGCTTATTCTGGGAACGTTGGTGATGTTTATTTCAGCATCCGGAGACGTTTATTCTGAGGTCATAGTTTCTGACTCTTGGTGTTTGACATCTGGACGTTACATTTTGCAATCTCTCGCTAGGCAAGTATACCTTGCCTTGTTGTAATATTTAAATTCAGTTATTGTTAGTTACATGTTTATTTATTAAAATGTGTGCGTCCGAGAAAACTCGGGTGCAGTCAACGAAGGCGTTGACATTAGGACTTGTGTCTGACCTAGTGTCTAGTAGACCCACCTAAAGTTATGGAGTTATTGGTATGACTTTCCAGGCCTTGACACGTATCATTACACGTCACAGAGTGAGTTCATGTAGGGACGCATGCCTCATACTCGACTGGCCATCAGTGTGAGCAACATGTGTAACGGTATTTAGCTTAGTTATTTATTTCTATAGAGACTTGCATCATAGTATAAGATGTCCATGTCGTGTTCACGACTTGTATATCTATATTGGACGGGGAAGACAACTAGTAGGCGTATGGGACACCCAACTTCTTTATTGCAGATACCACACTCTTCGGAGTGATACGGACGTTATATACTTTGTAGATACCACATCCCTTAGAGTGTTGGACGTTGTATATATTCAGATACCTCATTCTTCGGAATGATGGATGTTGCAGATACCACACTCTAGAGGATGCTGGCCGTTATGCCTACACCCACCCATACGTACCAAGGTTGTCTTTATATTGCATTCACTTAGATGGTTAGCACACCCTTTATTTATTTATTCAGTATTTACATATATGGCATGCTTCTATGTATCTTGTTATGTCCCTCTGAGGACCTGGTCCCTTTCCAGGTGTAGATGTTCATGAGTATTCGCGGGAGCGCAGATCCGGACAGACTACATATATTCCGAGGAGGTCTTCTTTTCGAGCCTCGTGATGGTTAGATTTTGTATTTATATAGGGTCTATCTTGTTCATTTTATATTCTATTTTGGCAGTGGATTTGTTTCTATCCGACTGTCATTCTTTAGATACTCTATATTGAGATCTAGTTACCTGGTTATTGGTTATTCATGTATATTTGATTTCTGTGGATGAGATTTAGATTATACCCTATGACTTGTGATAGTTTTACCACTTGTGAGTTATTGTTCATTATACAGCGTACGCATATATTATGGTTTCCATATATTGGAGTTGCCTTATATACTGGCGGTTGGCATGCTTACGTGTCCTAGTCCTACGTATTTTGGGACTGGGGCGTGACAACAGCACCTTATGGTGTACCCGTGAGAGTTTCTTCGCTGGCTCGTGGATCCATTACTCTGCATACAAAGTCTACTATGAGAGGCGCACAGAGGAATCAAGGCAGGATGCAAGTCAAGAAATTATTTTAAAGTCGATATAGAGGTCAAGAACGTATCAATATGTGGATGAGATCCTATAACTTATCATATCCTAATCGCAGGCTTGCTCGGTTTCTTAGTTGAAACAAAAGCAATATAGTCGTTGACCTGCATGGGCCACCATAAAAACGATGTCATGTCCCAGTCCCAAAATACCGAGGGACTAGCCACGTGGCAATAGCCAGCAGCACAACTCCAATGGGCAAATCCAATTTAATGGACCCGTTTGAGTGTACTTAAGCTGTATACAAATACAATGGTCTATAAAACATGTCAGAGTCTAATTCTAATCTCATCCACAGAAAGTAAATACAATTTAAAATGTTAGACTAATAAAAAAAATATAATCCACCAATATGTCTCAATAAAAAAGTGTCTCGGGGAACAACCCGATAATAAGTTTAATACAATAATCCAAGAGTCATGATATAGAGTATCTAGAACAGAAATGACTTAGTATATAACAAAATACTCAGGAGAATTCCTCTGGCACAACCTCGTCTCTGGTGCTGGTACTGCTCCAGTGTCTGATCCTGTCACATATACCTCGGGGTAGATCTCCTCTACTATACCTGGGGACATAATCCAGATCCAGGTCATCAGGGGACATAGCAAGGTACAAGAATAACTCAAGCCAAATAAAATACAGTAAGTAAAAAAATAGATCCTCAGGACAAGCTATGTAACCAGCTATGTGAAATACAAATGAGAGCATTAATCATACTCAGGCTGAAACTACTATAGGCTCTGTGTCGGTGAAACCCATAGCAGCATGTAATATCTCGAAGGTCTAGTACGTGTGCCAAAGCTCTGGTCAGAGACTAAGGCACCACCAGTAATGTTATATATATATATATATATATATATATATATATATATATATATATATATATATATATATATATATCTCATAATCAGCCTTTAGTATGGTAAGACTCTCCCCACCCAATGTAACCTCACGTCTCATGTCCATAACACGCAAAATCATGAACTCTAACTAGTACAACGAGTCATAATGATATCTCTATATATGCAAGTCTTCTGTCACGAATCTTGTGAGCCTATACAGAATCACCATGAATAACTCAAGAAAGATTCTGTCACATGAATAGTGCCAAGTGTCCTATGGTATGACCTACTTGGTAAAGCAAAATATAGGATCGAGATATCAACTCTCTAAGTGACGTTACACGACTCCGCATACGGCGTCGACATTCAAATCTTATTCCGACGCTAAGCAATATCTCACGGTCCTAAGTTGAGTAGGTACATCATAGAAATAACTCAAGCAAATAACATTAAAGTAATTACTGCAAGTTTGGCAAGGTACACTTGCCTGGATTTTGAACTCCTTCAGTTGCTCCGGTAACAGCAAAATCTCCAGGTACGCCTCCGGATGCTGAAACAAATATTACCACCACTCTCATAATATATAAAATAGCTAGGATTGACTATCCACAAGTCCAATTTGGATACTGGGCAAAATTGATAATTTTTGGTCAAAGCGGGGTCCACATGTGGCCCACTTCATACCAAAAAATATGACAGAGACAAAGTTATCTAATTTCGTCAAACATAGTGTCTACAAGTCCATAATGATGATACGAACCCAACAGAATATCCAAAACTAGATTCCGATGAGCCGATCACAAAATCGCGCGCTAAGTAGAACCGTGAGGCCCACGAAACGGGATTTCGTCAACGTTCTCATAATCAAACCAAACTTGGGTCACAGGACCAACGTAATGCTACGAATTTAATGGTGCAAGTTTTATTGCGAAATAACAAGCACACACGAAATTATGACGAGTGTCAGAACGGTCCGATACGGGGCTTTTCGACGGGTACGCGTAATTTCGGTGTGCTCGCACATCCAAATCAACTTTTGCGAAATCTCACACGTCCGCATTAACGATATGCGCCTTTTGATGCAATTTGCATACGACGAAGTCGCCTCGTTTAGCGGGACGCAGCCACTTTCGAGAAATTTTGGGTTTTGAAAACCTAGTTT
The DNA here is from genome assembly GCA_036927795.1 of Iris macrosiphon. Classification (NCBI taxonomy): domain Eukaryota; kingdom Viridiplantae; phylum Streptophyta; class Magnoliopsida; order Asparagales; family Iridaceae; genus Iris; species Iris macrosiphon. Next base: position 185,634,703 of record JAYESA010000006.1, on the reverse strand, counting down.
TTGGTCAACTTCAACTACAAAATAAACACGACATATATTAAATTAAAATAAACTAATTAATGGGATTAAAACTTGTTTATATTTTCTAAATTACTGTTCAAATGGAATTTAGAATTATTAACTAGGTTGGAAAACAATGTCCATGAACATGGGGCTTTGGAACAGTTTCCAGAACCAGAAATCGGGTTATTTTTTCCTGTTTTGCGTCACGATTTGCGACCGACATAGGACACGATACCCCAAACTAATTATATAGGGTTCAAAAGGGTCATACTGTGAACACAGCGCAACAAGCTGTTCGAGAACTGATACATAGTAGAAGAAGAAAACTCACTCGAAATAGGGGTCGACCGCGGTGTGCTACGCGTGGACGGTGGCGGGTGGCTGTGCACGGTCATCGACGGCGGGTTGCTACGGCTGCTGTGGTGGTGGTCGTGGGTCGTGGTGGTGTGGGGGTATCAGCGGTCGGTGGTGGTGCTGGTAGCGACGGCGGGTCATCGGAGTCGTAGTCGGTCGGAGTCGTCGAGTGGGGGAGGTTGATGGTGTTAGTAGCGGTAGTATCGGTGGTGGAGGATTCGACAATGGGGGGGTTTATAAAGGGTGAGGGCGGCGGCGGTTGGGGAGGTGAACCGGAGGGTCGCCGGCGGTTGGAGAGATGAACCGAAAGGTCGGCCGGCGGCAAAGAGACGAACGGTCGGGGGGTCGCTAAAACGGTCGGGGGATTTAAAACTTCAGTTACTGTAGCTTAGGGTAGCGGGTCAGGTTTGGGTCGGGTTGTGGGTTCGGGTTAGGATCCGAATCCAATTGGGTTGGGTTGGTTCGGTTGGGTTCAGTTTAGTTCGATTTGGTTCAAGTTTGGTTTATTTAAAAATATTATATTTTAGCTATTTTAAAAATAGTTTTTGAGCCCAATAAATTCTTAAAAAATTACAGAACACTCTATAATTAATTACACTAAAAAAAATATAAATTTTGCAATATTTTATTAATTAATTTATTTCACAAAAAAATTGATCCCTAAAGAACATTTATTATAATTAATTAAAATTACAGAAAAATCCCAAAAATTCAAAATTAAAATTTTAAAAATCTGGATGTTTACATCTTGAACTGAGCAGTTCCAGTCGATCCAGACTCCCATCCTTGTTGAACTACCTCCTCATAACCTTCTATATGAATCCAAGCGTTGTTGAATCTGAAAGGCCTCCCTTTGATAATCGGCACTTCTGCCAATCTGATAACAATGGGGGAGTGATCGCTAACTCTAGTTATCGAGACCACGGTCAAGCTGAATGACAATTCGGTTAGTTATCACCATATTATTCCACGTCTATATATTTCATGTCTTATCCATACACCTAATCCGAGAGGATAATAAACAATGTTAAAATTTTGATAGAATTGCTTGTTGCACTAGGCGACCTCCTATTTTTTTATGAAAAAATAAGGTAGCATTGAAGTATCCTACCATAACTAATGACCATCTATCTCCAATCAGCATGCTGGTCATAGTAATATCATTCCACAACCCTAGACGTTTGATTCTGTCATTATGATCGTACATCGCTCCTACCACAATCTGAAGTCCCCCTTTGTTGGTGAATTTAATGGTAAAAAATTGGTCAGATCATTGTATCACATCTTCCTACCAAATTTTGGTGTCCCACATAACCCATATGCGAGCTATATCGCTACAATCAAGGTTGTGGACGAAGGACCAGTGCGTCAGAGTATGCCTATTGATCAAAATTTCTGATCTTATTTTGGATTCCAAAATATTGATGATCGAGCACTTAGATTTATTGATGTATCGCAAAATATCCCTCCATCTACCAATCGAATTCGCCCCTCTCACATTCCATGTGAATATATTCATAAATCACATTGGTGGGTTCCCTTATTGAAACGCGAACTCTCTCTAAGGGGTGGGAAGAGTCTATTCTTTTGTCAGTTATGAGCTTTGCCATCTCCTGCTTTGGATTCCACTTTTTTCTTGCCAAATGGGATTCGGGTACGTCAACGGTTCCTGGCTAGGTTGTTGTCCGTCTAGTTGTCCGTCATCTTTACCTGTGGTCTTTGAAGATTTATCCACAGACGGAACTATACAGAGCGCTTCTCTACTTGCTAGTATCCTCCTAACTCTGACATGATTACCTTCTTGGTTAACAACTTCAGCACTAAACGTGACCATACTAGAGTTATCTTTCCCCCATTGGTTGTTAGCGGCGAACACTACCATCGCATGTTGTGTCTCCTCTTTTTCTCCCTCTCTCCCTTCTTTCTCATTCTCCGCTCCCATTCTCTTCCCCAGTAGAGAGGATTGGAGGGCCTCCTGCAGGGCTAGCTCATCTGTATCCATAATCCTTTGCTCCACAGTAAAGTCAACTTTGTTTTCCCGTGAACTAGGGATAGTTGTACTGGCTCCAGTATCTCTAGTAGGAGTTGGAACCTCTGTACTAGAGCATGGGACTTGCTTAGTGGCCGCCGGGGCGACTTTAGCGTCTGGGCACTGGGCTATGGTGTGTCCAAAGCTTTGGCAGAAATTACAACAAGGCGAGACCCATTCATACTCGACTTTTTGGAAAATGGTTTCGCCTATCGGAAGATCAACCTTCAGCTTGTCAGAAAGTATATCAGCCGCACTGATCTCAACAAAAATTCTAACAAAGGACAACTGATCTCTATTAGTCGTATATTTGTCTGGCCGAAGGGGAATTTCAACTCCGCTAGCCAGTTTCATAATAGTCAGGACACTCCATAGTTGGGGTGAAAGTCAAGTGAACATAATCCAAATAGGAACAGTTACCAGCCGATCCCGTTCAAAATTAGTAGAAGGATCCCATCTTCTTAGGACAACCCGTCTCCCATCGAATGTCTAAGGGTCATTTTGGATCACCGTTTCTAAATCTTCCGACATCCCAAATTTGATGAAATAGAAGCCATTCTCCCTAAAGTAAATATTCGTGCTCCCTTTAGGTCTCTACATTCGCAAGACGAATCCTTTTAGCTGACCTAACTAAGGTCAGGCTTCTATAACGTATAGGATAATAATGTTCTTCTAGATCACTTTTGTTTCGACGATGTCCTCTTTGATGATAGAGATGACATTTCTTTCTTTTTTAAGTCTGGGCGCCACAAAGTGCATCTCAATGTCGTCCCTCGTCGGGTCGGGCCTGCATCGATTCACCCAGGAGATGGGAGCTACTCTCGATGTCTTAAAAGTATTAGGAACACTATCCGACATTTTGTCAAACATCTGGGGTGCATGTCGCGACAAAAATTTGGGCATGGCCGTTGGAGAACCAGAACCTCAGGAAGGATTGGCCGAAACCGGATGGCGAGAGCCACCTTCCTTCCCCGTCTTGGACGGTCCTACCAGGGGTGCACGTCACGCCACAGATGGAGAAACGCGCCATGGCGCATGTGAAAAGACAGGTTTTAACACCTTTTTTGCGTCGTCGAGTCACCGTTGTCCGTCCATCCATCCATCCATCACTGGAGACGTTCGGGACTTGCTGAGAGACCGTAGAATGCCTCTGTGCCACCGTAGGCCGGACGTGGAAGCTGCCGTCTGCGGTTTTGGATCCGAATTCAGAACCCAGAAGAATGGGAGGGGATGAGAAGAGGAAGGCTGGGGGAGGTGTGTCGGGGGTGGGGGAGTTGGGGGGCTAGCGACGGAGGACGAGGGGGGGAGGGGCGGGCGACTGGAAGGAGGAGGGGAGGGTCGGAAGGATGAAGGAGGGGCATGGGCGAGGGTGAGATCCGCGGTCGCCTGCTGCGCTGCCATTATATATATATATATATATATATATATATATATATATATATATATATATATATATATATATATATATATATATCAATGGTATATTTGTCAAAGTAATACAAATAATAATTATTATTTCATTACATTACGTGTTAAACCAAATATTAATATAATTGTAACTCAATTAGATTACAATTTTAATTAGATTACAAATCAAATTCCATTATGATTACAGTTACATTACAGTAAACAAAACACAATCTAAATATATAAGACTAAATTAGCATGATGATGACTTTCTAACTACCTATAAGTATGCATTAGCATCATCAAATATGCATGAAATAAATTTTTAAGTAGATGTTCTACAAATTAATTACCTTCGCTAATTAATAAATTACTATGCAAACATGATATTAATTTAGAGAGGTAGAGGTCATCTTGTATGTGTTAAATTAAAAAAAATAAAATAAGCAATGCATATTCTTTTATCAAATAAGTACAAAAATGTCTCATCAAAAGAGTGGATTTTGAAATTAGACAAGTTTTATTTGATTTTGGTTGACCAAAAGGTACTTTTATGAACTTCCAAATTAAACTCAAATAGGTGAAATCTACTCTATTTTTTATTGCACCCAATTTTGTTTGATTATAAAATAATCATTTTTACTACACTTAATTTTGAAAGATTTTATTGATTGCGAAATTAGGATAAAATCTAGATAGGACAACCCCCTTGTTAGGGGCTATTTGGCAAGTGGGGGATGAATGCCCAGCTCACGTCAATTTGGATGTTGGGAGTGCAAAACCTCTGTTTGGTTAAGAGCTGGGAGAGAAGCTGTAACTTGCAGATGTGACGTTTGTGAGTTCCTGTCGCGTGCGTAGAGGATGTTGGACTGACGCCACATCCGGGGTTGGCAACCAGATGTGACTAAAAATTCTAATTTTTAATCAATTAATTAATCTATTATTGCTTTCATTAATTTTTTTTGGAATATTTTAACAAATGCCTCCAAACAAAATGTTAAAACTAGCATATAACCCCACTAAAAAAAATTAGTAAATGTTCCTATTCTTTGTATGGATCAAGTAAAATTTTAAGATATGCCCCCACTCTTTTAAACAGATTTTTTTATTTTGGAAACATTTGCTAGTCCTTTTTTACTGGGAATATATGCTAGTTTTAACATTTTGAGTATGAAATTTGCTAAAATATTCCAAAAATTTATTACTTATTAAATTTTTGATAAGTAACACTAATTAGTTATTAATTTTCTTATTAATTTTTGGAATCTGACTTCAATAAATTATCTATTAAAAAATTAACATTTCATCCAAGTAACACTAATTATTTATTATTATTTTTTGCTAATTATTTATTAAACTAACTAATAACTAATAAAAAATTTAATTAGAATTTTAAATATTTTTTTTAATTCTTAATTAGTTAGTAATTAATTATCTTAATTTATTAAACTAATTATTTAATTTATTAAATTATTATTTGAATTAAGTATAATTTACTATTATTATAATATACTCTTCCACTCTTCACTTTTCTATCTTAACCGAAGACAATTGTCTAATCTTTCACTTTCCAATTTTTTACTTTAGGCTCCGTTTTGTAGGAATGATGAAAAAGTGGAAGGAAAGAAAAAAGTAGAAATATATTTTTCTTTCATATGAAAATGAAAAATTTCCTTTCTTTTTGTTTGGTAAGAGGGATGCAAAATATGAGAGATGCATCTTTCTTTTTTGGTATAGAAGAAAAAGTGGAATGAAAGAAAACAAAAAAATATGAATTTTGCCAAAATTTTCCTCAACTAAAATATTTATTTACCATTTGACTTCGTTGACTAATTTTTAAATAGTATAATTCCTATGGATATAATGATCAATAAATATAAGTCATGGCTTTTTCTTATATTTTTTGAGGAATTGAAATTCTTATGTTGAGAGGTAAAAGTAATTTCTTCACTTTTCTTTTCTTCAACTTTTTCTTCAATACCAAACAAAAGAAAATGAATCATTCTCTTCCATTTTACTTGCTCACTTTTTCTTCCTACCACATTTCTTTCTTACCAAACACATTTGTTTCCTATTTAGGGGGACAAGAAAGTGAATGAATTTCTATATAAAATCCAACATTGAAAGTACAAATCCAAATTTTTTTCAAACTTAAGATTTACAAAATAGTCCATTAGATACAAACGTATGTAGAAAATAAACGAGACTATTTCACTCCAATTACTTTAATCTGACGACATATAATAATAGAATAATGTTATTTGTCTCTCCAAAATGTCCCTCAAAATTACCTTTCCTTATGTAGTGGTTGAAGTAACGATTAATGTGACGTATGACTAGACAAAATTTAAAATAAAAATAATATTAAATTTTTGGATAATTAATTTATTGGATTAAAATTTATAATGTTAAATATCAAGTTAGATGCCATATAATATATATTTTTTAAGATAACACTTAATCTATACTACTATATAATAAAAAAATGGCTTCACCGTGAAAGTTTTTATTCCAAATATACCCTCACCTAACTTTACTAATTACAATTGCTCATTATATTTAATGAGGACAATTAGAAAATTATGTATAGAATAAAAAAAATTGTAGTTTACTATTTTCTTTTGATCTTCCAAATAAATTAAAAAAAATTAATTAAAATACGTACATCACACATGCAGATATATTAAACTATTTAATATGTCACGTCAATTATCACGTATAAAATATCGAACTCGAGTGACTCTTCTGATTATCGAGTAGAGGTATAAGATCCCGACTGGATGACAGAAGGTCAGTGGATCGAGTCACGAACATGCAATGCAGTGTGTACAAAAATTCCGAATCACATAAGTTATGCCGTAAAGTAAAAAATAAAAAATAAAAATTTATCACGTATAAAACGAATAATTTGGAGGAACAATTTGGGACTAATAATAACATTACTCATAATAATATTATAATCCGTTTATTCATTCACTGATAGTACACACTCTCTCCTCCTCCTCCTCCTCCTCCTCGAGGAAGAAGTCTCTCTCCCTGTCCATCCTTTCCTCGAGTGGTGATGTGTTAGACCCCTTTCCCTGTCGACTGGGATTTGGGGGAGATCTGACAATGTTTGACATGGCTAATGGCAGAAATTGAAGAAAGAAGGGAAAGAATTAGGGTTTATTCATATCAGACTAGTTCATCTACAATGAAGAGGAGTAAGAAGAATTCAAAGCTAAGTACATCATTCATGCTTCCTTATATTTTCCTTTCCTTATTTATAACTGCTCACTAACTCCCTGTTCTTGAATCTGGCAGTTGAGGCAGTTGAGGTTGTTATGCTGACATGGAGAAATCTGGATGGCATGCTGAGCTATCACCTCACTTATGCTGATTAGGCCCAAAGGTCATATGTGATTGGCTGAGTATTGGCTGAGTACTCCATGTGTATCAGTGGCAGTTGATGCTCAGATATTCTGTAACTCGTATCTCTACTTCCTGATACCTGTGTCTGATATATTGTGTCTTCATGGTGTCATCCCTGAACTCATCCCTGAACCAGTGTCCTCTTAGGTCAAATAAAGAGGTACATATCAATAGTTCCCCCCCTAATTAGACCTTGCCTCAAGGTCGAAGTAGGGAAACCATTTCACAAAGTCTTCATATACAATCCACTGAGCTTCTTCTTTGGTACATTCCTTCCATTGCACCAATAATTCTACCGCAGCCTTGTTCCTGTGCTGGACTAACCTTCGTTCCAAGATGCAGTCAGGTTCTAGTAAAACCTCATCTCTCAAACTGGGGGTATCACCAGTTACACTGATTCTCCTACTCAACTTTGCTTTGAGTTGAGAGACATGAAAAACTGGATGAACCTGAGAGTCTGCAGGCAATTCCAGTTTGTAAGCCACCTGTCCAATTCGATCTATGACCTGGTAAGGGCCAAAATACTTTGGTGACAACTTTTGAGGCCTCCTGTGACCTACAGAAGTCTTTCTATAAGGTTGTAGCTTCAAATAAACCCAATCTCCCACCCTAAATTCTCTGTCAGATCTGTGTAAGTCAGCTAATCTTTTCATTCTGTCTTGTGCCAAGTGTAAATTGTCCTTCAAAAGTTGCAGTGCGTTATCCCTCCCTGCCAGGGCTTCAACCACCCCATGATCCTGCACAATTCCTGGAATATAGGTAAGAATATCAGGTGGAGGTCTCCCATATACTGCCTCAAAAGGAGTGAGTCTGGTGGAGTAGTGCCAGTTCTTGTTAAACCAAAATTCAGCCCACATTAAGTGCTTAGCCCACTCCTTGGGTTTATGACCACAAAAGCAACGCAAATATCCTTCTATGCACCTATTGGTGACTTCAGTTTGGCCGTCTGATTGAGGGTGGTAGGAAGTACTATAATTGAGGTGAGTTCCATGTAACTTGAACAATTCTCTCCAAAATTGGCTGGTGAAAATGGCATCCCTGTCAGACACAATTGACTTGGGCATCCCATGTAGCTTGAAGACCCCATCCAAGAACACCTGAGCAACCACAGAGGCAGTAAAAGGATGACTTAAGGCAAACAAGTGTATGTACTTTGTAAGCCTGTCCACCACCACCAGAATAGTTGATTTATGATTGCTGATTGGCAAACCTTCTATAAAGTCCATAGAGACATCCTCCCAAATTATAGAGGGAATTGGTAAGGGTTGTGGTAACCTTGTAGGAGAAATATTCTCTGTCTTGTTCCTTTGACACACTTCACAAGTCCTAATATATTCCTGCACACTCCTTTTCATACCCCTCCAGTAGCAAACCTTCTTAAGCCTGTGCATGGTTTTGATATACCCAGAATGACCATCATATAAAGTGTCATGATGCTCTTTGAGCATGGCAGAGACAAATTCAGAGTTAGGGTCAAGGAACAGTTTATTTTTATAGTAAAGCAACCCATCATCTACTCTGAACTTGTTTGTATCCAACTGCCCTTGAGACCACTTGGTGAGGTAGTCCTGGTAGTAGGAAGACTCCTGCATCTGGATTTTAAACTGCTCAATCCACCCAGCTTTTATAGCAGTGATAGCAGCTAGTGAGGGAACCATCCTTGAGAGATAATCTGTTGCTCTATTCCCCCCCCCCCTTTTTTGTATTCTACTGTGTACTGATACCCATGAAGCTTCATGACCCATCTGTACTGTGCATCAGTGTAGACCCTCTGTTCTAACATGAATTTGAGAGGCTTGTGGTCAGTTCTAATAATGAAGGGTCTACCCCACAAGTACTGGCCCCATTTCTTGATGGCTAAAAGTATAGCCAATATTTCCTTTTCATAAGTTGAAAACATAAGTGCCCTTCCCTTCAGTTGTTGGCTTAAGAAAGCTATTGGTTTACCTTCTTGCATTAACACTGCCCCAATTCCCCCACCTGAAGCATCACACTCTAGTATAAAGGTCTCAGCAAAGTTAGGCATAGCCAAGACTGGTGGAGTAGTGAGAACCCCCTTCAGTTTATTAAAGGCAACTTGTGCTTCCTTGCTCCAGTGAAAAGCATTCTTTTTGAGGAGCTAGGTTAGGGGAGTAGCTATGGTGCCATAGCCTTTGATGAACCTCCTGTAGTAGCCTGTGAGACCTAAAAAAACCCTTAATTCTTTGAGAGTTTTAGGTTCAGGCCATTCCATTACTGCCTTGATTTTGTCTTGGTCAACTTTAATACCTTGGGAAGATATGATGTGTCCCAAATAGGCCACCTGCCTCTGAGCAAAGAAGCATTTGCTCCTTTTGATCCTCAATTGATGGGCAGTCAAGACTTTGAAGACTTCTTCTAAATGATGAAGGTGGTTTTCCAAATTAGTACTGTATACTAGAATATCATCAAAGAATACCAAAACAAATTTTCTCAGGTATCCCTTAAAGATGGCATTCATCATGGCTTGTGTAAAACCCCTATCCTAGAAATCGTATATACCCTTTTAATTATTAATTATTAATTTAATTGTAGTAATTAGTAGATAATTAGAAGAAATAGATTTTTATTAATTTTTATTTTAGGTGTTCGTATACTTAGGGGATTTATGGGACCATTAGGAATTTTTTCAAATTTATTTCATGTAGGAGACCCCTTGAGCAGTTGCTAGCTTAATGGTGTGTATTAATATAATTTTAGATTTTTCCTATGAGTATATACGTATATATAAATATATATATATACATATATATTTTTAAAAAAAATTAAAAGAAAAATATAAAAGAAAAGAAAAGAAAAAAACTATTGACAACTATTAATAACCATTACTACAAACAAACCATAACCACACCTTAGCAAAGTAGTAGACCCGCCCTTTGTGATTCCACAACAGCAGCCAACCCAACTAACGAGCCACCCGCTCATTAGCATTAGAACCCCCCCCCCCCCCCCCCACAGCTGGTTGGCGGAATCCCCCCTTCCTCTTATATATATATATATATATATATATATATATATATATATATATATATATATAAATATATATATATATATATATATATATATATATATATATATATATATATATATATATATATATCCTTATTTCAATAGAACCCTAACCCTATAATCATCCTAACTCTTCCCGTTCCCATCTAGACTTAAGGAGAGCCGCTAGCGCAGCCGGAGAACCCCGTCAGGCCGTCCAAACCGATCCCGACGACCGCGACCCCGTATACTGCAGATTTTCGCAGCGAGGTACCTGTGTTCCGGAGTTGTTTTTCGTCGCCTCGCTCAACCAAACGCCACCCCGTCTTCACCGGTATGCTCATCCCTTAACCCTCTTCCATATCTGCATGATAGTAGACCTCGAACAACGCGTAACTATAGGCAAAAACAGCGCCAAAGTTGGCAGAAATAGACCAAATTCTGGGATCGCAGAAAACTGCGGTGATCACCCATGTTCCCGAGTTCGTATCTCCCACCACAGAGATCCGAATTCGATAATTCTTTTTGGTATGCGTAGACCACTTGACCTAGTTTAATTTCTGTTAAATAATCTTAGATTATTAACTGCTGTAGGTAGAATTAAATTTGTTGGAAAATCTCGCGAACACCCTTTTTCCAGATTTCCAAAAGTTATGAAACGGAGCACGCCCCGTCAAACGGGACCGCCCTGCGGTATACCAAGTGTACCGAACGGTGCGTGCAGCATAACCGGATACGTGATTCGGACGCATGTGCGCACCGGAATCAGCCCGTATCCGCGAAAAAACCTCGTGTCACAACTTTTACAAAAGTCGTGCGCATTTTGTGCACGCTCGTCAGATTGTAACGAAACTTGCGCCACTGGACTCATGGTAACGCGCTAGTCCTGTGACCCAATTTTCACACAATTCTGAGATAGTTGACCAAGTCGCCAATTGGCAGGCCCCACGGTTGACTTTTTGGATGAATTTGTGTTCGGCCCATCGAAATCTATATTTAGACATACGGTTGGGTTCATATTGACATTTAGAGTTTGTTTGACCTATAATTTGTCCTATTTAGAGACTGTTACCCTTGGCACGCTTTTTGGTGCAAAGTGGGCCACATGTGGACCCCGCTTTGACCCAAAATTATCGTTTTGTCCCTGTGTCCAAATTGGACGAAAGAAAAGTGCTTTATAGCTATTTTGCTTATTCAGGGAACATTGGTGATATCTATTTCTGTATCCGAAGACATTTGTTCTGAGGCCGTAGCTTCTGATCTTGTGTGCTTGACTTCTGGACAGTACACTTTGCAGCTTTCTTACCAGGCAAGATACCTTGCCAAATTGCTTACAGTATTTTGCATGCTTAGTATATTTTTGTATATTTATTGTATTTCTGTTTATTTATTGCATGTGCAGTTTTCTTTCAGTCATTACTATATATTAGATATGTTGACACACACTTGACACTTAGTATCATAGAGGACAATCAGTAGGCGTATGGGCTTTAACCACTCTGGTAAACCGTAGTAACTAGCATGCACTATGGTGGTCGTGTCCGATGGTCGCTACCCCCGAGGTATGTCGATTGATAGAGTCACGAGGGTCGCTACCCCAGAGGTATGTTGGCTGATGATGTTCTAGACGGGTGTGTGAGTTGTGAGGCTTAGATCGAGTAGCCTACCCTTACCCATACGTCAAAAAGTTGTCCTTATTTGCATTCATATAGATTGTCTTGTACATCGTACTTATTTATTTTTAAATATTATGCATGTTTACTGTATTCAAATTGGCTTGCTTCTATGTATCTTGTTACGTCCCTCTGAGGACCTGGTCTCTTTCCAGGTGTATCTGTTCTTGAGTATTCGCAGGAGCGTAGATTTGGATGGTTACATATGTTTCGAGGATGTCTTCTCTTCGAGCCCGTGATTGTTAGCTGGTATTCTTATATTGTGTTTATTGTGTTGTACTTTTCTATTCGAGTTGGTAGTAGATTTGTTTCCATCCAACTATCATCTTTAGATACTTCTTATTGAGATCTAGTTATATAGATGTTGGTTATTTATTTAAATTGATTTTCTGTGGATGAGATTTAGATTGTACCCTGTGACTTGTGATACATTTTATACCACTTGTGGATTGATATTCATATTACAGCGTACGTGTGGATTTTGGTTTCTATATATTGGAGTTTCCATATCCATGCGTCTGGCATGCTTACGTGTCCTAGTCCTACGTATTTTTGGGACTGGGGCGTGACATATTTTTGTGGTGGCCCATACAGGTCGAGAGCATATTGTCTCGATTACGTTACTGTACCGAACAAGCCTGCAAATAGGATTAGAGTATAGGATCTTATCCACAATTGACTATGACTCGTATTTCTTCTAATCCGTTTTATTTGAATAATTGCATCCTGCTTGATTCGTGTGCTTCCCTAATAGTTCCTTGAGTATAGCCCCCTCATAGAATATAAAAGTCCCTATTGTTAGATGATAAGTAGGGTAACCTTCCTATTAAGAGTACAACTAGAGTGTTGACACATCACTGAGTTAGAATACTTAATGAACCATAGCACCCTTACCTGTAGATGGATTGACCACTATCCCTTGATAATTATGGAAGACTTGAGAGTAGTATAAACACTACTAGAGTTAGTTAGAGATTTTACCTTAATGTTTGACCCTAGTATTGAGGAATCAATAGAAATCCAAGGTTCAGTATTAGGACTAATCTAGCTTTTCGTGGTGAGATAGTACTAGAGAACTATAAATTTAGCTTTTGTCTTAATAGTAGTAGACAGTACCATAGAAAGCCAAGAGCAATGCATAGAATATTTTCTTGATCATACCTCAAACACAAAGATTAGCATAGCATCTTCCCTTAGAAAACTATGCCATTATCTAGAGTCTTTATATTTAGTTTTATGACTTGTTCTCTGAACCCTTAGCGCTCACCCTTAGCGCTCACTATTTTTGTCACGACCCGCACCCGGTATATGGGCACGAGAGCGTGGGTACGTCTAGCCTACGCCGCGGCATCGGCGGTAGAACGCTGTCTAGGTCATGTAACTATCTAATCAATCTCACATGAATATCCAACTCCATAAGGAGACACAGATATCACAATATAATATGGAATATACTCAATCACATAAACTAGAGCACGATGAGATATCGAAGAAAACAAATAAAATACGAGACAAGTCTAAACAACAATAAATAGTCTAACCTGCAATCAATAACATCCAATCTCCAAGTATGCTGGAAACAAGTCCTCTATGTCACAGTCTGGAAAAATTATCCAGTCAGGATTGGAACGAAATACACCTCTAACAGCAGTTCCACATATATTGACAAAAACTATAACACAGTGTAAAGAAATACAAGACAGATAGGAAATACTGGCAATAAGAAATACTAACGAGCATGGATGTACTAGAAATAGAAATACTAGAATAATGGAATACTGGAGCATGTCATCATCAATGTACATCTAGCAATGAAATAGAAATACAAGTACACGCAAGAACAATGAACTGGTATATAAGTGTGTACAAGAACAATAACTAGAACATGTAGAGATGCTAGATCAATATACTAGAGATGCATGTCAAGAACATATAACCAAGTGTGTGAAATATTAGCATATCATGTGATCGGCTTGGGACTATATGACTCATTACATTGATTAGCGTTCATCCTCAACAAGTCCGGCTAACCATATGTAACAGCGATGAGGCATGTAAGGGTCAGGCTGCACCGACGTGAGGTGTGGGTGAGCTATGATGCATACATAAGCTACTAATATTTTCCTATTTTCCCCCAGCAAGCACGATGGATTCCAATCACGACTCCTCGTGACAAGTCTCGATGATGCCAACTCGTGTAAAGAACAATGTCAGAGTCATGTACGCTATACAACAAGAATTATAGAGATAATCAACATAATGGAAACTGTCAGAGAATGTACTCGCCTGGGGTCCTGCTGCTGGTATGAATCAGAATCCAAGTCACAGTCCAAATAGCCTATGTATTACAAATTTATCACGTCAAAAGATAATTTATTTTAATTTATTTAATTCTGGAATAATTACTCTAAAATTCTATTTTAATCTTATTATTCTGATTTTTAGGTTAATTCCTAAATTTTGTCCAAAGGAACTGAATTTTATCAACTCGAGACTCATGGCACGCAAATCGAGGCGATCTGTTGACCAAAAAGTCAATCGACACAAACTTAACTTTCATGCATGAATTCCTGTAGATTTCAGCGTAAAAAACACGCTGGAATTTACGGCTCGTCCAAATTCAAATTCGTTTGGAAATTACGGCACATACAAGTTTCGTATCGTGCACCGATGGTTAAATTCTAACCTAGAAGTTCTACAGAATTAACAGTATGAAAATACATCAAATTAAATTCTGATAAAAACATATGTCAATGATCTCGACATTATCTTTCCGAAACTTTAAACGGTTCATGAGTCCGATTCCTGGTTCTCCCGGAATCGCGAAAACATCAAAACACGTCTATTTTCAGACATACTGTGCTCTATGAATTTTACAAAATTTAATACTCATAATTTTGTAAAACAAAATATATAATCAGAAATCTAACCTCAATATCATTCTAACAAAAAAAACTAGGCCTCGTTTGGAGTCCGGAGCTATGCGCAATGGCTTCTGGAAGATGAAGGAACCCTAGATGGCAATTCTCCAAAATTCGGCTGAAGAAAAACCCTAAAAATAAATAACTAAACTAATATATATACAGAGGAGCGAGAAAGCAGCCGCGGCTCAGGAGCTTGCCATGTGGCAGTCATCCGTGCAGCCCCGCCCAAATCGAACGGTCCCGGTCGGACGCGACTCGGCTCAGCTGAGTCCGAGTCGAACTCGGACTCGGCTCGGCTCGAGGTCGGCTCGGCTTCGCCCCGCGGTCGCTGACAGGCGGGCCCCGCACTGTTGGCTACGGGAGACTGACATGTGGGCCCCCTGTTTGTTGACTGGACAGAAATAATTACTTTTTGGGTTTTCTTTTTCAGAAATTAGTTTTTAATTCTGTTTTTCATAATTAACTCAAAATAAATGCTAAAAATAATTAGAAAAATCCTAAACAATTCTAGAAAATATATTATAATATTTAGAACCTAAAATAAAATTTTGGCACATTTTTAGTTATATTTGACCCTAAAATAAATTCTTGAAAGTCCTAGGAAATTAGTGTTACTAGTTTTTAATTAACTAAAAATTATGGAAAAATCCCAATAGCCCCAAATTAACCTAATAACAACATTTAAGCACGAATTTCAGGATATGGAGGTTACACTTAGGTAGTGAGACTAGGGCTAGATTAAATCCAGTAGAAATAGAACACGATATTATTTTTTATTTAATTCTTGCAATAATTATATCACTTAACGCACCTTATCGTGCTCCGATAATTGGAGCGCTACACTAGCCACTGCCATCCTACAAATTCTACACAATTATCCTAGACGTGCCCATCATCTCATTCTCATCTTTGTAAAATTTTCCAATTGTTGGGCTCTTTTATGCAAAAGAGCATTTAGGTGTCCACACCATTAGACATGACACATGAAGAAACCTATTTTTCGCTCATGTAGATTTTCCCATGATTTTTCAGGATGTGCAACGCGCAACATCGCCCACCCCTTTAAACCTGGCCTTGCATTTAAAATAATGCAAATCTTATACCATCCTTGACTTTCTACCGCGGCTTAATTTTAATTTCGAGGACGAAATTTTTATAAGTTGGGTAGAATGTAAAACCCCTATCCTAGAAATCGTATATACCCTTTTAATTATTAATTATTAATTTAATTATAGTAATTAGTGGATAATTAGAAGAAATAGATTTTTATTAATTTTTATTTTAGGTGTTCGTGCACTTAGGGGATTTATGGGACCATTAGAAATTTTTCCGAATTTATTTCATGTAGGAGACCCCTTGAGCAGTTGCTAGCTTAATGGTGTATATTAATATAATTCTAGATTTTTTCTATGATTATATACGTATATATAAATATATATATACATATATATTTTAAAGAAAAATTTAAAAGAAAAATATAAAAGAAAAGAAAAGAAAAAAACTATCGACAACTATTAATAACCATTACTACAAACAAACCATAACCACACCTTAGCAAAATAGTAGACCCGCCCTTTGTGATTCCACAACAGCAGCCAACCCAACTAATGAGCCACCCGCTCATTAGCATTAGAACCCCCCCCCCCCCCCCCCCCGTAGCTTGTTGGCGGAATCCCCCCCTTCATCTCACATATATATATATATATATATATATATATATATATATATATATATATATATATATATATATATATATCCTTATTTCAATAGAACCCTAACCCTATAATCATCCAAACTCTTCCCCTTCCCATCTAGACTTAAGGAGAGCCGCCACCACAGCCGGAGAACCCCGCCAGGCCGTCCAAACCGATCCCGACGACCGCGACCCCGCGCACTGCAGATTTCCGCAGCGAGGTACCTGTGTTCCGGAGTTATTTTTCGTCGCGTCGCTCAACCAAACGCCACCCCGTCTTCACCGGTATGCTCACCCATTAACCCTCTTTCATATCTGCATGATAGTAGACCTCGAACAAAGCGTAACCATAGGCGAAAATATCGCCAAAGTTGGCAGAAATAGACCAAATTTTGGGATCGCAGAAAACTGCGGTGATCACCCATGTTCCCGAGTTCGTATCTCCCACCACGGAGATCCAAATTCGATGATTCTTTTTGGTATGCGTAGACCACTTGACCTAGTTTAATTTTTGTTAAATAACCCTAGATTATTAACTGTTATAGGTAGATTTAAATTTGTTGGAAAACCTCGCGAACACCCTTTTTCCAGATTTCCAAAAGTTGTGAAACGGAGCGCGCCCCGCCAAACGGGACCGCCATGCCGTGTACCAAGTGTACCGAACAGTGTGCGCAGCGTAACCGGACACGTGAGAGTTCGCGAAAACTGATTCGGACAAGTGTGCGCACCGAAATCGGCCCGTATCCGCGGACAAATCCCGTGTCACAACTTTTGCGAAAGTCGTGCTCATTTTGTGCACGCTCGTCAGATTACGATGAAACTTATGTCACTGGACTCGTGGTAACGCGCTGGTCCTGTGACCCAATTTTTACGCAATTCTGAGACAGTTGACCAAGTCGCCAATTGGCGGGCCCTACGGTTGACTTTTTGGACGAATATGTGTTCGGCCCATCGAAATCCATATTTGGATATACCGTTGGGTTCGTATTGACATTTAGAGTTTTTTTGACCTATAATTTGTCCCATTTAGAGACGGTTACCCTTGGCACGCTTTTTGGTGCAAAGTGGGCCACATGTGGACCCCGCTTTGACCCAAAATTACCGTTTTACCCCTGTGTCTAAATTGGACGAAAGGGAAGTGTTTTCTAGCTATTTTGCTTATTCAGAGAACGTTGGTGATATCTATTTTAGCATCCGGAGACATTTGTTCTGAGGCCGTAGTTTCTGATCATGTGTGCTTGACTTCTGGACAGTACACCTTGTCGCTTTTTTACCAGGCAAGATACCTTGCCAAATTGCTTACAGTATTTTGCATGCTTAGTATATTTCTGTATATTTATTGCATTTCTGTTTATTCATTGCATGTGCAGTTTTCTTTCAGTCATTACTATATATTAGATATGTTGACACACACTTGACACTTAGTATCATAGAGGACAATCAGTAGGTGTATGGGCTTTAACCACTCTGGTAAACCGTAGTAACTAGCACGTACTATGGTGGTCGTGTCCGATGGTCGCTACCCCCAAGGTATGTCGATTTATGGAGTCACGAGGGTCGCTACCCCAGAGGTATGTCGGCTGATGATGTTCTAGACGGGTGTGTGAGTTGTGAGGCTTAGATCGAGTAGCCTACCCTTGCCCATACGTCAAAAAGTTGTCCTCATTTGCATTCATATAGATTGTCTTGTACAGCATACTTATTTATTTTCAAATATTATGCATGTTTACTGTATTCAAATTGGCTTGCTTCTATGTATCTTGTTACGTCCCTCTGAGGACCTGATCCCTTTCCAAGTGTATCTGTTCTTGAGTATTCGCAGGAGCGCAGATTCGGATGGTTATATATGTTTCTAGGATGTCTTCTCTTCGAGCCCGTGATTGTTAGCTGGTATTCTTATATTGTGTTTATTGTGTTGTACTTTTCCATTCGAGTTGGTAGTAGATTTGTTTCCATCCAACTATCATCTTTAGATACTTCTTATTAAGATCTAGTTATATAGATGTTGGTTATTTATTTAAATTTATTTTCTGTGGATGAGATTTAGATTGTACCCTGTGACTTGTGATACATTTTATACCACTTATGGATTGATATTCATATTACAGCGTACGTGTGGATTTTGGTTTCCATATATTGGATTTGCCATATCCATGCGGCTGGCATGCTTACGTGTTCTAGTCCTATTTTTGGGACTGGGGCGTGACAGCTTGAAAGGTGGAGGGGGCATTAGTGAGACCAAAAGGCATGACTAGGAACTCATAGTTCCCTTCATGAGTCCTAAAAGAAGTCTTATGGACATCCTCCTCTGCCATTCTAACCTGGTGATAACCAGCCCTCAAGTCCAGCTTAGAGAACATTTTAGCTCCATATAACTCATCAAAAAGTTCCTCAGCTATAGGAATGGGGAATTTATCTTTGATTGTGTTGTGATTGAGAGCCATATAATCTATGCACATTCTCAAAGTGCCATCATGTTTTTTAACTAGGATAACTGGAGATGAGTAAGAGCTAGTGCTATCTCTGAAGATACCTGATTTCAGCATTTCCTGGACTTGCTTCTCTATTTTGTTCTTATGTGCATAGGGGTGACTGTAGGGCCTGCTGGCAACTGGGGCTAATCCTGGAAGTAATGGCACTCTGTGATCATAATCTCTCTTAGGTGGCAGTCCCTCAGGTTCTTCAAATAATTCCACATACTGTTTTAATAAGGTTGTCACCTTGTTTTCTCCTTCACCAGGTTTCATGTATTCACTGCTCATTGAACAAAGCTGTATTACAAACATCTGTGGCTTATGTCTTACCTCTTTAGGTACTGCTTCATTCAGATTGGTAGTGTCGGCCTTCAGACCCACAAATTTGATGGTCTTGCTATTGTTCTCATATTGCATAACCAGTTCCTGGAAATTCCAAACTATATCTCCCAAAGTACTTAGCCATTTAGCCCCAAGGACTATATGGCACCCTGATATGGGTAACTGCAACAAATCTGCATGAATTTTATGCCCTTGGCAGTCTATAACCACACTTGGACACATTTCTTTGCTGAGTAACTTGTCACCATTGGCCACCATAACTTCAAAAGAGTGGTTGTCTGCCAGTGCCAACCCTAGCCTCTCACTCATTTTAATATTAATAAAATTGTGAGTGGAGCCAGAGTCAATTAAGATGGTCACAGGCTTATTTTTGATGGTTCCTTTCATTCTCATAGTAGAGTGATGGGAGCTCCCTGACAATGCCTGCAAGTATATCTCAAAACAATCTGAGGAGCCTTGTACAATCCCTGCTGAATTTCCTTCCTCTGTAAGCTCATGCTCAGTAAGATCAGTATCCTCATCTGCTAGTAACAAAAACAGTTTCTTCTCTTTGCATTTGTGGCCCCTAGCCCACTTCTCATCACAAAAGTAGCACAATTCCAATCCCCTTCTCCTTGACATTTCATAAGGAGTTATAGTACGGTTTTGGTTAAGCATGCCTGTGCCTCCATTGACATTCTTCCTTTGCCCCTCTGTGGTAGAGGTCTGAATTAGAGGAGTTGAAAATTGGGACTTAGATTGAGATGTTGTAAGCCTATAGTTTTTTCTGGTGGCTAACATTTTAGCTTCATAAAGCTTAGCTAAATGCATTGCTAAGGGCAAGGTAACAGGGTTGGTTACCTGCACTTCATACCTTATCTCTTCCTTCAGGCCTCCCACATACTGACTGATAAGGCATTTTTCAGATAATCCTAGCACCTTGCTAGACAGTCTTTGAAACTGGGATGTATAATCCTGCACGGTGTCATCTTGCTTCAAGAGCTTCAATTCAATCATGGGATCCACAAATTGTGATGGTCCAAATTGCATTTTAATAGATTGATAGAATTTCTCCCAACCTATCATGCCTCCCTTGGTCTTCATCAACCAATCAAACCAGAAAGCTGCTGACCCTTGCAATTGCACAGAGCACATTCTTATTCTGTCCCATTCTGACATAGGATAAAAACTAAAATAGTAGTTTATCCTCAACAACTATTCCTCCACATCAGTGTCACCACTGAATTGGGGTATTTTCAGCCTGGGTGGAGGTAAGTTCCAATAGGGGTTTCCCTGCAGGGACCCAAATTGTAATCCTCTGTGCCCTGGGTTTGGCAACAATGGAGTGGTGTTATTTTATTGTATGAAAGTTGGGCCAGTGGTTAGGTACTCTGGTGTTACCCCCATATTCTGGATTGAAGGGTTTCTTGGACCTTCTTGATGGCCTGGCTCATGAGTAACTCGGGCACCATTGCTGTTATGAGGTTCTTGTTGAGGCAAGGTTCCCAAATTGATTCCTACACTCCATGGGAATTGTTGTGGAGATCGATTTGGTTCAACATTTGGTGTAGGGATTGGCAACCCCATTAATCCCATGCCTATGGGCTGGTTCTGGACATTCATCCTCAAATTGCCCATGTCTTGTTGCTGTTGATGCATATTTGCTTCCAAGATTGTGGAAGGAGGTTGAATTCCCAAGGTTCCCATTCCCAGTTGTGGTACATGATGAGATCCTAGGGGTGAGGATGTTGCTGTAGCAGTGTACTGAGATGCAGTAGGGATCAATAACTGAGGTGGTGCTGGGAGTAAGGGTGGAGCTCTAATGGCAGCAGCTAGGGTTTTCCTTCCCTCTCTTGCTCTTAACAGTTCTCCCAAGATTTTATCAAACTTGGAATTATTTTCTAAAATCTGGTCGAATTTTGAACTGAGATTGAGCACTGTACCTTCAAGAAGCAACATACGACCCTCCTCAGTCGCACTCCGGTTGTTCTCCGGTGATCCCCGGCGAGAGCTCCGACTGCTCGAACTGGCCTCTCGACTGGTCTCGAGTATCGGAGCCTAGGGCTCTGATACCAAATTGTTAGACCCCTTTCCCTGTCGACTGGGATTTGGGGGAGATCTGACAATGTTTGACATGGCTAATGGCAGAAATTGAAGAAAGAAGGGAAAGAATTAGGGTTTATTCATATCAGACTAGTTCATCTACAATGAAGAGGAGTAAGAAGAATTCAAAGCTAAGTACATCATTCATGCTTCCTTACATTTTCCTTTCCTTATTTATAACTGCTCACTAACTCCCTGTTCTTGAATCTGGCAGTTGAGGTTGTTATGCTGACCTGGAGAAATCTGGATGACATGCTGAGCTGTCACCTCACTTATGCTGATTAGGCCCAAAGGTCATATGTGAGCAGTTGAGGTTGTTATGCTAACCATGAAGGTTCTTTGTTCAGGGTGATGAACTACAGGCAAAAGTAAACAAGCTTTCATCTACAAAGACACAACTCCCGTATGATTACTACTTCTTGGACTACTGTAAGCCCACCAAGATTGAGAACAGTGCCGAGAATTTGGGAGAGTTCCTTCGTGGTGATCGGATTGAAAACTCAGTCTATATAGTTAGTTCCTTTTAATTTTTTTAGCTATTAGTAACAAATATATGCTGGTTCATAGAGTATACATGGAATATAAATTCATTAAGGCTTGATCACTTTGTATTACCTTTCTAACTTTTTTCTTCTTCCAAATGTTTGATTCATGTCCCAGTTTAAGATGAACACTGATGAGTCGTGCAAAGTTGCTTGTCGTAAGAAGCTTAGCCAGAGACGGCAAAAAAGTTCAAGGAGAAAATAGACGATGAGTACCGAGTTAATATGTAAGTATAGCATTGTATTGGTTGCCTTATAACATTATTGTGAAAGTTGAGGGCTCTGCTCCATATAATAATTGGTTGTTGGTTATGCGATATGTATGGAGCGACTGTTTCTTATATGATCCAAAGTTGAGTGCGCTGTTTCTTATATGACACAAAGTCGAGTGCGCGATTGTTTCTCCACTTGGCACGATCTTAGCATATCACATATCTAATCTTGTCAAGTTTGTATTTTGATGGCCATTGCTATTTTAAGTTTCTCGGAGAAACTGCTTACCATAATGGAAGGCAGACACACACTCACCTGCCCACCAAATCAACAACACACATAGATATGTTGCTGTCTAATGCTTCCTATTTTGTCAAATAGGATATTGGATAATCTTCCAGTGGATGTTCCTAGACAAAAGAGAGATGGAAGCCAATTGCCTAGCTATGAACATGGTTTTCGTGTTGGGTACAAGAACATGCTAGCTGGTGTAAGTTTGCATATGTTGCTTTCTAATTTTCTATGCAAATTTTCTTGCAAGGTTTGCTCGATATTTAATTTCAGTATTCTTTCTCTAACAGAATAAAGAAGATAAATATTACATCAATAACCACCTAAGCTTCAAGATCATGTTCCATAACGACCCTGAGACTGACAATTCTCGTATAGTTGGGTTTGAGGTTATTCCAAGCAGGTGCACTTATTTTCCTTTGGTTATACTTGTGTCAATTTTCACGTACAAAAAGAGATTGTTTTACTTGTATATGATACATATTTTCTTCAATTAGTACTGATATATGCGAGTTATAAATCTAATGTGAAGAAATTGCAGTATCATTGATGTCATATTGAACTGTAGGTTGTGAATAACTTTATGAAATGGCGTTTTAGGTAACTTAGAATTAAAAACAAAAAGGCTTTACTTTCATGTTTTGCTTATGCAAAATATCCTCCGTCTTGTGGTAGCCGATGGTACCTGCTGGTTGGCCCTTACAGAATGCAACTTGCAAATCTCAAACAATAATCCTGTTGATTGCATAAAAGTGATAGAATAATTTGTTTTACCAGCCTTGCTCATGATAACGTGTAACATAACATACTTGTATCAAAGCTTTTGGTGTTTAGAATGTAAGAGGAGGTATTTGAATACATGAATTACTTTGTATTTTTCCATGTTTATTCTGCTGCTGCAATATCCACTCAGATCTAATGAATAATCTATTCTATTAGTAGTAGTGGCTACCTCAGACCAAAGTAGTAGTGGCTACCTCATCTAAAGCTCAACATTTTAGAACTGTGAACCATTTGCAACACGTCCATACCACAAGTTGACTACTTATAGAACGCAACAAAAAGAAAATACACATCCCAACTAAAGTATATAATCACTGTGAATGAGAGCATTGAGTGTGCAAGAGTGACAATGTCCTATTCACACTCAATTAGTCCTGTGTTTTATTTATATCAGCACAATCGATATCAAGATATGACTATTAAGATGACCACAAATATCCATACTGAAATTTTAGCCATATTTCAAAAACCCTGCCCAAGAATCCAGATTTATGTGAGCGCACCTTTTCAACTGTCTGGAGAAGAGAACTAGCATATTGCCACGAGTGTAAAGAACTTGTAAACATTGCAAAACCAGTAAGTTGCAAATTATGTCATCACCGAACAGAAGTTAACTGTTACTCCAGAATTTAAAATCGAAAAAAGCTACTTCATAGTATCAACTGCTTTGTTAGAATTCAAAGGGGAAACTACCATCGAATAGCATCGTCCTCTTGGCATAGTTAGAGAATCCAATAGAAATTAGAATTGAAGAAAATATTAGGGGTATTGGAACCCGAGCACACTTTTAGCACTTTTATGATCATAAGTGAATTTTTGAGGAATGAAAGAGTGTATCAACTATCTTAGGTGGTGTTCATCATCAAATATAAGAAATTATTTCATGAAATTGGATATGCTATAATCATAAGCATATGATGAGAAAGAACATCCATGCATTGGATTGGTTCTCTACAAATAAATGTATGGCCACCCTCTTTTTGTTGTCTTCCATTTTCTCAAAAGATGATTTTTTTTTCCTTCTCTTTTTTATGGGTACAATCTCTTTTAGGGGTATAAAGTCATAAATAGTCTGTGTGCTTTGCACATGGTCGTTAAGTGCGAGAGCTGACAAACAGAGTGTTTCACTTGAAAGAAATTAAATAGTTCAAGGTATTTACTTGAGCAAAAACAAAGTCCAGGGTATTAAGCAAAAAATCATGATAATTCATAGTAGTTAAGTGATAATTAGCCTATATTAGATCACATGACGCTGATTTGGTTTCTATCTACTTTATGCATCTAATTGTGGCTGGTTGGTTACTTATTGAACATAAATTTGCAACTTCTCCATATATAGAAAAATGCATTTCTGGAAGGTTGATAAAGATCTAATTAGAATACCAACTCTTATATACATTTATATGGCAAAATTTTCTTATTACTGAAACAGCTTTTGCCCTTTCAAACAGTGTACGCCATGAGTATAGTGATTGGGATGATAATAACCCAAAATTAGTAACCTGCAACCCCAATACCAAAATAGCTCCAGGTTCTCAAGCGCGTCAGGAAGTAGCAGCAGATGCATATGTAGTGTTCAGTTATGATGTAACCTTTCAGGTGTGTTCACATTTCCTAGAGTGTGTTCAGTTATGATGTTTGCTTCCAGATTTAATGAACAGTTAGTTATTTGATTAAAAATCTAATTCTGACATCTTTGGCTTTCCCACTGGCAGGCCAGTGACATCAAATGGGCATCTCGTTGGGACACTTATCTTCTAATGAATGATGACCAAATTCATTGGTTTTCCATCGTCAATTCCATGATGATTGTCCTCTTCCTTTCTGGTATGGTTGCCATGATCATGATGAGAACTCTATACAGAGATATTGCGAACTACAATCAATTGGAGACTCAGGAAGAAGCTCAGGAAGAGACTGGATGGAAGTTAGTTCACAGTGATGTCTTCAGGCCACCTATTAACTCAGGTCTGCTCTGTGTTTATGTGGGAACAGGAGTTCAAATTCTTTGGGATGGCTTTGGTCACTATGATCTTTGCACTACTTGGCTTTCTCTCGCCTTCAAACCGCGGAGGGCTTATGACAGCCATGGTTCTTTTGTGGGTTTTCATGGGACTTTTTGCTGGCTACTCGTCAGGTCGTCTCTATAAGATGTTCAAAGGCACAGAGTGGAAGAAGATCACGTTGAAGACTGCATTCATGTTCCCAGCTATAGTCTTCCTGATCTTCTTTGTACTGAATGCTTTGATCTGGGGTGAGAAGTCCTCTGGTGCAGTTCCTTTTGGGACAATGTTTGCTTTGGTATTCCTTTGGTTCGGCATATCGGTGCCTTTGGTCTTTGCTGGTAGCTACCTGGGCTTCAAAAAGCCAGCTATTGAGGATCCTGTGAAGACTAACAAAATCCCCAGGCAGATACCTGAGCAGGCATGGTACATGCAGCCTGCATTCTCCATCCTAATCGGAGGCATACTTCCATTTGGGGCCGTGTTCATTGAGCTCTTCTTTATCTTAACATCCATATGGTTAAACCAGTTCTACTACATCTTCGGCTTCCTCTTCATTGTCTTCCTCATTCTCCTAGTAACATGTGCAGAGATAACAATCGTCCTCTGTTACTTCCAATTGTGCAGTGAGGATTACCACTGGTGGTGGAGGGCTTATCTCACTGCAGGTTCTTCTGCACTATACCTTTTTTTATATGCAGCGTTCTATTTCTTCACATAACTGGAGATATCCAAGCTCGTCTCTGGGATCCTATACTTTGGGTATATGTTGATTGGATCCTTTGCTTTTTTTGTCCTGACGGGGACAATTGGCTTCTATGCATGTTTCTGGTTTGTCCGGAAGATATATTCCTCTGTGAAGATAGACTGATAAGTTTGACTGGTCGTTACTAATTTCTCTTCCTATGAGAATTTGGATATAAAAGAGTGGGCATAGTATGGTGTGAAAGAAGTTCCACGGGAGACGACGTGTTCCGGTTTAGTTGTAGGATGTAGAGAGCTTGGATGAAGTTGATTTTCATCTTCATTTTTGTCAATTTAGAAGTCTCCTTTTTGTGTTGTAAGTTTTTTTATTGTAGACAAATTGCAAAGAAGACATGTTGGACAAATTTTTATTATGATTTGCCTTGGTCAACTCCACCCCCCATCCCCACCCCCACTACTATTGTTCTATGAAATGTAAGCAATTTGACAGTTTCAATATGCTACAAAAAGCCACATGTGCATTCACAAAGACCTTATTAAGGCATATGCTTCTTATCATGATAAGAAGAACAAGTTGGATTCTTTAGAATTGTGGAGGTTATATTTATTCAAGATCCTTACTTTTGCTGTAGTTGTTTTTACTGTGGCAGAGTTGATTTCCCTCCAAAATTATCAGAGAATGGTTTCAGCCAAATTGAATTTGCAAATTATTTGCCGTCAATATACCTTGCCAGGAGCTAATAGAATTTCCAGTACTCAAGTAGTGGAAGGCTAAGGCTATCACTGCTGCGTATCTATCCTTTATCGGACTTTTGGAGTTCCATTTGCCTTTAATGTCTTCATTCTGGATGTGCTCTCCTATTCTGGATGCACTCAAGTAGTTGAAGGCTACCACTGCTGGAATGTGCATGCCTGCTGGGAGGGACTATTGGATTTGCGCCAACTGTGTCTAACCAGTTTATGCATTCTGACTGCATGGAACTTGTTTCTGTTTGCTTTCATCAAAGGGCCTACTAGACGGAGTATACGCATGCTTGCATGCCAATTTGGCAAACTTAAATCTTTGGGTTAATTACACTAACTATACATAAGTTTTGTGTTATAATTTTTATTTTTATATTAAAATATGGGTATCCCGTGTAATAAACATAAAATATGAGGGTGGTTAGTGTAATTAGTTTAAAAAGTGGGAGTACTCCGAGTTATAAATCCAAAACTTAGAAGTGGTTAGTGTAAATAACCCTAAATCTTTTGTTGCCATTTTCTTGTCATACTGTCGTCACCAATGGGCAGATTCCTCTGATGATTTGGAGTATCCAAAACTTACTTACAATTGAGACTTTCTTTGACTAGTTTGCTGACTACTGAGAAGCCAACTTTTGGGATTTTTGCCCTAGTATTGGGTTGATAAACGACCATAGGAGGTGTATGAATATAGCACAACACAATCTGCACATGTTTTACTGGAATTATTATTCCATCCACAGTAAATATTGGGAGCTTCGAATTAGCAACAATAGCCAACCTATCACACAATCTGGGCCGATCCAAGGTAAGCTTCGACAAAATTTTGGGTTTGGACAATCTCTCTGTTTAGAATATGCAATTCTCTAGACCTAACGTGACCCACAAGAGATTGGGATCGCAAGTGACCCTATAGAACCGACCCATAATAAAGATCAAGAAGCAATCATGATTAGCTCCATTCGGACAACCTAACCTTCTGGATCGGTACTGCATACAATACCACTGGCGTTGCACCCACACCCACGACAATATGTGAGCTTTTCGTCTACAAGAATTTGATTAGCCTCAAATTTCAACTCATGTAATAACTTTAGGGGGTGTTTGTTGCACTTTTTTTTTTATTCTTGTATACATTTATGGTTGGAATCATATTCCTATGTTTGGTTTAGGTTAAAAAAAAAATATTTTTGAAAATTATGAATTTTTGGGTAAATAATTTATCCAAAAAATATGGAAATTATATCACTTAAGAATATGTGAGTATATCCTTTTTGTCCTGGCAAAAAAAAAAATTGATGCTTTTTTTCGTTTTTTTTTACCCCTTTTTGTTTTTTTAATATTTGTTTTTCATTTTTTTGTTTCAAATTTTTAATCTTTTTTTATTCTTCATTTTTTCATTTTTCAGTTTTGTCATATTTGTTTCCGTCTTCTTTTTTCTTTATTTTTTTGGGTTAATTAGCCTTTAGAACCTGGATTTTATACTAGTTTAGAGTTTAAGTCCTAAAATTTTCAAAATTTTAGACCCTGAATTTTTATTTTTTGTTTTATTTTTTCAATTATATCCTTCTTTTCAACGTGGGTTGGTGGTTGCATTTATATTCAAGTTGAGGATAAAATAAAATTAAAATTAAAAAAATAAAATAAAATAAAATAAAATAAAATTGTAGGGTTTGAACTTTCCAATTGGACATGCCATGGCTTAAATCCTAAGCTGGTACAAAATCTAGAGGCTAAAGGCTAATTTTAGGGTTTGAACTTTCCAATTTTTTTTCAATTTTTTTCAGGAATATTTATATAATCACCCAACATGAGGGTATATTTGTCAAAAATTTAAATACTTGAAATTTAATTTTCGAAAAAAATAAAATTTCCGAATATATAGGCCGTATACCAAACCAAACGTAGTGACATGTTTGGAGGAGTAATTTTTGCGAAAAAAGCCGGATTGGATTACAAATGGATCCGGACGGAGCGGGTCGAATCTTTCATCGAACCCGAACCCTAAGTCAAGACACCTACATCTATATTATAGGGCCTTGATAAAGAGCAACAGCGGCGGGAGGAGTGGTAGGAAGGAACAATGGCGGACGAGCAGCAGATCGGCCGTCTGTTCCGGATCCGGCGGACGGTGATGGAGATGCTACGCGACCGGAACTATCTGGTGGTGGACTACGAGTTGAACATGACGAAACTCGACTTCCTCCACAAGTTCGGTGAACGGGTCAAGAGGGACGACCTCACCATCAACAAGTACAAGAAGGGCGACCCCTCCGACCAAGTACGTCAACACCCCTAATCCCAATTTCGCAAAACCCCCTAATTTCTACTTTCTTCTTTCAATACCAAAGAAACCCTAATTCCAATTCGTAAATCCCCTAATTTCTACATTCTTCTTTCAGTACCAAACAAACCCTAATTCCATCTGGGAACCAAGGATACCGACCTATACATGCACGGGTACAGACGCGGACACTGACACCTATTCTGCACCGTCCTAGGGTATTTTGGGGTCTCTTTGTCTGTCCTGATGCGTATCGGACATGCACTACACGGACACAACAACGATTTTCTTCGGAGCATATAGTCAATTACACAGCGTCACGGCGTGATTGTTGTTTCTAGTAGGGTAAATTAGAGATCATAAAGTAGACTTCAGAAACTTATTTGACCATTCTATATAAAAAAGGGAATATGATATTACAAGAAGTAGTAATTGTGATTTTAATAAAAGAAGTCTTATTATTTTTGCGAACCACCTATGTTGTGTGGACACAACAAGATTGGCATCTGTGTATCTGTATTCATGCAACAATACGTTTGAACCTATTTAAAAATGACTGTATCCCTATTCCCTATCATGTACTTATTCGTCCAAGATAATGGTAACCATTCTTTCCATTGCAGGTCCATATTTCTTCGGCCTTATAATGAGTTTGATGGAAAATCACATTTAAACTTTTAAAGATTACGTACCCTGGTCATGCATGTGTTCATTTGATTGACCCTTTCATCCTCTTGTGTGTGTTGTATACTCACTAAGTAAGACATGCTCCACGGCTGCATGTCCATGTCACTACTATAGATTATTTTTATTCCATTTTTAGAATTCGATATTGAATCTTGATGCTAAAACAACCATATAGTTTGCTTGTTCCACCTATCATTTCTTTTGCTTAATCCATAAAACTCATCCAAATTACTCATATATGCAAATAGGCAATTAGCTTTGAAAGCAAGTTAGGCACTTATGTACCAAAAGTTCTCATTCTTATCCACTTCAGTGTCCATTAACTAATTCCTCTCACCGTTATCCATTGTTTATGAAAACAAATCTACGTCTTCTTTCCGAATGACGACAAGGTCGGAATGAAACACATTAAGCAATATGTCGAGTTGATGAAAATAGAAAATGTCACCAGATCCATATTAGTAGTTCAGCAGAATCTGACCCCGTTTGCAAAAGCATATCTTCTGGAGTTGGCCCCAAAGTTTATTCTGGAGGTTTTCTTGGTAAGAGAAAATTTATTATTCGGCCTACCTCTTTCTTGTCTGTCGTTTTATCAGTTATTTTGTTAAAATGAAAGGGAATGGAAATTACATTTTTTTATAACGTGGTAGGGATTTAGTTTTTCTCCCTCACCAGAATTATTAACAAGTGGATGATGTGTTCTGTCATGTATGACCTAATTGCAGGAGGCAGAGCTGCTGGTCAATATTAAGAAACATGTTCTCATTCCAGAGCATCAGGTGCTTACAAATGAGGAGAAGAAAACTTTGTTGGAGCGTTATACTTTGAAAGAAACTCAGGTATGAAGGGTTTTTTCATACACTTATGCACCTTGTTATATTTAATTCCCCCCCCCCCCTCTCTATGACCTTGGTGATTGTGCCATTTGTGAGCCTCATTCTTATCATGTATCCAATATATGAAGTCTTATGGCTAAGGAGCTATCCAATTATTGTTGGAGAAAATATCAAGTAATATGTTTGGATTTTTACATATCTGGTTGTTTTTTTGATGGTGGGGATCAAATATATTTCCTTATAGAGGGATAGTATGATAGGCACGAGTCCACTAGCCATATTTGTGTGCTCATTTATCATTTTTTGAGCCGCTAAAGCAAACCTAATTGGCTTCCCAATGGTTTTGCTATGGCCTATTATGATTTGACTTTCCTTGTAGGAGGATAATTTTTTTTCCTGTGATGTATAGAGACATACTTCTGATATCACACTGAGATTACGACATTTTAATTTTCCCATGTAACGACATTTATTCGGTCTATTGACCCTTTATTCTCTTCTAGGCAATATCTCCATGGTTCTTTATGCATCCAGTTAATGGATTCTGCATTTTCTTCCTCATCATATCTCTAAAAGTTCATTTATTCACAATTAATCTTTAATTTTTTTATCTTAAAAATTATGAAGGCAAGGATTATGCTTTCAAAGTTGTGTAACCATAGTCGTGTCAACCTGCAATTGTTGTAACTAGGAATTGGTTTTAAGTTAGAAGGCATCATGCCAGCTTATCATGCTCAGTGATATGTGGTGACATTGAATGAGTTCATGTTAGAATCAATACCATGAACTTTGAAAAAAGAAGGATAAAATAGAGCAGGCAGGGTTGAGTTCACGCATGTACATGTACATACATATAGAATATAACACCAAATTCCTATACAAAGCAAATAATTTAGAAAGGTGTATCTTGACATGTATCAGCTGATCATTAGAGTATCATGTATTTGATATGGTAGTCCCCTCCATTGACATATCCGTGATTGGTGGATGATGACAGTGGTGCATAATGGATGAGACAAATCTTGAATAGTAGCTTTGTGGTTTTGCTAATGAAGTATTGTTGGGGGTTTGGAGACAAGATGCTACGAATGTAGAGGTAACCGTTAGAGCAGCTGCACACATTGTCTTACTTTATTATGGTCCTCCTGTATATTAGAGATAAGGGTTAGAAAGTGGAGGCAGGGAGGGTTTATGATGTCTTCTCCTAGTGACATTCATAGGAAAACTGTTGTGTAGTGCTTGATTGATTAGGTAGTACATGAAAGTTTTGGTGGCAGGTTAGGAGCCAACAAACTTAACCAAACTTGTATACTTCGTGTGCCTGAGAGTGCAGTCCTCCCGGATCAGACCAAAACGGACATTTAGGTTTTCACTAAAAAAACTTGTAGGCTCAGTTGGCAAGAGGACCCTACTATGTGGATCTAAGTATTGCATACAAACTGTAGTGTTGTACAAATTATGTGATATATAGGAAACAGAAGGATCTATTTGATGCTATTGCTAGGTGTATGATATAGATCATCATCATTCAAGTCTTCTCCCGTTAGAATGGAGTAGATATGGAGCATAAGAATGCTACATTAAACAATTGACACATTATTGTGTGATTAATTATCGACCTGATGTCAATCCTATATTTTGGTGACATATTCCTAGTCAGGTAGCTATGCACTTGAGAGGGCAATGCCGTAAAACCTAGATGACAAGCTGTGAGTAGGCAAACCAACCTTTTGGCTATGTACTTTAATATCATGGAGCCAAGGAGTAATCTCCAAGTTCCTATAGATTATAAGGAGTCTATAGTTTATACAAAGGGGGAAGATGATGCAATTAACTTTAGGGAATTACATTAATCTTTATGACACATTGAGCCAAAGAATGAAAAAGCAATGGTGTTCCCATATGCTTATACATCATTACATATACAAAATTAACTAAGGGTTGCATACAAAAATGAACATCCATATATATCGACGTTGAGGGTCTCTTTTACGGTCAAATTTATAAATAAAATTGTATTAAAAAGACCAATCAACAATGGTGTAAGAGCATATACTGACATTAGGGGTCTCTTTGTCGGTAAATTTGGCAAAGAAAATTGAACGAAAAAGACCAATCAGTAATGGTGTAAAAACACAGTATTGAACTTGTCACTATGCCCCAAACCACAACACAGTCTCGGTCATAAACCACAAACTTGTTAACTTACCCACTATACACCTATAATTTTAGTCTTTAGGCCTCCACCTTGCCGCCGTTTGGTCTACGTCACTTGCATCCTCGCAGTGCCGTAACAAGCTTGAGGAAATTCCAAATTTCAAGATTTACAATAATTTGTTTTACCTTTTTTAAACTCTTTAGGATCTTTCTGATCAATTCTAAGCATAGTTTGCAGTATCGACCAATCCCGATCCAATACGGCCGATATATCGATACAGTTTAGCATGCCCCAATCCGATACCGACCGATATCCATTACTAACCAATATCGACATTGGTTCTCTCTTTTTTTGGTCAATTCGACAAAAAAAATTGAACGAAAAAGACTAATCAACAAAGGTGTACAAGCGTAATAAGGTTGTAAAAGCACGTAAAAGAAATTTTTTTTTTGAGTTACACCCTATTTTATTTACCCATATTCAGGGTGCATCCCACATTGTTTCCATAATATATAATATCCCCCACTTTTGATGGAATCCGTCAAGAATTGACGGTCAACCCATTTGGCCAATTTTTTTTGACGAAAATGCCCCTCCTTTATTTTTCTCTTCCCTCTCACCCCCTCCTTCCCGCCACCGCCGCTGACCTCCCTCTCCACCCCCCATCCCTGCCACCGCCACTGCCCCCGCCTTCCCTCTTCCCTCTCTCCCCTCTCCTCCTCCCCCTTTCCCAGTCATCGTCCCGTCCCCAACCTTGCCCCCCCCCCCGCTCCCAGCCACCGCGATTGCTATTGTCGCGCGCTCACGAGCAACAATCGCAGTTGCGGGAAGAACGGGGGCGGGGGTTGGGGACGAGGGGCGGCAGCTGTGGCGGGGAAGGGAGGGCAGCGGCGGTGGTGGGTAGGAGGAGAGCGGTGAGAGGGAAGATGGGCGGGGTAGGGGCAACGGCTGTGGCAGGGAGGGGGGCGGGGTCGAGCGCGGCGGCGGGGAAGGAAGGCGGGGCCGAGCTCGGGGGCGCGAGATCAAGTGCAGGGGAGAAGGGTATTTTGGTCCAAAATTCTCGGTCAATTGGGTTGACCATCAATTATGGACGGATTCCATCAAAAGTGGGGAAACTTGTACATTATGTTCACAATGTGAGGTGCACCCTGAATATGGGTAAATAAAGTGGGAGGTAACTCAAAATTTCTCAAGAAGAAAACTTATCTATCGCATGTAAATCAATCAGCAAGGGTGACTACTAATTGTGGTACAATAGAGTTGTAATTCACTGGTTATTCCAGAAGCTTGTCAAATCTGAAAAAACCCAGAGTTTATTTGTATTCCTTGAAAACCGTCGTTCACATTGCGGAAGAAGGAGAACTCTTGGCATATGTTACAGTACTGAAGCACCGTCGCAGCGTTGCTAAAGATGAAGCCGACAGTACCGTAGATTTTGCATTCTTTGTAGAACTGACGGAGGGAGTGAGGGTAAAGTGTCTTGGAATGTGTTGAACTGGCACCTGTAGAACACGGACTGGTCGGAGTCGGACATGAGCGTGACCGCCTGGTGCTTGGCAGCTCCTGCGGTGTTCCTGAATCACATGTCTCTAGCCAAGAAGCCCTTCCCAGAAATTACTGTATTGCAAAATCAACGAGAGGTTAAAACCAAGGTTCACGAAATCAGTATCAAATCCTTCCTATGAGTATCAGAATCGACGGTATCGACATTATAGGCAGAAATATGATGGCGAGTTTTATTCAATTTCAAAACTACTAAGAAACAACACTGGAAATACAAAATTATGCCAAAATGTATAAAACATATTTTCTAAAATATTAATAATTTATTAATAATTATTTGTTTTCTGGCTCATAAGTTAAACAATATTTTGTTAGTATATTTCAATACACCTTAATTTATCATGTTTCTTTGTTGTATGGTTTCAGTTACCACGAATTCAAATTATAGACCCGATTGCAAGATATTTCGGTCTGAAGCGTGGGCAGGTTGTGAAGATTATCCGACCCAGTGAGACAGCAGGGAGATATGTTACTTATAGGTATGTTGTATGAGTTCACATCAACACCAAAGGCAATTCAACCATCATCCTTCATCCTGAGGAACTGAGATATGATTTCACTGGTGTACCTTGAGTAGTTGCTTTTAAGATGTGGCCAATACTGTCAGACTCTAGCTATTCTGTGACCTTGTGTAATGTTCTTGGAGAATATTTGGTCACGTTATCACTGAAGAAGACTGGGAAAAAAATATGACTTATGCTTTGAAATTATATTTGTTGTGGAACCCCAATATGGAATTTGCTCTTTTTGTTGTGGATGTTGGCCTTTGAATGCTATGTATTCGACTGTTATTATGTTGTTCTGAACGTGCTGACAGCTAGTAACTGTCCTTGAATATACTAGTCATTTTCTACGGCTAGTAACTGTCCTAATGGATTATGCATTTTCTTCCGCATCATCTTGATGTCCATCTAGAGTTCGAGGTCACCATGGGGGCGATGGCGATGTCGATGTCGTCGTCTCCTCCGCGGCAGCATGAAATTGAAGAACATATGTATTTTATTTTCGTCCTATAAAAAATTACGTTCACACTTCTTTACACTTTCAGGGAACTAAACAGCCCCGAAATATAGTATTGTTGGGGGGGTCTACAATGATACTAATGTAGAGGTAACCCGTGAGAGCAGAAGCACGCATTGTCTTGCTTTACTGTGGTGGACCTGTATATTGGCCATTTAGGTTTTGACTTAGTAGGCTCAGTTGACAAGAGGACCCTACTATAATCATCCAAGTATTGCATAAAAACTGTGCTGTTGTACAAATTATATATCTAGGAAACGGAAGGATCTATATGATGCTCAGTGTATGATATAGATCATCTTCGTTATCGTATCCAAGCCTTCTCCTTCAGAATGTGGTAGGCATGGAGCATAAGAATGCTACATAAAATAATTGACACAATTTTTTCCTTCAGAATGTGGTAGGTATGGAGCATAAGAATGCTACATAAAATAATTGACACAATTTTTGTTATTGATTATCGACATGATGCCAATCCTATATTTTGATGATAGATTTCTAGCTAGGTAGCTATTCACTTGAGAGGGCCATACCGTAAAATCTAGATGATAAGTTTTGAGTAGACAAATCTATCTTTTGGCTATGTAGTTTATCACGGAACTATGGAATGATCTCCAAGTTTCTCTAGATTATAAGGAGTATATATTCTACACAAAGGGGTAACATGATGCAAATAATTTTAGGGAATTGTATTAATCCATCTCTGATACATTAAGTCAAACAGTGAAAAGAAATGGTGTTCCCATATACTTATAGATAACATTACATGATAAATTATTAACCAAGATAAATAAATTTAAGAAAATGAATCATCCCCTTCATAAAAAAAAAATTTGACTTAACAATCCTCACAAAAAAAAACAATCAAATCAAGCAAATTTGGTTGGGCGGAGGTCTCGGGATCAAATCGAGGAAGGGATGTGAGGGTAGTGGACCCAAATGGCATACAACGTAGCGTGCGTAAAGTGTAGTACGTATTGCCGGACATCTAAAAAAAATTTAATAAATAAATAAAGCAAATTTGGTTGGTTTCATTCCTCCAATTGAAGCAGAATGGAAGCAGCCTTCAATTGTTCCATCAGTAGTGTTGCAGGTGGAATGACTGCCACAGTGCTGAATTGACCGCTTGAATACTTCTCGTACACAGACTTGAGCTTACTATCCAGAGGAGCCGTAGAATGAGACTTCACAAGAGCCTGAATACAATCACTGCATGAAGAAGAATGCAACACAGTTTTATATTCATTCAGTAATCATAATTAACCTAATGACACTCCAAGTATATCGTTTTTGGTACCTTAATTTTGTATTGTTTAGAGCGGGTTTTTTGAGCAATGGCCTAGGTTTGGGTTTAGAGTTATTTCTATATGTATTGGTATATATAATTACGCGTGCTAGCATAGGTTTTAGGGGGTTTAGGCGGGGTGCGTAGCCTAGGTCGAGGTATCGGATACCGAGGGTATCTCGGTATCTTGAGGAGGCGAGTTTGAGGGTTTACTAGCTTAATGAACTAGTTTTGACCTAGAATTTTAGGGGCACCCTAGTTTGACCTAGCGTTGACCATAATTGTCCCCATTGACTGTAAAAGTCAACGTTTGACCTAGTTTTGACCTAGAGTTAACTTTTTGGACCCCGGGTTGACTTTTTGATCCAATTTTCACCGGTTTGACCCGTTCGACCTAGAATATCCCTAGAAGCCTATTTTTAGTTATTTTATATCAGTTTAAATCCATAGAACCTTGTTTAATCATGCTTTTTGCAATAGGTTCTTGCGATGCCAGTCCGGATCTCGATCCTCATCAGTTGCTCAGGACGTCAGGCGAGTACCTACCTTTGATAGTTTCCATTTCATGATAGCGTTTATATCACCTGTTCTAGAACTGTAATACTTGATTCTGACACATTGTTACACGAGCTGGTACTAGTGGATACCGTCATGAGATGCTATCTCCCTTACCGTGTTCAGCGGGTACTCTATCACGTGTATTTCATCATGTACTTCGGGTATTGATTCTCATGTGCTTCTTGTGCTCTCGCCTTCATGTGCGCGAGCTATTTATCATGTACGTAGCGTGTCGTGATTGGATCCAAGAGTATTAGTGGGGGAGGAGAGTAGGAGTTGGTTATGTGATCAAAGCCAAACAGTATTCATGTGTATGTCGGTTATGCAACTCACGCATAACGGAGTTATCGTAGTTTATTCATGTGCAACCTAAGCCGATCACATAACGAACTTGTGCTCAAGGCACTTAGCTAGTATTCATGTTTTCTCACATGCAATTACTTCTCCACTACTTGTACTATTCTCCAGTTTACATTGCAGCTACTTTATCTGCTCTATCATGTATTTATTTTCCTGTGCATCTTGTATATTTTTCTATTGCTAGTCATATACACCTTACCATATATTTGGAGTTGCTTTCAGAGTTATGTACTTCGTTCCAGTCCTGACTAGGCATATTTTTTCCAGAGAATCCTGAGGATTATTGCCCGACATTCTACGGGCCGGGCGTCGAAGAGTGTTGTGACCCAGAGACTGAGGAGGAGCCCATCGAGGAGACGCCGTTAGCGCCCTAGTTAGCTAGGTGGGTTTTCCTGGGTTGTTCCCAGTTGATTATTTTGGATGACTGTATTGTACTTATTATTTTGTTGTGAGATGTTGTAGACTATAGACTTGGACTATATATTTTGGATATTATTCTTGCTCTTGTTTTTTTGTTTCGTTGTTAATATCTTATCGTGCTTTACTCTTCCCCTAGTTATTGTGATTGAGGTATATATATACTGCGCGGTTGCCCTCCTTTTGGAGAGGTTATTGACAGGTTTTGTGAGATAGATTTGGTTGACCTAGAACGAACCTTTACAGCGTTCTACCGCCGATTCTGCGGTGTAGGCTGGACGTACCCACGACTCATGCCCGATTTTTTGGGTACGGGTCATGACAGTTCCCGTGAAACGGGTCTTCTTTACATGGATGGGCTTATCCTGGCGTAATCTGGAGCATTGCACAGGTTCGCATAAAACGGGGAGAGTCGTCAAATGGCCTCCAGCGTCATGCGTAATCTGAGGAGTGGGCAACTTCTTCTCTTGGTGGCGTACAAGCCTAGAGGTTGGGAGACTCGCCACTAATTTTCCCTTGATGTGATCAAAGGGACCATCTGCCTCATGGTAGATGGGAGATGTATTTTTACGCGCAGGGCGCGTTTGAAGTTTCTGGATTAACACTGAGGCATTGCCAGAAGTTTTGTCTGCCACGTCACAGACGGGAGACAAAGTTTTACGCGCAGGGCACATTCTAGACTTCTGGATTGGCACTGAGGCATTGCCAGAAGTTTTGTCTTCCACGTCACGGACAGGAGACGAGATTTTACGCGCAGGGCACGTTCTAGACTTCTGGATTGGCACTGAGGCATTGCCAGAAGTTTTGTCTGCCACGTCACGGACGGGAGACGAGATTTTACGCGCAGGGCACGTTCTAGACTTATGGATTGGCACTGAGGCATTGCCAGAAGTTTTATCTGCCATGTCACAGACGGGAGATAAGATTTTATGCGCAGAGCGCGTAGGCTGTGTTGTCACAACCTTTTTTATCAGAGGAGGAAAGCCAGCAGGAAGGGTAGAGGATATCTTGAGCATCCAAACTTTACGCAGCTTCCTGTTGTCCTGGACAGAGAGGGAACGAGAGCTATTCCCTGCACGAAGCATGTCTTCATAAGCAGATTGGTCGAATTGGACGACCAAAGTCTTCTTCGTTGATCCGACAGATACCACATCGTGTTGAGCAATTGCCTTCTCGTCAGATGAGAAAGTAGTCCCCAGTAGAGTCGCCATCTTGTGTTTTATAATAAACAAAAGAATGCAACTAGGTTTATAAAAACCCTTTGTTTGTTTACAAACAAGAAAAAAAAGTATAATGAATCCTATACGAGGATGTTAAGTACAATAAAAATAATTCTGGGGAAAAATTGCTATAGGAGTCTGATTTGCGGTCGATCACTTTGTCCCTTGGACCACACGATGAGGAAGAAGTGCTGTAGAAGAAGAAGAAGCTTCTAAAATTGCAGGAGGGATTGAATTTTTGTTGCCAAAGTCATCAATCAACGCTCTCTGTCTGTGCTCTCTCTCTATAATCTCTTGATCTCTGATCTTGGTTCTCTCCTCGATCTTTTTGACCTTCTTTTCGATCCTTTTTTTTTTCTCTCCCCTCTCTGTGACCAGAGGTCTCTATTTATAGAGATCAGTCACAGTAACTGTCCAGTCGGCGTAGAGGCCAAACTGTGGAGAGAGTTGCACCTTTTACGCGGCGGTTATAATAACTGCTACCCACGTTCGAATGATCCTCTGAATATGCATATGACATGTGTCCCATTATGAGGTAACGCGTATAACTGCCTCTCGAAGATCACGGCATACAATCCACGTAGATAACTGTCCCTCGCGTAGAGATGGCTGGCATAAAAGCCAAATAGCTATCTTGTTGGCGTAAAAGCCAAATAGTTATCTTGTTGGCGTAAAAGCCAAATAGCTGTCTTGTTGGCATAAAAGTCAAATAGCTGTCTTATTAGCGTAAAAGCCAAATAGCTGTCTTGTTGGCATAAAAGCCAAATAGCTGTCTTGTTGGCGTAAAAGCCAAATAGCTATCATGTTGGCGTAAAAACCAAATAGCTAGGTGTTTGATGATAAACAAAAGAATAAAAACTGGGTTTATACGAAACTCTTTCTTTGTTTACAAACAAGAAAAAAAAGAGTATAATTAATCCTATACGAGGATGTTAAGTACAAAAAAATGATTCTGAGAAAAAATTGCTATAGGAGTCTGATCTACGGTCGATCACTTTGTCCCTTGGACCACACGATGATGAAGAAGTGTTGTAGAAGAAGAATAAGCTTCAAAGATTGTAGGAGGGATTGAATTCTTGTTGCCAAAGTTGTCAATCACCGCTCTCTGCCTATGCTCTCTGCTCTTCTGATTCCGACCTTTCTTTTTCTCTCTTCTCTGTTTTCGATCCCCCCTCTTCTTGTGACCAGAAGTCTCTATTTATAGAGATCATTCACAGTAACTGTCTAGTCAGCGTAGAAGCCAGACTGTGAAGAGAGTATCATTCTTTATGCGACGGTTATAATAACTGCTACCCATGTCTGAATGATCTCCTGAATCCGCGTGTGACGCGTGTCCCATTATGAGTCAACGCGTATAACTGCTTCTCGAAGATCACGGCATGCAAGCCACGTAGGTAACTGCCCTTCGCGTAGAGATGGTTGGGGTAGAAGCCAAATAACTGTCTCGTTGGCGTAAAAGCCAAATTGCTGTCTTATTAGCGTAAAAGCCAAATAGCTGTCTTGTTGGCGTAAAAGCCAAATAGCTATCTTGTTGGCATAAAAGCCA
This sequence comes from Iris macrosiphon, assembly GCA_036927795.1. Taxonomy (NCBI): domain Eukaryota; kingdom Viridiplantae; phylum Streptophyta; class Magnoliopsida; order Asparagales; family Iridaceae; genus Iris; species Iris macrosiphon. The sequence continues at coordinate 185,594,090 of JAYESA010000006.1, read as the reverse complement.
AATAGCTGTCTTGTTGGCATAAAATCCAAATAGCTATCTTGTTGGCATAAAAGCCAAATAGCTATCTGGTTGGCGTAAAAGCCAAATAGCCGTCTTATTGGCGTAAAAGCCAAATAGCTGTCTTGTTGGCGTAAAAGCCAAATAGCCGTCTTGTTGGCGTAAAAACCAGATAGCTGTTTTGTTGGCGTAAAAGCCAAATTCTACGTAAAACTTGCTGCTGTATAAATAGTAGATAACCAGTATAAAACTAGCCAATTATCCTTCTCGACTGAGGTCTTGAGCGTATTCTGGGCCAAATAGCCTTATCACATACCTTTGCAAATATAGCCTGAGTTGGCGTATTTCGAGGAGATAGCATACGACATGCTCCTGTCACGCCCCAGTCCCAAAATATCGAGGGACTGGACACGTGGCAATGGCCAGCAGCACGCACCAATGGTCAACCCAATTTAATGGATCCATCAGGGCATGCTTAAGCTGTAGTCTAACAGTAAATAGATCAAATGTTCACAGTCTATACTAATCTCATCCACTACAGATAATCACAGATTAAATGCCAGAATAGTGTAAATAGAATGAACTAACAAATCTCAATAAAAGTGTCTCGGTGAACAATCCGAGAATAATTCTGATACATCAATGCAAATAGACAGGAAATAAAGCAACTGAAAATAGAAATAACTGACTATATAAAACCAATGCTCATGAGAAGTCCTCTGGCGTGATCTCGTCCTCAGATTCTGGTACAGCTCCTGGAAGTGCTCATGTAGGGTGTATCTCTGGCTGGATCTCTTCGGCTATACCTGGGGACATAATCCAGATCCAGGTCCTCAGGGGACATAGCAAGGTACAAGATAACTCATGCCAAAATAAATAAAGCAGTGCAGTAATAAATAAACAAGAGGGTAAACTATGTGATCATCTATGTGTAATGCCAGTGAGAACATCACCAGTACTCAGGCTGAGACTACTACAAGCTCTGTGTCGGGGAGCCGGTAGCAGTGATATCATGTAGTTGTCTAGCTCAGAGAGAGACTGAGACGCCGGCATAATATAATCAACCTGTAGCCTGTGTGTCTCTCTAGCAATAAATGAAACAATAGGGAAACACTAAATAACCAGCTAAGTGATATGCAAGATGAGAGCATCACTAGAACTCAGGCTGAAACTACTACAAGCTCTGTGTCGTGGAGCCGGTAGCAGTGATATCATGTAGTTGTCTAGCTCAGAGAGAGACTGAGACGCCATCATAATATAAAATCAACCTGTAGCCTGTGTGTCTCTTCCCACCTAATATAACCACGCATATCATGACCATAACGTCTCATGTCCATGTCAAGCGGGATCATAGCTAATGCAACAAGTCATATAGTATCTATAAATATAATATCTCTGTCAAGTCCTGTATCATATACAGAATCACCATGAATATCTCAGGAAGACTCTGTCTCATGAATAGTGTCAGGTGTCCTGGGTTATGATGTACTTGATAAGACAAGTACGAGAATACATAGGATCTCGATATCCATCTCTATGTGACGTTACACAACTCCACGTACGGGGTTGGCACCCGACTGTTAATCGGACGCTAAGTAAAGTCACTCGGTCCTGGGTTGAACAGTTAAAACAAGTTTATATATATTTATACAAAGAACTCAGACAAAGTACTATAACAGGAATCACTGCGAGTTGGCAAGGTATAATTGCCCACTGATGTATAAATAAGTCAAGGAAATAAGTAGCAAGCTGCAGGGTTTGGCAAGGTACACTTGCCTGTGGTTTCGGCTCCAATTGTGGCTCTGACTTCAGCGGGATTTTCAAGCAGTACTCCGGTTGCTGAAATAAACATTACCAACAGATCCAGAAAATATCAAATAGCTAGAAACGCCTGTCCTTGAGGCCAATTTGGAGACAAGGGCAAAAATGACAATTTTGGATCAAAGCGGGGTCCACATGTGGCCCGCTTCGCACCGAAAAACGTGTCAGGGACAAAGGTCTCCAAATTCGTCAAACTTAGTGTCAATAGGTCCAGAACGATGATACGAACCCAACGGAACTTCCAGAATTGGATTACGATGAGCCGGTCACAAAATCGCCCGTCAAGTAGAGCCTGTGGGGCCTACGATACGCAATTTTGTCAACGTTCTCAGAATCGAACCAAACTTGGGTCACAGGACCAGCGTATCACTATGAGTCCGATGGAACAAGTTTCGTTTTGATCCGACGTATGTACACAAAGATAGGATGCATTCCAGAACCGACGGATACGGGACGGTGTCCGCGGATACGCGTTGATTCCGGTGTGCACGCACATCCAAATCAACTTCTGCGAAATCCCGCACGTCCGTATCGACGGCACGCACGTATCGGTGAAGACCGCAAGCAACCAAGTTGTCCCGTTTGGCGGGGCATACTCAGTTTCGGGGTGAAATAGGGCATTGTTTTTCCTGTTTTTGGATCGCGGTTCGCGATCGCCACAGGACGCGATGCACCGAGCGGGTTGTACGGGCACCGAGAGGGTCATGCAGGGTTCGTGATGCAACTGACGCAATCGAAAACGGGGTAGCGAGGAGAAAGAAACGGGTACCTGAACAGGGCTCGAGAAATTAAAGTTTCTCGTATCCGACACGACACGAAGGGGCCGTGTCCGAGTCGAACCCAACCCTAGGGTTAGGGTTTCGAGCTGTTAGCCGGGGCTGCGGCGGGGGAGGCCGGCCGGAGGGTGCTGGGGCGGCGCTGGCCGGAGGCGGCGGTGTGTGGTCAGGCAGCCGGAGCTTGGCGGCTTTGACGGAGGAGGAAGGAGGAGGAGAGGGGCCGGGCGAGGCGCTGAGTGGAGGGAGGCCGGGCAGCTGCGCTGCGGTGGTCGGGGCGGTGGCAGCGTCGGGGCGGAGAGGGTTGGCCGGAGGGGAAGAGATCGGGGGAGATTAAATAGGTGGAGGAGGTCGGGGAGGCCGAGGGTGGCCGAGGGAGGCGACGCCGAAGGCGGAGACCAGCCGAGGGGTGCGGGGACGTGCGGAGCGGGCGACGCGGCGACGTGGCCGGCGAGGCGGCGGAAGAAGCGGGCCGGGCGGAGCGGTTCGTGCGGGGGGGAAACTGGTAGCGGGTCTGCGGGCGGGTTCGGGTGCGGGTTCGGTCGGGCGGACCCGACCCAGCCCGCTAGGGCGGTCGGACCGGTCCGGTTTAGCTGGACCGGGTTCAGGCCGGTTCAGCCCGGTTCGTTTGGGTTTATTTAATTATTTATTTAAAAAATAGTTTTCGGGCTTTTAAAAATGTTTTCGGGGTCCAATAAATTCCCAAAAAATTACCCTAAGTCCAGTTTTTTATTTTACACCATAAAATATTATTTTTATAATATTTTAATATATTTTAAAATCATTTATTTTTTTAATGCCAAAAATACCTCATTTTTAATTAGCAAAAATTCTAGAAAATTCTAAAAAATTCAGTTTTAAAAATCTTAAAAAATCAGGAGGTTTACAATCTACCCCCCTTAAGAGGATTGCGTCCTCGCAAATAAGGAATAACCAGTCAGTAGAGATGACACGGTTGCAAGTATCGTTCGAAACACATCACAAGATACTTAGGGAAATATCGTTTCCCTAAGAATGAAAGTTATGCACTTTCCAGAGTAAAGAAATTTAAAGCAAGAGAACTACAACTTTTAGAAAAACCAGGTTATTATTAACAAGTTCCAAATTACTAGGTTGGGGCTGAGGTCACGAAACAATAGGCACGAGCTAAAACAAGACTAGAAACGGTAGCTACGAATCACTTACGCGCATTAGCTACTCCACGAGTCTGCGCGTCCTCTACTATCATCGCGAAAGCTTGTTCGCGTCCTTGCAGTCGATTTCTCTGTTGCTGCTGAGCCTGCTGGAAGAGTAGTGCCTAGGGTATCAAGGGTGGCCTCGGCTGATACCCTCCTGGAGCTAGTGGTAGGACTTCTTGAACTTCCATTTGTGGTGCTCCCAATGTTGGATAGGTTGGCCACGGTATTGGTAACGCTTGCTAGTTACCCTTTGGTGCTCTTTCTCGACGCTCAGGGCATTCCCTCAATAGATGCTGACTGGATCCGCAAGCTAAACATACCTTCCTTTTTTGTCTGCACTCGTTCTCAATATGGCCTCGCTTGCGACAATATTGACAGATAGGTAGTGCCTGTGGAGATGTTCCTGATGGCTGGTGCATGTGAGGTCTTTTTGCAACTTCTTCTTATGGTGCTCCGACTGGTGCTGATGTGGACGGCCGCTTCAGACTGGTCTCTCTCCTGATGACGCGCTCCAGGCGTCGGGCTGCAGCAAGGACGTCCGGGTAAGATGTAGGTGCAACGGATCCAATTAGTTTCTGTAGCTCAATGTTTAGTCCGTCGAAGAATTTCTCAGCCTTCTCTTCTTCTGTCGGGATCAATGTTGGAGCGAAACGACTTAGACGAATGAACTCAGCGTTGTACTCTTCTACCGTCTTAGCATCCTGAGTGAGGTGATTGAACTTGTCCCAAAATTCTGATCGAGCGATAGCTGGAATGTACATCTCCTGGAAGAGTCTAGAGAACTCTTCCCAAGTGACTCGGTCTGGTCTGAGCCGTGTCTCCTCGGATAGCCACCAGTGATGTGCATTATCCGTCAACTGCATCCTGACGGCAGTCATCCAACGTTTCCTTGGAACCTCAACTGCTTCTAATTGATGTTGAGTGTTGGTGAGCCACTCATGAACTTCAGTGGGCTCCTCCTTGCCTGAGAAGGTACGGGGCTTCAGCTGCCGGAAATCGGTGATAGAGCCCGTCGTTGGCCGTCGTACTGGTAGATCTGCCTGCTCTAGTATGGTTACTAGGCTGCGACTCAAAGCCTCTTATTGAGCTTGCATTATTGCATAGATCATTTGAAACATCTGCTGTCCGTCCATGGCCTGCCCTGGTGGAATTACGGGCATTGGTGGAGTAAATGGCGTCGATGGTGGAATGTCATCGTGCTGGATTCTCGAGGCGTGTTGTTGAGCTGATTGTCCTCCATCCACTAGTGTTACTTCATCTTCGTTGGTTACCACAGCATCTCGTGGTGATTTTATGGGAGTCCCGTCGTTCGCTCGTGAATCCATAACCCTGCAACCAAAATAAACAATAAGAGGCACACAGGAATCAAGGCAGGATGCAAGTCAAGAAATTAATTCGAATTCGATATAGATATTAAGAACGTTTCAAACAAGTGGATGAGATCCTAAAAACTTATCATATTCTTATTGCAGGCCTGTTCGGTCCCTAAGTTGAAATCGAACAATTTAGTCGTAGACCTGCATGGGACACCACAAAAACCATGTCATGCCCCAGTCCCAAAATATCGAGGGACTAGACACGTGGCAATGGCCAGCAGCACGCACCAATAGACAATCCAATTTAATGGATCCATCAGGGCATGCTTAAGCTGTATTCTAACAGTAAATAGATCAAATGTTACAAGTCACAGTCTATACTAATCTCATCCACTACAGATAATCATAGATTAAATGCCAGAATAGTGTAAATAGAATGAACTAACAAATCTCAATAAAAGTGTCTCGGTGAACAATCCGAGAATAAGTCTGATACATCAATGCAAATAGACAGGAAATAAAGCAACTGGAAATAGAAATAACTGACTATATAAAACCAATGCTCATGAGAAGTCCTCTAGCATGATCTCGTCCTCAGGTTCTGGTACAGCTCCTGGAAGTGCTCATGTACGGTGTATCTCTGGCTGGATCTCTTCGGCTATACCTGGGGACATAATCCAGATCCAGGTCCTCAGGGGACATAGCAAGGTACAAGATAACTCATGCCAAAATAAATAAAGCAGTGCAGCACTAAATAAACAAGAGGGTAAACTATGTGATCATCTATGTGTAATGCCAGTGATAACATCACCAGTACTCAGGCTGAGACTACTATAAGCTCTGTGTCGGGGAGCCGGTAGCAGTGATATCATATAGTTGTCTAGCTCAGAGAGAGACTGAGACGCCGGCATAATATAATCAACCTGTAGCCTGTGTGTCTCTCTAGCAATAAATAAAATAATAGGGAAACACTAAATAACCAGCTAAGTGATATGCAAGATGAGAGCATCACTAGAACTCAGGCTAAAACTACTACAAGCTCAGTGTCGGGGAGCCAGTATCAGTGATATCATGTAGTTGTCTAGCTCAGAGAGAGACTGAGACGCCGGCATAATATAAAATTAACCTGTAGCCTGTGTGTCTCTTCCCACCCAATGTAACCACGCATATCATGACCATAACGTCTCATATCCATGTCAAGCGGGATCATAGCTAATGCAACAAGTCATATAGTATCTATAAATATAATATCTCTGTCAAGTCTTGTATCCTATACAGAATCACCATGAATGTCTCAGGAAGACTCTGTCTCATGAATAGTGTCAGGTGTCCTGGGTTATGATGTACTTGATAAGACAAGTACGAGAATACATAGGGTCTCGATATCCATCTCTATGTGACGTTACACAACTCCGCGTACGGGGTTGGCACCCGACTGTTAATCGGACGCTAAGTAAAGTCACTCGGTCCTGGGTTGAACAGTTAAAACAAGTTTATATATATTTATACAAATAACTCAGGCAAAGTACTATAACAGGAATTGCTGCAAATTGGCAAGGTATAATTGCCCACTGATGTATAAATAAGTCAAGAAAATAAGTAGCAAGCTGCAGGGTTTGGCAAGGTACACTTGCCTGTGGTTCCGGCTCCAATTGTGGCTCTGACTTCAGCGGGATTTGCAAGCAGTACTCCAGTTGCTGAAATAAACATTACCATCAGATCCAAAAAATATCAAATAGCTAGAAATGCCTGTCCTTGAGTCCAATTTGGAGATAAGGGCAAAAATGATAATTTCGGGTCAAAGCGGGGTCCATTTGTGGCCCGCTTCGCACCAAAAAATGTGTCAGGGACAAAGGTCTCCAAATTCGTCAAACTTAGTGTCAACAGGTCCAGAACGATGATACGAACCCAATGGAACTTCAAGAATTATATTCCGATGAGCCGGTCACAAAATTGCCCATCAAGTAGAGCCTGTGGGGCCTACGATACGCGATTTTGTCAACGTTCTCAGAATCGAACCAAACTTGGGTCACAGGACCAGCGTATCGCTACGAGTCCGATGGCGCAAGTTTCGTTTCGATTCGACGTCTGTACACAAAGTTAGGACGCGTTCCTGAAACGACGGATACGGGACGGTGTCCGCGAATACGCGTTGATTCCGGTGTGCACGTACATCCAAATCAACTTCTGTGAAATCCCGCACGTCCATATCGACGGGCGCACGTATCGGTAAAGACCGCACGCGACCAAGTCGTCCCGTTTGGCGGGGCGTACTCAGTTCCGGGGTGAAATAGGGCATTATTTTTCCTGTTTTTGGATCGCGATTCGCGATCGCCACAGGACGCGATGCACCGAGCGGGTTTCACGGGCACCGAGAGGGTCACGCAGGGTTCGCGATGCAACTGACAGAATCGAAAATGGGGGTAGCGAGGAGAGAGAAAAGGGTACCTGAACAGGGCTCGAGAAACCGAAGTTTCTCGTGTCCGACACGACACGAAGGGGCCGTGTCCGAGTCGAACCCAACCCTAGGGTTAGGGTTTCGAGCTGTTGGCCGGGGCTGCGGCGAGGGAGGCCGGCCGGAGGGTGCTGGGGCGGCACTGGCGGAGCTGGCCAGAGGCGGCAGCGTGCGATCAAGCGGCCGGAGGCGGCGTCGGGTGAGGGAGGCTCAGGGCTTGGCGGCTTTGACGGAGGAGGAAGGAGGAGGAGAGGGGCCGGGCGAGGCGCTGGGAGGAGGGAAGCTGGGCGGTGGCAGTGTCAGGGCGGAGAGTGTTGGCCGGAGGGGAAGAGATCGGGGGAGATTAAATAGGTGGAGGAGGAGGTCGGGGAGGCCGAGGGTGGCCGAGGGAGGCGGCGCCGAAGACGGAGACGGGCCGAGGGGTGCGGGGACGTGCGGAGCGGGCGGCGCGGAGACGTGGCCGGCGAGGCGACGGAAGAAGCGGGCCGGGCGGAGCGGTTCGTGCGGGGGGGAAACTGGTAGCGGGTCTGCGGGCGGGTTCGGGTGCGGGTTCGGTCGGGCGGACCCGACCCGACCCGCTAGGGCGGTCGGACCGGTCCGGTTCAGCTGGACCGGGTTCAGGCCGGTTCAGGCCGGTTTGAGCCCGGTTCGTTTGGGTTTATTTAATTATTTATTTAAAAATAGTTTTCGGGCTTTTAAAAATGTTTTCGGGGTCCAATAAATTCCCAGAAAATTATCTAAGTTTAGTTTTTCATTTTACACCATAAAATATTATTTTCATAATATTTTAATATATTTTAAAATCATTTAATTTTATTTAATGCCAAAAATACCTCATTTTTAATTAGCAAAAATTCCCGAAATATCCCAGAAAATTCTGAAAAATCCAGTTTTAAAAATCTTGAAAAATCAGGGGGTTTACAGCTCCTATAGTTGAAAATAGCCTGGTTGGCGTATTTCCAGGAGATAGCATACGGCGTGCTCCTATAGTTAAAAATAGTCTGGTTGGCGTAAAATGTCAGGATGGTGACGTGAGCGTATTAGCCCTAGTTTTAGCTCTCTCAGTCATGACAAAATTATAAAGGATAGAACCAAATCTCGTGCATTTAATACAGAGGTATGCCTCAATCTCGTGCATAAAATGCCGAGATATGCCTCGAGCTCTGTACAAGAAATAGCTTTTGACGTGGCGTCTGATTTCGTCTCATCTTGAACGTAAAAACTCATCTCTGCCTGTATAGAATAGGCAGCGTATTCCTTGAATGCGTAAAAACGACTTGTATCAAGGATATTTCACTAAACGACAATCTGAGCCTCTGTGCAGAATCATCATTACAGCCGTCCTCTCGATCGTCGTGCAGTACTCTTTGTCAGGAGTCAGGTTCACTGTTTTGTCTGACAGGTTCATTCGAGGAATATAAAGAGTTTCTCGTACAACTATACGCTGCATTAAAAGCAAACGTATTTTACGCCGGAGGGAGGTGTAGCCGCCTTTTTAAGCCAAAACGGCATTTGAATGCTGCTTTACGCGGACTGTTCTGGAGCTCTATTTTACGCTAAATAGCGTTGAAGCTCTGTTGTACGCTAATAGCTCTGAAATCATATTTTATGCCACACAGCGCTGAAGCTCTATTTTACGCGGGCTTCATGCATGTTGGGGGTTTTGTGCGTATAATTCTCCAGCATATTTTTATGCTTCTACACTAGGTTGTTGGCGTAAAAGCCAAATATCCTTCCTGACTGAGGTCTTGAGCGTATTCAGGGCCAAATAGCCTTATCTCGTACCTTTACAAATATAGCCTGAGTTGGCGTATTTCGAGGAGATAGCATACGGCGTGCTCCTATAGTTGAAAATAGCCTGGTTGGCATATTTCGAGGAGATAGCATACGGCGTGCTCCCATAGTTGAAAATAGCCTGGTTGGCATAAAATGCCAGGATGGTGATGTAAGCGTATTAGCCCTAGTTTTAGCTCTCCCAGTCATGACAAAATTATAAAGGATAGAACCAAATCTCGTGCATTAAATGCAGAGATATGCCTCAATCTCGTGTATTAAATGCCGAGATATGCCTCAAGCTCTGTATGAGAAACAGCTTTTGACGTGGCGTCTGATTTCGTCTCATCTTGAGCGTAAAGGTTCATCTCTGCCTGTGTAGAATAGGCAGCGTATTCCTTGAATGCGTAAAAATGACTTGTATCAAGGATATGTCACTAAACGACAGTCTGGGTCTCTGTGCAAAAATTATCATCACAGCCGTCCTCTCGATCATCGTACAGTACTTTTGTCAGGAGTCAGGTTCACTATTTTGTCAGGAGTCAGGTACCACACCATCCGAGATTTCTTGAGGGGGCAGGTTGCCAAACTGAAGGAAGATCATGTTTGTAGTGACCGTCTTCTCGTTATTACGCAGAGTGATGGCCTTGCCGTCGATCAGCTCCTGGATTTTTCTTTTTAGTACATAACACGCCTTTGTGGGGTGATGTATGTATCTGTGGAAAATGCAGTACTTAGGATTATTTATACTGCCGACTTTATTTGGACGCTTTATCTTGGGGAGAGTAAGCTTGCCACTTTTGACTAGACAATCGAATATGCTCGAAATGTCGTCATCGTCAAAAGAATATTCTTCTATAGGCCTGGAAGTCCCAGGTTTCGTCTGCGTAGTTGCTGGAGTATTTTGCCTGGACGTGTTGATTGCCAGAGCTTCCTTTCCTTTTGCACTACGAGTATGGTCATTATTAGAGGATGACCGCTTCCCTCTATCAGAGGCAGAGATCATGATTCTGTTGTCACGAGCCTTCCGACTGTTATCTTCAGCGGCTACCGCAGATATGATAAACGAGGGCCAATCATGGAACTGATATGGTCCTGTGAATACTGAGATCAGCGGGAGGAGGTTCTTCCTGCAAATGTCCACCAAGGCGGAATCTGGAACTCCGGGAGGCATCTGCAAAGTAGCCTGACGAAAACATTCAATAAAAGTATGAACGTTTTTTTTCCTTCTGCTTTACTTCGATGAGTGATGACATCGACATGTCCATTTCTCTTTCGTAGAATCGAGTGAAGAACAGAGTTTTGAAATCTTCAAAAGAAGTAATGCAGTTGTCCGCTAGACTACGGTACCATTGGTAGGCCACTCCAGACAGACAGCCGTTAAACACTCGAGTGAGAAGGGCGTCATTTCCCTGCAACAATACCATTATCATGCTGAAGTAATTCATATACTGGCTTGGTGACGTCTTTCCCTCAAACAAAACCATGGCCTATGGTTTGTATTTTGGTGGAAAAGGAATCTCATCCCAGACAGCTGGGTATGGCTGGTTGATTCCTAATTTCTTGAGCTGATCCTTGTGCTTCAAGGCATCAAATTGGGCTTTTAATTCCCGAACTGCCTGTATTGGATCTTCAGTTGGGAAAGGGACCGTAGAGAGGTGAGAGACCGGTTGTATTGTAACTCCAACAATAGGTAATACATTCTCTGGGTTAAGAGGTTGAGGAGCAGCTAATTCTTGATTTTGAACAGGCTCTTGGCTTGATGGTATATCTACCCCCACACGTAGTTGAGTCGGAGGAACAGGTGTTTGAGCTATCGCAGTTGTGTGTTGAGTCACCAACATCTGGTGCATACTCTCCATTATGGTATGCATCTCTTTGAGCGATGCTTCCAATACAACGATGTATTGTTCCGTACTTCCCGATGGGGAAGCTTTTTCATGTTCATCTCCAACAGCATAAACTCCTATTTCTCTGGATGCCACTGAGGGATTAGTATAGATCTCTGTAAAGATTGAGTCTATACTTTCAGCATCAAATTCAGGAAATTGGCGACCCCCAGTGTCGAAATCAGAAGAATATGAAGCCGATTGTCGTGACCTCAAGCGGGTGTTTCGAAAGACACATGCTTCAATATTCTCAAGGAGTCTGTCAAATCTCCTTTGGCTTGGAGTTCTAGAGGGATGACGTCTTGAACTTGACCTTCCTCTAGGAATGTGCGAAGCCATGTTTACCGATGCGAATTTCGGTTCTTCTTCCTGTAAAGACAAAGAGTAGTTCAACCGGTCGAAAACTGACCGTTTTGTCTTAGAACAGCAGTAGTTAATTACAACCGTATGACTATTACAATAATGCTCCCTAGGAGGTGTAATAGACATATTAGAAGATCCCATGTCTTTGCGTTTCTGGATCAAGAACTCACGCAAATCAGGAGAATTAGCAGAAGAAGAAGGCATATTCTGCCTTTTTACATCAGTAGAAACGTGGAGATTGGGAACCATAACCCTCTCTCTGCCATAAGAATACAGCAGTTCCGCCATGTGAGTAGCATATGATCCATCATCCTTCTGAGGAGCGTATTTTCCCATAAAACGGGTCTTCTTTACACGGACAGGCTTATCCTGGCATAATCTGGAGCTTTGTACAGGTTCGCGTAAAATGGGGACAGTCCTCAGACGGCCTCCAGCGTCTCGCGTAATCTGAAGAGTGGGCAACTTCTTCTCTTGGTAGTGTACAAGCCTAGAGGTTGGGAGACTTGCCACTTGTTTTCCCTTGATGTGATCAAAGGGACCATCTGCCTCATCATAGATGGGAGATGTATTTTTAGGCGCAGAGCGCGTTTAAAATTTCTGAATTGGCGCTGAGGCCTTGTCAGAAATTTTGTCTGCCATGTCACAGACGGGAGACGAAGTTTTACGCGTAGGGCACGTTCTAGACTTCTGGATTGGTACTGGGGCATTGCCAGAAGTTTTGTCTGCCATGTCACGGATGGAAGACATATTTTTATGCGCAGGGCGCGTTCTAGGCTTCTGGATTGGCACTGAGGCATTGCCAGAAGTTTTGTCTGCCACGTCACAGACGGGAGACATAGTTTTACGCACAGAGTGCGTAGGCTGTGTTGTCACAACCTTGTTGATTAGAGGAGGAGAGCTTGCAGGAAGGGTAAAGGACGTCTTGGGCATCCAAATTTTATGCAGCTTCCTGTTGTTCGGGATAGAGGGGGAACGAGAGATACCCCTGCACGAAGCATGTCTTCATAAGCAGATTGGTCGAACTGGATGACCAAAGTCTTCTTCGTCGATCCGATGGATACAGCATCGTGTTGAGCAATTACCTTCTCTTTGGAAGAGAAAATCGTCCCCAACAGAGTCGTCATCTTGTGTTTGAATAAACAAAAATGAGAGAAGAAGAGGGTTTATAAGAAACCTTTCTTTTTTTTGTTTACAAACAAGAAAAAGAGTACAATTAATCCTATACGAGTATGTTAAGTACAATAAAAATAATTCTGGAGAAAAATTGCTATAGGAGTTTGATCTGCGGTCATTCACTTTGTCCCTTGGACCACACGATGAGGAAGAAGTGCTGTAGAAGAAGAAGAAGCTTTAAAGATTGCAGGAGAGATTGAATTCTCGTTGCCAAAGTTGTCAATCAACACTCTCTGTCTGTGCTCTCTCTCTACGATCTCTTGATCTCTGATCTTTTCTCCTCTGTCTCTGATTTTTGGCCCCTTTACCCTGTGACCAAGGGTCTCTATTTATAGAGATCAGCTAAATAACTGTCCAGTCGGCGTAAAAGCCAAACTGTGAAGAAAGTTGCATCTTTTACGCGGCGGTTATAATAACTGCTACCCACGTTCAAATGACCCTCTGAATCTGCATATGATATGTGTCCCATTATGAGGTAACGCGTATAACTGCTTCTCAAAGATCATGGCATGCAAGCCACGTAGGTAACTGCCCCTCGCGTAGAGATGGTTGGCGTAAAAGCCAAATAACTGTCTTGTTGGCGTAAAAGCCATATAGCTGTCTTATTGGCGTAAAAGCCATATAGCTATCTTGGTGGCGTAAAAAGCCAAATATCTGTCTTGTTGGCGTAAAAGCCATATAGCTGTCTTGGTGGCATAAAAAGCCAAATAGCTGTCTTGTTAGCATAAAAGCCAAATTCTGCGTAAAGCTTGCTGCTGCATGAATAATAGATAACCAGCGTAAAAGTAGCCAATTATCCTTCTTGACTGAGGTCTTGAGCGTATTCTGGGCCAAATAGCCTCATAACGTACCTTTGCCAATATAGCCTGAGTTGGCGTATTTCGAGGAGATAGCATACGGCGTACTCCTATAATTAAAAATAGCCTGGTTGGCGTATTTCGAGAAGATAGCATACGACGTGCTCCTATGGTTGAAAATAGCCTGGTTGGCGTAAAATACCAGGATGGTGATGTAAGCGTATTAGCCCTAGTTTTAGCTCTCCCAGTCATGACAAAATTATAAAGGATAGAACCAAATCTCGTGTATTTAATGCAGAGATATGCCTCAATCTCGTGCATTAAATGCTGAGATATGCCTCGAGCTCTGTACGAGAAACAGCTTTTGACGTGGCGTCTGATCTCGTCTCATCTTGAGCGAGGCATCGAGCAGTAGAAGTTGCAGTTACTGAAGGGAAAGCTCTGTAGTAGCAGTATTCGTATCAGCAGCGCGTGCAGAAAGTGCAGCAAGCAGTTGAAGAGCTAGCAGTAGCAGCTACACCGCAGCAGCAGCAAACGGAGCAGTGTATTCGCATCAATGAGCAGCAGCTAGCCGCAGCAATTGAAACAACAAGTCTGCAGAATTAGAAAGAGGTATCAGCTTCAGCATCAAGCCTTTGTAGGAATGAGCACTACAGTATCAGTTGTGCAGTATCCTCGCTGCACAACAAAGTGAGGTCCAAACTGCAGGGAAGCTCGTGTACCGTGACAGCAAGGAGGAGATACTGTGCAGTGGCCAACTGCACAGTTCAGCACAGGAAGCTCAGTTGCAACAGCAGCTTCATCACCTCAAGGATGCACAGCAGCTCAATCCAACAGTGCACAGTATCAGACAGGTATCAGGCCAGAACCATCAAGGTTTGGGTAGATGTTTTGTTGGGATTAGAGGGTGTAGATGGTCTAGTTAATTATGATTAATTGGTCAGTAGCTATGTCAATGTTGTAGTTAGAATGATTAGTATATAGTTGGATATATATATCTATGTAGGTAAGTTATTAGTAAGTACCTATAGTATCTATGTATTTAGTAAGTATTATATGTTAAGATAGTAAGTAGATGTATTGTATTAGTATATTAGTGTTTAGTTGATCTAGTATTAAGTTAATAAATAGTTGGTGTAGTTAAATAGTTATTTAGTTATATACTTGATTATATTGTTATAGTTAGCATAATTAATATTAGGAAATTATATAGGTATTAGCTTTTGACAAGGGTTTTGTATTACCTCGAGATACCAAGGTATTGGTCCGATGCCCAAGGTATTGAGTTGGGTATCGAGTTAGGTGCGATACGCATTGATGCAAGACCAAGGTATCGTATTTCAACTGTTTTGCTATAATATTATAGTATTTGACTCGTATACATATATAAAACCTATTTTATATTAAGAAAACTTGCGTATCTTAGGATACGACTTTTTGAGAGACTTTTTGTATCTTAGTTTAGCTAGTATAGCACAGTTTCATAATGTATTAACTTAGTGACTTAGCATTAGACTCTTGTAACCTAGAATTCATTGGTTTGACTTAGAAATGGCTTTGTGACCTAGATCTTGACTAGTTTAACTTAAATTCATTTCAACACCTTGTATTAATACAATATTCCATATATAGGTTTGTGTGACACCAGTTGGGACACAGTTTGACATTCATTGCTTGGACGACAGGCGAGTATATTCTCTGATAGTTTCCATTAATTGCTAATGTCACGCCCCGGTTCCATGGATAAGGAACCGAGACACGTGGCAATGGCCAGCAGTGTACTTCGGCGGGCTTTCCAATCTAATGGGCCCGTCGGAGTACACTTAAGCTGTGAAGTACAATGAATAACCCATCACATAACACAAGTATACTCAATCTAAATCTCATTCACAGGCAGCAATATAAGAGCACAATAGAAGTAAATACAATATCTAATGTACAGGAAAGAAATATCCAGACAAGTATCAAATACAAATACTAGAGTAGTCATACGGGGACAAACCCGCTAGTACAAATATACTGGAATGAAAGTAAGCAATAAGATAACTTGGGACGGCAGCAGGTAACTAGGTAAAGATACCGTCCCAAGGAAAGAGTCACTACCAGCGATCAGGCGAAGTCCTCAGGAATGACCTCGTCCTCGGCAGTGAGTACAGCTGCTGGATAGATGCCCGGTCCGTACTCCTCCGGGTAATCCTCGTGGCCTATACCTGGAAGGGAACCAGGTCCTCAGAGGGACGTAACAAGGTACAGAAAAGATAACATGCCAGGTAAACAGATAGTACAAGTGCAACAACAGGGTAATCTAGTAAAACCAAACAAGTGAGACACAGTTAAAGACAATGTTCGACGCGTGGGCCGTCCAAAATAAAACCATAGCTCCGGACACGGAAACACATGGCACGTACCGCAGCTCCGGGCAAAGAGTCACACGGGTGAAACGGCTACACTAGATACAGGTATCACTACAAAATACTACATATATATGAGCGCGTGCAGAGTAGCCCAAACGTCTAGTAACTGTCTTCCCCTTCCCAAGCGGTCAACGATTGTACGTTGAACCTGAACCTCTAACTACAGTCTCGACACAAGGAATTTTAACTCAATAGACGCGACCCTAAGGTCGTCCCAGTCTCTAGTCATGATGTCAGTATCAGGATACAGGAATCTGGCACGATCACAGTGTATAAGTGTGTCCTGGGGTTTCGATGTACTCAGCTACGTGCATCGAGTTTCTATGAAGCATCTAGTAATTATTCTAAGACGTTAAGTCGAATGTCAACACCCGGTTGTGAACCGGACACGGAGTATCGATCATCAACATAAGTACGCACACGAGTACATAAAGAGCAACAATATCTGTAAACTGAAATACAGGGTGGCAAGGTACACTTGCCTGCGTGCGGCTGCTGATGACGGGGATCTGGTACCGCGTTCAAGTCCTCAGGTCCCACAGTACCTAGAGATGAGATACAAACCAGAATCAATAATCTACTTATGACAGACAGGGGTGCTACACACATCTACACCTAAACTCAGTCTCAATCTCAATAATTAGCTAATATTTCACCATCCTCAATCTTTGACTCATGATCTGATATAATACCTATTTCAAAATAAATCACTTGCTCCCAATGTCCATCAACCTTTTTAATTACCATTTTATTTTCAGTCATAGTTTTAAAATGGCTAAACCACAATAACCAATGTGTTTTTAATAATTAGGATAACCGTCTCATATGGCATTAACATACACCCTCATTTTATATCCCAATTTTCATCCTTGCATGCATGTATTTCATATTCTCAATCAATTCTTATTTAAACCGTAAATACTTGATTTAGCATTTATTTTTCAACCATGCATAATATTCATAACCTCTATTTGAAATCAAACCCTAACCTCACCATTGATCCTAATCTCTTTTTATCATCACATGCTCACCTATATTACACTACAACAACACATCCTTTTTGTAAACTCAAACTTACACAAATCCATATATATCAAGAACCCTAACCTTAAACACATTCCCTAGTTCATATTCACACAACCATATATCATTCTATTTAAATAGATATTAAATTATGGAATAAAAAAATAAGAGGGGGGAGAGTCGACCTCGCCGATGTCGACGGAGTACGGCCGGTGGGGGTGACCGTGGGGTTGAGGGTGGTGGTAGTGGTGTTGAGGGTGGTGGTTGTGTTGTTGATGGTGGTCGGACGGGAAGCTCTGGCCGGGAGAGAGCAGGCGAGACCGGAGCGGTGCAGTCCGGCGACGGGGGGGGACGCACACAGCTGATCGGAGGCTCGGCGGTGCAGTCCGGCGACGGAGGGAACGCACGGGGGCGGGGAAGAGGGCTGCAGCCGGAGCGAGGAAGAGATCCGCGCCGACGGGATGCTTCAGCGGGGGAAGGAATCGACGTCCGGTGACGGGGACGCACGGGAGCTGGGGAGACTGCAGCCGGTCAGGGAACTCAGGCCGGCGGGAGAATACGCATAGCCTGGTCGGGCTGTAGCCGGAGTCGACGTGGAGGTCGACTGGCCAGAGCCAAGTCGGTCGGCCGGCCGGTCTCAGGAGAAAGAATAAGAAATGAAGTAGGATGAAGAAGAAATGAAGGAGGAAGAAGAAGAAAGTTTCCTTTGCATGAAAGAATAAATGGAGGAGGAGAGAGAGATTTTATGGGGATTAGGGCCGGTTGGTTTTTGGTTGAGGGTGGGGTGAGGAGTTACTTTATAGGGGTGTGTGTGGAGGAGATGGATGGGTGAGATCATCCTATTCAAAATGGATGGTTGAGATTAATCATGAAGAGGAGAGGGTTTCTTCATGGGGGTGAAGGGATGGGTGAGAATGGGACCCCATTTTGGGACCCTCTTATTAGTTCTTGGCCAATAGGGTGGTGCCACACAATTCAATAATTGTAACTTAGCCCCGTAAATTCGGAAAATTGCATGGACACATAAAATGACACCAAAATTTTGGAGAAAAATATATTTAGAAATTTTCATGGTGCGAGGGTGTTGTGCGTTAGGCACGGGTTTAATTAGGAAGATATTGGGATTAATTTAGGATTAAAAATAGGATTTACAAAGTTGGTATTCCCGATTAAAATAGAAATAAAGTGTCCCACGAATTTAATTTAATTGGGATACTTGGGGTCAAAATTCGGAAATGACGCAAAGGCCAAAAATGGTGGGGGCTTGGAGTCAGTCTTGGACCCTTTAGTTGGTCCGGCTCAACGGGTTAAGTTGGTATCCCAAAATTGAGGGTAACGACACAGGTATCCGACAAGGAATTAAATATGGGTTATGATTTTCGGAATGTTGCGCAATTAATTTAGAGCACACAAAAATTGATTTTAAAAGACGAAAAAGTCCAGTGCCTAATTTGGCGGGTCGAATTGGCGGGTCGAATCAGAAGTACAATATTTGAACAAAATTTATGGGCTGATATTGGGCTCCGAAAAATCAGAAAATGATGGGGCGCGCCAAGGGTTTTAATTAATTGAATTAAATACCAGATAATTTATCTTTACTCTAAACCTCGACATCTGCTATCAAAATTTTTCCAAAACCACTCTAACTATCTACAGAATAAATCGAGGGAGTTTACATTCTTCCCAACTTAGAAAATTTTCGTCCCCGAAATTAAAATAAAAGCACGATAATATCTAACAGAATTTTAAAACAGTCTAGTAATCAAATATTGTACGAAAAATCGTACCTTGCTCCTCAAATAAGTACGGAAACCGCTGCCGAATAGAATCCTCGCGCTCCCAAGTAGACTCGCCTGGCGAATGGTGCTTCCATGCCACTCTGACCAGTCGAATCGTCTGCCCTCTCAAAGTCTTCTCGCTGCGATCGAGGATCTCAACTGGCTGCTCTACGTAAGACAGACTAGGCCCGACTGTAATCTCCAAATGATCAAGCACGTGGCTAGGGTCTGCGACATATCTCCTCAGCTGCGATACGTGAAATACGTCATGTACTCCCTCTAATGATGGAGGTAATGCAAGACGATAAGCCACTTCGCCAACTCATTCCAAAATGTCAAAAGGTCCGATGTACCTCGGACTCAACTTGCCTCTGCCTCCGAATCTGATGGTACTACGAGTAGGCGATATCCTCAAAAATACATGGTTACCCTCCTTGAACTCTAATGGTCTGCGGTGCACATCTGCCCAATGTTTCTATCTGTCCTGTGCTGCGCACAGGTGGCTCTGAATCTGCTTGACCTTCTCTACTGTCTGTGTCACCAACTCTGGACCAAGTATCTGACGCTCTCCTACGTCACTCCAACAAACTGGCGACCTACATTTCCTGCCGTATAGTGCCTCATAAGGTGCCATCTGTATGCTGGCCTGGTAACTGTTATTGTAGGAGAATTCTACCAAGTGTAGGTGGTCCTCCCAAGATCCTCCAAAATTAATCATGCACGCTCTCAACATATCCTCTAATATCTGTATCGTGCGCTCTGACTGTCCATCAGTCTGTGGATGATACGCAGTGCTGAACTTGAGTCGAGTTCCTAGGCTCTCCTGTATACTCCGTCAAAAGTGTGACGTGAATCTGGAATCATGATCCGATACGATGCTAACAGGCACTCCATGTAATCGTACTATCTGTCTCATATACATGTCAGCTAGTATCTCTGTGGATTGCCCAACTCTGAAGGGCAAGAAATGTGCAGACTTGGTGAGTCTGTCTACGTCAACCCAAACTGCATCCTTTCCGCTAGGGCTCCACGAAAATCCTGTGATGAAGTCCATGGTAATGTGTTCCCACTTCCACTCGAGAATGGGGAGTGACTGCAACAATCCTGCAGTCCTCTGATGTTCAGCCTTGACTTGCTGACAAACTAAACACTTTGACACAAATCTTGCAATTTTCCTCTTTATTCTATGCCACCAGAAATGCTGTCTCAAGTCTCGGTACATCTTCGTACCCCCGGGATGAATGGAATAAATCGAGCTATGAGCCTCGGTCATCAACTCAACGGCGTAGCTCGCCACTCGGAACATATAGGCGATCTCCGCACCTCAATGTTCCGTCTTCATGAATCCTGAGTCCCGTCTGCATGCCTGCTTCTGTTCTCTCTCGTAGACATCAAAATCTCGCATCTGTAGGCAATGCTGCCTTGATCCTCTCAATCAAAGTAGACTGAACCTTAAGACTGGCCATCTGTCCATCCATGCCTGGCAATACGATCTCTATCCCAAGCTCCTGGAGATCCTCTAGCAACTGTCGCTGCATCGTCAAAAAGTATGCCATGGGCTTCCTGCTTAAGGCATCCGCTACGATATTTGCCTTGCCAGGGTGGTACTGTAATTCAATGTCATAATCTGTCATCAACTCTAGCCAACGTCTCTGCCTCATGTTGAGCTCCTTCTGCGTGTAGACGTACTTCAGGCTTTTGTGATCTGTATAAATCTCAACACGCTCACTATAAAGGTAATGTCTCCATAGCTTTAGTGCAAATATCACCGCAGCTAGCTCCAAGTCGTGCGTCGGATAGTTCTTCTCATGAACTCTTAGCTATCTCGATGCGTAGTCTATCACCTTGCCGTGTTGCATCACTACACATCCCAATCCGCTCTCTGACGCATCACTGTACATTACAAATCCTCCTGATCCTGAAGGTAGTGTCAAAATCGGTGCTGATGTCAGACGCTTCTTTAGCTCATCGAAAGCCGCCTGACACTCGTCGGTCCAAATAAACTCTTCGCCTTTACGCGTCAGTCGCGTCATAGGCGCAGCTATCCTCGAGAAGTTTTCTACGAACCTCCAATAATATCCGCCAAGTCCGAGGAAGCTCCTAACCTTCGTAATTGATGTAGGGGTAGGCCAGATCTCTACTGCAGCTATCTTCTCCGGGTCAACTGATAGTCCATCTCCGGTGATTATGTGTCCCAGAAATGGTACTATATCCAAGCAGAACTAACATTTGCTGAGTTTAGCGTACAGCCTCTCATGTCTCAGCGTCTCCAATACGATCTTGAGATGCCTCTCATGCTCCTCCTGGCTCTTGGAATATATCAAGATGTCGTCTATAAATACCACCATGAACTTATCTAAGTACTGGTGGAAGACATTGTTCATCAAACACATAAATACTGCTGGCGCGTTGGTTAAACCAAACGGCATGACTAAAAACTCATAATGGCCATACTTCGTCCGAAAGGCCATCTTCTGGATGTCCTCTTTCCGTACCTTGATCTGATGATATCCGGATCTGAGATCGATCTTCGAGAATACACATGCACCGCTAAGTTGATCAAACAAATCATCGATGCGCGGCAGTGGATACTTGTTCTTTATCGTTACAGCATTTAGCGTCCTGTAATCGATACACAAGCGTACCGTCCCGTCCTTCTTCGATACAAACAAAATGGGTGCTCCCCATGGAGATACACTAGCCCGTATGAAACCCTTTTCTAAGAGATCATCTACTTGAACCTTCAGCTCAACCAACTCCTTCGGTGCTAGTCTGTAAACGGAGGAAGTAACTAGATCGGCTCCTGGAGTCAACTCTATGGTGAACTCAATCTCTCTGTCAGGTGGCAGTCCTGGGAGATCCTCCAAAAACATATCCTCAAACTCTGCTATGAAGTGAGGGTACATCGATTCACCTTCTGCAATATGTGTCACTAGGGTAGGTTGGACACCATGCTCTCGGGCTCCCCGAAGAAACTCAAACTCTGGGTGATCTGGGGGTCTAAAGATGACACAACCACGATGGCAATCTAGCGTTGCGTGGTATTGGCTTAACCAATCCATGCCTAGGACAATGTCATAGTCCGGCATGGAGAAAACCAAAAATCGGGCATGCATCTCTCGCCCGCAGACAACTACTGAACATGATTTACAAGTGTCGCTAACAGGTACTATTCCACCTCCCGTAAGAATCCTCTTGACCTTCGGAAGGGGTGCGGTGGCTATTCTATGGGTAGCCACGAAACTAGCAGCTATAAAAGAGTGTGTGGCACCAGAATAAAATAGGACTAATGCTGGTAATGAAGCTACTAAGATTATACCTGCGATCACTTCTCCTGCTGTCTCAGCCTCCTCTATGGTCATAGCATAGGCCTGTCCCTGTCTCGGTGCCGGTGCCCTCTGCTGCTACTGCTGAACCTGATGGTATCGATCTCCTTGTGGAGCCAAGGGTGGCCTCCTCTGGTTTCCCCCTGGTGCTGGTGGTCGCTGTGCTCCAGCTCCTACGTAAGGTGGCCTCGGTCCAGGAGGCTGCTGATAAGGTCTCGGCGCTGGCAGGGCTGGTCGGTGAACCATCTGTGCTGGAGCCCTCTGATCTGGGCAATCTCGGACTGCATGCTGGTCCGATCCGCATCTCAAGCAAGCGCCCAATCTCCGTCGACAGTCCCTCAATATATGTCCCTTCTTGCCGCAGAAATGGCAAGTGGGAATGACTGCTCCCTGCTGTGGTGCTGCCCTTTGGTGTTGCTGCTGTACCAGAGGACGCTTCGCAGGTCCTTCCTGCGGGGCTCGGACTGCTGATGTTGACGCATAGGAGCGTTTCTGGCTGGCCTCCATCTTGTTGATGCGGTCCTGGCGTCGCACTGCAAGTAGTACCCCAGAGTAAGAGGTGGGGGCGGTGGACCCGATAAGCCTCTAGGTCTCATAACTCAGGCCCTCATAAAACTTCTCGGCCTTTGCTTCTTCAGTGGGGATCAGGTATGGTGCAAATCTGCTCAGGCGGAGGAACTCAGAATTGTATTCCTCCACAGTCATACTCCCCTGCCAAAGGTTCTGGAATCTGTCCCGAAGCTCTGCTCGGGCAGTAGAGGGTATGTACATCTCCTGGAAGAGTCTAGAGAACTCTTCCCAGGTGGCGCGATCCGGTCCCAAACGATGCTCCTCGGAAAGCCACCAGTGATGAGCGTTGCCGGTGAGCTGCATCCTGACAGCCGTCATCCATCTGTGTCGGGGGAGGTCAGTGGCCTCCAGCTGGTGCTGTATGCCGGTGAGCCAAGCGTGGACCTCAGTCGGCTCCTCCGTGCCCGCAAAAGGTTGCGGCATCAAACGACGGAAGTCTATGACAGATCCTCGCGTCGGCTCGTATGCGGGTGGTGACGCCTGCCCCAAGGCCGTCACGATGCTCTCTCTCAGAGTCTCAGCCTGCTGCTGCTGGGCCTGCTGCTGAGCCTGCTGTTAGGCCTGCATCATCGCAAACATCATTTGGAACATCTGGGTTCCGTCCGTCGGTTGCCCTGTGGGGAATGGCATAAAGGGCATCTGGGGCGGGAATGGTGGAGGAGGTGGTAGCTGCTGCTCCTCCTGACTCGGGATCCTCTGATCCTCAGGTCCTGCCTGATGTGGAGTCTGGTGTCCGTCTGATGCCACCTCGGGATGTCCTAATGACTGTCCCATGGGAGCTGGAGTCAGTAGAAGGACCTGCTCCAGATCCGGTTCTCCGAATGATCCAGCGTCTCGGGGAACATCGCCAGGCTGTGCGATACGTCCACTGCGGAGATTCATAACTCTGAAAAGAAGTCATGACTGCGATCAGCGTTTAAGGAAAATAAACAAGATACAATTTGGTAAATGATATCGAGATAGAGGTGTCATGTGAAGGTTTCAAACTTTGCAGATGAGATTTCTAACTCTATCCCTAATTTGCAGGCTCGCTTGGCACAGTCAGGTGACCAAGACGATTTTAAATCGGACCTGCATGGGCCACCACAAAAACCTTGTCATGCCCCGGTTCCATGGATAAGGAACCGAGACACGTGGCAATGGCCAGCAGTGTACTTCGGCGGGCTTTCCAATCTAATGGGCTCGTCGGAGTACACTTAAGCTGTGAAGTACAATGAATAACCCATCACATAACACAAGTATACTCAATCTAAATCTCATCCACAGGCAGCAATATAAGAGCACAATAGAAGTAAATACAACATCTAATGTGCAGGAAAGAAATATCCAGACAAGTATCAAATACAAATACTAGAGTAGTCATACGGGGACAAACCCGCTAGTACAAATATACTGGAATGAAAGTAAGCAATAAGATAACTTGGGACGGCAGCAGATAACTAGGTAAAGATACCGTCCCAAGGAAAGAGTCACTACCAGCGATCAGGCGAAGTCCTCAGGAATGACCTCGTCCTCGGCAGTGAGTACAGCTGCTGGATAGATGCCCGGTCCGTACTCCTCCGGGTAATCCTCGTGGCCTACACCTGGAAGGGAACCAGGTCCTCAGAGGGACGTAACAAGGTACAGAAAAGATAACATGCCAGGTAAACAGATAGTACAAGTGCAACAACAGGGTAATCTAGTACAACCAAACAAGTGAGACACAGTTAAAGACAATGTTCGACGCGTGGGCCGTCCAAAATAAAACCGTAGCTCCGGACACGGAAACACACGGCACGTACCGCAGCTGCGGGCAAAGAGTCACACGGGTGAAACGGCTACACTAGATACAGGTACTAGATACAGGTATCACTACAAAATACTACATATATATGAGCGCGTGCAGAGTAGCCCAAACGTCTAGTAACTGTCTTCCCCTTCCCAAGCGGTCAACGATTGTGCGTTGAACCTGAACCTCTAACTACAGTCTCGACACAAGGAATTTTAACTCAACAGATGCGACCCTAAGGTCGTCCCAGTCTCTAGTCATGATGTCAGTATCAGGATACAGGAATCTGGCACGATCACAGTGTATGAGTGTGTCCTGGGGTTTCGATGTACTCATGTATGTGCATCGAGTTGCTATGAAGCATCTAGTAATTATTCTAAGACGTTAAGTCGAATGTCAACACCCGGTTGTGAACCGGACACGGAGTATCGATCATCAACATAAGTACGCACACGAGTACATAAAGAGCAACAATATCTGTAAACTGAAATACAGGGTGGCAAGGTACACTTGCCTGCGTGCGGCTGCTGATGACGGGGATCTGGTACTGCGTCCAAGTCCTCAGGTCCCGCAGTACCTAGAGATGAGATACAAACCAGAATCAATAATCTACTTATGACAGACAGGGGTGCTACACACATCTACACCTAAACTCAGTCTCAATCTCAATAATTAGCTAATATTTCACCATCCTCAATCTTTGACTCATGATCTGATATAATACCTATTTTAAAATAAATCACTTGCTCCCAATGTCCATCAACCTTTTTAATTACCATTTTATTTTCAGTCATAGTTTTAAAATGGCTAAACCACAATAACCAATGTGTTTTTAATAATTAGGATAACCGTCTCATATGGCATTAACATACACCCTCATTTTATATCCCAATTTCCATCCTTGCATGCATGTATTTCATATTCTCAATCAATTCTTATTTAAACCGTAAATACTTGATTTAGCATTTATTTTTCAACCATGCATAATATTCATAACCTCTATTTGAAATCAAACCCTAACCTCACCATTGATCCTAATCTC
Source organism: Iris macrosiphon (assembly GCA_036927795.1). Classification (NCBI taxonomy): domain Eukaryota; kingdom Viridiplantae; phylum Streptophyta; class Magnoliopsida; order Asparagales; family Iridaceae; genus Iris; species Iris macrosiphon. The sequence continues at coordinate 185,568,634 of JAYESA010000006.1, read as the reverse complement.
TTTTTATCATCACATGCTCACCTATATTACACTACAACAACACATCCTTTTTGTAAACTCAAACTTACACAAATCCATATATATCAAGAACCCTAACCTTAAACACATTCCCTAGTTCATATTCACACAACCATATATCATCCTATTTAAATAGATATTAAATTCTGGAATAAAAAAACAAGAGGGGGGAGAGTCGACCTCGCCGATGTCGACGGAGTACGGCCGGTGGGGGTGACCGTGGGGTTGAGGGTGGTGGTAGTGGTGTTGAGGGTAGTGGTTGTGTTGTTGATGGTGGTCGGACGAGAAGCTCTGGCCGGGAGAGAGCAGGCGAGACCGGAGCGGTGCAGTCCAGCGACGGGGGGGGGACGCACACAGCTGATCGGAGGCTCGGCGGTGCAGTCCGACGATGGGGGGAACGCACGGGGGCGAGGAAGAGGGCTGCAGCCGGAGCGAGAAAGAGATCCGCTCCGGCGGGATGCTTCAGCGGGGGAAGGAATCGACGTCCGGTGACGGGGATACACGGGAGCTGGGGAGACTGCAGCCGGTCAGGGAACTCAGGCCGGCGGGAGAATACGCACAGCCCGGTCGGGCTGTAGCCGGAGTCGACGCGGAGGTCGACTGGCCGGAGCCAAGTCGGTCGGCCGACCGGTCTCAGGAGGAAGAATAAGAAATGAAAGAGGATGAAGAAGAAATAAAGGAGGAAGAAGAAGAAAGTTTCCTTTGCATGAAAGAATAAATGGAGGAGGAGAGAGAGATTTTATGGGGATTAGGGCCGGTTGGTTTTTGGTTGAGGGTGGGGTGAGGAGTTACTTTATAGGGGTGTGTGTGGAGGAGATGGATGGGTGAGATCATCCTATTCAAAATGGATGGTTGAGATTAATCATGAAGAGGAGAGGGTTTCTTCATGAGGGTGAAGAGATGGGTGAGAATGGGACCCCATTTTGGGACCCTCTCATTAGTTCTTGGCCAATAGGGTGGTGCCACACAATTCAATAATTGCAACTTAACCCTGTAAATTCGGAAAATTGCATGGACACATAAAATGACACCAAACTTTTGGAGAAAAATATATTTAGAAATTTTCATGGTGCGAGGGTGTTGTGCGTTAGGCACGGGTTTAATTAGGAAGACATTGGGATTAATTTAGGATTATAAATAGGATTTACAAAGTTGGTATACCCGATTAAAATAGAAATAAAGTGTCCCACGAATTTAATTTAATTGGGGCATTGGGGTCAAAATCCAAAAATGACGCAAAGGCCAAAAATGGTGGGGGCTTGGAGTCAGTCTTGGACCCTTTAGTTGGTCCGGCTCAACGGGTTAAGTTAGTATCCCAAAATTGAGGGTAACGACACAGGTGTCCGACACGGAATTAAATATGGGTTACAATTTTTGGAATGTTGCGCAATTAATTTAGAGCACACAAAAATTGATTTTAAAAGATGGAAAAGTCCAGTGCCTAATTTGGCGGGTCAAGTTAGAAGTACAATATTTGAACAGAATTTATGGGCTGATATTGGGCTCCAAAAAATCAGAAAATGATGGGGCACGCCAAGGATTTTAATTAATTGAATTAAATACCAGATAATTTATCTTTACTCTAAACCTCGACATCTGCTATCAAAATTTTTCCAAACCCACTCTAACTATCTACAGAATAAATCGAGGGGGTTTACAGCTAATTACTATAATGTAAGAATTTAGAAATATTTTACATGACTCTTGACACATTGGTACACGGACTAGTATACATATGGATCAGTCATGGGATGTTATATATATATTATTCATTGTTTCTCGTGTTCTCAATGTTTAATTTAGACAATGCTTCAAGTTCAACATTCAATGTTTAACTTAGACAATGTTTCGTGTTCAATGTTCAATGTTCAATGTTCAATATTTTGTGTTCAAGGTTTATTGTTTACATGGCCTTGAGTATCTTGTATCACAATGTGTCATGGTTGGATCCATTGTACTAGTTGGGAAAAAGGGGAAATGTTAGCTAGGTATGTGATCAAATCCTAGACAATGTTTCATGTTAACTTAGACAATTAATTGGAACTGCTATTGGGTTGAACTTCGCTCCATTCTTGACTGGAAAATATTTTTTTAGATGAATAATTAGAAAGGATGTGTCCTACTCACTATGGACTGACAGATGGAGTGTCACCCGAGGATAATGCCAGAGGCTGAGGCCTTTTTGATTTATATACCTTGTAGTAGTTATTTCTATTTTAGACATTGGGTTATATTATTGTTTTAGATCTGGAGTTGTGTTTAGTTTGGAGATAGTTATGTGATGTATTGAGACTTGTACTTCTTATTCTTTCTATTCCATATCGTGCGTACATCTTCCTTCAGTTTTATATGTGATTGAGTATTATTTGGTATTGAGATGGCATGGCAATACTTTATACACTTTGTGTGAGATATTAGATAGAATAGTAGACCAAGACAGCGTTCTACCGCCGATTCTGCGGCGTAGGCTGGACGTACCCACGTACTCGTACCCCTATATTGGGTGCGGATCGTGACACATTTTTAGTGGTGGCCCATGCAGGTCAGGCTTCACAATAGTGCGATGTCGTGGTAGTACAACGACTTTGTTGTACTACTGCGAGCTTGTGATATGATAGGATATAGGACACTAGGATGAGAGGGATACTCAATCACAACTAGAAAATGATTCCAACATAATTGTATCTTGTCATCTTCATTTTGAATATCGCTTTCATTGAAAAAAAAATTCCTTCCATGATGATATCGTATCTTGCTCAATATTAATTTCTTATTTTGAATTTGCCTTCAGAATGCCGCCGAAGACGCGTTCCCAGCGCTTAGGCGTAATGTCAGCACGATCAGTCACTCCATCATCCATGAGGACAGCACCCTCAGACGAAGGTCCAGTACCTACATTCAGGAGGTCATCTTCACCAGTCTAGGTGGGCGTATCTGCAGCAGCTTTCGGAGGTGCTCCACCTCCAGTACCGCGGACAGGACAGATAGTTTCCGAGGATCTTCCACCTCTGCCACCTGCAGTGGATCAGACGCAAATGTTCGCGCTCTTCCAGCAGATGATATAGGCGCAATAGTGACAGTTCAAGGTCCTGCGACAGAGCATGGAGAATGCTCACCGGATCGCGCTCGCAGCAGTTGAGAGAGCTACCGCCTAGCCACTGACGGCACCAGCTCAGTTTATTCCGTATCAGCCAAGGCCGGGTACTATCATATACTTCAAGAGGATTGCCCCCGAAGGATTTTAGGGGCACAAAGGGGATTATCTATGCGGATAAGTGGATCGAGGACATCGAGCGGAACCTACGGCTGGCGCAAATTCCAAAGATGCTACATATAGAGGCAGTGGGTTGTATGATGTTGGACATTGCTTTGACATGGTTCAGGACAGACCCAAGGATATCAGTGCCGGGAATTACTTGGAAAGTTTTCAAGGAGCTGTTCAAAGAGAATAATGAGTTGAGGGTTTAATAGATAATAATTATTATTTGAGAGCTGGTAGATAATAATGAGTTTAATTCAGGAGTAATTTTTATTGTGAAATGGTAATGATGGTTATATAACGGAAGGTTTAATAATTAATAATTATTTTATTCGAGGATGATATTTAAATATGCATAATAATGTCAATAAAGACCAGGGGGAATCTGAGGATTGATCATGGCTCAAAATACTGATAAATACTATAATAAATAGTAGGATTGAGGATTTGACTGATGATATTATACAGGTGATTAATCGAAAGTGATGTAACATACCTTTAGTCAATCTTGGTCAACCCTCTAGCTTAGTGTCTATGTGAACTTGTAACTAAGATTGAAACATATGCTAGACGTGTGTCACCTCTTATTTTAGCCTCGTGATAGTTTATTTATTGAGCTTGTATCTTGTCTCTAGGTACTGCGGGACCCGCGGACTTGGACGTTGTACCGGAGACCCATTTTCAGCATCCGGATCCAGCCAAGTGTACCTTTCCATTTTGTATTTCAGTTACCAAATATTTATTTATTTATTTATTTATTTATTATATGCATTGTGTACGTTATGGATTAGAATCGTTACTTCGCATCCGGATCACAACCGGGTGCAGACGTTCGTCGATAACGTCTGGTAACGAGTGATAGATATTCGCAACACCTTGATGTACACACTTGGTTGCATCATAACCCTAGGACACATCCAGACACTGTCATTGTGCCAGATTTCCTGTATCCTGATACTGTCAGCGTGACTAAAAACTGGGATGACTATAGGGTCATGATCGTTGATAGTTATTTCAGTATGACGAGACTGGTAGATAGAGGTTCAGGTTCAGCGCATAATCGTTGACCGCTTGGGAAGGGAAAGATAGTTACTAGACGTTTGGGTTCCTCTGCACGCACTATATATATGTATATGTCCTATTTACGTAGTGTTCCTGTATCCGGAGTAGTAGTATCACCCGTGTGACTCTGTGCTCGGAGCTACAGTACGCCCCGTGTGTTTCTGTGTTTGGATCTACGATTTTATTTTGGACAGCCTATGCGTCAAACATTGTCTTCAAAGTCGTGTCTCACTTAGGTGGTTATGCTAGATTATACCGGCGGTGCACTTGTCTCTTTCTGTTATACTATGGCATACTATATTTTTGTACCTTGTTACGTCCCTCTGAGGACCTGGTTCCCTTCCAGGCTTAGGCGAGGAGGATTATCCGGAGGAGTATGGACTGGGAGCATACCCAACAGCAGGACCCGTTGCAGAGGACGAGATCATTCCCGAGGACTTTGTTTGATCTCTGATAGTGACTTCACCCTGGGACGGTATTACTATCTAGATTCAGATACCATTCCTAGTTATCTTACTGCTTTCCTCTATTTCAGCATTTGTACTAGCGGGTTTGTTCCCGTGTGACTCTTCTAGTATTTGTACTATGATATATTTCACATATTATTTTCCTTCTGTACATTAGTAGTTATGATTACCTCTATGTGCTCTTATATCTGTTGCATGTGGATGAGATTTAGTTTCAATGTTTATGTGTTATATGATTGGGTTTTATCATTGTACTTTACAGCTTAGGTGCACTCCGTCGGGTCCATTAGATTGGGATGCCCGCCGAAGTGTGTTGTTGGCCATTGCCACTAGCTCAGTTTCTTATATTTGGAACTGGGGCGTGACACTATATGAACTCACTCTGTGATGTACAATGATATGTGTCAAGGCCTGGGGAGTCATATTGATAACTCCACAACTTTAGGTACGTCCACTTGACACTAGGTCAGACACAAGTCCTAACGTCAACTCATTCGTTGACTGCACCCGAGTCTTTCTCGAACGTACACAGTTATATAATATTAAAACAATAAAATATACAACTAATAATAATTAAATTTAAACAGTACAACAAGGCAAGGTATACTTGCCTGGAACTCTGGTGTGCATAAGTAAGGATCCGGAACTCGCAGCCAAGGTAAAATCGTCTTGGGTGCCTATGAATAAATAATAATAAATATCAATCACTACATTACACTATGCTAATCATGTATACAAGTACAACTTATGCAACGTCATGAGTTACGCAGAGACTAAACCAAATAAACGTTCTAATTAAATATGTTGGCTAAGGTTGACTAGTCAAGGATCAAGAAAGTAGGGGTACACATAGTCTACTTGTCCCACAGCATTTATAAGTCATCCTAAGGTATCATTTCTCACATGTTACAATCACGGTCACAACTATAATTCGTGTAGGTGCTAAGTTGCACCTCTAACACATGGGTAATAGGTATTCTACTTACTAAGATTTCCAAGACAAGTTCGATATTGGTAACCCTCTAGGTCTCCGTGTACGAGTACGTCATGTCTTCAGATACCGTGCACAAAGAGATAATTAGTTACCAATACCTTACAACTCCAAGTAACGTAATCACTAAACCCATGTCCTACTAGTAGGTTAGTGTGCACATAAGACAGTTTAGCCTAAACACCCAGGGTCTACACAAATATATACCATACTAAATAACCAAATTTTCTATGAAGTATTTACTAACACCAACTACTATTCTAAAATATGTACACATATAAACACTACACTAGGGTTCACAAATACACATAGGTCCATGCAACAACACATCATGAAGGAAAGGAGGACAAGTGCAAACCTTGGTGTGCTCGTAACCGAGGAGGGGGGTGATGCTCGTCCGCTGCCCGTGGACGGCCTGCCTCCGGCGGTGGGGGGTGGTTTTCTGGCCAACAACAGCTCGTAGCAGCAACAGCAGCAATGACAGCAACAGCGGGTCGAGGTAGGTTTCTGGTGGTGGCGGGTTGGTCGTAGGGATGATGGCCGGGGTGGTGGCTATGGTGGTGGTCGTGAGGACGAAGGGGTGGCGGGTTGGTCGTGGTCAGGGAAGAAGGGAGGTGAGGTGGTCGTGGGTGGTAGTGATGGTGGAGTGATGGGATGATGATGGTGGTGGTAGAGATGGTGATGATGGTGAGGCAGTGACGGTGGTGTTCGGGATGATGATGATGGTGAGGTGGTGACGATGGTGATGGAAGTGGTGGAGATGGGTGGAGGAGGCGGTGGCCGTGGGGACTGTGGTGGCGGGGTGGTGATGTCGGGATGGTTGGAGGAGGCGGTGGAGAAGTCGGGGAAGAAAAAGTCGGGGAAGAAGAAGAAGTCGTGAAGAAGAAGAGGAGAGGGGTAGTTGCTGTGGCGGTGGTGGTTGCCATCGGGATGAGGGATGGTCGGAGGAGGAAGGTGGCCGTGGCGGTGGCGGGATGCTCGGAGGAGGAGGGTGGCTGCTGTAGAAAGTCGGGTAAGAAGGAGAAGTGATGTAGTTTTAAGGTTTTGTAGGTGTGGGTGATGATGTGAATGAGAAAATGGAGAGAGGAAGGAGGTGTTTATGTAAGAGAGAGAGAGAGAGAGAAGGAATTTTGCATTGAAATTAGGGCCGGCCATATGCATTCCTAGGGATGGGGGAAGGATTTTTCATGAAGGAATGGGTGGCTAGGATGGGACAAATTTGAATGGAGGGTGTAGATGCGGTAAGGAGAAAAGTTAGAGTGTTGTACACATAAAATAGAGGGAAAACCTAGGGGGACCGGTCAACACATGAGGAGGGGGGTTCTTCATGGCTTGGCTCCAATGGGAGGTGGACACCTAAATGTCTATTTGCATAAAGCCCCTAATAATTGGGAAATTGCACAACAATGAAAATTAGGATTGGATGAGAAAAAATACCATATTTTGTGTGATGTAGTGGGTTAAAAGGGTGTATGGTATTTAGTATGAACCTTGAGTGTGTGTGGTGTTTAGTATAAACCTTGAGGGTGTGAGTAGGGCTTTGGGTTGATGTTGGGTCTAGTTTTGGGTTAGGTTGGGTCATTACACCAATTTAATTAAAATTAGTGTAAATGGTGTTCTTTAATTAATTGGAAGAGCATAGGGTTAAAATTGGGTATGAAACAAGTATCATGGACATAGTAGACTCGGAATAGAATATTGTCATAAATTGGGTTGTACAAAACGGGTCAAGGTTGGGTCTCCAATTTTGATTGGAACGGACAAAGATACAAAGTTGGATTTATTTGGATTTAAAAATAAACGTTTGTAACGAATATTGTGCGACTAAAATAAAGCACAGGAGAGGGTATTTATGAGTTACACAAAGGTCAGAATGGAAGGCTGGCACGTCTAAGAAAAGTGTGTGAAATTTGTTTGAAAGCAAATGCTAGTGTAGCGCTCCAAATATCGAAGCAACGGTAAGGTACACAAAGTGATACGAATATTGTGTACATTAATCTAAAATACTATGTTTTAATTATAAATGGCTCTAAACTAACCCTAGTCCCTCTATCTAAGCTAGGTAGACCTAAATTTGGTTGAGGAGTTTTATAATTTTGTTGAGGTAGATCTGAACCAGGCGGTCGACACTTCAAGTACTTTTGATAGGCAAAAAGTGAGCTGACTTGGTGAGTTGATCGACAATAATCCAGACGGCATCATTCCCCTGTTGCGTCTTCGGTAAACCAACAATGAAATCCATTGTTATATGTTCCCATTTTTACTCCGGTATAGCGAGGTTCTGTATCTCTCTGCCCGGCTTCTGGTGCTCGGCCTTTACCTCTGACAATCCATGCATTGCGACACGAATAGCGCCATATCTCGTTTCATGCCGTGCCACAAAAATATCGTACGGAGATCTCGATACATCTTTGTGCTACCCGGATGCGAAGTATAACTAGCATAATGGGCTTCCGTGAGTATCTCTTTTCTGAGGGCTGTATCGTTTGGAACGCATAATCTTTCCTTCACTCGGATCATCCCGTCCATGCCTACCGCAAAGTCGGTTGCCTTTCTTGCTGAGATAAGACCTTGCATCTTTTGCAGGAATAGGTCATCATTCTGAGCAGACTTGACCTTTTCCAATAAGTCAGGTTCGAGACGCAGCTGAGACACTTGCGTCCCCTTTTTGTATATGATTATAAGTGTAATGCCCAAAGCTTCTATATCCTGACGCAACTTGTCATCAATAGCCAAACTTCCAACAAATACTCAACTCAGTGCATCAGCTACAACATTGCCCTTGCCAGGGGTGTATCTGATCATCAAGTCAAAATTGCTAAGGAGTTCAAGCCAGTGTCGTTGACAAAGATTCAAATACTTTTGTGTATATAGATATTTTATACTTTTATGATATGTATAGATCTTGCATGGTATACCATAAAGGTAGTGGCTCCATAACTTCAATGCGAACACCACTACTGCGAGCTCCAAATCATGTGTTGGGTAATTCTTCCCGTGAGGCTTTAATTGCCTCGATGCAAAGGTTATTACTTTATCCCTTTGCATCAGGACACATCCCAATCCCTTGCCTGAGGCATCACTATATATATTAAAATCATCGGGTTCGTCTGGAAGGGTAAGAATTGGTGCTGAGACGAGGCACTGCTTTAACTCCATAAATGAAGCTTCAAAGTCGTTCGTCCACGCGAACTTTACTCCCTTTCAAGTGAGCTGAGTCAGAGGCAAGGCGATTCTAGCAAAATCTTTAATAAATCTTCTGTAGTAGCTTGCTAGACCAAGGAAACTCTGAATATCGCTAGCTGACTCAGGCCTCCTCCACTTCACGATGGCTTCTATTTTCTTTGGGTCCACTGAGATGCCCGTTGCAGAAATAATATGTCCGAGAAAGGATATGCTGTCCAACCAGAACTCGTATTTACTTAGCTTGGCATACAACTTATTGTCTCGAAGGGTCTGAAGCACCATCCGCAGGTGTCCTACATATTCATCCATATTCTTTGAGTACACTAAAATATCGTCTATAAAAACGAACACAAATTTATCGAGAAATGGTCGGAACACTCGATTCATCAAATCCATAAAAGCGGCAGGGGCATTTATCAGACCAAACGGCATAACAGAAAACTCGTAGTGTCCATAGTGGGTTCGGAATACAGACTTGGGCATGTCCTCAGGCTTAATTTTCAGCTGGTGGTAGCCCGAGCGAAGATCAATTTTCGAGAACACCGTTGCCCCTTGCAGCTGATCAAAAAGGTCATCTATCCTGGACAGAGAATACATGTTTCTGATGGTGACCTTATTCAGCTCCCGATAATCGATGCAGAGTCATAATATTCCATCTTTCTTCTTTACGAAGAGCACAGGCGCGCCCCAAGGAGACACGCTCGGATGGATGAACCCACGATCCAACAATTCTTGAAGTTGGCACTTTAACTCTTTCAGTTCAGCAGGGGCCATTCTGTACGGAGCTTTGGAAATCGGCTGAGTATTCAAAAATGTGTTAATGGTGAATTCGATCTCTCGGTCAGGTGGCATGCCGGGTAGTTCGCTCGGAAATACATCAGGGAATCCACAACGGAAGAAGACTCAACGTTTGCGTAATCCAACTGTGTCCTGAACCGACGCTAGGTATCCCTCGCATCCAAAGTGTAGCATCCGTCTAACAGATATCGCCGAAATCACCATGCAGGCCCTGGACGCATCAGTTGCTGGACTACTCGTGTAGCAGAATTCGGCTTCTCTAGGTAGGCGGAAGATGACTCATTTCTCTGCACATTTGATGGTTGTCGAGCAAGCGCCGAGCCAATCCATCCCCAAAATAATATCATAATCTCGAACATCTAGGACTAAAATATTGAGCGAGAGATTCCTTCCTCCGATACAGACGTAACCACCTTGGCATACTACACGGACATGTATTTTCATGTCCAACAGGGTGCTAACACTAAGGTCTAGATACAACAGTGTCATTTCTATATTGTTTTCCACGACAAAATTCATAGATATAAAACTATGCATTTCACCAGAATCAAATAGCACACGTGCATGTATGTTATTAAAAAGTAATATACCTGACACAACGGTGTCTGAGGCCAAAGCTTCTTCTCATGTCATAGTGTAGACCCGACCTTGAGCTTGGCGACGCGCTTGCTGAGGCGCATCTCGGTTGGTCTGGGGTGCAGGGGCAGGATTTCGATATTGAGGGCGGCATTCAGAGTAGATCGGACAGTCTTGCAGCTTATGATTTGGATCACCACAAATGAGGCAGAACCCATTCTTTCGGCGGCAAATATCGGTCGTGTGCCCTGGTTTCTTGCAAAAATTAAAAAAAGGTCTCTGGTGCCCAGGATTTTTAATACTTTGTAGCATTATTTCCTTTCTCGTTGCTATGACATTTCTGATTGGAAGTATGCACAGCGCCGATAGCAACATAAGGATACTGCAGTTCAAGAGAAAGAGCATGATTTAGGACTTTCCGCATAGTCTGGTACTGGGGAACGACCATGTGTGCATGGATGGCAGGACGTAGACCGCCTTCAAATCTTCTAGCACAACTTGTTGCATCAGGTAAATAGGAGCTTGCAAATTTGGCGGGCCGGTTGAATTCGGCAGAATACTACTTTACTATCATGCTGTCTTGCAGTAGTTGCACGAACTCGTTCTCCTTCTAACGATGTATGGGAGGGGGTATTAAATCCTCGTCAAACGCGCCACGGAAGGTAGCCCATGCGATCGTCTCTTCTTCATCGTCAAGTGGAAGAGATCTTTGATGCACGTCCCACCAATCGTGCGCATTCAAGCGAAGCTGTAGTTGGGCACACGCGACACGCTTTTGCTCGGGTACCTCTAGAAGTTTAAAATGATCCTCAAGTTTGGCCAACCAATCTAGAGCCACGATTGGATCCTCAGTCCCTTTAAACGGTGTGTTGTAGACCTTCTTGAAGTCGGCAAAGTCCAAGGCAGTCACATCCTTCTTTCTTGGAGTTTAAGGCATCTCGACTTCAAGCACGGGTTGCTCCACCGGTGTCGCTGCTGTTGCCGCGGACTGGTTGGAGTCCAAAGTCTGCACGATCTGTTGTAGGGTATCCACCTTCTTTTGTTGGACTGAGAATCGGGCTTCTATATTGTCTTGGAACTTGCCCTATCTCTGTTCCGCTCGCTTCTCAGCCCGTTCATAACGAGCCTCATCCCTTTGTTGGTTAGCCTCTAACATCCGTATTATCGGTTGATTGGGATCGACACGAGACATGGCTCGCTGGCTCCGAGAACTTTCTGAAGTGCCGGAACTACTTTCTTGGACTTGTGTCTCACCCGACACTAGCGATGATGCTTGTGCTTGTGCCATTCCTTCAAAAGGAGGTAAATTACATCAGGATCATAATATATTATGGACTCATTGTATGAACGTATCTCATTTTGGCCTAACAAGTTCAAGAGTTTGCATAGGGATTAGATCGTTAAAGGAACTTTTCCAACACGAGGGTCAAAGGAACTTGAAGCTGTGCTCTGATACCAATATGTCATGCCCCGATTTCGTAGAATCGATTGTCGTCCCCCGGGCGTGAGGCCGTGCATGCCTAGGTTGCACATCGCACAAGGCTAAGGTATTTTTGCATAACGAGCACATATTCAGAGTACGCAGATAAATTAAAAACACAAATTTGAAACATAGAAAAGTTTTCTTTATTGATATATGAACATCTATTTACAAACCCTTGAACGAGTCAGAAGGTTGTCGCACGGGCTTACAAAAGTTGACACAAAATGAGATAGCTGTCATGTACATTATATCCTTTACTAGAAATTCAAAATAAGGGACGTCCAGGCGGGACAATAGCTTTTCCTCTGAGCTGCATGAGTTATGTTTGCTTGATCCTTGGTCTTCAAAATGCTTCAAAATAGGACACGATCAGGATGCGCTGACAGCTGGACTGGATTTGACATTGACTTCAGCTCCTCGCAGGATCTCCTTGGTGCGGGGAACCTGTTTCAATGAGGGTCAGTACATTAAAATATACTGGTGAACGCGAGCTAACCCAACTATACCAATCAACACATTGTTTATATGAAGCATACATATTATTTGTGGTCTTTCTATCTTGTCTTAGTTCATTTTACAAACAAGCAGTATATATAGAAACCACTGAAATGAACTTGCCACCGTTCGGTGACTTTTATCTGCCCGTCTGAACCACCTGCACAATACTTACCATGTCCTTCCCTGCCACGAAGACATAAGTTAGCTTGCACAGGTTTAAATATATATGGCGATCACTGGCAAGATGCCATAAAGGACGAGTTATAGTACAAGGATAAAATGATATGCAATGCAATGAACATGGACATTGCAGGCCATTAGTCCCTTTGAACATGCGACTATCATAGAGTTTCGTCCGGATCGGATCGGTGCTAGTGCCCCAGCAACCGTCCGCAGGAACCATTTACCTTGTGCACAAGTTGTCCGTGATCAAACGACGTCTATACTAAGTTATCAATTCATGCAAATTTGAGGCAACATAAGTACAAACAAGTGGCATTGCATGATTCATTTTGCATAGTCTCTCTGAACAATTTATTGCATAATATAATGTGTTCCATACTTAGCACAATTTTACAAGAAATATGCATTTCTAACTAAAATTGAAGCATGTATAGAATATTCTAAATGAACTAGTACGCAATAAGATAATCGTTCACTAGTTGATTGACAAGCATAAAGTATTTCAAGTCTATTCCTTTTTATCTTGACATCTTTTAGTTATTACTTGGTATCGTTTGATCGGGGCAAGCAAGAATGCAAGATTTTTAGGTGTGAAGACTTGGAAGAAGGGTCAACTGAATCGAATATAAGCCACTCACAAGTTATTTGGAGAGAAAGGAAAGAGGTGCTTTAAGACTCCGCTCGCACGTCGCCTACTACACGTTCACCTACATTGCCATGAACAACTGATCAATACCTCTTCCACCCTTTCCAATCTCGGAATTGAAGTGTAGTTCAACGAACGAAAATAATGAAATCCATCGAAACCGTTCAAGAAAATGCAAACAAATCCGAAAACTAACTCAAAGCACGAAAGCAACAAAGCGACAGCGAAAGCTAGGTAAGAAAACTTACAGCGGAGATGTCCCTCTTGACTCTGCCGCTAAGTCCATCCTGGGGGCAAATTCCACTGAATATGGGAATCCATTCCAAAGAAGTAAATCCATAAAGAGGATAAGATATTGTTTTAATCTATCCTGATCGAACGATACCGACTTGTATTTCTTAGCTGCACTCCCCGAATAGGGGGAACGGGGCACCACAACCGCCCCCAAACATTATTCTCAGACGGCAATAACCTCTCTCCTATTTTCTCTTCTGAGCTTTAATATCATTCAATACTGCATCCAACTCTCTACAATGAACATCGATTTGTCCCAATTTACATCTTTTCATACTCTAGATGTCCCAAGTGACATCAAAAGCAAAGAACAGATGATCCCTGATCTCATCCTATTTTCGCATAAGCAACACTTCATGTCCTCATTGTGGATGCCAAAATTGCTCAACCTGTCTCGGGTAAGAAGCCGATTCCTGATCACTTTGTATAAGCACAACGACATTTTGACTGCAACCCCTTTGGTCCAAACCACCTCTGCCCAATCAACCTCCTCATGATCGGTCCGTATTTGATTCATGGTTGTAATGAACTTGAAAGTGTCTTTTCTATGTCTGCCCAATGTCACGCCCCGATCTCCCACAGGCAATCGGCCGTTTCCACTATGCGGGAATCACCCTCGCCAGCGCTCCCGCGGAACGATCGCTTAACCCATCCGGGCGTGATGCCGCACGAGCGTGAGCCACGCCCGTGCAAGGCCATGGTTCTTTGGCTGGCGGTAAGAGTTCTAAGCCACAGAGTCGCACAGATTATCCGAGTGCAGCGGAGTCATGAACGCATAGTGATTAAGTAACGGGTTCTCTGAGTTGACAAATATAGCGGAAGTATTGAAACACAAGTTGAAGTAAAGCAAGCTCTTTTATTGATATGAACATGTGTTACAGGCGGCGTATAGCCGAGATTACAAGTCGCTCAAGCCTCTCTCTCTGAAACAGTAAAAACGTGCCAAGTGGCTACAATTATGGAATGATTATAGAGGCGATGTTCAGGCGATGTTCACAACTTATGTCTTGTATATGTGCTTCAGTTCCGGACGCACCGTTGCTTCAGAGTGAAGTCCATGCCTTAGCACGCACGTTGGAGGCGTCCGCACCGAACGAGGTTCTCCCGTACCCTGCATACAAACTGGTGGATTATCAGTACATTGAATGCACTGGTGGGGAAGCTACTCGCCCGCTCGACAAATCCAAACACGTAATACAGGTTCCGTGCACAACTATTAAGTTGTCTTTCTAGTTGTCTTAGGATCAGTTTCATGCAAATATTGAATAGCCTAACGTGTCGGGCAGTGCGCCGTGCGATGTTTGAGGAAACACGGCGAGACTTACCAACTTACCATCTCCTTCCCTGTCCAAGGCAAACATGTTAATTCATGCACGGGCAAGTATAAACATTCAGGAGGCAAGCATATGCAAACACGAGGGTCATTTTAACAGGATCGTTCAGATGTTTATTTGTTCTTGATGCGATGCAGTGACTCGCACGCGGATAGCCGCTAAGCGAGGATGACTTATCTATATGAACAGGAGTCGCTGGCGGAGCCATTACTGGACGTAGTCGAGGACAAGGATAGCATGCTACGCGTATACACGAGGCACACGAACACGATGCGTTGTAAGCTATCCTCCCTGCACACGAGACTACACACGAGCTCCATCCGGACCGGATCGGCCCCAGTGCCCCGGTGACCGTCCGTGGAACTAGTCCGCGACATGCAAGTCAGGGTTAAACCAGTCTCAGGCAACACGATTATTTGACCAATCTCAGGCAACACGATTATTTGATTTACACACGAGCACACGACAAGCAGTAATGCATGATTCATTTAGCTATTGGATACGCACAGTCTCCTGGGCTGCTGTAAGCCCGCACACGAGGAAGACTTGCAGGGAGATCCAAATACCTGAATGAGTCTTGCCACTGGAGTATGGTTCTTTTACTTGACAGGATGCAGTCCCCTGGATCGGGAACTGCCTTGGTGACCTAACGGTCCCAGATACTTGCAGGTTCATTCAGGCACGGAACGACTACGTAGTAGTCTCCCGGGGTTTGGATGAAAACATGGCAACATTACAAGCAGACAAGCATGCGTTACTAAGGAACATAAGCAGGCACGTTGCTCGGACCCGAAGGTAAGCCGAGAGATAAAACCGTTAAGGGACTTAGCATGCGAGGGTCTGAATATAAGCAGTATTCCAATTTCCATGTTCTAGCAAGCAATACAAGTTGGGATTATTTCCTTAGCTAGGTGCGTTGGATTTATTAGCATGCAGGGGTGAATCATCTAGCGACTAGCATAAATATTCCAGATTTTATGTGTGCTGGCTAAGCAAAGACGAGTTCACCGTAGCCACCCACCTTAGCGATGATTCGCCTCGGTAGAGCGATACGTCAAATGAGCCTCTGTAAGTCCAAGCCGGATTCCTGTAGGGACAAGTCTGGATATCTTTTGCTTCTCGTTGAGGCAAGGCGGGTCGGGACAGTTGCACTATTGCCGTTTGAATCGGCAGTCCGCTTGAGCGGAACGGGGTGTTACACCCAGGTCCAGTAATCCCCTATCACTTGTCTATCAATCTCCATTGTCCGGATATCTTCTATATAGACCGCCTCGATCAAATGGCCCTGGATCTTCCACTCTTCTTTCTAGATAAGCCAGCTAACCATATCCGTAGAGCCTATCAGCTCATAAACATGCCATCCCTCCCTCTCAATCAGGCTAGTGTGTCCAATCCAGGGGTCATGCCAAATGCTTGTTTGGGCCCCAGACCCTATGACTCTCGTCAATTTACCCTTAGCCTTTCTTCTCGTCCTCAGCAAAGCTTTAACGGTGACGGAGAGGTTGTTATTACTACTAGCTGACCAAAAGTTCCCCTTCGGAAAGTATATTTCCTTGATCCATTCGGCCCACAGACTTACCATTTATGAATCTCCAGAACAATTTGAGATATGCAGTTTGTCATGCCCCAGTCCCAAAATATGTAGGACCAGGAATACGTAAGCATGTCAGTCGTCTGTATATGATAACTCCAATATATTGATACCATAATACACACATATGCTGTAATATGAATATTAACTCACATGTGGTATATATATTGTTACAAGTCACAGGGCATAACTAGATCTCATCCACAGAATCAAATAACCAATCAACTATATAACTGAATCAAGTATAAAATGCTTGATAAGAACAAGTAGTTGGGTAGAGACAAATCCACTACCAAACTAGAATATAAGAGGAACAAATAAGTACATCTAATGATCAATGAGGCTCGAAGAGAAGACCTCCTCGAAAGAGAGATAAGTAGCAAGTCCTGATCCGTGCTCCTGCGAATAGTCAAGATCGTCTACACCTGAAAAGGGACCAGGTCCTCAGAGGAACGTAACAAGATATATAGAAGCATGCCAATTGAATACAGTAAACATGCATAATAGATAGAAAATATATAAGTACGCTGTACTAGACAATCTATATGAAAATGCATAGTGAGGACAATTATTTCGACGTATAGGTAGGTGTAGGATACTCTATCTATTCTCACAACTCACACACACGTCCATGAACATCAGAAGTCGTCATATCGCGAGGGTAGCGACCATCGTGATACCAGAAGCCGACATACCGTGAGGGTAGCGACCATCGCGACACAACTCTTGTAGTGCGTGCTAGTTACTACGGTTTACCAGAGTGGGTAGCCCATACGCCTACTGATTGTCTTCCCCTCCCATGATACTATGTGTCAAGTGTGTGTCAACATATATATAGTATATAATTATAATTGAAAGAAAATACATATATAATGAATATATAAAATATAATAAGCATGCAAGTACTATAAGCAATTTGACAAGGTATCTTACCTGGCAAGAAAGCTGCAAAGCGTAAGCATCCAGACGTCAGGCACAAGGGATCAGAAACTATGGCATCAGAATGAACGTCTCCGGATGTTGAAATAAATATCATCAACATTCCCAAAATAAACGAGATAGCTAGAAAATACTACCCTTTCGTCCAATTTGGACACAGGGGCAAAACGATAATTTTAGGTCAAAGTAGGGTCCACATGTGGCCCACTTTACACCAAAAAGTGTGCCAGAGGTAAAGGTATCTAAATGGGATAAATTATAGGTCAAACAAATTCTAAACGTCAATACAAGCTCAACGGTATGTCCAATTTTGGATTCCGGTGAGCCGATCACATATTCGTCCTTCAAGTCAACCGTGGGGCCCGTAAATAGGCGACGTGGTCAACTGTCTCAGAATCGCATGAAACTTGGGTCACAGGACCAGCGTGATACCACGAATCCATTGGTACGAGTTTTGTCGTATTCTGATTAGCATACACAAAGTGGGGTGGTATTTTGTAAAAGTCGGGATACGGGAACTTTTTACGGATACGGGTTAATTTCGACGCGAACACACGTCCGAATCAACTTTCGTGAAAGCCCACACGTCAGGATATACCATACGCGCCTTTTGGTATAATTAGTACGTGACGAGGCGGTCCCGTTTGGCGGAGCGCACTCCGTATCATAAAATTTTAGTTTTAAAGTATCAAGTTTTTAGTCGTTTTGGAGGTCGAATAATTTAACAATTAAAGCAAACTAGTAAAAAGTAAAAGAACAAAAATATTTTCGATTATATAGAGAAGAAAACCCTTTAATTAGATTTTAAAATTATTAAACAGGTTGGTGGCAAATTGGGGGTGAACATGGGGGTTTGGGTTGAAGTTTCCGAACTATTTTGGTCAATTTTTCGGTCATTTTTCGGTCGATTTTTTGACCAATTCGGGACACGAAAACTCGTCCCGCTTGAATAAAAATCCTAGAAGGTTAGGTTGTGAACGTACACGGACAAACCGCTCAAGAAAAGGACGAGAGATGAGAGAGATATGTCACCTTGAAGAGGGGCTCGAGACTGCGGCTGCTGTGCACGCGCGCGGTGCGCGGACGACGCGGACGGACGGCGCAGGGCGGCGGCGGCGGTCGGTGCGGCGTCAGGGGGGGGGGAGTCGGCGTTGTGGTTAGGGTTAGGGTTTATGTTTTGAGTTGGTTTATATATATATATGTGTGTGTGTGTGTGTGTGTGTGTGTGTGTGTGTGTGTGTAGACCGAGAGAGAGAGGGATGAGGAGAGGGAATCGGCTGAGGGGTTGTGTGGGTTGTTGGGTTCGTATGGGGGAGGGTAGGTTGTTAGTTGTTATCTAATTTAGGTTTATTTAGGATTTAGATTAAAGTTATTTTTTTTCTTTTCTTTTTATTATTATTATTATTAATATTAATATTAATATTAATATTGTTGTTATTATCATTATTACTATTACTATTACTATTACTATTACTATTACTATTATTATTATTATTATTATTACTATTACTATTATTATTATTATTATTATTATTATTATTATTATTATTATTATTATTATTATTGTTATTACTATTACTATTATTTTTATTATCAATTAATATTATTATTACATATTTATTAACATATACTCAATTATATAAATGAAGAAAAATCCAAAAATAATATTGCACACAAAATAAATTCTAGAAAATTTACTTTATGAAGCTATAAATAAAATACCACACTCAAAATATTTTATGTAATATTTTGTAATTAATAATTAGGTATTTCTCTTGTCATAATAAATCAAATAATTATATGTAAAAACCTATTTTTTAAAATTTTTAAAAATGAATTTTTGGATTTTTCTGTAATTTTAAATTAATTATTATAAATGTCCTTCAGGAATTAATATTTTTATGTATTAAATTAAGTATTAAAATATTACAAAAATTATATTTTTGGGTGTATAATTAATTATTGGATGTTGTATAATTTTCTTGAAATTTATTGGGCCAAAAAACTACTTTTTAAATAGCTAAAAACCATTGTCCTAATTAAACCAGAATAAACCGGATTTAAACCAACCCGAACCGAACCGAACCCAACTAAACCCTATTGAACCCAACCTAAACCTAATGGGTCGGGTCCTACCCGACCCGAACCGCTGACCCGCTTACCCGACCCGCCCCTAACCCAGATCCCAACCCTCTCCCCCACGATCCCCCGGTCCCCCGACTCCGCTGGCACGACCCCATCGACTCGACCCTGCCTCACGCGCACGACCCCACGACCCCCGCTCCGGCCTCCCCGTTCCACCGCCTCTCCCCCTTTCCTCTCCTATTTAAACCCCCAAGCCCCCGTCAACCCCACAACCACCGCCATCTCCCCGCTGCCACCACCATCACGATCACTCCCCCTCCGGCGACTCCTCCGACTGACCCCGAGCCCCCGCCGCCGAGCCCCGCTGCGAACACCCTCCCCGAGCGGTGCAGCAGACGCATCAGCCTCAGCAAACGCCGTCGCCGTCGCCGTGCCCCGCCGCGCCGCCCCTGTCACTAAAAAGTCAGCGAGATATCCCTCTTCTAGCTTGCATAACTCCCTGTACATTGATCCATTTTTCGTTCTATCAAATCCTGTACGAAGACCTCGTGACCCTCTCGAACCCCGTGTAATTCATTTGGGGTATCGCGTCTTGTGTCGGTCGCAAACCGCAAAGCAAAAATGGGAAAAATAACCCAATTTTTGTGATTCAGAAACCGTCCCGAACTCACAAGTTCACGGCCATTTTACTCCCAAACTGTTTAATATTTTTGAATTATGTTTGAATAGTATATTAGATAATATAATTGAGATTAAGACCTGTAATTAGTTTATTTTAGTTTGTTGTGTGTTGTGTTTTATTTGCTGGTAAAATCGACCAAAAACTTGGTTTTTTAATCCTGAATTTTTCTGAAACTGGGTGCGTCCCGCTAAACGAGGCGACTTGGTCGTGTGCGAATTTTACCGAAAGATGCGCATCGTCAATGCAGACGTGTAAGATTTCGCGAAAGTTGATTTGGATGTGCGTGCACACCAGAATCAACACATATCCGTCGAAAAAACCCCGTATTGGGTCTGTTCTGAAACTCGTTGTAACTTTGTGTGTGCTTATCATTTCACAATGAAACTTGCGCCATTAGATTCATAGCATTACGCTGGTCCTGTGACCAAAGTTTGGTTCGATTCTGAAAACGTTGACGAAACCCCGTATCGTGGGCCCCACGGCTCCACTTGACGTATGATTTTGTGATCGGCTCATCGAAATTCAGTTCTGGACATTTTGTTGGGTTTGTATCACCGTTCTGGACTTGTAGACATTAAGTTTGACGAATTTGGAGAACTTTGTCTCTGGCACACTTTTCGGTGTGAAGTGGGCCATATGTGGACCCCGCTTTGACCAGAAACTGTCAATTTTGTCCATGTGTCTAAATTGGACTTATGGGTAGTCAATCCTAGCTATTTCAAATCTTCTGAGAATGATGGTAATATTTATTTCAGCATCCGGAGGAGTACCTGAATATCTTGTTGTTACCGGAGCAATTGAAGGAGTTCAAACCCTAGGCAAGTGTACCTTGCCAACTTGCAGTGATTCCTGTTATAGTATTTACTTGAGTTCTTTATACATATATATATATATATATATATATATATATATATATATATATATATATATATATACTCTTGATATATTTGTTCAACCTAGGACCGTGTGACATTGCTTAGCGTCCGGATAATATTCGGGTGTCAACGTCGTACACGGAGTTGTATAACGTCACCTAGAGAATTGATATCGCGATCCTATATATCTTCGTGTTTGCTTGATCAAGTACGTCATACCATAGGACACCTGACACTATTCATGAGACAGAATCTTTCTGAACTATTCATGGTGATTCTGTGTAGGTTACAGGATTCGTGACATATATCTTATCTTTGCATAGCTATCATTATGACTCACTGCATTAGCTAGAGGCCATGATCTTGCGTGTTATGGACATGAGACATGAGATTACATTGGGTGGGGAGAGTCTTACCATGCTAAAGGCTGATTATATATATATATATATATATATATATATATATATATATATATATATATATATATATATATATATATATATATATATATATTACATTACTCGAGGTGCCTTAGACTCTGTCTTTGGCACATTTACTGGCCCTTCGAGAAATGAATGCTGCTATGGGTTTCCCCGAAACAGAGCCAATAGTAGTTTCATCCTGAGTATGATTAATGCTCTCATTTGCATATTACATAGCTGGTTACATAGTTTTCCCTGCTGATATATTTTTATATACTGCATTTATTTTGGCATGTTGTTTCTTGTACCTTGTTACGTCCCTCTGAGGACCTGGTCCCTTGCCAGTTTTGTAGCATAGACCGTTGTGGAGCCTGCTTGGAGTTGCTGATGTGTGTTGCTTAGTCTTGCAGGAATTGGTGCCAGGTACTTATATCATTTCTTCCGGAGTTATGGTTATTATTCATATTGTTTATTCATCTACTGATATAGCCTAGTTTTATAGACTCGTATTCCTTTCTCGAGTCTATTCGAGCATATGTGTTACTGGCGGTCGACTTTAGCACATGTAGCTCATTTTTGTATATTCTGACCATTGTGGATTGAGGCATAGATGTTTATATTTACTTGATTATGTAGATAGTGACCATTCTAGTACAGCTTATACGTATTCGAGTTGAACCGGAGTCTGGTCGAATGCGTAGCTGGCATGTTACGTATTCCTAGTCCTACGTATTTTGGAACTGGGACGTGACATTATATTATCTAATTAACTAAGTAATTAATTAAATGGTTATCCACAAAACAGGTAATAGTAAATAATATGCACATCTTACAAAAAGAAAAAAATTGTCTAACTTGGCGTGGAAAATTATGTGATGCTAATTGTAGGAAGTTTGGATTAGAAAAATAACTATAATTAAGTTACATATATAATATATAAATACTTAACACTTAATCTAGGGTTGTTACACTAATTTTATACTAATGCCAAGAGATCAAATTTCTGTGCCACGAAAAGATCCTACAAGTAGTGTCTCCTGTGTAGGCTACTTTATATGATGGGCGATACAGGTTTTACGGCCACCCTATATTATTAATATCCACACCATGGTGAAGTATCCTGATTAAATTATTGGATTTTAATTAATTTGAAAAAAAACCTAAAATAAATACAAAAAATACAAAATACACACAAGATACCTATTTTTAGGTGAGGGGGTTTACAATCTACCCAACTTACAATAATTTCGTCCTCGAAATTAACACTAACCCATATTCGTAATAAATCGCAATAGCTATTAACACCTCGTTGCTAGCTAGCAGCGCCTCCTAAAAGGTTATGGTCAACCATCCTAACACCTTTCTCCCTTATTGTCTGTACATTATTCTTTTATCCTCTAACTCATCTACACTACACAACTTACAAGAATTCTACTAGTAGTCAAAGTCTTTTGAGGCTATTGTCTAGGTGGTAAGACAAATTTTATTCATTGGGTCAAAAATTTTGGGATACTTGTCTGGAATCGCATAACCATGATTTTTCTCTGTAACCGTCAAGTATCGTAGTCTAATACTGTCACGCCTCTTGGCCAGTATATCTACAATTTAATTTGACTACTCTACTATAATGGTCTAGCTACAGCTGTCGCTACCTTGCTAATGATTTATCATAGTCAGCAGTTCGTAACAAGTGCCTTCAACTCTTTCCTAAGCTTAGTCTAAGTTTTAGGACAACAATTAAGGTCTTGACTAACTTTATAAAACTATTAGAAGTATGAACTATTTCAACAATCCAACTAATTTCTGTTAGACTAAAGGATGCAACTCAAGGTTTAAAAATAATAAAAGAATACATATATTGTTATAGTACATATACATAAGGGTTATCATTAACTCATCTTTTTAGTTATTAATTATTACTAACCCATTTATGTTTTAACTAACAAAATAAAGGGTGAGGTTGAAGTAAATCAAATAATTCATGATGGCACGAAAAGATGTAACTACGATAGGGAGAATTAAGCATGGGACAAGGAATGGATATGGAAAAGAAGATGAGCAACCCAAGAGGACGAGATGGTGATATGAGAGAATACTACTACTGCTACTCGTGTCATCTATTAGTATCGTGGGTATATCATCTAGTTCAGTCGCACCCTCCACCTTAGCTATTAAGACCACAAATGTGTGGTTGAGCTCCTTCAGCAGTTTACCAGAGATAAAAAAAATCTCTCACCGCATCCAGGACGTAAACCTTAATCATCTCCCAGTGTTTCTTGAAGAAGGCCGCCCCAAAGCCATCTGTTCCTGGCGATTTTGTAGGGTCTGCATTACTAACAATAGAATGTACCTCTTCCATCGAAACCGTTGCCCGTAAAACAACATTACCTCGTCGAGAGACCATCTTCTTAAAATCAAAGTGTAAAAATTTGTTTGAGTCGGAGATCTGGTTGTAGAGGTCCCAAAAATATCGTACTGCCTCATTTCAGATACCCTCATCCCCAGTAATGAGAATTCCATCAGGATCAAGCAATCCGTGTATGGTATTCTGACTTTGTCTATGTCACTACCATATTTTCTAGGAAAGGGTATTTTAGTCATTTGGTAATTGATTAAATATTGTGCATGTTAAATTTTTATTTATTGTATTATTTATTTATTATTAGCATGTTAGATTTATTTTTGGACTTGTGTTAGTGGAACTAACTAGTTTAGTTTAGACTCATGGACCAACATTTAATTCTAGTTAGAATTGAGCCCAATAATTAGAAGCCCAATTATTAGGAGGATGATTAATTATGTTAAACCATTAGACTAGAAGCTTTCCTCCTTAATTAATTTCTTCATGAGAGGCCCCAAGGGATATTTTAGACTTTACATAGTAGCTTGAGGGAGGGGGCAAGTGAGACCTATATAAGGGGGATGAAAACTTTCTCTCTCTTCATTTTTCATACCAAATCTAGATCTAGAATTTTCCTCAACCAAATTCCACCAAATCCCTACCAAATTTTCACCCAATTATTTCCCAAATCACCATTGGAGGCTATTAGAGCATGGATCTATAAGAAGGAAGCATAGATCTACAAGGAGAAAGCATGGATCTACAAAGGGGAGCAAGAATTTACAAGTTGAAGGCCAATTTCACCAATTTTGGAGATTTTATTGGAAATCCATCTCCCAATAGGTACAATTTAATTTTTCCCCTTAAATTAGGTTCTAAATCTAAGAATTAACCATGAAAAATTAACCCATATGTATAGGCTACCCATAGGATTTGGTTTTGTGTTTATAGGAGGCCTATTGAGAAAGTTATGGTACTTTTTATGTCAATTTTGGAGGAATTCCGAGATTGATATTTGTCGTGTGTGTCAATTGGTCCTATAGATCAATTTGGCATGTGCTTGTGTGTTTGGGGCTAGTGTCGTGTCCATAATTGGGTACGTGTAGGTCGTATCCCATCAATTTGGCGATACGTGTTGATTTGGGGGTTTTTCCTCCGACACGGGACTTTGTACATGTCATATTTTGACACGGACAAGTAGATCTATATTTGACTCTTCATATTGTTCATAGATAATATACATGACCTATTCGTGTCCTTCGGGGTACGTTTGAATGTGTGGTGGACTCGTGTCGCATGTGTATCCTAAATCTAGTGGGATACGGTGTGTTACTCTCCATATGTTTGTGCAAATTATATGTAGATCTATTTATTGTGTTTTTAATTCATGGAGGATGTAATATATATATATATATATATATATATATATATATATATATATATATATATATATATATATATATATATATATATATTATGGTATATATAATTATGCTTCTTGTGTCTTAGATCTATGTATTTATTATGTATGTTGTAAGTAGCTATTCTTATATATGTATGTATAATTATATATGTTAGCATGTAAATAGATATTATGAGTTGTTATAATTATAATTATATAATGTGTATGGTGAATAATTATATGTACGTATATGTGTGTGTGTGTGTGTGTGTGTGTGTGTGTGTGTGTGTGTGTGTGTGTGTGTGTGTGTGTGTGTGTGTGTGTGTGTGTGTGTGTATATATATATATATATATATATATGTTTTGGGTTATATATATATGTATTTATATATATATATATATGGTAGATATATATATATGTTATTATATATATATATAGCTTTTCAGCGACAGCAGTTAGCGACAGTTGCAGGAAACTGTCGCTGAAACAACAGTGTATCAGCAGAGTATCAGAAGCTTCAGCGACAGTTTTTAGTGACAGTGCAGAAAACTGTCACAAAAACTGCAGTGTATCTATATACACAGTAGCTTCTGCGACAGTAGATAGGGGCTTTTAATGACAGTTTGGCAGTTTTATATATTAGATATTTATATATAGATAGATATATATATGTATATATATATGGTAACTAATATATACGTATATATGTTCCTAATTTTCTAAAAAAAAATTAGTATACTATATGTATAATATATTTAGTTGTAGCATAATATTATTGGAATAGTTAGTATATTTTAGTTATCTATTGTTATGAGTATCTTTAGTTATATATATTATATATTTGTAGGTATGTATGTATGTATGTATGTATGTATGTATGTATGTATGTAAGTATATATGTATTAGTATTTAGTGTGTAGTTGGTAGTTAGTATTTATTCTATTTAGTACATATTAGAAGTTATATTGGATTGATATATGTAGTTATTGATGGGTAGTTAGTACATATATGAAGTTTTGGCAATTACCTTGAGATACCAAGGTAAGTATCAAGATATACCAAGGTATGAGTAGTAGGTATTGGCATAGTAATAGGATAGTTGTTAACTAGTTATGGGTGGGTATTAGGTGACTAAAATAAGGTATATAGTATTGTATAAATACTAAATACATGGTAGTTTATAGTTATAGTTGGATAGTTAATATTTATATACTAGAGTGACATTACCTTGAGATATCAAGGTAAATGCCAAGGTATTAAGGATACCCAAGGTATTGGGTTTGGGTATCAAGATAGAGGTTTAGTATTGCGATACCAAGTTGGTTCGAAACCAAGGTATCCATTTAGCATTTGTAATTAGGATTTTATATATATAATATTATTTGATATGTACATATGTGTTATATTTATCCTTTGTTTGCATATCCTGAGATACGGTATCTTAGTATCCTAAGATGTAGCTTGTATGGCCTAGATTCATAGGGTGTGAGCCCAATATCTTTGAGTTAAACTCGTGCAACATAGAAATAGCTAGTTTGACTAAGTTTGACTAGTTTGGCATAGAGTTGACCTAGTTTGACTATTTTGACTTAGAAATGGCTTGTTGACCTAGATGTTGACTAGTTTATCTTAATTTCTTTATAGAACCTTGTATTAATACAATATTCTATATATAGGTCTGTGTGATACCAGTTTGGACAGTTTGACATACATTGCTCTGGACCACAGGCGAGTACATTTCTCTGATTGTTTTCAATTCATAATATTGTATATATACATGTTCTAGAATTGTATACATTGATTCCCGACACAGTGATTTCACGGACTGGTGCTATATGGATCCCGTCAGGAGGTGTTATCCCCTACCGTGTGCAACGGGTACCCAGTCACATGTATTTCATCGTATGCATCGGGTATTGACTTTCATGTGCTTCTTGTGCATCCATTATTTCGTGTGCTAGTGTGACTATATCATGATCATGTACATAACGTGTCATGATTGGATCCATGAGTATTGGTTGGGGAGGGGGAGTAGGAGTTGGTTATGTGATCAAAGCCCTCTTGATCTCATGTGCATGTCGATTATACACCTCACGTATAATGGAGTTACCTTTATACCTCATGTGCAACCTAAGCCGATCACATAACGAACTTGCACTCTAAATAACATAGCTAGTATTCTTGTTTTCTACTTGCAGTTTATTTTTCGTATTTACTTTTTAGTTCTTATTGTGCTTATTGGCTGTTCTTCCTGTATTGTACATTCTTATTACTTGTGCATCTTGTATCCTTTTTCTATTGCTTGTTATATATGCTCGATTATGTTATTGGAACTGCTTTCAGAGGTATGTACTTTGTTTCATTCCTGATTGAAAAATATTTTTTAGAGGATCTGAGAGATTGGTGTCCAACATACCATGGACTTCGACTTATAGATGGTGCAGACTTGAACCCACTAGTTCTGGAGTGATTATCGGGAGGTTTATCCGGATCACTAGTTTTTATAGATAGTTTCTTTAACATTTTGGTACTGGATTTATTTTCGGCATATAGTATGAGATTGGATATTGTTTCTATTATTGTTTATATATATTGAATGGATAGTTATGTTAGACTTCCTTGATATCTTCTCATGCTTTAGAATGTGATTGAGTTTGTGTTGAGATATTGTTGGCAGATTTTATATTATTATGAAATATTTAGATAGTATAGTTAACCAAGACAGCGTTCTACCATCGATGCTGTGGCATAGGCTGGGCATTGTTTCGGACTTGCATCCCTACACCGGGTGCGGGTTGTGACAGTCTAGCATTGACAGTAGCGTAGAAGAATTTAGAAAACCTATCTCCATCTATGAGCCAGCTGCATTGAGCTCTTTGTCTGATCTAGACCTCATCTAAGAATGTATCATTGCGCAGACGATCTTGATGGACTACCTCCTCTTCCGTGAGGGAAGGATTAAGCGGGTCTAGCTAAACTCTCATTTGAATGTCAACCATCTTGTCCTCCAGTTCTTGGAGAGGAGTGAGAGGTATGCCTTTATTCCAGGCTTTGAGAAGGCCTTTAATAGCTTTCAACTTTTGAACCATCTTGTGTCACGCCCAGTCCCAAAAATACCGAGGGACTAGCCACGTGGCAATGGCCATCAGCACAACTCCAATGGGCAAACCCAATTTAATGGATCCGTTAGAGTGTACTTAAGCTGTATACGAATATAATGGTCTACGAAACATATCAGATTCTAATTCTAATCTCATCCACAGAAAGTAAATACAAATCAAAATGTCAGACTAATCAAAAAGAAATATAATCCACCAACAAGTCTCAATAAAAAGTGTCTCGGGAAAGAACCTGATAATAAGTTTAATACAATAATCCAAGAGTCATGATATAGAGTATCTAGAACAGAAATGACTTAGTATATAACAAAATACTCAAGAGAATTCCTCTGGCAAAACCTCGTTCTCTAGTGCTAGTACTGCTCCAGTGTCTGATCATGTACCGTATACCTCGGGGTAGATCTCCTCTGCTATACTTGGGGACATAATCCGGATCCAGGTCCTCAGGGGATATAGCAAGGTACAAGAATAACTCAAGCCAAATAAAATACAGTAAGTAAAAAAATAGATCCTCAGGGTAAGCTGTGTAACCAGCTATGCGAAATGCAAATGAAAGAATTAATCATACTCAGGCTGAAACTACTATAGGCTCTGTGTCGATGAAACTCATCGCATCATGTAATAACTCGAAGGGCCAGTACGTGTGCCAAAGCTCTGGTCAGAGACTAAGGCACCACCAGTAATGTAATATATATATATATATATATATATATATATATATATATATATATATATATATATATATATATATATATATATATATATATATATATATATCATAATCAGCCTTTAGTATGGTAAGACTCTTCCCACCCAATGTAACCTCACGTCTCATGTCCATAACACGCAAGATCATGACCTCTAACTAGTACAACGAGTCATAATGATATCTCTATATATGCAAGTCTTATGTCATGAATCCTGTGAGCCTATACTGAATCACCATGAATAGAAAGATTATGTCGCATGAATAGTGTCAAGTGTCCTATGGTATGACGTACTTGGTAAAGCAAGCACGAAAATATAGGATCGAGATATCAACTCTCTAATTGACGTTACACGATTCCGCGTACGGCGTCGACACCCGAATCTTGTTCGGACGCTAAGAAATGTCTCACGATCCTAAGTTGAGTAGGTACATCACAGAAATAACTCAAGCAAATAACTCCAAAGTAATTACTGCAAGTTTGGCAATGTACACTTGCCTGGGTTTTTAACTCCTTCAATTGCTCCGGTAACAGCGAAATCTCCAAGTACGCCTCTGGATGTTGAAACAAACGTGACCATCTCTCTCAGAATACATAAAATAGCTAGGATTGACTAACCACAAGTCCAATTTGGACACTGGAGCAAAATTGATAGTTTTTAGTCAAAGCGGGGTCTACATGTGGCCCACTTCGCACCGAAAAATGTGCCAGAGACAAAGTTCTCCAATTTTTTCAAACATAGTGTCTACAAGTCCATAACGATGATACGAAGCCAATGGAATATCCAGAACTGGATTTTGATGAGCCGATCACAAAATCGTCCGCCAAGTAGAACCGTGGGGCCCACGAAATAGGATTTTGTCAACGTTATCAGAATCGAACCAAACTTGGGCCAAAGGACCAGTGTAACGCAACGAATCCAATGGAAAAAATTTTTGTTGCAAAACGACAAGTACATACGAAATTATGACGAGTGTCAGAACGGTCCGATACGAGACTTTTCGACGGATACGCGTTGATTCCGGTGTGCACGCACATCCAAATCAACTTCTGCGAAATCCCACATGTCTGCATTGATGATACGCGCCTTTTGATATAATTTGCACATGATAAAGTCGCCTCGTTTAGCGAGATGCACCTAGTTTCGAGAAATTTTGGATTTTGAAAACTAAGTTTTTGGTCAACTTCAACCACGAAATAAACATAACATATATTAAATTAAAATAAACTAATTAATGGGATTAAAACTTGTTTATATTGTCTAATTACTGTTTAAATGGAATTTAGAACTATTAACTAGGTTGGGAGAAAAATGGCCATGAACATAGGGCTTTGGGACAGTTTCCAGAACCAGAAATTGGGTTATTTTTCTCTGTTTTGCGTCACAATTTATGACCGACACAGAACACGATACCCCAAACTAATTATACAGGGTTCGAGAGGATCATATTGTGAACACAACGTAACAAGCCGTTCGAGAATCGATACATAGTAGAAGAAGAAAACTTACTCGAAATAGGGGTCGGCCGCGGTGTGCTGCGCGTGGACGGTGGCGGGCGGCGGTACACGGTCGTCGGCGGCGGGTTGCTGCGGCTACTGTGGTGGTGGTCGTGTATCATGGTGGTGCGGGGGTAGCAGCGGTCGGTGGTGGTGCTGGTAGCGGCGGCGGGTCGTCGGAGTCGTAGTCGGTCGGAGTCGTCGAGTGGGGTAGGTTGATGGTGGCAGTAGCGATGGTATCGGTGGTGGAGGGTTCGACAATGGGGGGGTTTATATAGGGCGAGGGCGGCGGCGGTTGGGGAGGTAAATCGTAGGGTCGCCGGTGGTTGGGGAGATGAACCGAAGGGTCGGCCGGCGGCGTAGAGACGAACGGTCAGGGGGTCGCTGAAACGGTCGGGAGATTTAAATTTCAGTTACTATAGCTTAAGGTAGCCGGTCGGGTTCGGGTCGGGTTGTGGGTTCGGGTTAGGATCCTAATCCAATAGGGTTGGGTTGGTTCGGTTGGGTTCAGTTTAGTTCGATTTGGTTCAGATTGGTTTGGTTTATTTAAAATTATTGTATTTTAGCTATTTTAAAAATAGTTTTTGAGTCCAATAAATTCTAGAAAAATTACAGAACACTCTATAATTAATTATACACACAAAATATATTTTTTGCAATATTTTAATAATTAATTTATCTCACAAAAATATTAATCCCTGAAGAACATTTATTATAATTAATTAAAATTCCTGAAAATTCAAAATTAAAATTTTAAAAATCTGGATGGTTACAATCTACCCACCTTAAAAGAATTACATCCTCGCAATTAAGAAAATAAAACGTAACCGGTCAGAAGAGATGACGTGGTTGCAAGACATGTTTGTTGAAGTACGACACAAAGGATAAGGAACCATGAACAAGAAAAAATCGAGAGAAAGGGTGAGGGGTTTGTTCAAGCAGAACACGTAGGGAAGGAATAAAAATATTTCCCTAGGCAATGAGAGATAAGTAACTCAAGAGTAAAGGAGCCTGGTTAGAGCAAGGATCAATTACAGCTTATGAAAACTTGGGTACCACTGACATCTTACTAATCTAGACTAACAAGTTCATACTAATCATACTACTAGGTATAGGCTAAGGAATGGAACTACCAAGCACATGCTAAAGCATTACTAGGAATATTCGCTATGATAAACTTAAATCTTACTCATATTTGCTACTCCTCGAGTCTGTGCGTCCTCCACTATCATCGAAAAAGCCTGTCAACGTCATTGCGGTGGTGCCCTCTGCTGTTGCTAGGCCTGCTGGAAGAGTGTTGCCCGTGATGCCAAGGGTGGCATCGGCTGATATCCTGCCAGTACTGGTAAAGCTTGTCGATTTACTATCGGTGCTCCTTCTCGACGCTCAGGGCAATCTCTTACTGAATGATGACTGGATCCGCAAGTTAAACATAATCCCAATTTAAGTCTACACTCCCTCTCAATATGGCCTACCTTGCCACAGAAGTGACAAGTAGAAAGGGTTAGGGATTGTGATACTGCTCTCTGTGGTGGTTTCATCTGGGGGTCGCTTTGCAGACTCCCCGTGTAATGCTCTAGTTGGTGCTGATATGAACGGCCATTTCAGGCTGGACTCTCTCCTGGTGACGTGCTCCATGCGTCGAGCTGCAGCGAGGACGTCCGTGTAAGAAGTAGGTGCAACGGAGCCGATTAATCTCTGTAGCTCAAAGCTGAATCCGTCGAAGAACTTCTCCGCCTTCTCCTATTCTTTCGTTATCAGAGTAGGGGCAAAATGACTCAAACGGATGAAGTCCACATTATACTCTTCCACTGTCATATTGTCTTGAGTGAGGCGATTGAACTTGTCCCAAAGTTTTGATCGAGCAATAGATAGAATGTACATCTCCTGAAAGAGTCTAGAGAACTCCTTCCAAGTGACTCAGTTTGGTCCGAGTTGTCTCTCCTCAGATAGCCACCAGTGATGTGCATTGTCCGTCAACTGTATCCTGACAACAGTCATCCAACGCTCCCTTGGAAGCTCATCTGCTTCCAATTGGTGTTGAGTGTTTGTGAGCCACTCATGAACTTCAGTGGGCTCCTTCTTGCCATAAAAGGTACGGGGCTTCAGCTGGCGGAAATCAGTGATATATCCCATCGATGGTCGTCTAGCTGATGAGTTCACCTGCTCTAGTAAGGTCACTATACTGTTTCTCAAGTTCTCTGCCTCGTGACGTTGAGCCTCTTGATGAATCTATTGTTGGGCTTGCATCATTGCATAGAACATTTGGAACATATGTTGTCCTTCCATAGGCTGTCCTATTGAAAAAATGGGCATCGATGGAGTAAACTACGGCGGTGGTGGAATGTCGTCTCGCCGGAACCTCGAGGCGTACTGATCTGCTTGATTGCTTTGTTGAGTGGATGGATATCCACTTATTGGCGTCACTCCATCGACGTAGGTGACCACAGCTGTGAAACTCCAAATCCTGAAAATCGTATTAGTTATTTTTTTTTATTATTTTAAATTAATTAATTATTTTAATTATAGTAATTATGTGCTAAATAGAGGAAATATATTTTATTTAATTTTTATTTGAGGTGTTTGTGCATCTAGGGGATTTTTGGAGCTATTATAAATTTTTTTTCTAATTTATTTCATGTAGGAAACCCTGTGGACAGTTGCTAGTTTAATGGGGTGCACAAATATATTTTTTTTAGAATTTTATATATATATATATATATATATATATATATTAGTATTTAGTTAATGGAAAAGAAAAAGAAAAAAAAAGAAAAGAAAAAGAAAAAGGATAATGGGTTTGGATCCTTAATGGATCCAAACCCAAAACCTATAAAGCCCAAACCCACCAAAGCAAAACTATTCCAACAAAAATTGAAACAGCGGCAGCAGCAAACTAGTAAGGAAAGGAAAGAAAGAAAGTTAGTAAGAAAGAAAGGAAAGAAGAATAAGATAAAACAGCGACAGTAGCGAATAGCGGTTCCCCCCCCCCTCCAACCGACTCTCTCTCTCTCTCCCCCTATATATCAACTCACTCTCCCAAGCCCTAACCCTAATTCTCCACCCTCGAGCCAGCCAATGCCGCTGCCGACCGCCCCCGGGTCCGTCGCCATGCGCCGGAGCCGACCGCACACCGCAACGCCGCGCGCGCGAGGCAGAAACTAATGAACAGCGTACCTGTGTTCATGTCCCGTTTCCCGTGCCTCTGCTCGACCAAACTCGACCCCGTCTTCTCCGGTATGATCCTCACCTATCCCCCTTCTATTTTGGTATATTAGTTCATCTCGAACCACGCGCAACCCTAGGTAAAAATTGACTCCAAGTCGAGGATAAATGACCACTTTCTAAATTCCAAAAATTATGTTGCAACTACCCATGTACTCGGACTCGTATCTCCCACCACAGAGATCCGAATCCAGTTTTTCTTGTTGGTATACGAAGACCACTTAACCTAGTTTATTTTCTGTCAAATACAATATTTTATCTGTTGTTGTATGTTAAAATAAATTAGGTAGTAAAACCCAAAAACTTTTTTTTTCCAAATTCCAAATTGTGAAACGGAGCGCGCCCCGCCAAACGGGACTGCCCCGCTGTGTACCAAGTGTACCAATGGGTGCGCGCAGTATACCCGGTCGTGTAAGAATTCGCTGAAACTGATTTGGACGCATGTGCGCGTCAGAATCAGCATGTATCCGCAAAAAAATCCCGTATCACAACTTTTACAAAAGCCATGCGCATTTTGTGCACACTCGTCAGAATGCAACAAAACTTATACCACTGGACTCGTGGTATCGCGCCGGTCCTGTGACCCAATTTTCACGCAATTCTGAGACAGTTGACCAAGTCGCCAATTGGCGGGCCCCATAGTTGACTTTTTGGACAAAATTGTGTTCGGCTCATCGAAATCCACATCTGGACATACCGTTGAGTTTGTACTGACATTTAGAGTTTGTTTGACCTATAATTTATCCCTTTTAGAGACCTTTACCCTTGGCACATTTTTCGGTGCAAGGTGGCCTACATATGGACCCCACTTTGGTCTAAAATTACCATTTTGTTCCTGTGTCCAAATTGGACAAAAGGGTAGTGTTTTCTAGCTATTTTGCTTATTCTGGGAACGTTGGTGATATTTATTACAGCATCCGGAGACGTTTATTCTGAGGCCATAGTTTCTGACTCTTGGTGTTTGACATCTGGACGTTACATTTTGCAGCTCTCTCGCCAGGCAAGTATACCTTGCCTTGTTGTACTGTTTAAATTCAGTTATTGTTAGTTACATGTTTATTTATTAAAATATGCGCATCCGAGAAAACTCGAGTGCAGTCAACGAAGGCGTTGACGTTAGGACTTGTGTCTGACCTAGTGTCTAGTAGACCCACCTAAAGTTGTGGAGTTATTGGTATGACTTTCCAGGCCTTGACACGTATCATTACACATCACAGAGTGAGTTCATGTAGGGACGCGTGCCTCATACTCGACTGGCCATCGGTGTGAGCAACATGTGTAACGGTATTTAGTTTAGTTGTTTATTTCTATAGAGACTTGCATCATAGTACAAGATGTCCACGTCGTATTCACGACTTGTATATCTATATTAGACGGAGAAGACAACTAGTAGGCGTATGGGACACCCAACTTCTTTATTGCAGATACCGCACTCTTCGGAGTGATACGGATGTTATATACTTTACAGATACCACATCCCTTAGAGTATTGGACGTTGTATATATTCAGATACCTCATTCTTCGGAATGATGGACGTTGCAGATACCACACTCTAGAAGATACTGGCCGTTATGCCTACGCCCACCCATACGTACCAAGGTTGTCTTTACATTGTATTCACTTAGATGGTTAGCACACCCTTTATTTATTTATTCAGTATTTACATATATGGCATGCTTCTATGTATCTTGTTATGTCCCTCTGAGGACCTGGTCCCTTTTCAGGTGTAGATATTCATGAGTATTCGCGGGAGCGTAGATCCGGACAGACTACATATATTCCGAGGAGGTCTTCTCTTCGAGCATCGTGATGGTTATATGTTATATTTATATAGGGTCTATCTTGTTCATTTTATATTCTATTTTGGCAGTGGATTTATTTCCATCCGACTGTCATTCTTTAGATACTCTATATTGAGATCTAGTTACCTGGTTATTGGTTATTCATGTATATTTGATTTCTGTGGATGAGATTTAGATTATACCCTGTGACTTGTGATAGTTTTACCACTTGTGAATTATTGTTCATTATACAGCGTACGCATGTATTATGGTTTCCATATATTGGAGTTGCCATATATACAGGCGGCTGGCATGCTTACGTGTCCTAGTCCTACGTATTTTGGGACTGGGGCGTGACATGTTTTTAGTGGTGGCCCATGCAGATCAGAGCATATTGTCTCGGTTACGTTAATGTACCGAGCAAGCCTGCAAATAGGATTAGAGTATAGGATCTCATCCATGCTTGACTGAAACCTCATTCTTCCTTTCAATTATCCTATGTTTGGATAAACCATGTTTTACTCCAAAGACCCTTTATCCTTGTTGGCGTAAATAGCCAAATGACTCTTGTTGGCGTAAAAAGCCAAACTATGCAGAAGATTGTCTCATTTACGCCGCAGTTATGACAACTGCTACCCATGTTCCCTTAGTATTCCTCATCCTGCGTATGACACGTCATGCAAGCCACGTAGGTAACTGCCCTGCATAAACTTGATAATTCATGAATAATAGATAACCAGCGTAGAGTAACCTGATTAGGCGTAAAATATAAGGATAGGATGTGAGCATATTTGTTACAGCCTTAGCTTTCCCCAGCCATGACCAAATCTCGTACATTAAATGCAGAGATATGCCTCAAGCCCTGTATAAAAAAAAAAAAGCTTTTTGACGGGACATCTAATTTTGTCTCATTTTGAGCGTAAAAAACGACTTGTATCCAATAAAGTCACTAAACGACAACCTGGATCTCCGTACAAAATCATCATCACAGCCGTCCTCTCGATCATCGTGCAGTACCCTTTGTTAGGTGTAAGGATTCACTAATTTGATTGACAAACTCATGAGTTCCTCGTACAACTTTACGCTGCAACATATTTCAGACTTTACGCAGTAAATTTCTACGCGCAAATACTTTATGCGCAGACCTTTTACGCGAACTTTACGCAGGCAGATTTTTGCGCAGACTTTACGCGGGCACATTTTACGCGCGAAAACTTTTTACGCAGAGTTTGCGCAGGAAGAGTATCAGACTTTTACGCGGATAACTCTGAAGCCATGCTTTACGCCAAACCATTTTATCTCCACTTTACGCCAGATAGTTTGAATCTCTGATTTACGCCAAACTACGTTGAACCTCTACTTTACGCAGACAGTTTCAAATCTCTGCTTTACGCAGACAGTCTCGAATCCCTACTTTACGCGGACTACCTTGAATCTCTATTTTTTGCGGACAGTTCTAAAAGCTCTACTTTACGCCAAACTTCCTTGAATCTTTGTTCTATGCGGACATCCTATAGTGTTTATTAAGATTGTAGAACTTAGAAGGCCATACCTCTTTTTGGTCAACTAGCGACTTAGACAAGGAGTTAGAATAACAACTGTAGAGATTGTAGAGTCTTATCTTTTTGTGAATTTGAATTATTTTGTAATTTTTCTCATCATAATCTAGCGTACTTATATTTGATGTACTACCTTGACTTATGCTGCTATTATAGCCTGGTTTTTGCAAGCTTATTCTTTATCAAGCTTGTTCATGATATATGTATTATTGGAGTACTACACTAATACATTTCAGAATCAGTGTATTACGGTCTGATCAACCATAGTACGCTTGGTTCGCCCTTCGCATAACTACTTTACGTGGATTGAGATATATAGTGATTAGTAGACAAATGTACTTGCCCTCTAGATATGTCTGAGCATATCGTATCAGTTACATAATTGTAATAATACGAGCATGTGAATAGGAATTACCAAAATATGATTTCAATCCACAAATGCCTTGACAATTCCCATTTGAATTCTTTAAACGCATTGATCCCGACACTTCTAATCTATTACCTCCCCCTTGAACTCTTGATTATTGTTTTCCGTCTTCCCTTATTTCGGAAAGACGAAACCTCGTGCTTAGTATAAGTGCGAAAAGTGTATTGTTTCTGTAGCCATTTCGGTTTGTTTCTTGGAAAAAATTACCAAACTCTATTATTATATTTGATTTCAGTTTAAAACTGTGCTACCTTTAGAATGACCCTTCACTACCTACCTACATTTTATTTTATTACTTTCCTGATACATGCATCACTATGGCAGTATAAAATTTTTGCCTCGTAACTTGAGTCAAGTTCAGAACTCAAGTGTTTCGATGAAGAATGTATCATTGTGCTATCAGGAGTCTAAATAGATTTTACCTGGATGGACAATTGACTGACTCCTGAATGGATAGCAGCACCTATGAATCGGTTGACTTGTAAGGATCAAGAATTCATATGGACCGACAAGTGTCAAGCCGCTTTCGAGGAGTTGAAGAATTGACTAACCACAGCACCAATATTGACTATCCCGTCAGGATCAGGAGGGTATGTGGTCTACAGTGACGCATCAGAAAAAAGTTTGGGATGCGTATTGATGCAGGATGGCAAGAAAATTGCATAGGCATCTAGACAGTTACGAGTGCATGAGAAGAATTATCCAACTCATGACTTGGAACTTGCAGCCGTTGTATTTGCTCTAAAACTATGGAGACATTACTTATATGGAGAACGATTGGAGATCTATACGGACCACAAAACCCTCAAGTATGTCTTCACGCAGAAGGAGTTAAATATGAGGCAACGCCGATGACTTAAATTGATGAAAGATTTCGAGATAGAGCTACATTATCACCCAGGCAAGGCTAACTTTGTAGCAGACGCGTTAAACCGGAGGCCAGCAGTTTATTTCTTGATAGCACAAAGAGAATTATTGGAGGACTTGCAAGAGCTTGGCATTGAAGTGATTTTACTGAAAGCAGATGGGATATTACGATGTGGTGATCGTCTTTATGTTCCAAATGAAAAGATTCGACAGGAGCTGATGACAGAAGCTCATAGTTCGATAAATTCTATTCATCCGGGAGGTACCAAATGTATCGTGACTTACGGTAGCACTTTTGGTAAGCATGAAATGAAAAGAGAGAGAGCTCGCTTTGTAGCTAAATGCCTGGTATATCAGCAAGTAAAAGCTGAGCACCAGAGAATAGCAGGATTATTGCAACCACTTTCGATTCCAAAGTGGAAGTGGAAGCACATCACTATGGACTTCGTCACGAGTTTTTCCAAGAGTCCAAGTGAAAGAGATGCAGTATGGGAAATAGTGGACCGACTCACCCAGTCAGCACATTTCTTACCTTTTAGAGTTAGCCAGTCTACAGAAGCTTTAGCTGACTTATGTATGAGACAGGTCGTAAGATTGCACGGTATACCAGTCAGCTTTGTATCATACAGGGATTCGCATTTTACACCGCACTTTTGAAGGAGCATGCAAGAAGGTCTTGGAACTCGTCTGAAGTTCCGTACATCTTATCATCCACAGACAAAAGGGGCAGTCAGAGCATACTATTCAGAAATTGGAGGATATGTTAAGGGCTTGTATGTTAGACTTTGGAGAATCACGGGAGGACCACCTACATCTTGTGAAGTTTTCTTACAACAATAGCTATCAAGCGAGTATTCAGATAACTCCGGTTGAAGCATGGTATGGAAGAAAGTGTAGATCTCCTATGTATTGAAGTGACGTAAGAGAACGTCAGATTCTGGGACCGGAATTGGTGGTCAACGCTGTAGAGGCTGTTAAGAAGATACAAGGACACTTATGAGCAACACAAGACAGACGGAAGCAGTGGGCAGACCGTCATCGTCGTCCCTTGGAATTCAAAGAGGACGATTATGTCTTCTTGAGGATATCACCTACCAGAGGCACCATTCGGTTCGGAGGATGTGACAAGTTGAGTCCAAGGTATATTGGACCATTTGACGTGCTAGAGTAAGTGGAGAAATGGCTTATCGACTTGCACTACCACCTTCACCTGAAAGAGTACATGACATATTCCATGTGTCGCAACTTAGGCGATATGTGGCAGACAGCAGTCATGATCTCGACCATTCGGAAATCACCATTGGACCGAGCTTGTCATACCAAGAGCAACCCGTGGGAATCCTTGATCGTCGAGAGAAAGTATTGAGGAACCAGTCTATTCCCTTGGTCTGCGTGGCATGGAAGCATGGCGCGCCAGGAGAATCTACTTGGGAGCGTGTGGACGACATGCGTAAACGTTTTTCGAACCTATTCGTAAACCAAGATATAAATTACTTTGTTAAATTATATCTTATGCCGTCCTTGACTTGTACCGTGGCTTAGTTTTAATTTTGAGGACAAAATTTATATAAGTTGGGAGCGTGTGGACGACATACGTAAATAGTTATTTTTTATTGTGAAACCCCAAATCCTGAAAACCGTATTAGTTATTTTTTATTATTATTTTAAATTAATTAATTATTTTATTTATAGTAATTATGTGCTAAATAGAGGAAATATATTTTATTTAATTTTTATTTTAGGTGTTTGTGCATCTAGGAGATTTTTGGAGCCATTGTAAAAATTTTCCTAATTTATTCCATGTAGGAGACCCTGTGGACAGTTGCTAGTTTAATGGTGTGCACAAATATATTTTTTCTAAAATTTTATAGGTATATATATGTATATATATAATTTTATATATATATATATATATATATATATATATATATATATATATATATATATATATATATATATATATATATGTATATATTAGTATTTAGTTAATGGAAAAGAAAAAGAAAAAGAAAAAGGATAATGGGTTTGGATCTTTAATGGATCCAAACCCAAAACCCAAACCTATAAAGCCCAAACCCACCAAAGCAAAACTATTCCAACAAAAATTGAAACAGCGACAGCAGCAAACTAGTAAGGAAAGGAAAGAAAGAAAGTTAGTAAGAAAGAAAGGAAAGAAGAATAAGAGAAAACAGCGGCAGTAGCGAATAGCGGTTTCTTCTCCCCCCCCTCCAACCGACTCTCTCTCTCTCTCTCCCTATATATCAACTCACTCTCCCAAGCCCTAACCCTAATTCTCCACCCTCAAGCCAGCCGACGCCGCCGTCGACCGCCCCCGGGTCCGCCGCCATGCGCCGGAGCCGACCGCACACCGCAACGTCGCGCGCGCGAGGCAGAAACTAATGAACAGCGTACCTGTGTTCATGTCCCGTTTCTCGTGCCCCTGCTCGACCAAACTCGACCCTGTCTTCGCCAGTATGATCCTCACCTATCCCCCTTCCATTTTGGTATATTAGTTCATCTTGAACCACGCGCAACCCTAGGTAAAAATTGACTCCAAGTTGAGGATAAATGACCACTTTCTAAATTCTAGAAATTATGTTGCAACCACCCATGTACTCGGACTCGTATCTCCTACCACAGAGATTCGAATCCAGTTTTTCTTATTGGTATACGAAGACCACTTAACCTAGTTTATTTTCTGTCAAATACAATATTTTATCTG
The DNA here is from genome assembly GCA_036927795.1 of Iris macrosiphon. NCBI lineage: Eukaryota > Viridiplantae > Streptophyta > Magnoliopsida > Asparagales > Iridaceae > Iris > Iris macrosiphon. Next base: position 185,527,597 of record JAYESA010000006.1, on the reverse strand, counting down.
TTGTTGTATGTTAAAATAAATTAGGTAGTAAAACCCAAAAACTTTTTTTTCCAAATTCCAAATTGTGAAACGGAGCGCGCCCCGCCAAACGGGACCGCCCCGCTGTGTACCACGTATACCAATGGGTACGTGCAGTATACCCGGTCGTGTAGGAATTCGCTAAACCTGATTTGGACGTATGTGCGCGTCAGAATCAGCATGTATCCGTAGCAAATTCCCGTGTCGCAACTTTTACAAAAGTCGTACGCATTTTGTCCACACTCGTCAGAATACGACTAAACTTGCGCCACTGGACTCGTGGTATCGCGCCGGTCCTGTGACCCAATTTTTACGCAATTCTGAGACAGTTGACCAAGTCGCCAATTGGCAGGCCCCACAGTTGACTTTTTGGGCGAAATTGTGTTCGGCTCATCGAAATCCACATCTGGACATACCGTTGAGTTCGTACTGACATTTAGAGTTTGTTTGACCTATAATTTATCCCTTTTAGATACCTTTACCCTTAGCACGCTTTTCGGTGCAAGGTGGCCCATATATGGACCCCACTTTGGTCAGAAATTACCGTTTTGCCCCTATGGACAAAATGGATGAAATGGTAGTATTTTCTAGCTATTTTGCTTATTCTGGGAACGTTGGTGATATTTATTTCAGCATCTGGAGACATTCATTCTGAGGCCATAGTTTCTGACTCTTGGTGTTTGACATCTGGACGTTACATTTTGCAGCTTTCTCGCCAGGCAAGTATACCTTGCCTTGTTATACTGTTTAAATTCAGTTATTGTTAGTTACATGTTTATTTATTAAAATATGCGCGTCCGAGAAAAGTCGGGTGCAGTCAACGAAGGCGTTGACGTTAGGACTTGTGTCTGACCTAGTGTCTAGTAGACCCACCTAAAGTTGTGGAGTTATTGGTATGACTTCCCAGGCCTTGACACGTATTATTACACGTCACAGAGTGAGTTCATGTAGAGACGCGTGCCTCATACTTGACTGGCCATCGTTGTGAGCAACATGTGTAACGGTATTTAGCTTAGTTGTTTATTTCTATAGAGACTTGCATCATAGTACAAGATGTCCACGTCGTGTTCACGACTTATATATCTACATTGGACGGGGAAGACAACTAGTAGGCGTATGGGACACCCAACTTCTTTATTGCAGATACCGCACTCTTCGGAGTTATATACTTTGCAGATACCACATCCCTTAGAGTATTGGACGTTGTATATATTCAGATACCTCATTCTTCGGAATGATGGACGTTGTAGATACCACACTCTAGAGGATGCTGGCCGTTATGCCTACGCCCACCCATACGTACCAAGGTTGTCTTTACATTGCATTCACTTAGATGGTTAGCACACCCTTTATTTATTTATTCAGTATTTACATATATGGCATGCTTCTATGTATCTTGTTATGTCCCTCTGAGGACCTGGTCCCTTTCCAGGTATAGATGTTCATGAGTATTCGCGGGAGCGCAGATCCGGACAGACTACATATATTCCGAGGAGGTCTTCTCTTCGAGCCTCGTGTTGGTTAGATGTCGTATTTATATAGGGTCTATCTTGTTCATTTTATATTCTATTTCGGCAGTGGATTTGTTTTCATCCGACTGTCATTCTTTAGATACTCTATATTGAGATCTAGTTACCTAGTTATTAGTTATTCATGTATAGTTGATTTCTGTGGATGAGATTTAGATTATACCCTATGACTTGTGATAGTTTTACCACTTGTGAATTATTGTTCATTATACAGCGTACGTATGTATTATGGTTTCCATATATTGGAGTTGCCATATATACAGGCGGCTGGCATGCTTACGTGTCCTAGTCCTACGTATTTTGGGACTGGGGCGTGACAACAGCACCTTATGGTGTACCCGCGAGAGTTTCTTTGCTGGCTCGTGGATCCATTACTCTGCATACAAAGTAAACTATGAGAGGCACACAGAGGAATCAAGGCAGGATGCAAGTCAAGAAATTATTTTGAAGTCGATATAGAGGTCAAGAACGTGTCAATATGTGGATGAAATCCTATAACTTATCATATCCTAATCGCAGGCTTGCTCGGTTTCTTAGTTGAAACAAAAGCAATATAGTCGTTGACCTGCATGGGCCACCACAAAAACGATGTCATGCCCCAGTCCCAAAATACCGAGGGACTAGCCACGTGGCAATGGCCAGCAGCACAACTCCAATAGGCAAACTCAATTTAATGGACCCGTTTGAGTGTACTTAAGCTGTATACAAATACAATGGTCTACAAAACATGTCAGAGTCTAATTCTAATCTCATCCACAGAAAGTAAATACAATTTAAAATGTTAGACTAATCAAAAAGAAATATAATCCACCAACATGTCTCAATAAAAAAGTATCTCGGGGAACATCCCGATAATAAGTTTAATACAATAATCCAAGAGTCATGATATAGAGTATCTAGAACAGAAATGACTTAGTATATAACAAAATACTCAGGAGAATTCCTCTGGCACAACCTCATCTCTGGTGTTGGTACTGCTCCAGTGTCTGATCCTGTCACATATACCTCAGGGTAGATCTCCTCTACTATACCTGGGGACATAATCCAGATCCAGGTCATCAGGGGATATAGCAAGGTACAAGAATAACTCAAGCCAAATAAAATGCAGTAAGTAAAAAAACAGATCCTTAGGACAAGCTATGTAACCAGCTATGTGAAATATAAATGAGAGCATTAATCATACTCAGGCTGAAACTACTATAGGCTCTGTGTCGGTGAAACCCATAGCAGCATGTAATATCTCGAAGGTCCAGTACGTGTGCCAAAGCTCTGGTCAGAGACTAAGGCACCACCAGTAATGTAATATATATATATATATATATATATATATATATATATATATATATATATATATATATATATAACATAATCAGCCTTTAGTATGGTAAGACTCTCCCCACCCAATGTAACCTCACGTCTCAAGTCCATAACACTCAAGATCATGACCTCTAACTAGTACAACGAGTCATAATGATATCTCTATATATGCAAGTCTTATTTCACGAATCTTGTGAGCCTATACAGAATCACCATAAATAACTCAAGAAAGATTCTGTCACATGAATAGTGCCAAGTGTCCTATGGTATGACCTACTTGGTAAAGCAAAATATAGGATCGAGATATCAACTCTCTAAGTGACGTTACACGACTCCGCATACGGCGTCGACATCCGAATCTTATTCCGACGCTAAGCAATGTCTCACGGTCCTAAGTTGAGTAGGTACATCACAGAAATAACTCAAGCAAATAATATTAAAGTAATTATTGCAAGTTTGGCAAGGTACACTTGCCTGGATTTTGAACTCCTTTAGTTGCTCCGATAACAGCAAAATCTCCAGGTACGCCTCCGGATGCTGAAACAAATATTACCATCACTCTCAGGATACATAAAATAGCTAGGATTGACTATCCACAAGTCCAATTTGGACACTGGGCAAAATTGATAGTTTTTGGTCAAAGCGGGGTCCACATGTGGCCCACTTCGTACCAAAAAATATGACAGAGGCAAAGTTATCTAATTTCATCAAACATAGTATCTACAAGTCCATAACGATGATCCGAACCCAACGGAATATCCAAAACTAGATTCCGATGAGCCGATCACAAAATCACCCGCTAAGTAGAACCGTGAGGCCCACGAAACGGGATTTCGTCAACGTTCTCATAATCAAACCAAACTTGGGTCACAGGACCAACGTAATGCTACGAATTCAATGGTGCAAGTTTCATTGCGAAACAACAAGCACACACGAAATTATGACGAGTGTCAGAACGGTCCGATACGGGACTTTTCGACGGGTACGCATAATTTTGGTGTGCACGCACATCCAAATCAACTTTTGCAAAATCTCACACGTCCGCATTGACGATACGCGCCTTTCGATGCAATTTGCATACGACGAAGTCACCTCGTTTAGCGGGACGCGCCCACTTTCGGGAAATTTTGGGTTTTGAAAACCAAATTTTTAGTCAACTTCAACTACAAAATAAATACGACATATATTAAATTAAAATAAACTAATTAATGGGATTAAAACTTGTTTATATTTTCTAATTTACTGTTCAAATAGAATTTAGAATTATTAACTAGGTTGGAAAAAAAATGTCCATGAACATGGGGCTTTGGAACAGTTTTCAGAACCAGAAATCGGGTTATTTTTCCCTATTTTGCGTCACAATTTGCGACCGACACAGGACACGATACCCCAAACTAATTATATAGGGTTCGAGAGGGTCATACTGTGAACACAGCGCAACAAGTTGTTCGAGAATCGATACATAGTAGAAGAAGAAAACTCACTCAAAATAGGGGCCGACCGCGGTGTGCTGCGCGTGGACGGTGGCGGGCGGCGGTGCACGATCGTCGGCGGCGGGTTGCTGCGACTGCTGTGGTGGTGGTCGTGGGTCGTGGTGGTGTGGGGGTAGCAGCGGTCGGTGGTGGTGCTGGTAGCGACGGCGGGTCATCGGAGTCGTAGTCGGTCGGAGTCGTCGAGTGGGGGAGGTTGATGGTGTTAGTAGCGATACTATCGGTGGTGGAGGATTCGACAATGGGGGGGTTTATATAGGGCGAGGGCGGCGGCGGTTGGGGAGGTGAACCGGAGGGTCGCCGGCGGTTGGAAAGATGAACCGAAAGGTCGGCCGGCGGCAAAGAGACGAATGGTCGGGGGGTCGCTAAAACGGTCGGGGGATTTAAAACTTCAATCACTGTAGCTTAGGGTAGCGGGTCGGGTTTGGGTTGGGTTGTGGGTTCGGGTTAGGATCCGAATCCAATAGGGTTGGGTTGGTTCGGTTGGGTTCAGTTTAGTTCGATTTGGTTCAAGTTTGGTTTATTTAAAAATATTATATTTTAGCTATTTTAAAAATAGTTTTTAAGCCCAATAAATTCTAGAAAAATTACAGAACACTCTAAAATTAATTACACTCAAAAAATATAATTTTTGCAATATTTTAATAATTAATTTATTTCACAAAAATATTAATCCCTAAAGAACATTTATTATAATTAATTAAAATTACAGAAAAATCTCGAAAATTCAAAATTAAAATTTTAAAAATCTGGATGTTTACATCTTGAACTGAGCAGTTCCAGTCGATCCAGACTCCCATCCTTGTTGAACTACCTCCTCATAACCTTTCATATGAATCCAAGCGTTGTTGAATCTGAAAGGCCTCCCTTTGATAATCGGCACTTCTGCCAATCTGATAACAATGGGGGAGTGATCGCTAACTCCAGGTGTTAAGCATCACTACTAGAAAAAGCGGGATTAGCGACGTATTTTAGCGACGTCAAAAGAAACGTCGCTAATAATACATAAATTAGCGACTCATTATAAACACGTCGCTAGACGTCGCTAAATGGCGACAGTTAGCGACGTTTAGCGACTTTTAATACGATTTTAAAAAATAAGTCGCTATAAGTTCAATTAAGGTCGCTAAACGTCGCTAATATGTCTGATTTAGCAACGTTTAGCAACGTATATAGCGACATTTAAACTCAAAATATTTAGCAACGTGTTTAGCGACGTCCTTTACGTCGCAAATATTTAATTTAGCGACATTTTTATTGGACGTCGCTAAACGTCGCTAAAATTTGGTTAATTAGGGGTCGGTTTCCTTTTTTCCCGTCAGTTGAAATTTTGATTCGAAAACATATTCCCCCCCCCTCCCCAGCTCCGTCGACCGCGACTACTCCGGCAAGGTATACTCTCTCTCTCTCTCTCTCTCTCTCTCTCTCTCTCTCTCTCACAGGACACATGTGACATTGACACAAACACGACACACACACTGACACTGACACAGACACAGACACAGACACGGCACACACACACACTGACACAGACACTGATCTGGACCTAGGATTAGGGTTAGGGTTAGGTTTTTTGACATGGGGTTAGGGTTAGGGTTAGGGTTAGGTTTTTTGACATGGGGTTAGGGTTAGGGTTAGGGTTAGGGTTAGGGTTAGGGTTAGGTTTTTTGACAATGTTCATGCATGTGCGATCATGTAGAGATCAGATTTTAATTTCTTCTTTCAAGTATAAAATAAATAAATAATATGGATCGATGAATAAGAAAGAAAGAACATAAGTGTATTTATTTGCACTTTTGCAATATATATATATATATATATATATATATATATATATATATATATATATATATATATATATATATATATATATATATATATATATATATATACATACATACATACATACATACATACTAATTGTTTGATTTTGTGGTTACTATTCATTGGTCCAATGGAGGAGGGGAAAAAATGATGGCTATTATTGAATCCATGTTCATATGTCATGACTACGTACATTGGGTGAACAAATTAGAACTAATTCCTGAATATTCGTACAACAACTGATCATGTGATCAAATTAATTAGAACGCCAATTATTCGACCAGGAAGTGTATGATCTAAGCAACCGTCCTTAATTGTGCCCCAAGAATTTTGAGCTCTAGCTACTTCCTCGTTCCACTCCCAATATATATAGGGGTTAATTGCCGAAAGCAAAGTACTGCGGAGTTATGTATCTCAGTTCCTCACCCTACTGCCAGTTTCAAGAAGTGCCTAATGGTCTAAATAATATGACTATAACAGTTGAATTAGCTAAACGAAACTTACAAATCAGCTTAAATAAATAAAGGATTAATTTCAACACTTACTGAAATCACTAGCTAGCAGTATGAAGAGCCTCTAATGGAGCAAAGATATCATCGCAGCATGCATCATTAAGGACATGCATCTCAAGAAACTTATTGGCTTCGGCTGGAGCCTACTACACTAAAATCCGGACACTGACACAGAAGTGGGTTAAGGTATAGTAGTAAAGTGGTATTAAGATATTATTTGGGTAATGTTATATATATATATATATATATATATATATATATATATATATATATATATACTGCTTTTCCAATAACGGACACTGACACAGACACAGAAGTTAATTTTGCATGTAATGATTTATATGATACATACTGTCAATTTTGCAGAAGTATCTAGAAATGGATATGAATTACTATCTGCGTCATCGTTCGTGGATGTACAACCGTCATCCTGATGACATGTGCGGTGTGCGGGATAAATTCATTGAGGGTGTACAGCAGTTCCTGCAGTTCGCCAAGGCGTTCCCTCAGTACATGGACGGTACCAAAATTAAGTGTCCATGTGTGAGATGTCGCAACAGGAAATATCATCCAGAAGTGGAAGTTACATATCATTTATACTCGAAGGGCTTTACGCCGAATTACTATCAGTGGACCGCGCACGGAGAACTTGTATCTCTAGCATCAGAGTCGGAGCCCTATGTGGAGCCGTATATGGATGTCCAAGACCACGATGCTTACGACGACGGGTTGGTGAACATGGTTTATGATGCGGCGGGGCCTAGTTTCAATCCTGACAATTATGATGCGGCGGGGCCTAGTTTCAATCCTGACAATTATGATGCGGCAGGACCTAGTTTCAATCCAGACAATTATGATGCAGCTGAGGAGGCACCGAATGCCGATGCTGCAAAGTTTATGGAGTTGCTTGAGAATGCAAGGACTCCACTATATCCTGGTTGTGAGGACCATTCACCGTTGGAGGTGGTTACAAGATTATTGAGCATCAAGTCCGATTTTAACATGTCGCAAGAATGCTATAATCGACTGCTCGATTTGATTATAGAGATCTTGCCCGAGGGTGCAAAGTTGCCTAAAGACTTCTATCGATCTAAGAGGATGGTGAGATCGCTTTGGATGGGATACGAGAAAATTGATGCATGTCGCAATGGGTGCATGTTGTACTACAAAGACGACAAGGATGAAGATGCGTGTAGATTCTGTGGTGCTGATCGCTACAAGGCCACTGTTAGAGGAAAGTCTGTCGGTGCAAGAAAGCCTACCGATTCGATGCACTACTTGCCTTTGACGCCGCGGTTGCAGCGGTTGTTTATGGTTAAGGAGACTGCAGAAAACATGAGTTGGCACAGGCGAAAATAGATCGAAGGAGTATTGGATCATCCATCCGATGGAGAAGCATGGAAGCACTTTGATCGAGAGTATCCACATTTTGCCGAGGAAGCGCGTAATGTCAGATTGGGGCTCTGCTCTGACGGTTTTACCCCATTCGGACTTTCGGGCTCCCAGTATTCGTGTTAGCCTGTGATCGTCACTCCGTACAATCTACCGCCTTGGATGTGCATGAAGACTCCGTATATGTTCCTAACCGTTATTATCCCGGGTCCGAACAATCCGAAGAGGAACATCGATGTGTACTTACAGCCTTTGATAGATGAGTTGAATCAGCTGTGGGAAGTAGGTGCCAACACGTACGATGTTTCTAGAAAGCAGAATTTTCAGATGAGGGCAGCACTTATGTGGACCATCAACGACTTTCCGGCCTATGGAATGTTATCGGGATGGAGCACCCATGGTCGTCTCTCATGTCCGTATTGCATGGACCGTTCTCAGGCTTTCCGTTTGAAACACGGAGGCAAACCGTGCTTCTTCGATTGTCATCGACAATTTTTGCCGAAGGATCATCCGTACCGGAGGAATCGGAATGCTTTTCGTGCGGGAGTTGTGGAGAAGGCCAATCCACCTCCAAGGTGGCCCGGATGCACGATATGGGAAGAGGTAAAATATTTACCAAGTGCTATCGAAGAGCCTGCTAAGGGGTACAAGTGTGACGGATTTGGTCGCACCCATAACTGGACGAAGAGGAGTATATTCTGGGATCTGCCATATTGGAGCACCAATCTGATCAGACATAACCTTGATGTCATGCATATCGAGAAGAATGTGTTTGATAACATAATTAATACTGTAATGGATGTAAAGGGGAAGACGAAAGATAATCCGAAGGCCAGGTTGGACTTAGAAGACATATGTAGACGTCCTGCATTGCATCTGATAGAGGAGGGGAATGGAAAGTTAAAGCAACCTAAGTCAGTTTTCTCACTGGATAAAGAGGATAAAGGTAGACTTTGTAGGTGGATTCAGGGTCTAAAGTTTCCAGACGGGTACGTGTCGAACTTGAGAAGATACGTCGACCTCAAGGAGAACAAACTAGTAGGTATGAAGAGCCACGATTGTCATGTATTCATGGAGAGGTTAATTCCGATTGTATTTCGGGAATTCTTACCGCAGGTCGTTTGGGACCCATTGACAGAGCTGAGCATATTCTTCAGAGATCTTTGTTGTACTAAGTTGCTCGTCGATCGTCTAGAAAAGCAAGAGAGGGACATTGCGGTAACACTATGTAAGCTCGAGAAGGTGTTTCCTCCAGGATTCTTTGACTCTATGGAGCATTTGCCAATTCATCTTTCCTATGAGGCACGTGTTGGTGGTCCTGTCGGTTATCGGTGGATGTACCCCTTCGAGCGTCATTTGAATCACCTAAAGAGAAAGGTGAAAAATAAGGCACGGGTTGAAGGATCTATTTGTGAAGCTTATGTTCTCGAGGAGATTACAAACTTTTGCTCGACGTATTTCAAACCGTATGTTGCTACTAATAGGAATAAAGCTCCCAGAAACGACGACGCATATAAGGAATCTAATGATGCAATACTCAAAGTATTCAATGCATCCGGAAAGCCTTCGGGAAAAATGAAGAAGAGATATTTGAATGACGATGAGCTAAGGGCTGCTCAATTGTATATATTACTCAATTGCGACGAGGATGAAGTGGAGAAGCTAGAGGGGTAAGTAATTAATACGTCCACGTTTACATCATCTTAATGTAATAGTATAAGATACTATTATGCTACTAATTAGCAGTTGCATCATTGTTTTTCAGCACATATAATGATGAGTTAAGGTCGGTTAGACCCTACATAACAGACGAAGAAGTAGAACAAGAAATGAGATGCCATTTTCCTTCTTGGTTGAGCGCATATGTAAGATACTTGGTAATTACTTTTTATTTCTGCACTTGTAAAACAAATAACTTACCATCGCTACTTTGGTATTTAGGTCGATCGTCTAATATCATCCGAGACTGAATCTATTAGGACTCTAGCCAAGGGACCAATTACTGCCGTAAAAATATGGCCAAGTTTCTGTGTGAATGGGTTCAGGTTCAAGTCAACAAATGCTCCTATCAGAGACAGCTTTCTGGATCTTGATTCCACGAAAAACAGTGGTTTGTGTATCAAATCTACAAAGTACAAAGACGTCAATCCGGGCAATGATTTTTTTGGCATCTTACGAGAGATTGTGGAGTTGACATATAATTATGGCCCAGAACCTGCTAATATCGTGCTATTCAGGTGTGAATGGTTCGATCCGATTCAAGATCAAGGTTGGAAAATTGACAAGCATGGCCTTGTGGATATAAACTACAAGCGTAGATATCAAGGCTACGAACCATTTGTCCTATCAAGTCAGGCTCAGCTCGTGTACTTCACAACTTATCCTAGACGGGGGACAGCGAGGTCGGATTGGTGGGCAGTATGCAAGACTAAAGCTAGAAATACCTTTGACATTGACGAAATAGCTTATCAGGAGGACGATCTACCTCTTGTAACAAATATTGTAGATGTGGACTCAACGGAAGTTACTCATTACACGAGTAATAATGTAGAAGATGTAGAATTATCCGAAGAGGACGAAGTAGATGAAAGTGAAGACGAGGAAGAGGAAGAGCAGGACGAGGAAGGCGAACAAGATGAATTTTCTGAAGATGATTGAAAATATAAAATATTCCGTGTAGAATGTAACTATATTTGGACTGTAAAATGCTTTGAGATATGTATCACATTTTGACATTAACGAATATATGTATTATATTTTGACTGTATAATGCTTTGAGATATGTATCACATTTTGACATTAACGAATATATGTATTATATTTTGACTGTATAATGCTTTGAGATATGTATCACATTTTGACTGTAGAATGTAGTATATATTTGTGTTTCTCTATATTCATCATATGTTGTTATCAGATATGACAGGACGACGCGGAGGATTCGGCAGGTCCCGAGGTAGACAGAGTGCCACTCCGGTACTGCCTACTGTTGGTTCCGGATCATCGTCGCCCAGTACTCCAGTATATCGAGCAGCCACATCTCCGACTGCGACGACGTTGCGTGGCATCACTCCTGGGACGAGTAGTTCCAGGCGTGATAGTACTCGTGATAGTACTCCCTCGTCCAGCGTTTCTCCTGCTGACGGAACCATGGAGACTGATGAGCATGTAGAGGAGGTCGTGCCGACGTTGTCCCAGCATCAGCAAGATCCTCCATGCGCACCACCGGAGGAGACGAGGACAGAGATTTGGGCCGACGGTACAAAGTAAGTCAATTAGATGGTTTAGTATATATTTGTGTTTCTCTTTATTCATCGTATATTGACTTTTTCAGTAATCTAAATTATTATTTCTGTATAGATATCGTCCATCGTCGGTTCAGAGACGCCTGGGCCAATTTCTGAGGAACAACTACGGTGGCCCTTGGATCAACTACTCTGAGGCTCCGGAGGAGAGGAAGGCGTTCTGGTTTGCGCATTTCCAGGTAAAAGTATATTAAATAAATCCTCTAATTTATGCATATTCGTGATGCTAACTTAATGAATTATTTATTGTAGCAAACGTATTTTTATCCTCCGCACCGGGCCGAGTTGATCGAGCGGCTCTTTCCTACCGTTGCCGCCAAGCTTATCCGAGATGCTCTGGATGACCAGAAGGCTCGTGATCGTGCTGGAAAACCGATCCAAGGTTGGATCACGCCTGAGCAGTGGACTGCGATGAGGGCTAGATTCGACGATCCGAGCTACAAGGAAAGGTCTAAGAAGGCCAAGACGGCTAGGCAGAATGCTGCCAAGTGGTGTGGTGGCTCGATTCCGATGACGGAACATTTCCGTCGTTTGGTATGTTTTTTCTTTTAAAATATATTATTTTAATATAAGTACCATAAAATGGTACTTGGAAAAAATATTTAAGTTTAGTAATAAAAAATATATTTTTAACAGGTACAGAGGGGTGAGGATGCAAACATGGTGACCGTCTTCTTGGCCACCCATCGCAAGGACGGAAATCTCATTGATGAGAGGGCCTCACAGACCTATGTAAGTATTACTTTACTTTATGTTTATTTTAATATAACTTAGGCAATTATTGAGTTTCCAAACCTTTTCTAGGCCGAGTATCTTAGGCTTCGTGAGCGGGCGACTGCTAGTGCACCTACACCTGGAGAGGCTGGTGCTTCGTCGCAGCCCGGTCCATCTCCGTCGGCGGACGACCTGTGGGTGACCGCAGCTGGTGGTCTCCAGAGGGGTACGTACTACGGTACGGGCTCCTATGGCGCCCTGGTTGCGACGCAATCATCTAGGGCCTCCCCGACAGCTGTGCATTCCATACACCCCTCGCAGTCGCAGCCCTCGCAGTCGTCGGCCAGAGTCCAGGAGGCCGTCCAGGAGGCCGTTGACCGTCAGATTGCGTCTCTCCGTGACGACTTGCTGCGAAGTATGGAGGACCAGTCCCGGTCCCAGCCGCAGGCGGACGATCCGATGCTTATCGCACGATTGGATATGCTCGACCGCAGCATGACGGAGCTACGAGAATTGACAAATGATATTAGAGCCTCCAATGATCGCAACATCATGGAGCTGCAGGCGTCACAGCTATCGATGGGCGAGAAGCTGACGAGGATGCATGCATCACAGCTATCGATGGGCGAGAACCTGACGAGGATGCAGGATTCAATGGGTGATAGCAGTACGAGGCTGTTATCTACCCTGGATTCTTACAACCAGCGACTCGCAGACTTGGAGCGGGCACGGCCGCCACCGACGTCACTGCCTTCTCCATCGACATCGGTGTCGATTCCACGGGACGAGTATGAGGAGTTGTTATCCTTGAAGCACGCCGCTGGTCAGCCTCCTGCAGATCCGTAGTAGTCTAGTTATTTTTATTATTATTTATGAATTATTGGTACTTCAACAATAGACATGATGTATGATGCTTCTTGTGGTCTTGAATTTTTTAGTTAATTTAATTGGATTATATAGTTATCCACATTTAATTGGATTGATACTTCTTGTGGTTTTTAATTTAATTGGATTATATAGTTAACTAGATTGAATCATGTTGGTGTGTATGATGAAGATGCTGTAAAACTGCAGGGAATCACCAATATTTGATTCTGGAAATTTTTTTTTTATTTTTTTTTTTAAATTAGCGACGTTATTAGCGACGTGTAGCGACTCTTAGCGACGTTAATTTACGTCGCTAATTACGTCGCTAATCAGCGACTTTGTAAAACGTCGCTAAGTTTGTCGCTAATGACGTCGCTAAAGTCGTCGCTAAGCGTCGCCAATTGCTGACATGGCAAGTATAGCCAGGTCATTAAAGACGTCGGTGTAACGTCGCGATTGACGTCGCTAATCAGCGACGTTTAGCGACTTTAATGAACGTCGCTTTTTAGTGACTTGGCGTCGCAAAACGTCGCTAAATTCAGCGACACATTAAAGTCGCTAAAAAACGTCGGTATAGCGACGTTTAGCGACGTTTTTTGTTTTAGCGACTTGGTGTTTTCCGACTGCTTCAGAACGTCGCTAATTACGTCGCTAAACCTAATTAGCGACGATTTATTGTTATTTAGCGACGTTTTTAGACGTCGCTAATTTGACTTTTTCTGGTAGTGCATTCTGCCCTAAAAGATAGAAACACTTCCAATCACCTCCCGTTACCGAGACCACGGTCAAGCTGAACGACAATCCGATTAGTTATCACCATATTATTCCACGTCTATATATGTCATGTCTTATCCATACACCTGATCCGAGAGGATAATAAACAATGTTAAAATTTTGATAGAATTGCTTGTTGCACTAGGCGACCTCCTATTTTTTTATGAAAAAATAAGGTAGCATTGAAGTATCCTACCATAACTAATGACCATCTATCTCCAATCAGCATGCTGGTCATAGTAATATCATTCCACAACCCTAGACGTTTGATTCTGTCATTATGATCGTACACCGCTTCTACCACAACCTGAAGTCCCTCTTTGTTGGTGAATTTAATGGTAAAAAATTGGTCAGATCATTGTATCACATCTCCCTGCCAAATTCTGGTGTCCCACATAACCCATATGCGAGCTATATCGCTACAATCAAGGTTGTGGACGAAGGACCAGTGCGTCAGAGTACGCCTATTAATCAAAATTTCTGATCTTATTTTGGATTCCAAAATATTGATGATCGAGCACTTAGATTTATTGATGTATCGCAAAATATCCCTCCATCTACCAATCGAATTCGCCCCTCTCATATTCCATGTGAATATATTCATAAATCACATTGGTGGGTTCCCTTGTTGAAACGCGAACTCTCTCTAAGTGGTGGGAAGAGTCTATTCTTTTGTCGGTTATGAGCTTTGCCATCTCCTGCTTTGGATTCCACTTTTTCTTTCCAAATGGGATTCGGGTACGTCAACGGTTCCTGGCTAGGTTGTTGTCCGTCTAGTTGTCTGTCATCTTTACCTGTGGTCTTTGAAGATTTATCCACAGAAGGAACTATACAGAGCGCTTCTCTACTTGCCAGTATCCTCCTAACTCTGACATGATTACCTTCTTGGTTAACAACTTCAGCACTAAACGTGACCATACTAGAGTTACCTTTCCCCCATTGGTTGTTAGCGGCGAACACTACCATCGCATGTTGTGTCTCCTCTTTTTCTCCCTCTCTCCCTTCTTTCTCATTCTCCGCTCCCATTCTCTTCCCCAGTAGAGAGGATTGGAGGGCCTCCTGCAGGGCTAGATCATCTGTATCCATAATCCTTTGCTCCACAGTAAAGTCAACTTTGTTTCCCCGTGAACTAGGGATAGTTGTACTGGCTCCAGTATCTCTAGTAGGCGTTGGCACCTCTGTACTAGAGCATGGGACTTGCTTAGTGGCCGCCGGGGCGACTTTAGCGTCTGGGCACTGGGCTATGGTGTGTCCAAAGCTTTGGCAAAAATTACAACAAGGCGGGACCCATTCATACTCGACTTTTTGGAAAATGGTTTCGCCTGTCGGAAGATCAACCTTCAGCTTGTCAGGAAGTATATCAGCCGCACTGATCTCAACAAAAATTCTAACAAAGGACAATCGATCTCTATTAGTCGTATATTTGTCTGGCCGAAGGGGAATTCCAACTCCGCTAGCCAGTTTCATAATAGTCAGGACACTCCATAGTTGGGGTGAAAGTCAAGTGAACATAATCCAAATAGGAACAGTTACCAGCCGATCCCGTTCAAAATTAGTAGAAGGATCCCATCTTCTTAGGACAACCCGTCTCCCATCGAATGTCTAAGGGTCATTCTGGATCACCGTTTCTAAATCTTCCGACATCCCAAATTTGATAAAATAGAAGCCATTCTCCCTAAAGTAAATATCCGTGCTCCCTTTAGGTCTCTACATTCGCAAGACGAATCCTTTTAGCTGACCGAACTAAGGTCAGGCTTCTATAACGTATAGGATAATAATGTTCTTCCATATCACTTTTGTTTCGACTATGTCCTCTTTGATGATAGAGATGACATTTCTTTCTTTTTTAAGTCTGGGCGCCACAAAGTGCATCTCAATGTCGTCCCTCGTCGGGTCGGGCCTGCATCGATTTGCCCAGGAGATAGGAGCTACTCTCGATGTCTTAAAAGTATTAGGAACACTATCCGACATTTTGTCAAACATCTGGGGTGCATATCGCGACAAAAATTTGGGCATGGCCGTTGGAGAACCAGAACCTCGGGAAGGATTGGCCGAAGCCGGATGGCGAGAGCCACCTTCCTTCCCAGTCTTTGACGGTCCCACCAGGGGTGCACGTCACGCCACAGATGGAGGAACGCGCCATGGCGCATGTGAAAAGACAGAGGTTTTAGCACCTTTTTTGCGTCGTCGAGTCACCGTCGTTCGTCCATCCATCCATCACTGGAGACGTTCGGGACTTGCTGAGAGACCGTAGAATGCCTCTGTGCCACCGTAGGCCGGACGTGGAAGCTGTCGTCTGTGGTTTTGGATCCGAATTCAGAACCCATAAGAGTGGGAGGGGATGAGAAGAGGAAGGTCGGGGGAGGTGTGTCGGGGGTGGGTGGAGTTGGGGGGCTAGCGACGGAGGACGAAGGGGGGAGGGGCGGGCGACTGGAAGGAGGAGGGGAGGGTCAGAAGGATGAAGGAGGGGCATAGGCGAGGGTGAGATCCGCGGTCGCCTGCTGCGCTGCCATTATATATATATATATATTGTCACTACCCAATTCTAGAAAATAGGGTATATTTTTTTTTATTTGATAAATAGTGTATTGTATTTAATTATTTATATTTATATTTAATTAGTGCTTGTCTTATTTTTATTTTGATTATTTTAGGGTTTTGGCTAGCCTGGACCCATGTCAGACCCTAGTGGACCCATGTCCGACCCAGCCCGTACCCTTGTGAGAATTATTTTGGGGCTTAGAATTATTATTTTATTTTTAGGAGGTTAGTTGGAGAGTTTTGGAACTAGTTTGAGCGCATTTGGAACCCGGAACCCAAAACCGAGTCAATAGGGGCATTTTGGGAATTTGGTGACTTGTGTGAACCCTTTATTTAGCATTGGCCGGCCCTACCTACCACCCCCACCCGTGAGAACAGCCACAGCAGCCCCCTCTCTTCATTCACTTCTTCTTCTTCATTCCTTCTTCTTCTCCACTTCTCCTTTCTTCTTCCTTCCTTCTCCAAGTAAGCTTTTCTCCATCTTTCTTCTTTCTTTCTTCCATTTCTTCTTCTTTAAGCTAACCCTAACCTTACATTTTCTCTAACCTAGGTGTGAGGAGCCTAGATCTAGTGTGGGAGATAGATTTGGAAGCTTGGAGCTTGAGGGAGTTGATTTGGAGGGATTTGAGACTTTGGCCTTGGGATTCCAACTCCCAAGAGGTAAAACCTAACTTTCCCCTTCCTAATTATTTTTGTGTAGTGTAATTAGTGTTGTAGAACCCTCCTAGACCCTAACCCTACCCGTAGGAGGAAGTTGGAACTAGTTTGGGTGAGTTTAGAGACTTTGACATTAGGTTTTGTGTCGAATTCGGGTGGAATCCGAATTTGGCCCAATTTTGGGTGATGCCCTAGGTTAGATGGACCTAGGTAGACGTTGTCGGGTGTCTAGAGGGTGAGTGCGTGTCTCCGTTTGGACACGGGAAGCCGTGTCGCGGAGAAACGGGCGTTTCGGGCGAAATTGGGGCTTTTCGTCTTCGCCGATTCTAAGTGCGTGTGCGTTTCCGCCACGGGCCTAGAATCGACGTGGGAGTGCATTTTCTAGGATCTAGACATCGTGTAGAGCGCGTGGGTAAATTTTGGGCCGATTCCGAGTTCGTTTGGTGTGCGTTTCAGGAGGTTTTCCGAGCCGCGCATCACGTGTTCGTCGAAATGACCGAATGGCCATTTCGACTTGGTTTCCTCGTTTCGGCTTTGTGCGCGCGTTGGGTTAGTATCGGGGAGTGTGTGCTAGAGGTTTCGAGTTATATTTTATATATTTTAGGGTATTGGTGAGTGTCGGGGTCGTTGGGCGTGAGTAGGGCGTGTGGTTTGAGTGTTGTGTGCGTGGTTGTGTTTGTATTGATATGTGTCTCTATATATATATATTTATATATATGTATGTGTGTTTATGTATATATATTTATATATATATATGTGTGTATTTATATTTATGTACTTGTATATGTATATGTCTATGTGTATATATATATATGTATATGTGTAAGTGTGCTTGTGTGTGTATGTATATATATATATAGGTGTATGTATATATATATAGTTGAGAGTGTGTGTAGATATATATATAGTTTAGAGTGTGTGTATATATATATTTTGAGTGTATATATATATGTAGATATGTATATATATTTATGTGTGTGTGTGTTGTTAGTGTTGTGAGTGTGTGTGTGTATTAGTGTGTGAGTGTGTTAGTGTGTGTGTTAGAGTGTGTAGATGAGTGTATATATATATATAGATATCTAGTTATAGATATATAGATATATATGTATGTATATATATATATAGATAGTGATATATATATGTATATATATGGATGTGTGTGTGTGTATGTGAGATGGAGGGGGGGGGGGAACTGAACTGCAGCAGCAGCAGTTCAGCTGCAACAGCAGCAGCTAGCTTCTGCTAGGAGAGCAGCAGCAGCAGCTCCAGAAGGAGCAGCAGCAGCAGCACATGTAGGAGCATCTGCAGCAGCAGCAGTGCCAAGAGGAGCAGCAGCAGCGCAGCAATAACAGCGTGCAGCAGCAGCATTTTGAGCAGGGAGCAGTAGCAGTAGAGTACTAGTGAGGGTTAGGAATAGGTAGAGTGCTAGCATAGGTTGATAGTTAGATAGATAATATAATAGATAGATAGCTAGGTATTTAGATAGATAGATAGATACTAGATAGGTAGATAACTAGATTCTTAGATATACCTATCTAAGAGATATAAATATCTATATGCCTAAGTTATATATATATATAGGTGTATAGGTAAGATAATGGGTAATCGGGTAAATGTGTGTGGATATCTATATACATAGGTATATACATACTTAGATATATATAAATATGATAGATATATATATTTCCTAGCCTAGATTAATAACTTGGTATATAATTAGTAGCTAGATAGCTAGTTAGAGGTCCTTAGGGCGAAACTTCAATACCTTGAGATACCGAGGTATCTCGATACCTTGAGATATTCAAGGTATTGAGTTTCGAGCGGGGTATTTGAGCATTAGCCTAGGAAATGCTTGGGAGTGATTTTTATATGTTTATATATATATAATTATGCGTGCTAGCATAGGTTTTAGCGGGTTTAGGCGGGGTGCGTGGCCTAGGGCGAGGTATCGGATACCGAGGGTATCTCGGTATCTCGATTAGGCGAGTTTGAGAGTTTAGTGGCTTAATGAGCTCGGTTTGACCTAGAATTTCAGGGGCACCCTAGTTTG
Source organism: Iris macrosiphon (assembly GCA_036927795.1). NCBI lineage: Eukaryota > Viridiplantae > Streptophyta > Magnoliopsida > Asparagales > Iridaceae > Iris > Iris macrosiphon. Next base: position 185,508,607 of record JAYESA010000006.1, on the reverse strand, counting down.
ACCTAGCTTTGACCATAATTGTCCCCGTTGACCGTAAAAGTCAACGTTTGACCTAGAGTTGACTTTTTGGACCCCGGGTTGACTTTTTGATCCGAATTTCACCGGTTTGACCCGTTCGACCTAGAATAGCCCTAGAAGCCTGTTTTTAATTATTTTATATCAATTTAAATGCTTAGAACCCTGTTTAATCCTTGCTTTTCGCATTAGGTCCTTGCGACACCGGTCCGGACCTCGATCCTCATCAGTTGCTCAGGACATCAGGCGAGTACCTACCTCTGATAGTTTCCATTTCATGATAGCGTTTATATCACCTGTTCTAGAACTGTAATACTTGATTCTGACACTTTATTACACGAGCTGGTACTAGTGGATCCCGTCATGAGGTGCTATCCCCCTTACCGTGTTCAGCGGGTACTCTATCACGTGTATTTCATCATGTGCTTCGGGTATTGATTATCATGTGCTATCATGTGCTTCTTGTGCTCTCGCCTTCGTGTGCGCGAGCTATTATCATGTACGTAGCGTGTTGTGGTTGGATCCAATGGTATTAGTGGGGGAGGGGAGTAGTGAGTTGGTTATATGATCAAAGCCAAACAGTATTCATGTGTATGTCGGTTATGCAACTCACGCATAACGGAGTTATCGTAGTGACTTTCATGTGCAACCTAAGCCGATCATATAACGAACTTGTGCTCAAGGCACTTAGCTAGTATTCATGTTTCTCACCTGCAGTTACTTTTCCACTACTTGTATTGTTCTCCAGTTTACATTGCAGCTACTTCTTGTGCTCCAGCATATATTTATTTTCTGTGCATCTTGATTACTTTTTTATTGCTCGTCATATACACCTTACCATGTATTTGGAGTTGCTTTCAGAGTTATGTACTTCGCTCCAGTCCTGACTGGGCATATTTTTTCCAGAGGATCCTGAGGACTATTGCCCTACGTTCTACGGGCCTGGTATTGACGACTGTTGTGACCCTGAGGAGGAGTGCGCCGAGGAGACGCCGATAGCACCCTAGTTAGCTAGGTGGGTTTCCTGGGTTATTTCCAGTGGTTTGTATTTTGGATGACTGTACTTATTCTTTTGTGCTTCTGTGAGATGTTGTAGCTTTTAGACTTGGACTGTATTATTTTGGATTGTCTTGCTCTCTTGGTTCTGGTTTTCTTTGTTTATATCATATCGTGCTTATATTCTTCCTCTAGTTTTGTGATTGAGATTATTGTCATATATATATTGCGTGGTTGCCCTCCTGTTGGAGAGGATTTTATTCACATATATATATTGCGTGGTTTTGCCCTCCTTTTGGAGAGGTCATGCCGAATTTTTCTGTGAGTTATCTAGATAGTTGGTTGACCTAGAACGGACCTTTACAGCGTTCTACCGCCGATTCTGCGGCGTAGGCTGGACATACCCACGGCTCATGCCCGATTTTCGGGTGCGGGTCGTGACATATATATATATATATGATGTATTTGTCAAAGTAATACAAATAATAATAATTATTTCATTACATTACGTGTTAAACCAAATATTTGAATGTAATTGATATTACATTACATGATTTAATGATTTAATTACATCTTCCAACCTAACATGGTAATATAATTGTAACTCAATTAGATTACAATTTTAATTAGATTACAAATCAAATTCCTTTATGATTACAGTTACATTACAGTAAACAAAACACAATCTAAATATATAAGACTAAATTAGCATGATGATGACTTTCTAACTACCTATAAGTATGCATTAGCATCATCAAATATGCATGAAATAAATTTTTAAGTAGATGTTCTACAAATTAATTACCTTCGCTAATTAATAAATTACTATGCAAACATGATATTAATTTAGAGAGGTAGAGGTCATCTTGTATGTGTTAAATTTAAAAAAAAAATAAGCAATGCATATTCTTTTATCAAATAAGTACAAAAATGTCTCATCAAAAGAGTGGATTTTGAAATTAGACAAGTTTTATTTGATTTTGGTTGACCAAAAGGTACTTTTATGAACTTCCAAATTAAACTCAAATAGGTGAAATCTACTCTATATTTTACTGCACCCAGTTTTGTTTGATTATAAAATAATCATTTTTACTACACTTAATTTTGAAAGATTTTATTGATTGCAAAATTAGGATAAAATCTAGATAGGACAACCCCCTTGTTAGGGGCTGTTTGGCAAGTGGGGGATGAATGCCCAGCTCACGTCAATTTGGATGTTGGGAGTGCAAAACCTCTGTTTGGTTAAGAGCTGGGAGAGAAGTTGTAACTTGCAGATGTGACGTCTGTGAGTTCCTGTCGCGTGCGTAGAGGATGTTGGACTGACGCCACATCCGGGGTTGGCAACCAGATGTGACTAAAAATTCTAATTTTTAATCAATTAATTAATCTATTATTGCTTTCATTAATTTTTTTTGGAATATTTTAACAAATGCCTCCAAAGAAAATGTTAAAACTAGCATATACCCCCACTAAAAAAAATTAGTAAATGTTCCTATTCTTTGTACGGATCAAGTAAAATTTTAAGATATGCCCCCACTCTTTTAAACAGATTTTTTTATTTTGGAAACATTTGCTAGTCCTTTTTTACTGGGAATATATGCTAGTTTTAACATTTTGAGTATGAAATTTGCTAAAATATTCCAAAAATTTATTACTTATTAAATTTTTGATAAGTAACACTAATTAGTTATTAATTTTCTTATTAATTTTTGGAATCTGACTTCAATAAATTATCTATTAAAAAATTAACATTTCATCCAAGTAACACTAATTATTTATTATTATTTTTTGCTAATTATTTATTAAACTAACTAATAACTAATAAAAAATTTAATTAGAATTTTAAATATAATTTTTTTAATTCTTAATCAGTTAGTAATCAATTTTGGGCTGATAAATTTTTAATTCTTAATTAGTTAGTAATTAATTATCTTAATTTAATTAAACTAATTATTTAATTTATTAAATTATTATTTGAATTAATTATAATTTACTATTATTATAATATACTCTTCCACTTTTCACTTTTCTATCTTAACCGAAGACAATTGTCTAATCTTTCCCTTTCCAATTTTTTACTTTAGGCTCCGTTTTGTAGGAATGATGAAAAAGTGGAAGAAAAGAAAAAAGTAGAAATATTTTTTTCTTTCATATGAAAATGAAAAATTATTTCCTTTCTTTGTGTTTGGTAAGAGGGATGCAAAATATGAGAGATGCATCTTTCTTTATTTGGTATAGAAGAAAAAGTGGAATGAAAGAAAACAAAAAATATGAATTTTGCCAAAATTTTTCTCAACTAAAATATTTATTTACCATTTGACTTCGTTGACTAATTTTTAAATAGTATAATTCCTATGGATATAATGGTCAATAAATATAAGTCATGGCTTTTTCTTATATTTTTTGAGGAATTGAAATTCTTATGTTGAGAGGTAAAAGTAATTTCTTCACTTTTCTTTTCTTCAACTTTTTCTTCAATACCAAACAAAAGAAAATGAATCATTCTCTTCCATTTTACTTGCTCACTTTTTCTTCCTACCACTTTTCTTTCTTACCAAACACATTTGTTTCTTATTTAGGGGGACAAGAAAGTGAATGAATTTCTATATAAAATCCAACATTGAAAGTACAAATCCAAATTTTTTTCAAACTTAAGATTTACCAAATAGTCCATTAGAGACAAACGTATGTAGAAAATAAATGAGACTATTTCACTCCAATTACTTTAATCTGACGACATATAATAATAGAATAATGTTATTTGTCTCTCCAAAATGTCCCTCAAAATTACCTTTCCTTATGTAGTGGTTGAAGTAACGATTAATGTGACGTATGACTAGACAAAATTTAAAATAAAAATAATATTAAATTTTTGGATAATTAATTTATTGGATTAAAATTTATAATGTTAAATATCAAGTTATATGCCATATAATATATATTTTTTAAGATAACACTTAATCTATACTACTATATAATAATAAAAATTGGCTTCACCGTGAAAGTTTTTATTCCAAATATACCCTCACGTAACTTTACTAATTACAATTGCTCATTATATTTAATGAGGACAATTAGAAAATTATGTATAGAATAAAAAAAAATTGTAGTTTACTATTGTCTTTTGATCTTCCAAATAAATTTAAAAAAATTAATTAAAATACGTACATCACACATGCAGATATATTAAACTATTTAATATGTCACGTCAATTATCACGTATAAAATATCGAACTCGAGTGACTCTTGTGATTATCGAGTAGAGGTATAAGATTTCGACTGGATGACAGAAGGTCAGTGGATCGAGTCACGAACATGCAATGCAGTGTGTACAAAAATTTCGAATCACATAAGTTATGCCGTAAAGTAAAAAAATAAAAAATAAAAAATTATCACGTATAAAACGAATAATTTGGAGGAACAATTTGGGACTAATAATAACATTACTCATAATAATATTATAATCCGTTCATTCGTTCACTGCTAGTACACACTCTCTTCTCCTCCTCCTCCTCCTCGAGGAAGAAGTCTCTCTCCCTGTCCATCCTTTCCTCGAGTGGTGATGTGTTAGACCCCTTTTCCCTGTCGACTGGGATTTAGGGGAGATCTGACAATGTTTGACATGGCTAATGGCAAAAATTGAAGAAAGAAGGGAAAGAATTAGGGTTTATTCATATCAGACTAGTTCATCTACAATGAAGAAGAGTAAGAAAAATTCAAAGCTAAGTACATCATTCATGCTTCCTTACATTTTCCTTTCCTTATTTATAACTGCTCACTAACTCCCTGTTCTTGAATCTGGCAGTTGAGGTAGTTGAGGTTGTTATGCTGACCTGGAGAAATCTGGATGGCATGCTGAGCTGTCACCTCACTTATGCTGATTAGGCCCAAAGGTCATATGTGATTGGCTGAGTATTGGCTGAGTACTCCATGTGTATCAGTGGCAGTTGATGCTCAGATATTCTGTAACCTCGTATCTCTACTTCCTCATACCTGTGTCTGATACATTGTGTCTTCATGGTGTCATCCCTGAACTCATCCCTGAACCAGTGTCCTCTTAGGTCAAATAAAGAGGTACGTATCAATAGTTCCCCCCTAATTAGACCTTGCCTCAAGGTCGAAGTAGGGAAACCGTTTCACAAAGTCTTCATATGCAATCCACTGAGCTTCTTCTTTGGTACATTCCTTCCATTGCACCAATAATTCTACCGCAGCCTTGTTCCTGTGCTGGACTAACCTTCGTTCCAAGATGCAGTCAGGTTCTAGTAAAATCTCATCTCTCAAACTGGGGGTATCACCAGTTACACTGATTCTCCTACTCAATTTTGCTTTGAGTTGAGAGACATAAAAAACTGGATGAACCTGAGAATCTGCAGGCAATTCCAATTTGAAAGCCACATGTCCAATTCGATCTATGACCTAGTAAGGGCCAAAATACTTTGGTGACAACTTTTGAGGCCTCCTTTAACCTACAGAAGTCTTTCTATAAGGTTGTAGCTTCAAATAAACCCAATCTCCCACCCTAAATTCTCTGTCAGGTCTGTGTAAATCAGCTAATCTTTTCATTCTGTCTTGTGCCAAGTATAAATTGTCCTTCAAAAGTTGCAGTGTGTTATCCCTTCCTGCCAGGGCTTCAGCCACCCCCTGATCCTGCACAATTCCTGGAATATAGGTAAGAATATCAGGTGGAGGTCTCCCATACACTGCCTCAAAATAAGTGAGTCTGGTGGAGGAGTGCCAGTTCTTGTTAAACCAAAATTAAGCCCAAATTAAGTGCTTAGCCCACTCCTTGGGTTTATGACCACAAAAGCAACGCAAATATCCTTCTATGCACCTATTGGTGACTTCAGTTTGGCTGTCTGATTGAGGGTGGTAGGAAGTACTATAATTGAGGTGAGTTCCATGTAACTTAAACAATTCTCTCCAAAATTGGCTGGTGAAAATGGCATCCCTGTCAGACACAATTGACTTGGGCATCCCATGTAGCTTGAAGACCCCATCCAAGAACACCTGAGCAACCACAGAGGCAGTAAAAGGATGACTTAAGGCAAACAAGTGTATGTACTTTGTAAGCCTGTCCACCACCACCAGGATAGTTGATTTATGATTGCTGATTGGCAAACCTTCTATAAAGTCCATAGAGACATCCTCCCAAATTCTAGAGGGAATTGGTAAGGGTTGCAGTAACCTTGTAGGAGAAATATTCTCTGTCTTGTTCCTTTGACACACTTCACAAGTCCTAATATATTCCTGCACACTCCTTTTCATACCCCTCCATTAGCAAACCTTCTTAAGCATGTGCAAGGTTTTGATATACCCAGAATGACCAGCATATAAAGTGTCATGATGCTCTTTGAGCATGGCAGAGACAAATTCAGAGTTAGGGTTAAGGAACAGTCTATTTTTATAGTAAAGCAACCCATCAGCTACTCTGAACTTATTTGTATCCAACTGCCCTTGAGACCACTTGGTGAGGTAGTCCTGGTAGTAGGAAGACTCCTGCATCTGGATTTTAAACTGCTCAATCCACCCAGCTTTTATAGCAGTGATAGCAGCTAGTGAGAGAACCATCCTTGAGAGACTATCTGTTGCTCTATTTCCCCCCCCCCCTTTTGTATTCTACTGTGTACTGATACCCATGAAGCTTCATGACCCATCTGTACTGTGCATCAGTGTAGACCCTCTGTTCTAACATGAATTTGAGAGGCTTGTGGTCAGTTCTAATAATGAAGGGTCTACCCCACAAGTACTGGCCCCATTTCTTGATGGCCAAAAGTATAGCCAACATTTCCTTTTCATAAGTTGAAAACATAAGTGCCCTTCCCTTCAGTTGTTGGCTTAAGAAAGCTATTGGTTTACCTTCTTGCATTAACACTGCCCCCATTCCCCCACCCAAAGCATCACACTCTAGTATAAAGGTCTCAGCAAATTTAGGCATAGCCAAGACTGGTGGAATGGTGAGAACCCCCTTCAGTTTATTAAAGGCAACTTGTGCTTCCTTGCTCCAGTGAAAAGCATTCTTTTTGAGGAGCTGGGTTAGGGGAGTAGCTATGGTGCCATAGCCTTTGATGAACCTCATGTAGTAGCCTGTGAGACCTAAAAAAACCCTTAATTCTTTGAGAGTTTTAGGTTCAGGCCATTCCATTACTGTCTTGATTTTGTCTTGGTCAACTTTAATACCTTGGGAAGATATGATGTGTCCCAAATAGGCCACCAGCCTCTGAGCAAAGAAGCATTTGCTCCTTTTGATCCTCAATTGATGGGCAGTCAAGACTTTGAAGACTTCTTCTAAATGATGAAGGTGGTTTTCCAAATCAGTATTGTATACTAGAATATCATCAAAGAATACCAAAACAAATTTTCTCAGGTATCCCTTAAAGATGGCATTCATCATGGCTTGTGTAAAACCCATATCCTAGAAATCGTATATACCCTTTTAATTATTAATTATTAATTTAATTGTAGTAATTACTGGATAATTAGAAGAAATAGATTTTTATTAATTTTTATTTTAGGTGTTCGTGCACTTAGGGGATTTATGGGACCATTAGGAATTTTTTCGAATTTATTTCATATAGGAGACCCCTTGAGCAGTTGCTAGCTTAATGGTGTGTATTAATATAATTCTAGATTTTTCCTATAAGTATATATAAATATATATATATATATATATATATATATATATATATATATATATATATATATATATATATATATATATATATATTTTAAAGGAAAATTTAAAAGAAAAATATAAAAGAAAAGAAAAGAAAAAAACTATTGACAACTATTAATAACCATTACTACAAACAAACCATAACCACACCTTAGCAAAGTAGTAGAACCACCCTTTGTGATTCCACAATAGCAGCCAACCCAACTAATGAGCCACCCGCTCATTAGCATTAGAACCCACCCCCCCCCCCCCCCCGCAGCTGGTTGGCGGAATCCCCCCTTCCTCTCATATATATATATATATATATATATATATATATATATATATATATATATATATATATATATCCTTATTTCAATAGAACCCTAACCCTATAATCATCCAAACTCTTCCCCTTCCCATCTAGACTTAAGGAGAGCCGCCAGCGCAGCCGGAGAACCCCGCCAGGCCGTCCAAACCGATCCCGACGACCGCGACCTCGCGCACTGCAGATTTTTGCAGCGAGGTACCTGTGTTCCGGAGTTGTTTTCCGTCGCCTCGCTCAACCAAACGCCACCCCGTCTTCACCGGTATGCTCACCCCTTAACCCTCTTCCATATCTGCATGATAGTAGACCTCGAACAACGCGTAACCATAGACGAAAATAGCACCAAAGTTGGCAGAAATAGACCAAATTCTGGGATCGCAGAAAACTATGGTGATCACCCATGTTCCCGAGTTCGTATCTTCCACCACAGAGATCCAAATTCGATGATTCTTTTGGTATGCGTAGACCACTTGACCTAGTTTAATTTATGTTAAATAACCTTAGATTATTAACTGCTGTAGGTAGAATAAAATTTGTTGGAAAACCTCGCGAACACCATTTTTCCAGATTTTTAAAAGTTGTGAAACGGAGCGCGCCCCGCCAAATGGGACCGCTCCGTCGTGTACCAAGTGTACCGAACGGTGCGCGAAGTATAACCGGACACGTGAGAGTCCACGGAAACTGATTCGGACGTGTGTGCGCACCGAAATCAGCCCGTATCCGCGGACAAATCTCGTGTCACAACTTTTGCGAAAGTCGTGCGCATTTTGTGCACGCTCGTCAGATTGCGATGAAACCTGCGCCACTGGACTCGTGGTAACGCGCTGGTCCTGTGACCCAATTTTTATGCAATTCTGAGACAGTTGACCAAGTTGCCAATTGGCGGGAACTACGGTTGACTTTTTGGACGAATTTGTGTTTGGGCCATCGAAATCCATATTTGGACATACCGTTGGGTTCGTATTGACATTTAGAGTTTTTTTGACCTATAATTTGTTCTATTTAGAGATTGTTACCCTTGGCACGCTTTTCGGTGCAAAGCGGGCCACATATAGACCCCGCTTTGATCCAAAATTACCGTTTTGCCCCTGTGTCCAAATTGGACGAAAGGAAAGTGCTTTCTAGCTATTTGGCTTATTCAGGGAACGTTGGTGATATCTATTTCAATAACCGGAGATATTTGTTCTGAGGCCGTAGCTTCTGATCCTGTGTGCTTGACTTCTGGACAGTACACCTTGCAGCTTTTTTACCAGGCAAGATACCTTGCCAAATTGCTTACAGTATTTTGCATGCTTAGTATATTTCTGTATATTTATTATATTTCTGTTTATTCATTGCATGTGCAGTTTTCTTTCAGTCATTACTATATATTAGATATGTTGACACACACTTGACACTTAGTATCATAGAGGATAATCAGTAGGCGTATGGGCTTTAACCACTCTGGTAAATCGTAGTAACTAGCACGCACTATGGTGGTCATGTCCGATGGTCGCTACCCCCGAGGTATGTCGATTGATGGAGTCACGAGGGTCGCTACCCCAGAGGTATGTCGGCTGATGATGTTCTAGACGGGTGTGTGAGTTGTGAGGCTTAGATCGAGTAGCCTACCCTTGCCCATACGTCAAAAAGTTGTCCTCATTTGCATTCATATAGATTGTCTTGTACAGCGTACTTATTTATTTTCAAATATTATGCATGTTTACTGTATTCAAATTGGCTTGCTTCTATGTATCTTGTTACATCCCTCTGAGGACCTGGTCCCTTTCCAGGTGTATCTGTTCTTGAGTATTCGCAGGAGCGCAGATTCGGATGGTTACATATGTTTCGAGGATGTCTTCTCTTCGAGCCCATGATTGTTAGCTGGTATTCTTATATTGTGTTTATTGTGTTGTACTTTTCCATTCGAGTTGGTAGTGGATTTATTTCCATCCAACTATCATCTTTAGATACTTCTTATTGAGATATAGTTATATAGATGTTGGTTATTTATTTAAATTGATTTTCTGTGGATGAGATTTAGATTGTACCCTGTGACTTGTGATACATTTTATATCACTTGTGGATTGATATTCATATTACAGCGTACGTGTGGATTTTGGTTTCCATATATTAGAGTTGCCATATCCATGCGGCTGGCATGCTTACGTGTCCTAGTCCTACGTATTTTTGGGACTAGGGCGTGACATATTTTTGTGGTAGCCCATGCAGGTCGAGAGCATATTGTCTCGGTTACGTTACTGTACCGAGCAAGCCTGCAAATAGGATTAGAGTATAGGATCTCATCCACAATTGACTATGACTCATATTTCTTCTAATCTGTTTTATTTGAATAATTGCATCCTGCTTGATTCGTGTGCTTCCCTAATAGTTCCTTGAGTATAGCCCCCTCATAGAATATAAAAGTCCATGTTGTTAGATGATAAGTAGGATAACCTTCCTATTAAGAGTACAACTAGAGTGTTGACACATCACTGAGTTAGAATACTTAATGAACCATAGCACCCTTACCTGTAGATGGATTGACCACTATCCTTTGATAATTATAGAAGACTTGAGAGTAGTATAAACACTACTAGAGTTAGTTAGAGATTTTACCTTAATGTTTGACCCTAGTATTGAGGAACCAATAGAAATCCAAGGTTCAGTATTAGGACTAATCTAGCTTTTCGTGGTGAGATAGTACTAGAGAACTATAAATTTAGCTTTTGTCTTAATAGTAGCAGACAGTACCATAGAAAGCCAAGAGCAATGCATAGAATATTTTCTTGATCATACCTCAAACACAGAGATTAGCATAGCATCTTCCCTTAGAAAACTATGCCATTATCTAGAGTCTTTCTATTTAGTTTTATGACTTGTTCTCTGAACCTTTAGCGCTCGCTATTAGTGAGACAGCTAAATTTCTTTCCTTCATCTTTTAATTCGTGCCACCTAAACCTCTCTGATTATAGACCAAGTGATTTTATTCTATGTTAGATATATAGCTTGCTAGGATTATAGTTGTAAACTTGAATTTTGAAATTGTGTGCTTAGTAGTTAGAACTTGATGGTTTAAGCTATTCTTGTAGATTGAGACCTGGTGCTTATCCCTTACTTTTAAATTGCATAATATGTACCTCCACCTCGATATGAGTTATATCCCCTTTCCCTTGAGGCCAGTAATTGTTCCATTCTTACTATTGACACTTGCACTAAGACTAGGACTTAGGACGACCATGACCTATGTAATATAAGAGGATACCCTAATAAGTACCAAGATCTTCCCTAACAATAGTTTATACTTTATTTACAAGGACCAGGTTATTCTGAAGAATTTCCTCAAGGCAATTACAGTATTAGTTATTGTTATAAGTTGGATAGTATACCTCACAACATAGTATCACATAGTCTTTTGACCTATTATTGAAGTGTAATTGAACAACATTAACTGTATGCTAGCTTAGGACGACAATGTTTTTTTTAGACTGTAGAACTTAGAGGCTATACCCCTACTTTGTCGACTATCGACTTAGACAAGGAATTAGTATGACAACTGTAGAGATTATGGAGTCTTATCTTTTGTGAACTTGAGTTGTTATGTACATTCTTTCATCATAACCCAGCGTATTTATGTTTGATGTACTACCTTGACTTATGCTGCTATTATAGCCTAGTTTTGCAAGCTTATTCTTTTATCGAGCTTGCTCATGACATATGTATTATTGGGTGCACACAACGATACAATTGTCTAATCAGAATTGGTATATTAAGGTCTAGCTAACCTTAGTGCGCTTGGTTCGCTCTTCGCATGACTACTTTACGTGGATTGAGATATATGGTAGTAAACGAATATACTTGTCCCTAGACATGTCAGACATATCGTATCGGTTACATAACTGTACTGATACGAGCATGTAAATAGGAAATTACCAAAATATGATTTCAATCCACAACTGCCCTGACAACTCTCTTTTCGAATTCTTCAATCTCTTTGAACCTCGTACTTGTATTCTATCACCTTCACCTTGAATTCTTTATTATTACTCTCCATCTTCCCTTATTTCGGAAAGACGAAACCTCGTGCTTTGTATAAGTTGACACACTGATAGTACTAGATATACCCCGTAAGGCTAATCACATGACTTAGTGACTCTCTTTTATAATTGATTAAGGGCATATCATAGGTGATCTGTTTGGTGTTAAAACTTTGAGGATTGAATGACATAATTAAATAATTTGAGAAATAGTTTTCCTAGATGTATAGCCTTAGGGGATAGATGGATAAATTTAAGTTCGGTAGATTGTGAACACCTCACTCAAAATTGGACCTACTTGGCTTAGGTAGTGAGACTAGGGCTAGATTGAATCCAGTAGAAATAGAACACGGTATTCTTTTTTTATTTAATTCTTGCAATAATTATATCACTTAGCGCACCTTATCGTGCTCCGATAATTGGAGCGCTACACTAGCCACTGCCTTCCTATAAATTCCACACCATTATCCTAGACGTGTCCATCATCTCATTCTCATCTTTGTACAATTTTCTAATTATTGGGCGCTTTTATGCAAAAGAGCATTTAGGTGTCCACACCATTGGACATGACACATGAAGAAACCTATTTTTCGCTCATGTAGATTTTTTGGGATGTGCAACGCGCAACATCGCCCACCCCTTTAAACCTGGCCTTGTATTTTAAACAATGCAAATATTATACCATCCTTGACTTTCTACCGTGGCTTAATTTTAATTTCGAGGACGAAATTTTTATAAGTTGGGTAGAATGTAAAACCCCTATCCTAGAAATCGTATATACCCTTTTAATTATTAATTATTAATTTAATTATAGTAATCAGTGGCTAATTAGAAGAAATAGATTTTATTAATTTTTATTTTAGCTGTTCGTGCACTTAGGGGATTTATGGGACCATTAGAAATGTTTTCGAATTTATTTCATGTAGGAGACCCCTTGAGCAGTTGCTAGCTTAATGGTGTGTATTAATATAATTCTAGATTTTTTTCTACGAGTATATACGTATATATAAATATATAAATACATATATATTTTAAAGAAAAATTTAAAAGAAAAATATAAAACAAAAGAAAAGAAAAAAAAACTATTGACAACTATTAATAACCATTACTACAAACAAACCATAACCACACCTTAGCAAAGTAGTAGACCCGCCCTTTGTGATTCCACAACAGCAGCCAACCCAACTAATGAGCCACCAGCTCATTAGCATTAGAACCCCCCCCCCCCCCCCCGCAGCTTGTTGGCGGAATCCCCCCTTCCTCTCTCTCACACACACACACACACACACACACATATATATATATATATATATCCTTATTTCAATAGAACCCTAACCCTATAATCATCCAAACTCTTCCCCTTCCCATCTAGACTTAAGGAGAGCCGCCACCGCAGCCGGAGAACCCCGCCAGCCCGTCCAAACCGATCCCGACGATCGCGACCCCGCGTACTGCAGATTTTCGCAGCGAGGTACCTGTGTTCCGGAGTTGTTTTCCGTCGCCTCGCTCAACCTAACGCCATCCCGTCTTCACCGGTATACTCACCCATTAACCCTCTTCCATATCTGCATGATAGTAGACCTCGAACAATGCGTAACCATAGGCGAAAACAACGCCAAAGTTGGCGGAAATAGACCAAATTCTGGGATCGCAGAAAACTGAGGTGATCACCCATGTTCCCGAGTTCGTATCTCCCACCACAGAGATCCAAATTCGATAATTCTTTTTGGTATGCGTAGACCACTTGACCTAGTTTAATTTCTGTTAAATAACCCGAGATTATTAACTACTATAGGTAGAATTAAATTTGTTGGAATACCTCGCGAACACCATTTTTCTAGATTTCCAAAAGTTGTGAAACGGAGCGTACCCCGCCAAACGGGACCGCCACGCCGTGTACCAAGTGTACCGAACGGTGAGCGCAGCGTAACCGGACATGTGAGAGTTCATAAAAACTGATTCGGACGCGTGTGCGCACCGGAATTATCCCGTATCCGCGGACAAATCCCGTGTCGCAACTTTTGCGAAAGTCGTGCGCATTTTGTGCACGCTCATCAGATTGCGACGAAACATGTGTCACTGGACTCGTGGTAACGCGCTGGTCCTGTGACCCAATTTTCACGCAATTCTGAGACAGTTGACCAAGTCGCCAATTGGCGGGTCCTACGGTTAACTTTTTGGACGAATTTGTGTTCGGCCCATCGAAATCCACATTTGGACATACCGTTGGGTTCGTATTGACATTTAGAGTTTTTTTGACCTATAATTTGTCCCATTTAGAGACTGTTACCCTTGGCACACTTTTCGGTGCAAAGTGGGCCACATCTTTGACCCAAAATTACCGTTTTGCCCCTGTGTCTAAATTGGACGAAAGGGAAGTACTTTCTAGCGATTTTCCTTATTCAGGGAACGTTGGTAATATCTATTTCAGCATCCAGAGATATTTGTTCTGAGGCCGTAGCTTCTGATCCTGTGTGCTTGACTTCTGGACAGTACACCTTGCCGCTTTCTTACCAGGCAAGATACCTTGCCAAATTGCTTACAGTATTTTGCATGCTTGGTATATTTCTGTATATTTATTGCATTTCTATTTATTCATTGCATATGCAGTTTTCTTTCAGTCATTACTATATATTAGATATGTTGACACACACTTGACACTTAGTATCATAGAGGATAATCAGTAGGCGTATGGGCTTTAACCACTCTGGTAAACCGTAGTAACTAGCACGTACTATGGTGGTCGTATCCGATGGTCGCTACCCCCGAGGTATGTCGATTAATGGAGTCACGAGGGTCGCTACCCCAGAGGTATGTCGGCTGATGATGTTCTAGACGGGTGTGTGAGTTGTGAGGCTTAGATCGAGTAGCCTACCCTTGCCCATACGTCAAAAAATTGTCCTCATTTGCATTCATATAGATTGTCTTGTACAGCGTACTTATTTATTTTCAAATATTATGCATGTTTACTGTATTCAAATTGGCTTGCTTCTATGTATCTTGTTACGTCCCTCTGAGGACCTGGTCCCTTTCCAGGTGTATCTGTTCTTGAGTATTCGCAGGAGCGCAGATTCGGATGGTTATATATGTTTCGAGGATGTCTTCTCTTCGAGCCCGTGATTGTTAACTGGTATTCTTATATTGTGTTTATTGTGTTGTACTTTTTCATTCGAGTTGGTAGTGGATTTGTTTCCATCCAACTATCATCTTTAGATACTTCTTATTGAGATCTAGTTATATAGATGTTGGTTATTTATTTAAATTAATTTTCTGTGGATGAGATTTAGATTGTACCCTGTGACTTGTGATACATTTTATACCACTTGTGGATTGATATTCATATTACAGCGTACGTGTGGATTTTGGTTTCCATATATTGGAGTTGCCATATCCATGCGGCTGGCATGCTTACGTGTTCTAGTCCTACGTATTTTTGGGACTGGGGTGTGACAGCTTGAAAGGTGGAGGGGGCATTAGTGAGACCAAAAGGCATGACTAGGAACTCATAGTGCCCTTCATGAGTCCTAAAAGCAGTCTTATGGACATCCTCCTCTGCCATTCTAACCTGGTGATAACCAGCCCTCAAGTCCAGCTTAGAGAATATTTTAGCTCCATGTAACTCATCAAAAAGTTCCTCAGCTATAGGAATGGGGAATTTATCTTTGATTGTGTTGTGATTGAGAGCCATATAATCTATGCACATTCTCCAAGTGCCATCATGTTTTTTAACTAGGATAACTGGAGATGAGTAAGAGCTAGTGCTATCTCTGATGATACCTGATTTCAGCATTTCCTGGACTTGCTTCTCTATTTCGTTCTTATGTGCATAGGGGTGCCTGTAGGGCCTGCTGCAAACTGGGGCTGATCCTGGAAGTAATGGCACTCTGTGATCATAATCTCTCTTAGGTGGCAGTCCCTCAGGTTCTTCAAATAATTCCTCATACTGTTTTAATAAGGTTGTCACCTTGTTTTCTCCTTCACCAGGTTCCATGTATTCACTGCTCACTGAACAAAGCTATATTACAAACATCTGTGGCTTCTGTCTTAGCTTTTTAGGTACTGCTTTATTCAGATTGGTAGTGTCTGCCTTCAGACCCACAAATTTGATGGTCTTGCCATTGTTCTCATACTGCATAACCAGTTCCTGGAAATTCCAAACTATATCTCCCAAAGTACTTAGCTATTTAGCCCCAAGGACTATATGGCACCCTGATATGGGTAACTGCAACAAATCTGCATGAATTTTATGCCCTTGGCAGTCTATAACCACACTTGGACACATTCCTTTGCTGAGTAACTTGTCACCATTGGCCACCATAACTTCAAAAGAGTGGTTGTCTGCCAATGCCAACCCTAGCCTCTCACTCATTTTAACATTAATAAAATTGTGAGTGGAGCCAGAGTCAATTAAGATGGTCACAGGCTTATTTTTGATGGTTCCTTTCATTCTCATAGTAGAGTGATGGGAGCTCCCTGACAATGCCTGCAAGGATATCTCAAAACAATCTGAGGAGGCTTGTACAATCCCTGCTGAATTTCCTTCCTCTGTAAGCTCATGCTCAGTAAGATCAGTATCCTCATCTGCTAGTAACAAAAATAGTTTCTTCTCTTTGCATTTGTGGCCCCTAGCCCACTTCTCATCACAAAAGTAGCACAATCCCAATCCCCTTCTCCTTGACATTTCAGAAGGAGTTATAGTACGGTTTTGGTTAAGCATGCCTGTGCCTCCATTGACATTCTTCCTTTGCCCCTCTGTGGTAGAGGTCTGAATTAGAGGACTTGAAAATTGGGGCTTAGATTGAGATGTTGTAAGCCTATAGTTTTTCCTGGTGGCTAACATTTTAGCTTCATAAATCTTAGCTAAATGCATTGCTAAGGGCAAGGTAACAGGGTTGGTTACCTGCACTTCATACCTTATCTCTTCCTTCAGGCCTCCCACATACTGACTGATAAGACATTTTTCAGATAATCCTAGCACCTTGCTAGACAGTCTTTGAAAGTGGGATGTATAATCCTGCACGGTGTCATCTTGCTTCAAGAGCTTCAATTCAATCATGGGATCCACAAATTGTGATGGTCCAAATTGCATTTTAATAGATTGACAGAATTCCTCCCAACCTATCATGCCTCCCTTGGTCTTCATCAACCAATCAAACCAGAAAGCTGCTGACCCTTGCAATTGCACAGAGCACATTCTTATTTTGTCCCATTCTGACATAGGATAAAAACTAAAATAGTAGTTTATCCTCAACAACCATTCCTCCACATCAGTGTCACCACTGAATTGGAGTATTTTCAGCCTGGGTGGAGGTAAGTTCCAATAGGGGTTTCCCTGCAGGGAGCCAAATTGTGTAATCACCCTAAATTTTTCTAAAATTTTTAAAACATTTTTCGGAATTTTTCTGTATTTTTTAGGAATTAAAATAGGGTGTTTTTGTGATTAAATGATAATAATTAATATTAAGATATTATGAAAATAAGATTTTATGGTGTAAAATAAAAAACTGGACTTAGAAAAAAATTTCTGGAATTTATTGGGCCCCGGACCTATTTTAAACACCTAAAAACTATTTTTATTTAAATCCTAAGTCAAACCAAACCAAACCAAACCAAGTCAAACCAAACCCAAACTCAACCCAAACCCATAGCTGCGGGTCGGATCCGGGTCCAACCCGCGACCCGACCTGCCAGCCCAAACCCGCTTCGGCTAACGGGTCAGGCCGGGTCTGCCAGACCCGAACCGCCACTCGACCCGACCCGGAGAACCTTTCTCCCCCACGCGTCCAGACCCCGAGTCCCCCGCCGCTTTCTCCGGCCACGTCGCCGGAGACCCGCCCGGGCCCCACGCCACGACCCCGACCTCCTCTCCGCCTCACCCGGCCACCCACGGCTCCGTTCCCCCCTATAAAAACCTACTTTCCCCCTCCTCTCCTCCCTCATCTTCTTCCCCAATCCACCGAAACCCTAGTTCCGGCCACCTCCTTCCCCCTAGCTCCGACCGACTTCCTCCCAGTCGACGCCGCCTCCGGCCCTGCCCCGAGCTCCCCTCCGATCAGCTCTACTCCTTCCCCCGCCGCGAGCCCAGCAACCAGACCCCAACTCCTTCCTCCCAGCTCTCCCCCTCGCGCCGCCCGGACGAGTCCCGGCCTCCGCAGGCTGCTCCCCTACCTCCACCTCCCTCTTTCCAGCATCCCTCGTCGAGCTCCGCCACTCCAGCCCCGGCCGAGCCGCCACCGGCTTCACCTGAGCCACCGCACCCCCTAGCTGGAGCCCTAAACCCTAGCCTGGACACAACTCAGCCGGACACAGGACACGGAACGGTGTTGACTTGACACACGGATACGAGAATATCAGTGTTTCGGAGCCCTGTTCAGGTACTCTTTTCTCTCTCCTCGTAACTCTGTTTTTCGTTCCGTCAGTTGTGACGCGAACCCTGCGTGACCCTCTCGGTGCCCGTGCAACCCGCTCGGGACATCGCGTCCTGTGGCGATCGCGAACCGCGATCCAAAAACAGGAAAAACAACGCCCTGTTTCACCCCGGAACTGAGTACGCCCCGCCAAACGGGACGACTTGGTCGCACGCGGTCTTTACCGATACGTGCGCGCCGTTGATACGGACGTGTGGAATTTCGCAGAAGTCGATTCGGATGTGCGTGCACACCGGAATCAACGCGTATCCGCGGACACCGTCCCGTATCCGTCCTTTCTGGAATGCGTCATAACTTTGTGTACACACGTCGGATCGAAACAAAACTTGCGCCATCGGACTCGTAGCAATACGCTGGTCCTGTGACCCAAGTTTGGTTCGATTCTGAGAACGTGGACGAAATCGCGTGTCGTGGGCCCCACAGGCTCCACTTGACGGACGATTTTGTGATCGGCTCATCGGAATCCAATTCTGGAAGTTTCGTTGGGTTTGTATCATCGTTCCTGACTTGTTGACACTAAGTTGGACGGATTTGGAGACCTTTGACCCTAACACGTTTTTCGGTGCAAAGCGGGCCCACATGCGGACCCCGTTTTGACCCGAAATGGTCATTTTCGCCCCTGTGTCCAAATTGTACTCAAGGACAGGCTTATCTAGCTATTTGATATCTTCTGAGCATGATGGTAATGTTTGTTTCAGCATCCGGAGACATTTCTGGAAATTTTCCGAGTAACAGAACAGTAGTTGGAATTCAAACATCAGGCAAGTGTACCTTGCCAACTTGCAGTCTTATTTACATATTACTTGTCTTATTTATAACTGTTGTACATGCTTAACCTAGGAACCGTGTGACGTACTTATTGTCCGATTATAGTCGGGTGCCAACCCCGTACGCGGTGTTGGGTACGTCATCTAGAGATGGACATTTCGGACCCTTTACTCTCTTGTACTTGTCTTATCAAGTATATTACAACCCAGGACACTTGACACTATACATTGACGGAATCTTCCTGAGATATTCATGGTGATTCTGTATAGGATACAGGACTTGACAGAGATATTTTATTCATAGACATTATATGACTTGTTGCATTAGCTATGATCCCGCAGACATGGACATGAGACGTTATGGTCATGATATGCGTGGTTACATTGGGTGGGGAGAGACACACAGGCTACAGGCTGTTCCATATATATATCTACTACTATTGTGAGGTTGTAGACTCTCCAGCAGAGCTAGACCCTTTACGTGTTATTACTGCTACCGGCTCCCCGACACAGAGCTTGTAGCGGTCTCAGCCTGAGTACTAGTGATGCTTTCACTTGCATATCATATAGATGGTTACATAGTTTACCCTATTGTTTATTTATTTACTTGCACTGCATTTATTTGGCTTGTATTATTTTGTACCTTGCTATGTCCTCTGAGGACCTGGATTCCGGATGTTGTCCCCAGGTTTAGCTGAGGAGCAGTATCCCGAGGTCTACGGGACAGGAGCTGAAGCTGTAACAGGACTTGATACTGGACCAGAACCGAACCCCGAGGACGAGGTGACAGCTGAGGACTTTTCCTGAGTACCTGATTTCGTACTCAGCATTTACTTTCTGTTAGACTCTTTTATTCCTGGTCTGTTGAACCAGTGTATTCAGACTTATGTCGGATTGTTTCCCCGACTTACTTGTTGTGACTTGTTGCTGATTTTTATTTCATTATGCAGTTGATTATATTTATCTTTTATGGATGACATTAGTTGTGGCTTGTTATAGTAGACCTTATTTTACAGTTTAAGTGAGCCCTGATGGATCCATTAAATTGGGATGTCCATCGGTGCGTACTGCTGGCCAATGGCACGTGTCCAGTCCCTCGGCATTTTGGGACTGGGGCGTGACAAATTGTAACCCTCTGTGCCCTGGGTTTGGCAACAATGGAGTGGTGTTATTTTGTTGTATGAAAGTTGGGCCAGTGGTTAGGTACTCTGGTGTTACCCCTACATTCTGGATTGAAGGGTTTCTTGGACCTTCTTGATGGCCTGGCTCATGAGTAACTCGGGCACCATTGATGTTATGAGGTTCTTGCTGAGGCAAGGTTCCCAAATTGATTCCCACACTCCATGGGAATTGTTGTGGAGATCGATTTGGTTCAACATTGGGTGTAGGGATTGGCAACCCCATTAATCCCATGCCTATGGGCTGGTTCTGGACATTCATCCTCAAATTGCCCATGTCTTGTTGCTGTTGATGCATATTTTCTTCCAAGATTGTGGAAGGAGGTTGAATTCCCAAGGTTCCCTTTCCCAGTTGTGGTACATTATGAGATCCTAGGGGTGAGGATGCTGCTGTAGCAGTGTACTGAGATGCAGTAGGGATCAATAACTGAGGTGGTGCTGGGAGTAAGGGTGGAGCTCTAATGGCAGCAGCTAGGGTTTCCCTTCCCTCTCTTGCTCTTAACAGTTCTCCCAAGATTTTATCAAACTTGGAATTATTTTCTAAAATCTGGTCGAATTTTGAACTGAGATTGAGCACTGTACTGTACCTTCAAGAAGCAACATACGACCCTCCTCAGTCGCACTCCGGTTGTTCTCCGGTGATCCCCGGCGAGAGCTCCGACTGCTCGAACTGGCCTCTCGACTGGTCTCGAGTTTTGGAGCCAAGGGCTCTGATACCAAATTGTTAGACCCCTTTCCCTGTCGACTGGGATTTGGGGGAGATCTGACAATGTTTGACATGGCTAATGGCAGAAATTGAAGAAAGAAGGGAAAGAATTAGGGTTTATTCATATCAGACTAGTTCATCTACAATGAAGAGGAGTAAGAAGAATTCAAAGCTAAGTACATCATTCATGCTTCCTTACATTTTCCTTTCCTTATTTATAACTGCTCACTAACTCCCTGTTCTTGAATCTGGCAGTTGAGGCAGTTGAGGTTGTTATGCTGACCTGGAGAAAACTGGATGGCATGCTGAGCTGTCACCTCACTTATGCTGATTAGGCCCAAAGGTCATATGTGATTGGCTGAGTATTGGCTGAGTACTCCATGTGTATCAGTGGCAGTTGATGGTCAGATATTCTGTAACCTCGTATCTCTACTTCCTGATACCTGTGTCTGATACATTGTGTCTTCATGGTGTCATCCCTGAACTCATCCCTGAACCAGAGTCCTCTTAGGTCAAATAAAGAGGTACGTATCATGATGGCGGCTCTCCTCTTCGCGTGCAATTTTCTCCTCCTCCTTCCTTCGGTTCGCTCCTTCTATCTCCCCGGCGTCGCTCCTCGCGATTTCCAGAAGGTCGATCCGGATCTTTCTAGGCTTTAGCTCGTTTTAATTTCGGCAGATCTAGGTTTTTTTACACCAATTTATGACCTGATTTAGTGCCAGAACGCTTAGATTTATGTTCTGCTTGGATCAATCAAGATCCATCTAGGGTTTCCTAGTTATATGAGCTAATTTCGGTAGATATATGGTCTTGAGTTCCTTTACTGTCTGACCTGGTATTGGAAGGCCCTCCAGTGTATAATAAAGTTGATAAATTAATTCTAATTGTTAGTTATAGTATAATTTGATTTTTCTTTTTTCTGAAATACTAGGTGAAAATAAATTAATTCCACAGAATTATTTTCCATGGAAAAAAATTCCATGGAATTTTGAAAAAATTTCATGGAAAACTTAATTTGGTGTTTGATTGTCATTATTTTCCACGAAAAATGTCATTTTCCTATGGGTTGGATAAGTTTCATTTAACAACATTTTGGAGGAAAATATGGAAAATGATAGTTTTTTGGAAAATAATTTCATTAAAATTATACGAACCCTGATTGTCAAGTTATGGTGAGATTCTCATGCACTTAGAAACATCTAATATGATTTTGATAAAATATATGCCTCCTAAGATAATTCAACCTTGGATTGCACTATATGATACAAACTAAACATGGGTTTTTCTAGTATGGCAGGAAACAAGGATACTCCAAAAATCGGTGTCATGTTCGTGTCACATTGGGGTTGGACACCTATGGGACACAATACGGTACAAATACTAGGATACATGTTAAAATAAGTGCCATGTTTTGTTGTCTGTATTATATTGTGTCATATTCATGTCTATGAATCATAGGGTATTTTGTGCGGAGCTACCTAGGGGTTTCCGAATAAGAAGATAGATGCTCAGTCCTGTATGTTGTGCTAGTTGTTTGAAAAGTTGTCAGAAGATTTCTCGTGAAATATTAGCGTAGAACTGAACAAATATGTTATTTTGAGTAATATGATGGTTACAATCTGATACATCTTATAGACGATTGATATTAATGCTTCCACCAATAGCGAGTGATATACTTGAAAGTTGAAATGGTCCAATGCGCAATGTGAACAATGACATTTTTCCTGTGCGTTTGTTCTTATTTTATTCAGTTAATCATGTCCTCATTTGCATTGACCTTATTACATAGCTGATCCTTTGTTTAAAATTATATTCAACTGCTTTATGCACTGTGAGAAGTTGAGATTGATGCAAAAGAATCAAAATCGATCAAATTTACCTTAATCTGATACTATCTAATCAATTAGTTTTATTGAACATCCTTGATTCCAATCAAATTATGGTATCTTGTTAATGCTGGGAAATCTTTTGCCTTTAGCAGCAGACAATAGCCTTCTTGCTTATTGGGGCCAAGGTCAATAGGCTAAGCGTGTGTTGATGGTTTGAAGAAGTTTGAACGTTAGGTCAGGTGCAACATGAACATCTGAGATTTTTGTAATACTACTAAATGTTTATTACGCGGGAAAAATTTATCAATCTTTTAGCCTTGAAAGTTCACATAACAGAATTGTCTTTAGTTAATGCAGGTAGCAGGGGACCAGTTTTGGTTTTTATACAGTTGATATGCACAATGATTGAACACTTTTAATCTAGTGTGCTGTATTAAGTGTGAATCACTTTGAGAACTTAAAAACTTCATTCGAAAAAATTGAATATATGAGACATTCACTTTCAAACTTAATATTTGCATGGTCTGGGAATGGTCTTCAATATGACTGAAGCTATTTGTGCGTTGTTCTTTGTTCAGGGTGATGAACTACAGGCAAAAGTAAACAAGCTTTCATCTACAAAGACACAACTCCCGTATGATTACTACTTCTTGGACTACTGTAAGCCCACCAAGATTGAGAACAGTGCCGAGAATTTGGGAGAGGTCCTTCGTGGTGATCGGATTGAAAACTCAGTCTATACAGTTAGTTCCTTTTAAATTTTTTAGCTATTAGTAACAAATATATGCTGGTTCATAGAGTATACATGGAATATAAATTCATTAAGGCTTGATCACTTTGTATTACCTTTCTAACTTTTTTCTTCTTCCAAATGTTTGATTCATGTCCCAGTTTAAGATGAACACTGATGAGTCGTGCAAAGTTGCTTGTCGTAAGAAGCTTAGCCCAGAGACGGCAAAAAAGTTCAAGGAGAAAATAGACGATGAGTACCGAGTTAATATGTAAGTATAACATTGTATTGGTTGCCTTATAACATTATTGTGAAAGTTGAGGGCTCTGCTCCATATAATAATTGGTTGTTGGTTATGCGATATGTATGGAGCGACTGTTTCTTATATGATCCAAAGTTGAGTGCGCTGTTTCTTATATGACACAAAGTCGAGTGCGCGATTGTTTCTCCACTTGGCACGATCTTAGCATATCACATATCTAATCTTGTCAAGTTTGTATTTTGATGGCCATTGCTATTTTAAGTTTCTCGGAGAAACTGCTTACCATAATGGAAGGCAGACACACACTCACCTGCCCACCAAATCAACAACACACATAGATATGTTGCTGTCTAATGCTTCCTATTTTGTCCAATAGGATATTGGATAATCTTCCAGTGGCTGTTCCTAGACAAAAGAGAGATGGAAGCCAATTGCCTAGCTATGAACATGGTTTTCGTGTTGGGTACAAGGACATGCTAGCTGGTGTAAGTTTGCATATGTTGCTTTCTAATTTTCTATGCTAATTTTCTTGCAAGGTTTGCTCGATATTTAATTTCAGTATTCTTTCTCTAACAGAATAAAGAAGATAAATATTACATCAATAACCACCTAAGCTTCAAGATCATGTTCCATAACGACCCTGAGACTGACAATTCTCGTATAGTTGGGTTTGAGGTTATTCCAAGCAGGTGCACTTATTTTCCTTTGGTTATACTTGTGTCAATTTTCACGTACAAAAAGAGATTGTTTTACTTGTATATGATACATATTTTCTTCAATTAGTACTGATATATGCGAGTTATAAATCTAATGTGAAGAAATTGCAGTATCATTGATGTCATATTGAACTGTAGGTTGTGAATAACTTTATGAAATGGCGTTTTAGGTAACTTAGAATTAAAAACAAAAAGGCTTTACTTTCATGTTTTGCTTATGCAAAATATCCTCCGTCTTGTGGTAGCCGATGGTACCTGCTGGTTGGCCCTTACAGAATGCAACTTGCAAATCTCAAACAATAATCCTGTTGATTGCATAAAAGTGATAGAATAATTTGTTTTACCAGCCTTGCTCATGATAACGTGTAACATAACATACTTGTATCAAAGCTTTTGGTGTTTAGAATGTAAGAGGAGGTATTTGAATACATGAATTACTTTGTATTTTTCCATATTTATTCTGGTGCTGCAATATCCACTCAGATCTAATGAATAATCTATTCTATTAGTAGTAGTGGCTACCTCAGACCAAAGTAGTAGTGGCTACCTCAGCTAAAGCTCAACATTTTAGAACTGTGAACCATTTGCAACACGTCCATACCACAAGTTGACTACTTATAGAACGCAACAAAAAGAAAATACACATCCCAACTAAAGTATATAATCACTGTGAATGAGAGCATTGAGTGTGCAAGAGTGACAATGTCCTATTCACACTCAATTAGTCCTGTGTTTTATTTATATCAGCACAATCGATATCAAGATATGACTATTAAGATGACCACAAATATCCATACTGAAATTTTAGCCATATTTCAAAAACCCTGCCCAAGAATCCAGATTTATGTGAGCGCACCTTTTCAACTGTCTGGAGAAGAGAACTAGCATATTGCCACGAGTGTAAAGAACTTGTAATCATTGCAAAACCAGTAAGTTGCAAATTATGTCATCACTGAACAGAAGTTAACTGTTACTCCAGAATTTAAAATCGAAAAAAGCTACTTCATAGTATCAACTGCTTTGTTAGAATTCAAAGGGGAAACTACCATCGAATAGCATCATCCTCTTGGCATAGTTTGAGAATCCAATAGAAATTAGAATTGAAGAAAATATTAGGGGTATTGGAACCCGAGCACACTTTTAGCACTTTTATGATCATAAGTGAATTTTTGAGGAATGAAAGAGTGTATCAACTATCTTAGGTGGTGTTCATCATCAAATATAAGAAATTATTTCATGAAATTGGATATGCTATAATCATAAGCATATGATGAGAAAGAACATCCATGCATTGGATTGGTTCTCCACAAATAAATGTATGGCCACCCTCTTTTTGTTGTCTTCCATTTTCTCAAAAGATGATTTTTTTTTCCTTCTCTTTTTTATGGGTACAATCTCTTTTAGGGGTATAAAGTCATAAATAGTCTGTGTGCTTTGCACATGGTCGTTAAGTGCGAGAGCTGACAAACAGAGTGTTTCACTTGAAAGAAATTAGATAGTTCAAGGTATTTACTTGAGCAAAAACAAAGTCCAGGGTATTAAGCAAAAAATCATGATAATTCATAGTAGTTAAGTGATAATTAGCCTATATTAGATCACATGACGCTGATTTGGTTTCTATCTACTTTATGCATCTAATTGTGGCTGGTTGATTACTTATTGAACATAAATTTGCAACTTCTCCATATATAGAAAAATGCATTTCTGGAAGGTTGATAAAGATCTAATTAGAATACCAACTCTTATATACATTTATATGGCAAAACTTTCTTATTACTGAAACAGCTTTTGCCCTTTCAAACAGTGTACGCCATGAGTATAGTGATTGGGATGATAATAACCCAAAATTAGTAACCTGCAACCCCAATACCAAAATAGCTCCAGGTTCTCAAGCGCGTCAGGAAGTAGCAGCAGATGCATATGTAGTGTTCAGTTATGATGTAACCTTTCAGGTGTGTTCACATTTCCTAGAGTGTGTTCAGTTATGATGTTTGCTTCCAGATTTAATGAACAGTTAGTTATTTGATTAAAAATCTAATTCTGACATCTTTGGCTTTCCCATTGGCAGGCCAGTGACATCAAATGGGCATCTCGTTGGGACACTTATCTTCTAATGAATGATGACCAAATTCATTGGTTTTCCATCGTCAATTCCATGATGATTGTCCTCTTCCTTTCTGGTATGGTTGCCATGATCATGATGAGAACTCTATACAGAGATATTGCGAACTACAATCAATTGGAGACTCAGGAAGAAGCTCAGGAAGAGACTGGATGGAAGTTAGTTCACAGTGATGTCTTCAGGCCACCTATTAACTCAGGTCTGCTCTGTGTTTATGTGGGAACAGGAGTTCAATTCTTTGGGATGGCTTTGGTCACTATGATCTTTGCACTACTTGGCTTTCTCTCGCCTTCAAACCGCGGAGGGCTTATGACAGCCATGGTTCTTTTGTGGGTTTTCATGGGACTTTTTGCTGGCTACTCGTCAGGTCGTCTCTATAAGATGTTCAAAGGCACAGAGTGGAAGAAGATCACGTTGAAGACTGCATTCATGTTCCCAGCTATAGTCTTCCTGATCTTCTTTGTACTGAATGCTTTGATCTGGGGTGAGAAGTCCTCTGGTGCAGTTCCTTTTGGGACAATGTTTGCTTTGGTATTCCTTTGGTTCGGCATATCGGTGCCTTTGGTCTTTGCTGGTAGCTACCTGGGCTTCAAAAAGCCAGCTATTGAGGATCCTGTGAAGACTAACAAAATCCCCAGGCAGATACCTGAGCAGGCATGGTACATGCAGCCTGCATTCTCCATCCTAATCGGAGGCATACTTCCATTTGGGGCCGTGTTCATTGAGCTCTTCTTTATCTTAACATCCATATGGTTAAACCAGTTCTACTACATCTTCGGCTTCCTCTTCATTGTCTTCCTCATTCTCCTAGTAACATGTGCAGAGATAACAATCGTCCTCTGTTACTTCCAATTGTGCAGTGAGGATTACCACTGGTGGTGGAGGGCTTATCTCACTGCAGGTTCTTCTGCACTATACCTTTTTTTATATGCAGCGTTCTATTTCTTCACAAAACTGGAGATATCCAAGCTCGTCTCTGGGATCCTATACTTTGGGTATATGTTGATTGGATCCTTTGCTTTTTTCGTCCTGACGGGGACAATTGGCTTCTATGCATGTTTCTGGTTTGTCCGGAAGATATATTCCTCTGTGAAGATAGACTGATAAGTTTGACTGGTCGTTACTAATTTCTCTTCCTATGAGAATTTGGATATAAAAGAGTGGGCATAGTATGGTGTGAAAGAAGTTCCAGGGGAGACTTGGACCTGAAAAAGCTTCTAGTGCATTCAGGATCAATGAATAGAGACGAGGTGTTCCGGTTTAGTTGTAGGATGTAGAGAGCTTGGATGAAGTTGATTTTCATCTTCATTTTTGTCAATTTAGAAGTCTCCTTTTTGTGTTGTAAGTTTTTTTTATTGTAGACAAATTGCAAAGAAGACATGTTAGGCAAATTTTTATTATGATTTGCCTTGGTCAACTCCACCCCCCATCCCCACCCCCACTACTATTGTTCTATGAAATGTAAGCAATTTGACAGTTTCAGTATGCTACAAAAAGCCACATGTGCATTCACAAAGACCTTATTAAGGCATATGCTTCTTATCATGATAAGAAGAACAAGTTGGATGCTTTAGAATTGTGGAGGTTATATTTATTCAAGATCCTTACTTTTGCTGTAGTTGTTTTTACTGAAGCAGAGTTGATTTCCCTCCAAAATTATCAGAGAATGGTTTCAGCCAAATTGAATTTGCAAATTATTTGCCGTCAATATACCTTGCCAGGAGCTAATAGAATTTCCGGAACTGTACTCAAGTAGTGGAAGGCTAAGGCTACCACTGCTGCGTATCTATCCTTTATCGGACTTTTGGAGTTCCATTTGCCTTCAATATCTTCATTCTGGATGTGCTCTCCTATTCTGGATGCACTCAAGTAGTTGAAGGCTACCACTGCTGGAATGTGCATGCCTGCTGGGAGGGACTATTGGATTTGCGCCAACTGTGTCTAACCAGTTTATGCATTCTGACTGCATGGAACTTGTTTCTGTTTGCTTTCATCAAAGGGCCTACTAGACGGAGTATACGCATGCATGCATGCCAATTTGGCAAACTTAAATCTTTGGGTTAATTACACTAACTATACATAAGTTTTGTGTCATAATTTTTATTTTTATATTAAAATATGGGTATCCCGTGTAATAAACATAAAATATGAGGGTGGTTAGTGTAATTAGTTTAAAAAGTGGGAGTACTCCGAGTTATAAATCCAAAACTTAGAAGTGGTTAGTGTAAATAACCCTAAATCTTTTGTTGCCATTTTCTTGTCATACTGTCGTCACCAATGGGCAGATTCCTCTGATGATTTGGAGTATCCAAAACTTACTTACAATTGAGACTTTCTTTGACTAGTTTGCTGACTACTGAGAAGCCAACTTTTGGGATTTTTGCCCTAGTATTGGGTTGATAAACGGCCATAGGAAGTGTATGAATGTAGCACAACACAATCTGCACATGTTTTACTGGAATTATATTCCATCCACAGTAAATATTGGGAGCTTCGAATTAGCAACAATAGCCAACCTATCACACAATCTGGGCCGATCCAAGGTAAGCTTCGACAAAATTTTGGGTTTGGACAATCTCTCTGTTTAGAACATGCAATTCTCTAGACCTAACGTGACCCACAGGAGATTGGGATCGCAAGTGACCCTATAGAACCGACCCATAATAAGGATCAAGAAGCAATCATGATTAGCTCCATTCGGACAACCTAACCTTCTGGATCGGTACTGCATACAATACCACTGGCGTTGCACCCACACCCACGACAATATGTGAGCTTTTCTTCTACAAGAATTTGATTAGCCTCAAATTTCAACTCATGTAATAACTTTAGGGGGTGTTTGTTACACGTTTTTTTTTTTTTTATTCTTGTATAAATTTATGGTTGGAATCATATTCCTATGTTTGGTTTAGGTTAAAAAAAAATATTTTTGAAAATTATGAATTTTTGGGTATATAATTTATCCAAAAAATATGGAAATTATATCACTTAAGAATATGTGAGTATATCCTTTTTATCCGGGCAAAAAAAAAATTGTTGCTTTTTTCGTTTTTTTTTTTACCCCTTTTTTTTAATATTTTTTTTTTCATTTTTTTGTTTCAAATTTTTAATCTTTTTATTCTTCATTTTTTCTTTTTTCAGTTTTGTCATATTCGTTTCCGTCTTCTTTTTTCTTTCATTTTTTTGGGTTAATTAGCCTTTAGAACCTGGATTTTATACTAGTTTAGAGTTTAAGTCCTAAAATTTTCAAAATTTTAGACCCTGAATTTTTATTTTTTGTTTTATTTTTTCAATTATGTCCTCCTTTTCAACGTGGGTTGGTGGTTGCATTTATATTCATGTTGAGGATAAAATAAAATTAAAATTAAAAAAAATAAAATAAAATAAAATAAAATAAAATTGTAGGGTTTGAACTTTCCAATTGGACATGCCATGGCTTAAATCCTAAGCTGGTACAAAATCTAGAGGCTAAAGGCTAATTTTAGGGTTTGAACTTTCTAATTTTTTTTTCAATTTTTTTCAGGAATATTTATATAATCACCCAACATGAGGGTATATTTGTCAAAATTTTAAATACTTGAAATTTAATTTTGGAAAAAAATAAAATTTCCGAATATATAGGCCGTATACCAAACCAAACGTAGTGACATGTTTGGAGGAGTAATTTTTGCGAAAAAAGTCGGATTGGATTACAAATGGTTCCGGCCGGAGCGGGTCGAATCCTTTATCGAACCCGAACCCTAAGTCAAGACACCTACATCTATATTATAGGAACTTGATAAAGAGCAGCAGCGATTATAGGGCCTCGATAAAGAGCCAGCGATTATAGGGCCTCGATAAAGAGCAGCAGCAGCGGCGGGAGGAGTGGTAGGAAGGAACAATGGCGGACGAGCAGCAGATCGGCCGTCTGTTCCGGATCCGGCGGACGGTGATGGAGATGCTACGCGACCGGAACTATCTGGTGGTGGACTACGAGTTGAACATGACGAAACTCGACTTCCTCCACAAGTTCGGCGAAGGGGTCAAGAGGGACGACCTCACCATCAACAAGTACAAGAAGGGCGACCCCTCCGACCAAGTACGTCAACACCCCTAATCCCAATTTCACAAAACCCCCTAATTTCTACTTTCTTCTTTCAATACCAAAGAAACCCTAATTCCAATTCGCAAATCCCCTAATTTCTACATTCTTCTTTCAGTACCAAACAAATCCTAATTCCATCTAGGAACCAAGGATACCGACCTATACATGCACGGGTACAGACGCGGACACTGACACCTATTCTGCACTGTCCTAGGGTATTTTGGGGTCTCTTTGTCTGTCCTGATGCGTATCGGACACGCACTACACGGACACAACAACGATTTTCTTCGGAGCATATAGTCAATTACACAGCGTCACGGCGTGATTGTTGTTTCTAGTAGGGTAAATTAGAGATCATAAAGTAGACTTCAGAAACTTATTTGACCATTCTATATAAAAAAGGGAATATGATATTACAAGAAGTAGTAATTGTGATTTTAATAAAAGAAGTCTTATTATTTCTGCGAACAACCTATGTTGTGTGGACACAACAAGATTGGCATCTGTGTATCTGTATTCATGCAACAATACGTTTGAACCTATTTGAAAATGACTGTATCCCTATTCCCTATCATGTACTTATTCGTCCAAGATAATGGTAACCATTCTTTCCATTGCATGTCCATATTTCTTCGGCCTTATAATGAGTTTGACGGAAAATCACATTTAAACTTTTAAAGATTACGTACCCTGGTCATGCATGTGTTCATTTGATTGACCATTTCATCCTTTTGTGTGTGTTGTATACTCACTAAGTAAGACATGCTCCACGGCTGCATGTCCATGTCACTACTACAGACTATTTTTATTCCATTTTTAGAATTCGATATTGAATCTTGATGCTAAAACAATCATATAGTTTGCTTGTTCCACCTATCATTTCTTTTGCTTAATCCATAAAACTCATCCAAATTACTCATATATGCAAATAAGCAATTAGCTTTGAAAGCAAGTTAGGCACTTATGTACCAAAAGTTCTCATTCTTATCCACTTCAGTGTCCATTAACTAATTCCCCTCACCGTTATCATTGTTTATGGCAACAGATCTACGTCTTCTTTCCGAATGACGACAAGGTCGGAATGAAACACATTAAGAAATATGTCGAGCTGATGAAAACAGAAAATGTCACCAGATCCATATTAGTAGTTCAGCAGAATCTGACCCCGTTTGCAAAAGCATATCTTCTGGAGTTGGCCCCAAAGTTTATTCTGGAGGTTTTCTTGGTAAGAGGAAATTTATTATTCGGCCTACCTCTTTCTTGTCTGTCGTTTTATCAGTTATTTTGTTGAAATGAAAGGGAATGGAAATTGCATATTTTTTTATAACGTGGTAGGGATTTAGTTTTTCTCCCTCACCAGAATTATTAACAAGTGGATGATGTGTTCTGTCATGTACGACCTAATTGCAGGAGGCAGAGCTGCTGGTCAATATTAAGAAACATGTTCTCATTCCAGAGCATCAGGTGCTTACCAATGAGGAGAAGAAAACTTTGTTGGAGCGTTATACTTTGAAAGAAACTCAGGTATGAAGGTTTTTTTTCATACACTTACGCACCTTGTTATATTTAATTTCCCCCCCTCTATGACCTTGGTGATTGTGCCATTTGTAGGCCTCATTCTTATCATGTATCCAATATATGAAGTTTTATGGCTAAGGAGCTATCCAATTATTGTTGGAGAAAATATCAAGTAATATGTTTGGATTTTTACATATCCGGTTGTTTTTCTGATGGTGGGGATCAAATATATTTCCTTATAGAGGGATAGTATGATAGGCAGGAGTCCACTAGCCATATTTGTGTGCTCATTTATCATTTTCTGAGCCGCTAAAGCAAACCTAATTGGCTTCCCAATGGTTTTGCTATGGCCTATTATGATTTGACTTTCCTTGTAGGAGGATAATTTTCTTGCCTGTGATGTATAGAGACATACTTCTGATATCACACTGAGATTACGACATTTTAAGTTTCCCATGTAACGACATTTATTCGGTCTATTGACCCTTTATTCTCTTCTAGGCAATATCTCCATGGTTCTTTATGCATCCAGTTAATGGATTCTGCATTTTCTTCCTCATCATATCTCTAAAAGTTCATTTATTCACAATTAATCTTTAATTTTTTTTTATCTTAAAAATTATTAAGGCCAGGATTATGCTTTCAAAGTTGTGTGACCATAGTCGTGTCAACCTGCAATTGCTGTAGCCCGGAATTGGTTTTAAGTTAGAAGGCATCATGCCAGCTTATCATGCTCAGTGATATGTGGTGACATTGAATGAGTTCATGTTGGAATCAATACCATGAACTTTGAAAAACGAAGGATAAAATAGAGCAGGCAGGGTTGAGTTCACGCATGCACATGTACATACATATAGAATATAACACCAAATTCATATACAAAGCAAATAATTTAGAAAGGTGTATCTGGACATGTATCAGCTGATCATTAGAGTATCATGTATTTGATATGGTAGTCCCCTCCATTGACATATCCGTGATTGGTGGATGATGACAGTGGTGCATAATGGATGAGACAAATCTTGAATAGTAGCTTTGTGGTTTTGCTAAATGAAGTATTGTTGGGGGTCTGGAGACAAGATGCTACGAATGTAGAGGTAACCGTTAGAGCAGCTGCACACATTGTCTTGCTTTATTGTGGTCCTCCTGTATATTGGAGATAAGGGTTAGAAAGTGGAGGCAGGGAGGGTTTATGATGTCTTCTCCTAGTGACATTCATAGGAAAACTGTTGTGTAGTGCTTGATTGATTAGGTAGTACATGAAAGTTTTGGTGGCAGGTTAGGAGCCAACAAACTTAACCAAACTTGTATACTTCGTGTGCCTGAGAGTGCAGTCCTCCCGGATCAGACCAAAACGGACATTTAGGTTTTGACTAAAAAAACTTGTAGGCTCAGTTGGCAAGAGGACCCTACTATGTGGATCTAAGTATTGCATACAAACTGTAGTGTTGTACAAATTATGTGATATATAGGAAACAGAAGGATCTATTTGATGCTATTGCTAGGTGTATGATATAGATCATCATCATTCAAGTCTTCTCCCGTTAGAATGGAGTAGATATGGAGCATAAGAATGCTACATTAAACAATTGACACATTATTGTGTGATTGATTATCGACCTGATGTCAATCCTATATTTTGGTGACATATTCCTAGTCAGGTAGCTATGCACTTGAGAGGGCAATGCCGTAAAACCTAGATGACAAGCTGTGAGTAGGCAAACCAACCTTTTGGCTATGTACTTTAATATCATGGAGCCAAGGAGTAATCTCCAAGTTCCTATAGATTATAAGGAGTCTATAGTTTATACAAAGGGGGAAGATGATGCAATTAACTTTAGGGAATTACATTAATCTTTATGACACATTGAGCCAAAGAATGAAAAAGCAATGGTGTTCCCATATGCTTATACATCATTACATATACAAAATTAACTAAGGGTTGCATACAAAAATGAACATCCATATATATCGACGTTGTGGGTCTCTTTTACGGTCAAATTTATAAATAAAATTGTATGAAAAAGACCAATCAGCAATGGTGTAAGAGCATATACTGACATTAGGGGTCTCTTTGTCGGTCAATTTGGCAAAGAAAATTGAACGAAAAAGACCAATCAGTAATGGTGTAAAAACACAGTATTGAACTTGTCACTATGCCCCAAACCACAACACAGTCTCGGTCATAAACCACAAACTTGTTAACTTACCCACTATACACCTATAATTTTAGTCTTTAGGCCTCCACCTTGCCGCCGTTTGGTCTACGTCACTTGCATCCTCGCAGTGCCTTAACAAGCTTGAGGAAATTCCAAATTTCAAGATTTACAACAATTTGTATTACCTTTTTTAAAACTCTTTAGGATCTTTCCGATCAATTCTAAGCATAGTTTGCAGTATCGACCAATCCCGATCCAATACGGCCGATATATCGATACAGTTTGGCATGCCCCAATCCGATACCGACCGATATCCGTTACTAACCAATATCGACATTGGTTCTCTCTTTTTTCGGTCAATTCGACAAAGAAAATTGAACGAAAAAGACTAATCAACAAAGGTGTAAAAGCGTAATAAGGTTGTAAAAGCACGTAAAAGAAGAAAAAGAAATTTTGAGTTACACCCTACTTTATTTATCCATATTCAGGGTGCATCCCACATTGTTTCCATAATGTACAATATCCCCCACTTTTGATGGAATCCGTCAAGAATTGACGGTCAACCCATTTGACCAATTTTTTTGACGAAAATGCCCCTCCTTTATTTTCCTCTTCCCTTTCACCCCCTCCTTCCCTGCCACCGCCGCTGCCCCCGTCCCCCCTCTCCTCCTCCCCCTTTCCCCATCGCCGTCCCGTCCCCAACCCTGCCCCCCCCCCCCCACTTCCAGCCACCGCGATTGCTGTCGCCGCGCGCTCACGAGCAACAATCGCAGTTGCGGGGAGAACGGGGGCGGGGGTTGGGGACGGGGGGCGGCGGCTGTAGCGGGGAAGGGGGGGCAGCGGCGGTGGCGGGTAGGAGGAGAGGGGTGAAAGGGAAGAGGGGCGGGGCAGGGGCAACGGCTGTGGCAGGGAGGGGGGGCGGGGTCGAGCGCGGCGGCGGGGAAGGAAGGCGGGGCCGAGCTCGGGGGCGCAAGATCAAGTGCAGGGGAGAAGGGTATTTTGGTCCAAAATTCTCGGTCAATTGGGTTGACCGTCAATTATAGACGGATTCCGTCAAAAGTGGGGGAACTTGTACATTATGTTCACAATGTGAGGTGCATCCTGAATATGGGTAAATAAAGTGAGAGGTAACTCAAAATTTCTCAAGAAGAAAACTTATCTATCGCATGTAAATCAATCGGCAAGGGTGACTACTAATTGTGGTACAATAGAGTTGTAATTCACTGGTTATTCCAGAAGCTCGTCAAATCTGAAAAAACCCGGAGTTTATTTGTATTCCTTGAAAACCGTCGTTCACATCGCGGAAGAAGGAGAACTCTTGGCATATGTTACAGTACTGAAGCACCGCCGCAGCGTTGCTAAAGATGAAGCCGACAGTACCGTAGATTTCGCATTCTTTGTAGAACTGGCGGAGGGAGTGAGGGTAAAGTGTCTTGGAATGTGTTGAACCGGCACCTGTAGAACACGGACTGGTCGGAGTCGGACATGAGCGTGACCGCCTGGTGCTTGGCAGCTCCTGCGGTGTTCCTGAATCACATGTCTCTAGCCAAGAAGCCCTTCCCAGAAATCGCTGCATTGCAAAATCAACGAGAGGTTGAAACCAAGGTTCACGGAATCAGTATCAAATCCTTCCTATGAGTATCAGAATCGACGGTATCGACATTATAGGCAGAAATATGATGGCGAGTTTTATTCAATTTCAAAACTACTAAGAAACAACACTGGAAATACAAAATTATGCCGAAATGTATAAAACATATTTTCTAAAATATTAATAATTTATTAATAATTATTTGTTTTCTGGCTCATAAGTTAAACAATATTTTGTTAGTATATTTCAATACACCTTAATTTATCATGTTTCTTTGTTGTATGGTTTCAGTTACCACGAATTCAAATTACAGACCCGATTGCAAGATATTACGGTCTGAAGCGTGGGCAAGTTGTGAAGATTATCCGACCCAGTGAGACAGCAGGGAGATATGTTACTTATAGGTATGTTGTATGAGTTCACATCAACACCAAAGGCAATTCAACCATCATCCTTCATCCTGAGGAACTGAGATATGATTTCACTGGTGTACCTTGAGTAGTTGCTTTTAAGATGTGGCCAATACTGTCAGACTCTAGCTATTCTGTGACCTTGTGTAATGTTCTTGGAGAATATTTGGTCACGTTATCACTGAAGAAGACTGGGAAAAAAATATGACTTATGCTTTGAAATTATATTTGTTGTGGAACCCCAATATGGAATTTGCTCTTTTTGTTGTGGATGTTGGCCTTTGAATGCTATGTATTCGACTGTTATTATGTTGTTCTGAACGTGCTGACAGCTAGTAACTGTCCTTGAATATACTAGTCATTTTCTACGGCTAGTAACTGTCCTAATGGATTATGCATTTTCTTCCGCATCATCTTGATGTCCATCTAGAGTTCGAGGTCACCATGGGGGCGATGGCGATGTCGATGTCGTCGTCTCCTCCGCGGCAGCATGAAATTGAAGAACATATGTATTTTATTTTCGTCCTATAAAAAATTACGTTCACACTTCTTTACACTTTCAGGGAACTAAACAGCCCCGAAATATAGTATTGTTGGGGGGGTCTACAATGATACTAATGTAGAGGTAACCCGTGAGAGCAGAAGCACGCATTGTCTTGCTTTACTGTGGTGGACCTGTATATTGGCCATTTAGGTTTTGACTTAGTAGGCTCAGTTGACAAGAGGACCCTACTATAATCATCCAAGTATTGCATAAAAACTGTGCTGTACAAATTATATATCTAGGAAATGGAAGGATCTATATGATGCTCAGTGTATGATATAGATCATCTTCGTTATCGTATCCAAGCCTTCTCCCTTCAGAATGTGGTAGGCATGGAGCATAAGAATGCTACATAAAATAATTGACACAATTTTTTCCTTCAGAATGTGGTAGGTATGGAGCATAAGAATGCTACATAAAATAATTGACACAATTTTTGTTATTGATTATCGACATGATGCCAATCCTATATTTTGATGATAGATTTCTAGCTAGGTAGCTATTCACTTGAGAGGTCCATACCGTAAAATCTAGATGATAAGTTTTGAGTAGACAAATCTATCTTTTGGCTATGTAGTTTATCACGGAACTATGAAATGATCTCCAAGTTTCTCTAGATTATAAGGAGTATATATTCTACACAAAGGGGTAACATGATGCAAATAATTTTAGGGAATTGTATTAATCCATCTCTGATACATTAAGTCAAACAGTGAAAAGAAATGGTGTTCCCATATAATATACTTATAGATAACATTACATGATAAATTATTAACCAAGATAAATGAATTTAAGAAAATGAATCCTCCCCTTCATAAAAAAAAAATTGACTTAACAATTCTCACAAAAAAAAACAATCAAATCAAGCAAATTTGGTTGGGCAGAGGTCTCGGGATCAAATCGAGGAAGGGATGTGAGGGTAGTGGACCAAATGGCATGCAACGCAGCGTGCGTAAAGTCCCGTACGTATTGCCGGACATCTAAAAAAAAAAAAATTAATAAATAAATAAAGCAAATTTGGTTGGTTTCATTCCTCCAATTGAAGCAGAATGGAAGCAGCCTTCAATTGTTCCATCAGTAGTGTTGCAGGTGGAATGACTGCCACAGTGCTGAATTGACCGCTTGAATACTTCTCGTACACAGACTTGAGCTTACTATCCAGAGGAGCCGCAGAATGAGACTTCACAAGAGCCTGAATACAATCACTGCATGAAGAAGAATGCAACACAGTTTTATATTCATTCAGTAATCATAATTAACCTAATGACACTCCAAGTATATCGTTTTTTGTACCTTAATTTTGTTTTGTTTAATTTTGGCATCCCAATTTTATAAATTGTTTTTTGATTCACCTTTGGTAAATTTTGAAGCATATCGAAACCACATCAAAAATATATCTTGTAGTACAAAAGCGTAATTTAAATACTTGTATTATATTCTTTTGAAGTGGTTCTGATGTGTTTTAAAATTGACAACATATACTTCAAAAGAATAATTTATAAAGTTGGAGTCAGTGAAAAAGTGAAGTTGCTAAAACGTCACAGTACAAAACCAAAACACTAAAATAATATGTATGTGTGTGTGTGTATTGAAAGGAAAAAGGTTAACTACATTGTCGACGCTTGAGTGTGTGTGTCGGTCCAGAGCGGAATCAATCTTGTTGAGAGTGCAGGCAGCGGGACAGCAGAGGCAACAATCATAGAGGGGCAGCAGTACGTGATCACATCACGGAGTAGTGCGTCACCCCCAACTCTACTCCTACTCTGCCAAGAAGAACACCATATGATGTGTGTGCTCCATGATCTGATTGATAATTTAATTTGAGTTAATATTAATTGCATTTGATCGATGATTCAATTAATTAATTAAGAAGCATGCAACTATATATTTCCTGTCCATAATAATCTCTCTTTATCGCACATTGCAGCCTTAAGAAAGTGGTCGAGGAATAAGTAGGGTGTCGGAACACTTAAGCTCCATTCAAGCTAGCTTGCTTGTTAAGAATGAATTCCCTTCTCCATTGCTAGTATCTCATCTCTGCTGTAGCTAGCCCTGCTTCGAAATGGTTATCAAATCATTTACCTGAAAAAATAATTAAGAAAGACATTGTTGCATGATATGGTATTAAACAGAAGCTTAAGCACAAAGTAAATTTATAGGCCGAGACGAAAGGATTCAAAATTTTGGAGAGATTAGAGAAACTGTGGAATCACATTAAGACCAGGGAACCAACGAAACAAATGTGTCCTGCATGTGTCTCATTGTGTTAGACACGTCTCCCGCACAGCTCTCTGCAGCTTACTACTACTACTACTACTACTACTACTCTTTCGATCATCGAGTACTGTAGGTATCGCTCGATTATGTGAAAGGTGAGGTAGAGCAACTCCGGCACAAGCGCAAACTTATGGTGCACTTCCATCAACCACTCACCAAGAATAATGCCTCTCATCTTCCCATTGATCTCCACCTCCTCCACCTGAGACTCCTCCTCGGCCATGGACCAGGCAAGCTTCACGCTGATGTCAATATCTAGACATAGATGGATTTGATGTCATATTCTAGCTAGGCTTAATTTGCTATATCTCTAGTTGTGGTACTACTATATCATGTCAACCTTTGTTATGAAGCCTACATCTCAATATTAATTGAGCCACATGGAGTTAATTCCTTGTTGACATAATACTTCTATTCCTACTACTATTAGGTAAGCCTTACCTGATATGAAGTTTATCTTCATATTTATTTAAACCTAATAGTTAGTATGACTTGGGTTTGTGAACAATTGATTAAACTTATTTCTAAGTAAACTCATGCTAGCACATGAGAAGTTAGGATAGGAATAAATCTGTTAGAATTTTCACAGTTTTATTTTAATAATAATTTAAGAATAAAAAAAAAAAAAAATAAATAAATGTTACCGGCCTCTGGGGAAGTCGTGCACGAAGCACTGCCCTAAGAGTTTATTCGGGATCTGTGTGCAGACGTACCCGAAGCTCCTAGTGGTAAAACCCCCGCACTACCGGTATCTCGTTGCCGCACACGACTTGGAGAGAACGACCAGAACTTAGCTCTGCCCAGAGCTCGGAGACAACGGAAACGAATAGAATATTGACAGAGGTTTGGAGTACGTGATTTTTCTCTGATGGATTTACAAAGAAATCAGATGTGAATATATAAAACATTTGTGTAACGGTCTGAATTAATGTACGATTAATTCAGCCGTTACGAATGAACCTGGACATGAGAAATTGCAACGTTCAAACAATTTTAACGTTTCAGAACTTAATGCCAACGTTTAAGAAAAATAAATGAAAGAAAGAAGAAGGAGCAAAAAGTATTTTAGGGTCCCAGCCCGAACCCGAAGAGGAAATCGGATCGGCATTCGGCGCCCGCAGATGTGGGCGCGTACCCGCACCCGTTACGCGCGCCGAACCGAACCGAGCCGAGCCGGGCCGGGCGGCGGCGGCGGCGCGCGCGTGTGGCCCAAGGGGTTCCCCACACAACAATTTAATAGAGCAAAGAGTAGAAAGTAATATATGTACATAGGAAGGCTTTGGTGCATCCGATGTGGGACTAAAGAAAGGGAGAGGAATTGAGCTTTTGCTAGAAAACAAAACCAAGGCAAAATCAAAACCAACAATCCCCCCCCAAAAGGTCAAGTTCCGAAACAGAGATAAGAGTGAAGTAAAGTAGAGAGAGAGAGAGAGAGAGAGAGAGAGAGCATCTGGGCAGTAAAATACTATGCATAGATGAGATGGACTACAGCCTTGAATCTCACGTAGTGACTATTGCCTTAATCTGAAGAAGTGCTTGATGGACTATGCCTTGAATCAGACTTCTTTGAACCAGATTTAGAAAATAGCACACATAGTACGCTAGAGGTCCTTGGTCTATCGGGTGGCGCTTTTAAATGGCCATGCGCACTTTCTACATTCATGAGAGTTGTCTGGGATCGCCCTGTCCCATAGTCGCGGCCTTCACGACCTCTCATATAGGTAAGTCCTTAATGGTTGGTGATATGAATCAACCCAGCATTACAGCTTGGACCTATTAAGAGTTTAAACTCATCCTAACCATATCACACAAGAACACTGTCACCATAGGGATGGGGAGTCATTGTACACATGTACAGCCGCTTGGGCTTTATTTTAATGAGACTTTTAATCTCGAGTCAGTGTTCCATAAAGTCACCTAAGTTCAGCTTGTTTCTACCCATTGAACCGGCTTCTTGGGATCTCCAGTCAGACTCGGTTGGGTTGCCACTGCTGGTGACTAATTTATGGGCTTAACCCCATCCCCCTCGATGATTCTAGGATCAAAGTCCTAGACAGACCCTTCGTCAAGTGATCTGCAAGGTTCTTTTCTGACTTTATATAGTCAAGAACCACATATTTGCCTAGTAGGCTTTTGATTGACTTGAAGCGCAGCTGCAGGTGCCTGTTCATCTTAGCATTCACAGAATCATGCTTTAGTAGTTCAATAACAGATTTATTATCACAATTTATAGAAATTGCAGGAACAGGACTAAGAGAAACAAGTATATGCATAATAGGATTTTTTAAGCCATTCAGCTTCTGTACAAGTTATATATAAAGCTATCATTTCAGAGTCCAGTGTACTCTTAGCTATGATAGTTTGCTTACAAGAGCTCCAGGAGATCGCAGATCCTCCTAGAGTAAATATATATCCAGTAGTGGAATTTTATATCATGTGAGTCACTAGAAATCTATTGGCATAGCTGTCTAAGGTATATCCTATAAAAAACAGCGTCTACAGTCTTGGGAATAAGATCTAAGGTCATCATTCTTTTAATAGAACCTAGGTTCACATGACCTAGTCTGCCATGCCAAACAATTGAAGATTCTATATTAGAGACAATGAGAGAACAATCAGAAATTTTATTTATTGTACTTAAAATGAAAAGACCGTCTTTTACAAAGCCTTTCCCTATAAAGGAGTCATGTTTAGAAAAAACTACTTTATTAGCCTCCATTACAAATTTGTATCCTGAGGCTACAAGAAGGGATCCACTAACTAGGTTTCTCCTGACAGACGGCACATGAAGAACATCATGAAGAGTTAAGATTTTTTCCTGATGTCATCTTCAGGTTAACTTTTCCTCTTCCAATAATTTGTGCCGTTGAGCCATCTCCTAGGGTCACACCTCCTCCACTTGATTCCTGATAGTTTGAAAAACAGGAGCGATCAAATGAAACATGAACATTAGCTCCAGAATCCAACCACCAATCATCAGAATGGTAAGAGAGGTTAATTAGGGGTTGAAAGCTTACAGACCTGAAGGAACTCGAAGAACCTTTGTGAAGCATGTTCGCTTCTGGTCTAACTGAGTCCTTTCCTTTGTAGGAGGTCTGGACAGCTTCCTTCTTCCTATGGTAGCAGTTGGTGGCCACATGGTTTGTTTTACCACACACAAAACAAAACCTCTTCTGATCCTGAGTCTGACTGAAGTTCCTAGGTATTTGGTTTTGTTGATGATGGTTGTGGTGGTTAGGCTGAAAGTTTTTCTTCTTCTTGAAGAAATTCTTTTTGGGTTTATAAGAAAAATTAGACTTGGGTTTTCCTTGGCCTTCTACAAGGTTTACCTTAGCTTTAGATTCAGTCTTAGGCTTAGACCTCAATCTAATTTGTTCTTCGGTTCTAATTTTCTTTAGGACTTGATTGTAGGTAAGTTCTCCTTGTGTATGGATAAGATCCTTAGCCATATCAGACCAAGAGGGAGGTAGCTTGTCTATTAGGCATGCTATTTTATGTTCATTGGAGAAAGATGTCCCTTTGGCTTGAATATGTCTAAGGTATTCTTGGAATTCATGGAGCTGGTCATTCATTGGTTTGTCATCTACCATGAAATACCTATTAAAGGTTGAAGAATTAAACCTTTCTATTCCGGCATCATCACAGCCGTATTCATCTTCCAAGGCTTTCCAGAGTTCTTTAGCGCTCTTGTATTCAAAAAATATATCATACAAGGATTCAGATAATGCGCTTAGAATTCTATGAAAACAATGAAAGTCTATCTCTTTAGGGGTTTTAGGTTTCGATGAGGTGGACACTGCTACGTCAGACTCAGTA
This sequence comes from Iris macrosiphon, assembly GCA_036927795.1. Classification (NCBI taxonomy): domain Eukaryota; kingdom Viridiplantae; phylum Streptophyta; class Magnoliopsida; order Asparagales; family Iridaceae; genus Iris; species Iris macrosiphon. Next base: position 185,465,460 of record JAYESA010000006.1, on the reverse strand, counting down.
TCATCAGAATCGTTTGTGATGGGTGTGGACCCATCAATGGCTGAAATAAGACCTAAGGTCGTGAGCCAAAATTTCATTTGGCTCTGCCATCTCTTGAAATATGAACCATCAAACTTAGCAGGTTTTGCAGTAGAGGATTCCTCCTTACCAGTCATGATTGCAGTCTGAAAAATATAAATTTATTTAATAACAATGTCCAAGATAATAGTTTAGGTGGTCTTTGCTAATCAATCTTAAGATCTTTAGTTTTTCAAGTGTTGATCAACTCAGGTTAGCTGTAGGGGCCGGTTCCCAGCTAGCGGTGGTCCGAAGACTCTTAAATACCGTGTCGCTTAGGGTTATTTACACCCGGTTGACAGAAGGACCCTTTCGGCTTGTGCCCGAGTTTGTCTCGACTTTGAAACTTTAGATTTGAAGATTTTATTTGCAATTTCCTTTTACTAAACTGTTTTCTTTTGGTCCAAAATGATTTCAAAAAATACTAAGTGATTAACAATTAAGCAAATTGTATTAACTATTAATTAGAAGCAAATAGTGAGAAGTTAACAGTGAGAAGCAAATTGTATTAACAGTAATTAAGCAAAAGAATTTGCTCCAGCATCCAGCAACTAATAAGTAGTGCTAATCAACAGAACAAATGAGCAATGGTAAGTACCAAATGAGTAGTGCTACTTAGATTGCAAGTTTTACAAGTAACAAATTTGCTACAGTAATAAAATAATTGTTTGGTTACAGCATAAATTGTTAACTACAAAACTTGTTAACAAGTATTGATAATCCACAACAAGTAGCAAGTAGCAATTTAACAACCAGTTTTATTTTACTTCAGTGAAAACAGAAACAGTATTAACTTAAATTGCTATAGAACAAATTTATAGAAAATTTGTACTGTTAACTTGAATTGTTAGAAGAAATCAACTTGTTAAATTTGTAGAAAATTAATAAGCTACAGTAATTATCAATTATTTAGAATAAATCAATTATAAAAAATGGTGAGAAGCAAATTTTATTAGCTATCAAATCTATCAAATTTTAACTGTCAAATTTTATCCGCTATCAATTAGAACAATTATAACTGTTAATAGCTTTCGACAGTTACAATTTTCTACTGTTAATAGCTATTCGACAGTTATCAAATTGTTACAATTGTATTTTAGACAGTTTTCAAAGTGAATTAATAACTATTGAAGCAGTAGAAAATTGTAACAGTAACAATTTTCTATTGTCAAATATTGTAACAATAGTGAATTTAAAGTAACAGTAAAGAAAATTCTTTAAAATTGTAACAAGTCTAACTTACAACTTCTAGTTAGAAATTTTAACAACTCTTATCTTACAGTAGTTACTTAGAACTAAGTCACAGTAGCTACTTAGAACTATGTTTCTAGAAATCAAATTTAATATACAGCAGGTACATTCTTTTGCTACTGTGAAGTATGTAATGTTATAAAATTGATTCCTTTCTAATTGATTTTGTTTTCCAAACCACTTCTATTCACTAGTTAGTACTCTAACAAATATTAATATCAAACAGTGAGCAAATCAACTATTTGAATGTTACAGTAAGTTGTGAGTACAAGTCTTACTCACAGTAGTGAATATATACTATTTTCTAACAAAACAGTGAGTATTAAAGCACACTATTTCTTACACAGTATTAAAGCACAGTATAGTGAGTATTTAACAATACTAAGTTATTATTTATTTATTTTCCTAACAGTAGCAAATCAACTAAGTTGTGACAGTAGCAAATTTGCTATTATCTTATAGTAGCCGAAGAGTAAATATTAGTTATTCAAATATGTATATATTTTAATTTCTTCTCTATTAAATAAACAGTAAGAATTTATCAATAAATATTTAAATTCTAACAAAGATTAAACTCTTAGAATGTTAGAATTTTCACAGTTTTATTTTAATAATAATTTAAGAATAAAAAAATAAATAAATAAATAAATGTTACCGGCCTCTGGGGAAGTCGTGCACGAAGCACTGCCCTAAGAGTTTATTCGGGATCTGTGTGCAGACGTACCCGAAGCTCCTAGTGGTAAAACCCCCGCACTACCGGTATCTCGTTGCCGCACACGACTTGGAGAGAACGACCAGAACTTAGCTCTGCCCAGAGCTCGGAGACAACGGAAACGAATAGAATATTGACAGAGGTTTGGAGTACGTGATTTTTCTCTGATGGATTTACAAAGAAATCAGATGTGAATATATAAAACATTTGTGTAACGGTCTGAATTAATGTACGATTAATTCAGCCGTTACGAATGAACCTGGACATGAGAAATTGCAACGTTCAAACAATTTTAACGTTTCAGAACTTAATGCCAACGTTTAAGAAAAATAAATGAAAGAAAGAAGAAGGAGCAAAAAGTATTTTAGGGTCCCAGCCCGAACCCGAAGAGGAAATCGGATCGGCATTCGGCGCCCGCAGATGTGGGCGCGTACCCGCACCCGTTACGCGCGCCGAACCGAACCGAGCCGAGCCGGGCCGGGCGGCGGCGGCGGCGCGCGCGTGTGGCCCAAGGGGTTCCCCACACAACAATTTAATAGAGCAAAGAGTAGAAAGTAATATATGTACATAGGAAGGCTTTGGTGCATCCGATGTGGGACTAAAGAAAGGGAGAGGAATTGAACTTTTGCTAGAAAACAAAACCAAGGCAAAATCAAAACCAACAAAATCAGACTCCTAAAATATATTGTTAGGAATAAAAAGAAGAAGAAGAAGAAGAAGAAGTCGTCAAATCATATATTAATTCGATTTAGAAAAATATATGGAATTAGAAATCAATCTAGAATTGGATTTCCTACTTATGGTAAGATTTGATGTGATAAAATCTAACTCCTATTTATAAAATAGGAATGGTGAGTTTACCTTAGCCCTTAAGTGGTTCAACCTTTCATAGATGTGGTGAATCCAATGTAACGACCCGTTCCGTTCAAGCGGATAGCCGATTCAAACGGCACAAGTGCAACAACCATGACCCGCTTTGCTCTGCGAGAAGGTTCGCTTGAGGCAAAGTATTTCAGACTTGGCCCTTCAAGAGTTCAGACTTAGACTTTCAAATGCTCTCTCGGAGTATCGCTCGACCGAGGCGAATCATCGCTAAGGTGGATGGCTATGATGAACCTGTCTTTGCTTAGCCTGCATACATAAAAACTTGGATGATACATGCTAGATCGCTAGACGATAACCCCTTGCATGCTAATAAAGAATACAACACACCTAGCTAAGGGAATAATCATATCTTGTATTGCTTGTGTTAGAACATGAAAATAAAACTTGGCTTATAATTGGACCCTCGCATGCTACCTTAGCTTCGTAAAGTAGACCCCGCTATGCCTCGAGTAGATCATTGTATACTCTTCGTAGTGCACTGCTTCACTTGTTTACACTGCTCGCCTTATGGATTATGTCGTCCGATATGTCCCTGTACGGTTTCACTCCTCGCACTACCCCTTAGACGTGTGCAAACGTAAATGCTAGGCTTATGTTCTAAAGTAGACTATGCCGCAAGTTTTCTTATGCTTATGTTTCAATATTGTTTCAATGCTTGCTTGCTTTACATATTCGCTATGCTTGTCACATGAATTCATACCACGATTCCGGTAACATTATCTTGCCTCGCATTCATCTAAGTTCTCCGAAAGACTATCGAATAGTCGTTTCGTGCAAGTATGAACTTGAAAGTATACGGGACCATTAGGTCACCAAGGCAGTTCCCGAACCAGAGGATTGCATCATGTCAATAAACCAAGAATCACAGCTCGTGGAGCAATACTTGATCAGTACTGAATTAAAGATGGCTAGGGGAGTCGATTTATACTTGTGAACAATCCTGCCTTGAACTTGAACCTGAATTTGTACCTGATAAGATCATGATTTGAACATGTACCTGACAAGAGGCCCGAAAGATTAGAGACTTGCATGGTCACGGACAACTTTGTGCACAAGTGAGATTTTTAAATCTCGTTCCGCGGACGGTCCCAAGGGCACCGGGGCCGATCCGACCGGTCGGAACCTCCTGACTGTAGTCGTCTGCGTCGGACGAGATGTGTGCAATGCCCCATGTTCTTGCTTGCACACTATCTCGTCCTGAGACTATACCGTCCTCTATGGCGTCGTGGCAGTGACCTCATGTTCATATAGATAAGTCATCCTCGCTTAGCGGGAATCCGCGTGCGAGTTATTGCATCGCATCCAGCAATCTGAAACACCTGAACGGATATGAGTATTAGACATCTGTGCACACTTGTACATATTTGAACACTTGAACAGCTTCTACAACACACTCGAGTATTCGCGTAACTTTTGCACCTGAGTTAGAACCCCGATCATGATACTGTGTTTGCTTATGCGATTTTCGTGGATTTCATTATATAAGATACTCGTGCTTGGTTTAATTTGGTTTACCTTGGACAGGGAAGGACGGATGGTAAGTTGGTAAGTATCGCCGTGTTACTCATATATCGCACGGCGCACCGCCACACGAGTTAGGCTTTACATCATTGCCATGAAACTGATCCTAAGGCAAGACTAGAAAGATAACTTAATAGATGGTGCACGAAATCTATATAACGTGTTTGGATTTGTCGAGCGGACGAGAAGCCTCCCCACCAATGCATTCATGTACTGATAACCCACCAGGTTGCTTGCAGGGTGCGGGAGAATCTCGTTCGGTACGAAAACTCCTTCGTATGAGCTAAGAAGTGGAGTTCTCTCTGGAGCCTTGGAGCGTTGCGTTCGGAGCTGAAGCACATATACAAGACATAATATTGCAATATCGCCATGTATGATTCCACAAATTGTAGCCACTTGGCACGCTTTTATTGTTTCGAGAGAGATGACTTGAGTGACTTGTAACCTCGGCCTAGCGCCGCTTGTATACTGATTCAATATCAATAAAGTGCTTGTTTTACTTCCATACTTGTGTTATTCAATGCTTCCGCTATGACGATTCTGTGAACTTGTTACCAATCGCCTGTTCGTTTCTTATTCCGCTGCATTCGGACTATCTGTACGACTATGTGGCTTAGTCATTTTATCGCATATTCGGATCGTGACCTTGCACGGACGCAACTTGTGCTCATGCGGCATCACGTCCAGATGAAAACGATCGTCCCGCGAAAAAGCTGGCGCGGTGATTCGCGCCTACCGGGAACGGCCGATTCCTGCGGAAGATCGGGACGTGACCAAGATGAGTTTCATCTGTGTTCAGGTTTCACAAACACCAGTAACAAACTACTAGCTTTATCTCTCTCCTCCTTTTTTTCCCTAATGTTGTTGAGATTTTATTTTATTAAACTGGAAATTTTTTTTTTTCTGTTCTTTCTTCCTACCTTATGTTAATGGATTATTTGAATAAATAGACTATCTTTTGAATGGTTATTTTTTTTGTTACCAAAAACACAAAGACCACTATGTCAACATCAGAATTTAGAAATCAACATAGGAACCATCTTCTCTCTGGTTGCCTCAACACAAAACCTATGTGAAGTTACATTAACACTGATACATATCACATAGCTGAATTGTTTCACTATTGCAGCTCGAGAACAGATCCAGAAGAATTGTTTCACTATTGCAGCTCTAGAACAGAGCCTGAACAGTAGTTCCTTAAGTGAAGCAGTAGTGTACCAAAGTATTAAGACATGAAATAATAACGGCACTTCCTTCAATTGTGTAAGAATGATATACAATATGTCTCAACTGAATGTATGGAGGTAGCACCTCAGTAGGGTTGAAGTATAAGATTGAGGTACAGCTTGTGAGGCCCACTACATATATAGCTTCCTCATAAAATCATCTCTTGACGTGTGCCATGATGTAGCTCCCTTTCTCCAAATCATATATGATCTTCAACTGAGGTTTCCTCCACTTTGACACCGATACGGACCATGCTGTGAGAAGTATGACCACGGAAACAACAGAAAGAGAAAGATAGGCTGAAGAATCATCAAAAAATATGGCAGCTATCCAGTTCAGTATTCTGGTTTGCCATCTTCTGGCTTATGAAAGCTCCCAATGCCCAGTCCAGGGGAATGCTGCCCACCTGATTTGCAAACTCAATCCTATAGAAAAATTGATGATGAAGATATGCCTTAAACCAAATAATAATAAGTTTTATCAGTGAAAGATGCATAACGTCAAACAGAAAAACAAAAAAATTCGGAGCACTCGGTTCTAACGAACAATCATCTTGTCATTTTATCCAATAACAACAAATGCCCAGGTACCCATAGTGGTAAGTGATTTAAGGCACAGAAGATGACATAGGAAAGAATGTTCATATAATTCATAAAAGAAATAGGGCTATCTTTTAATATACTGAAAGTATCAAATAACTTGCATAATAACCACAGTAAAGCAGTAAATGATAGGTAAAAAGAGCACACCTTCTATCCTTGATACCAATTCCTAGACTGTCGTGAAGCACAGCAATGATATATGCTGATGAAAAACAATATCGAAGTAATTCTTCCTCTTCTAGAGCAGGATATTTCCTTTTTTGCCAATCTTCCTCACAAAATTCTTCCCCAGCCAATATCAAATCAGAAAGGATGTGGAATCCATCCCAAAGAACTATCAAACATTAAAGATACAAACAGTTTTAGCTTTGTAGTCATATAGAAATTTGACTCTCCTCAAAACATCTAAGCCACACCAAGAAAGGAACACCTGTCCAGCTACCCATAGACTTTGTGACTGAAAAACTAATAATGAAAAAGAGAGAAAAAATAAGAGACTTGTGCAACCTTTGAAGTATAAAAGAAATTCTCAGTTGCTATGAACCTTCCTTTCAACTTAGGTATAAAAGTTGATCCCAATAGGCATCTGGTATACAAGCATTTATCTGCAAAAGAAACAATTAATATCCTGCGGGCTAAATTATAAAGCAAGAAATGTCGAAATACAAAGGTTTAAGCTAAAAGAATAGCAGCTGCTAAGAGAACGCCGAAGGCCAATAAACCAATTTATGTATCCCATCAAATGACATAACGAGGCTTGACCAAATAAAGAACCAAATAAACTTTGAATGTATTACAATTTTTAAACCATGACTAATGATAAAACAGAGAGGATAAAAATTAATACATTTGGTTGTAGGTTCTGTGTATCATAGAACTCTGAAAAGGAAGTAAAAGTGCCAAGCAGTAACAGAATTCAATTTGGCTCAGCATCTAAAATCTAAATCAAATTAAGAAGGTCCACAAATTTCACGTTTGTTGTATCACACAAAATTCACCATTCACTACTAAAAACTTCCAAATTGCATTTTAATTCTGAAAGGCTTATAGAGAAAGATATATAAACTATCTATTTATGTTTCATTAAAATTATACAATAATAAAATAAAATTATAAGGCTTACAACTAGAGCAGTAGAGCGACAGTTATTAATCATACTCAGCTTCAAGAAAATGGCATTGTGCTCCTGCCATAGCAAGGATGTGGTTCATGCAAGTCTAGGGGTGTAGCAGGGATGATCCAAAAATCAACCGCCAGTGAGTAGATACATTGAAAATATGGCTATAACTATACCCGGCAATGGAAACAAACTTAAGAACAAAATAATATAAATCGTAAGGCATAAACAAATGAATTTGGAGGAAAAAAACATGGTAAAACCTAATATAATTTGGTTTCATCTGGTTGGGCTAAGGATGGCCTGAAGATTAATATCCAATATCCCAATACAAATGTCCAAACTCGATTAATAGATTACCAAGCAAGCTATAAGTTTATGCAGGTCCGATTCCAAGATAAGATAGTACTGAACATGTCAATCTGACATGTTCTAGGCCATAACCGTACTCTAGACACTTCTCCCAACAAAGGTGAGATGCTACGATACCAGACGATAAAGTAATTTTCTCACCTAATGACAGATCTCCGATGTCATCTCCTTTCTTGTTGGACTAGCGCTCAAAACATACCCTACGAGCATACCAGATGAAAAAAATGTAAAATTCAGAACACAAAACAAGTAGTGAATATTGCATTTTGTAACAGAAATTTTAGATCACATTCTACTTCAGAAAATCAAATTCATAAAGAAATTTTGACATGGTAAAAGCGCTAAAAATTGTATTCTGCTAAAAGAATAGAAATATTTTTTTTCTCAAAAAAGTAAAAACTAATTTCAAACAATGCCACCAGCAGTGCAGGAAACAAACTTGCTTCAAAAAACAAAAGCATAAGTTGACAAAGGTATTAGGCTTGTACTTCTCAGAACAGAAATTAGTACATAATATGGTCAGGAATGTAATCAAATATAAATGATCTGGTACAAATCCAAATAATATATCTCCATTCTGACAAAAATAGATAATTGATTGTCAGTTCAAAAGATGTATACAATATTAATAGTACAATCCAAAACTGGATACCTGCTTCAAATTAATCCATATATTTATTATCATATCTACAGTTGAACTTACAATTTGAATATGATCTTTGAAGGTGCATGTTGTAGCACCCCTTGTATTCATACAACAAATCTCACGAATACTTCATGCGACGCCTTTTCCTCAAATGCTTTTTGTCTCTAATTCCGTCATAAAGAAGTTCATAGGCAAAATATGTTATATGGCCTTTTTTCATCAGCTCCTCCAAAAGTATCTTTGGTGCAGATATTTCCTTCTTCTCAGCACTAAAAATTGTATTCACAACCTCCGGCACCATGCCATTGCTTACCATAATATGAATAATACTGACAGCTTCTTGAACTTTATGCTTCACACAAAGGCAGTTTATTACTCGTCCAAATGTCGTCATTGATGGAATAAACCCCTCATTCATCATGTTAATAAGAAATTCATAGGCTCGATCAACATTTCCAGTCTTGCAATAGCCATTAACCATTACACGATAAGTAAACGCATCTGGCGGACATCCCTTGTCGATCATCTCAAGAAAAAGTTTCTCCGTCATAGGAACATTCAACTTCTCTACATATGCACTAATCATAATATTATATGTATTAACTGTAGCCAAAAAGTTGTCTTCCTCTGATTTTCTAAATAGTGCATACGCTCCATCAAAATCATTATTCCGGCAGAATCCATGAATCAAAGTGCTGAAACTTACTGTATCTGGACATAACCCTTCATCAACCATCTTCATAAACAATTCAGATGCCTCGTTAACTTGGCGAGACTTGCAAAGACTTTCTATCAATATGTTATAGGTGATAACATTTGCACGAGCGCCCTTTGAAACCATTTCTTTGAAAGTTACCATTACCTCTCCAGTATTTCCAGCCTTGCACAGTCCATTCAACACAGAGTTGTAAGTGATTGCATCAGGGGTAATACCATGGGTCCACATTCTATCAACAATTTCTAAAGCTTTATGTAGCTTCAAACGCTTACAATATCCATCAATCAACGTATTAAAGGTAAAAACATCAGGCACGAAGCCTTTTGTCATGGCATTGTTCATCACATTATAGGCATCGGTGACATTGCCCATCTTGCACAATCCGTTTATGATTGTGTTATAGGTCCAAATATCTGGACTACAACCATTCCCAACAATCTCATTCAGAAGATCCAAAGCCTGCAAAACAAGGCCTTGTTTGGAGAGTCCCTTGACCAGCGAATTATAGATAACAACATCAGGCTCTAATCCATGGCCTAAAGCTTCATTAAAAATCTCTATAGCACGATCTCTGTCACCTTATTCACATAAACCATTAATTAAGGAGCAGTATGTTACACGGTCTGGAACAAACCCTTTAAATACGGCATCCTTCAAAAGTTTACAGGCATTTTGAACAAGGCCCAATTTGCAATACCCATCAATAATTGTATTGTAGGTGAAGTCATCAGGAGCGCAACCCTTATTTACCATTTCATGCAAATATTTGTCAGCCTCTACCACCTTAGAGTTCTTACACAAGCCACATATGAGTGTGTTGTAAGTTATTACATCAGGAGTCAAACCATCACCCATTCTCTCTAACAAAGAAACAGCCTCCGTCAGCTTACTCCTTTTGCAAAGGCCTTGGATAAGTATATTGTGTGAATAAAGATTTAAAGACAACCCCCTCTTCAAAACCTTGTTCAAAAGCTTTCCGGTTTCTAAGATGTCTCCTTACTTACAAAGTACATGAATTAGCTTATTGAATGTAACAGTATCAGGACAAATTTTGTCCCCAAGCATCTCATCGAAAAGATTGGAAGCGTCAAGGTGGTAGTTTTCTTCATAAAGACCACTAGCAACAGTACAATACGTTATGGCATTGACATCATACCCTCTTTCTGGCATGTTCCGGAGAAGTCTCAAGGCCACATAAGGTCTCCTTGTTCTACAGAAGGATTTTATCCTGATCGTAAAGGTGTACACATCAGGAATGTTTCCCTTGTCCAACATCCTAAGATACACTTTATGGGACTGATCAAAGTATCCATACTCGACCAATATGTTCATGATAGCATTATAAGACATAACGCTCGGCTCGCATTCGTAGAAACCCACTCTCAAAAGTATCCACCGCATGCTGAAGCTTCCCTCTCCTTCCGTAGTTTCTCATGGCTCCGATATATACTCCTTCAAGCAAGGAGTTGTCGACATTCATCCTCATCTCCGAGATGACATTCTCCATACTGTCAAACTCCCCATGAATTCCAAGCTTCTCTACCATACACTTGTAGGTGGCTAGATTGTGCTTAAACCCATCTTCTTTGGACGCCGAATTGAACATATCGAGAGCTCTAAGTGGGTCCTTCTGGTGTCGGACAACGGTGGTTATGTGTTTAGGAAGCAATGCTCTGCGGCCCATTTTGAAACTTCAAGCTATTGACCCAATTCGATCAAACCCAATCTATTCAAGTTGTCTCATCTTCTTCTTCTTCTACTGCACTGCCATCGATAAAGACAGTTTAAGACGATACAGAAATAAAAAATGATCAATTTTTACCTAAGCAAGTAACAAGACCATCACTAAAACTTCGAAAAAACGCAACCATGTTGAGTTGGAAGTCAGTACAACATTGAAAATTTGGATGAAAAATCCGAAGAAAGCAAAACTCTCTCAGAAATAAAAACAAACATGTGGTGTGTTAGTTTATGGCCCATAGCTTTTGCTCCAACTCTTCCTATTCCTAAGGGAAGTTACTAATATTTCTTATTCATAAGGGAAGTTACTAACTCTTCTTATTCCTAAAGGGAAGTTACCAACTCTTTGTGTTCCTAAGTGGAAGTTACCACTTTTTTGTGAAGTGGCAACATTATGAACAAGAGCATGATGGGAAGCTCAATTTTCTATATAAAGGGTTTTGGTCCCCAAGCTAGACACACACTTCTAAAGATTACACCATCAAAATTAAGTGTTCATAGTTTGGAAGTCCAAACCCAGGAGAAAGAAGAAAGAAGAGAGTACTAGAGTTCATCCACTGTTGAAGCAACAATGGCTGGAGGTTAGATTTATTGAAATATTGTTATTTTGATCCTTTTGTTTATTTTCGCATCTAGGATCACATTGAATTACATTTGGTATCAGAGCTATCAAATACCTCTGCTTTGATGCTTTTAATCATGAAAATTGCTCTCTGTTTTGACATATTTTTCATGGTTGAATATGTCAAAAACAAATTTAATATAAATTTTGAGTTAACTCTTAATACTGTTAGCTTATATCAATCATGGGTTTGAGTATTGTTATCCATCATATGTTCTTTCATAATCAATCCATGCATGTTCATTGTAAACAAATGTTCGTAAGCCATGTAGTTTTAATGCATTTGAAGTATCTTCAGTTCTCTAACTACATGTACCTTTCTTGATGTCTAGCTATAGCATATGAATATAGTTTTTCGAATCAAGTTCAGGGTTCCTAGGGGGTTCAGGAGCAGCAGGACGTTGGCCCTCATCAGCTAATTTCTTGAGAAGATTCATTACAGTAGGAAGTATTTTTGTGGATAAGGAGAGGATTCCAGGAAGCTGCAAAAAAGATTAAAAAAAGAATTGGGAAGATATAAAAAATTTGATTACAATCTTCAACAATATCATATCCAAGCTGGGGATCTGCTATGGAGCACAGAAAGCTAAAGAAATAAAAATTGACACTATTTATTGTCGTCACGGCTGCCAACTCTGAAATCAACCCCCCGCCCAGGATAGCTATGAGCAAGACGTGGCCTTGCTATAAAACCTACATGGCCAATTAGGGAGTAGGTAAACCTATGTTCTTGGTCATGTAATCTAAAAGCTCATGCAACAAAGGAGCAAATATGGAAAAAAAATGGTTGCATGGTAAAAAAGTTCCAACTTCTATATTGTGTTTATGCCATCTGTCAGATAAGACACCAACCCCTTGCCCAAGTTAGCCATGAAAAAGAGAGTGTTACAGTAGAATTTAAAAGGCCATTTGGCAGGTACAGAAGGTACCCTATTTTTGTATCGTCATGCAACCTAAGGCCACGCAACAAAGGAGCACCACAGTAGGAAATCGGACTGCAAGTTTAAATTTCAGCTGTTAAAATGTGGTTTGATTTTATAGATGCTACTTACAGCGCCATTGCGAAATTCGCCTGTGATGTCGAGCTGGACCCATAAGGCCTTTCCCAGGAGGTATGCAACAAAGATGACAGCAAGGTAAAATGGATTCCTATTAGATGAGAACAACAACGATTTCATCAGTAAAATGATGACGCCAGTCCTGGCCCTTAATATGTCACAGACCACGTAGTTGGATAAGATTACCTGAGAAGTGTCATGAATTCATTGAATCCCAAGACAAGAATGGCAGCAATTGCCCATGGAGGGGGTAGCCAGTTGTTGTTACGCTTGTGCGCTTCCTGAGAAAGAAATAATTTACACGATTAAGGTTTTACTGCATTAAAGTAACATATGGAACAAGGTATCGTTGTTGGAAAAGCTTGTTTCCTATGAGGACAACATAAAAAGACAACCTTGCATGGATCATGTCATGCACGAATCGAAAAAAGCAGGTTTTAACACAACATAAAAAAATTTGCAGCTTCAAATTAAACTTACAAAACAAAAATAGAAGTTGCAAAATTGATCTCCCTTTTAAGGACAAACAAGCAATGCAGAACAAAGCAACAGTATGGTACAATAGATAATTGTACCGTAGCATACGTGGATAATAACAGCAAACTCCTTGAGATCCCCTAAGGTTTAAAACCCGATGGCTCTCCAACCACACCTCCTTCCCCCCTTTCCTTTTTTTCCCAGCAACATGGTACAATAAACAAATTGACACGATAATCTATGGGGTCGATTACAGAAAGCTCTTTGAGGTTATAACCAAATATACATAAACCCCTCAAGGTTTAGATTCAATAGTCTGCCACCACCCCAGTCCACTTCTCTTTAGATTCAATAGTCTGCCATCACCCCAGTCCACTTCTCTTTTCCTCCCAACAACATGGTATAATAAGCAAATTAAGAAGCAGCTTTCTGGGGACATTTATAGAAATCTCCTTCAGGTAATAACCAAAAATACATAATGCCTCAAGGTTTAAATTCAATAGTTTGCCAACCACCACCACTCCCTCCCTCTTTTCTTTCTCCTCTTCGGGATGAATAAATGCCAACAACAGAATAAATGTGCGTTTGGATTAAAATCTCTGTCCCACATCATTTCTCTATATATGAGATTAACATTTAAAACCATCTATAAAGTTAAAAGGTCAGTTCCATCAGAAAGATGAGAAGGGTTTCCAAGTATTAAAGCTTGATGCAATGATACACATTTTAGTTAAACCTCAAGGGATTTTTCAGAAATTAACTTTCAGTTATAACCTGGGAAGGATCTATAAATTTTAGTCAGTTGGGGCACGTAATATAGTTTACATAGGGGCTCAAGAATTGGAAAAATAATAATTGTAAAGTATATTTGAAGGAAGCTCCAAGTTTTGAACCTAAAACCTCCAACAGCACAAAAGCTAACTATTCACCGACTCGATTACCATCTGCAGTTGACTTAATTAGTGGAGGCCCAATTTTATTGGTAATTTTGAGAAAATGATCAAAAGGCTCTATAAAATGTTCTTGTTCCTGAAATCCAGTGGGGGCTTCAGCCCTCACTGGCTTGCTTGTGGGTCACCCCTGTTTATAATTTTCAGTTATCAGCTCAGGTTAGTACTTCATAACCCTTAAAAGGAAAATTTTAAACAAGTTCATATCACCTTAAATGTTTTCTTTTGCTGTGAAAAAAATAGTGAGAACTGGAAAAAAAAAGAAGGAAGAGGAAGCCAATCAAAAAAAGCCTAAGATATAATAGTCTGATAGAGATAGTTGGAAAATCATTTTCAATATTGCTACAGAATCATGTAGCAAAGGCATCTGTGTATGCTCTTTCTGCAAGAAGATGGTACACAAAGCATCTTAAATCTGTTCCGAATACCAGTCAAGCGATGCTCCGCTGGGTAGCTAAAAAATTCCACGAGAATGTTGTTTTATGATTTAGAGGGATGAGATATTTTTCAGGCGAAACAAGTAACTTTAGTTGCGAGCTATATGGAAATTTTCTAATTTAATATATCACATAGGTCATGCTTATGCTCATAAGTCACAACCAAGTTACAGGGGGAAGTAATAACTTTCAATCCAATTCTAAAGTTCATCAATTGGCAAGCAGTTTATATATGTAGAGAAAGAGCACCATACAATCATAGTAGTACGTACTTGGAAAGTAGATAGAAACAGAAATTAAAAAACTAATAATATGAGACGAAAAAAGACCTTAAGAAGTATACCTGAGCAGAAATAGCCTGAGTGACAGTATACTCGGTTTCTGAATTGAATTGCCTCCACAAAGACTTGCATTGAACAGGTGTAATCAAAGTTTTCTCAGAAGGAACCTAACAAAAAATGGAATAGATCAACCTAAGGATCACATAGGCAGTTATTTCAAAGTTAATCTAGAGAGCATATACAATGCGTTCATGTTGTGCTCAGAATATAAAAAAAAAATTATAACTTTCAATTTAGATGTATAGATTACATATAACTGCTTTATTAATTCAAATGTTTATATACCTAAGTACAACAATATTTAAACTTAAAATTATAGACTGCGTGAGTAGACATGGAAGAGCAAAGTCCTGCACAATATTATGAAAGAACAAATCACAATGTCTAGAAGTATCCAAGTTCTTAGCTCATTTATATCAAAAAATGTTATTTACTAAAATCATAGAAACAACTGCCTAGCTAAAGTCCTATACAGCCTCAAAATAAGGAGTTATATATAAATTATAAAATATTAATTGGCCAAATTGGAAGTTTGTTCTCTCATGGGAACGACCACATTTAAATGGTTAATTTAGCAGATATATGCAAACTAGACGTACACTAAGCATTTCTAAAGATTCGATGGAAACTAGATTTATACTAGAGCATTTGCACATACAAAGTTGGAACATCAAATGTGTAAGCAATGCCCTTGACATGTATCAGTTCCAAGTGTTGGTTTTCTAATTTCTATAAAGATCTTAGACCCTTGATTTTGCAAATAAATAATACATAAAACTTCAGCCGATTGAAAAATAAAACATTTGAGTAGGATAAGAGAAACAACAAAACTAACTAAGCCAGTAAGTTGTTGGATAGACGCCTGCGGTATTAAACCCAATATCTTCCAAGAGGATTAAAAACTCATAACGACGTTTCTAGGAGTGCATGCTCGGATGTCATAGTATGACTTGTCACACACAGCTCTTTGAAAGATATGACAAGCTAGCTCACAAAGCTCCGAATCCTGAACCTGAAAGTTCAGGACGAATAAAAAGGGATCTAGAAATTGCTTGCAATTGGACAAGTTCTGTGATTCTGTTTACTAAGGGGAATTATATATATATAATCCAAGCATAATAGGTTACTATTCTACATAATAGGTTACTATTCTATAATTGAATTATCCTATTTGTATCATTAGAATCAAGCTTTTACTTTCACAAAATCAACACAGCACCTGTAAACATAAACTTAAAGCAAACATAGTTGTTCTGGAACATTTAGAAAATTTGTCTTGTATTACCTCCTCCCACGAGCTCGAAGCCAGGGGGTCAAATGATTGAATGCTCCTATTTTTGGACCCACTACCAACATCCACCAGAGCGAGTGAGAGGGTATTTTCAATTTTATCACTTTCCTTGTCCAAACGAATTGCCGCCATTACAGATAGCAATTTCAAAGACTGCCAAAAATATAAGTTCCATGAACAAATTTTGACATTTAGTTGCCAAGTGACAACAAAACAGTAGCTTCAATTTAAGTAAAGCAATACCGCAGAGCGAGCAGTTTTTGTAATGGCTCTGATGTCTTCCTTTCCAGTCCAGACTCTTGGCATTGAATCCGAATCGCGACTGAACAATGTTGAAAACCTGTATATAACCATGCCGATCAACTCGGTCATAAAAAATAATATTATGGCCACCAAATTTGAAAGTTATGAGAAAACCAATTACCTGTCCTTCATACGAATCAAGATCCTTCCAGCCTCTTCTCTCGACTTGGATTCAACAACACTTCTGGCGTGATCTTCTAATTTTGCCAACATTTTCTCCAAAGTTACCTGGTCGATATCAAAGGAAGAAAGGGCAGAAGAAAGTCCAGAAAGAGCTGACTCAGTCTCCCGCTGAAGGAGTTTTCTTATCGCCGGCCAGGTATCATCACTAGCTGCATCTAGAAGAGCTTCGACAGGCTCAGCAAGTGCTTTATTTAGTTGCCCCTGCAAGTATATAAGACAATAACAGATATAGAATCCTTGGGAAACCAAAGAGGGCAATTCTTTAGTGCAAAACCCTCCTTAGTTAAATCCTCCAAACTACAAAACTACAAATAACTCAACCATACCTCATATTTGGAAGTAAGTTCGGATAGTTTTGCAGCACGAACTGATTCAACATGTGCATCAATATCTCGGTGAAGCTTATCACGAACTTTTGACGAGTCCCATTTTGCTTGTGCAATTGTTGCATCTGCTTTATCCCAAATTCGTTAATAAATCTACTAAGCATCAATTCACATTAACTAGCTGGAAAATGTCAAGAAGTTTGATGACTTCAAGGAGAAAATAAATGTCCTCATTGCACTAAGGTTCCAGTTTAAAGCAGAGCAGATGTTCTACAAGGACTTGCTAGTATCACATGAGCAGCCGTGTCAAGATGGAAATACAATGCTCTCATATGGTATCAGCGATCTAGGCACAGTTCATGTAGTGCCTCAAATCCCGATCCGACCGGGATGTGCACTATATAATTGGGCTTGTGGCTAGTCCGTCTAAGTCGTAGCTTAGATCTTCGGCATCTTCTTGCCACGGACGAAATGCGATGATCCTTTCCAACTCATGGAAAGGCCTCTATTGAAACGAGTCCAATAGTTTTCGTGTTTGGTTGCTTGGTTTTCTTGATTGCCGCTTTGGGATTTTGATTTGGTGTTGCTTTCGAGTTGCTTGGTTTTCGCTGCTGGTTTTATCGATTTGGAGCTTTGAATTTTGGGGAGTTCGGCAAGGAAGGATAGGCAAGAATTCTAACTCGGTGCTCGTGCTGTTGCAGGTCCGCGTAACTGACGTTTGATCGTCGCTAGGCGGGATTCCTTGTTTCAGCAACCTTTTCCCTTAACCAGTGAGTGGTTTGGACCCTTCTTTCCTACTTCTTCTTGCCCACATCTCTAATGTTTCAAACGTTCACTCGATGATGCCCGGTTGGACGCCTAGGAAATGCTTAGCCACAATGCATGCCAGCCACTAAGAAAGGAACATGAAAATTGTAGACTAATTTTACTATATGCTTGCACACCTTATAACTTGAGTTGGTTGGAAAGGAAATTTGTTGTTGGTTGCGGCCTGGTGCCTCGGATAGAGTTTGGACCTATGGGATACCAAAATCGGAATACCGCATTGGAAAAATATGAACTGTTGCATAAGATATATATATTGCTACTTTACTTCTTCTGTTCATTTCGATGCATTGTATGAGATATGAAATGTTCATGCATTTGCATGGTCTGGGACAACTTGTGCACAAGGTTTATCATTTCCTCGAAACGGCTTTCCGGGGCACTGGAACCGTATCGATCCGGAGGGAAATACTGATTCGTGCTAGTCACGATGCATTGCGGGACCTCCAGCAGGGCTTGCTACCAGGGCTGATAGGGCGCGCCGTTAATGCTTGGAATAAGTCCCTAAGGTGTCGATCACACCAATGACCGCATAGAATAGAACACATGCTAATTTATTGTCTTGTGCAGATGGTAAGTATACTTGTGTTTCGTTGCAGGGAAGGCGTGCATCGGTTGAGTAAGCAACCGATGTACTGGTTGGATTCGATGTTATTTTTCATTCCTATCAAAACATGCAACTGATATGAATTGAATCACTTGCTTCCTTATAGAAAGATCATCTTAATGCATGCTCGCCCCTAATAAGCTAGTGTCGATTTAGTCGAGTGGGTTCATCCCGCTCACCAGTACAAGTTGAGTACTGACCCACGTTGTGGGCAACTATTTCAGGCACTCAGACGGTGCAACGCTAGTGGCTAGACGAGGAGGCGTTAGGAGCACCTCTATTTTGAAGTATAGTTGGAGTCAGTTCATTTTGGAGGCTTGGACTTTCAACCTATACAAGGGCGTAATGTATGGACGACGTGGACTATCTGATGGAGCGCGTCCTGCATTTTGAGTTATCTTTTGTAATGCAATTCAAGTAGCCGAGAAGGCGCATCAATGTAGACTCTATGTAAA
This sequence comes from Iris macrosiphon, assembly GCA_036927795.1. Lineage (NCBI taxonomy): Eukaryota > Viridiplantae > Streptophyta > Magnoliopsida > Asparagales > Iridaceae > Iris > Iris macrosiphon. The sequence continues at coordinate 185,446,737 of JAYESA010000006.1, read as the reverse complement.
TTACTTTGAATTATCAATGAAAAAGCATGTTTCTTCCTGCACTTGTGTTCAATTATCTGTGAATATGTTTTCTAAATTGTGTTTCAAAATGGGTTCCTATAACTGCAAGTTCTTGCCTTGTACGAGCGCAACTCCAGGCTCGTACGGCATCACGCTCCAGCGAGGACGAATCGGTTCCGTGAAGGATCCAGCGAGGACGATTGACCCTTTCGAGATCGGGGCGTGACATATTGGTATCAGAGCTTAGGCTTTACATCCTTGGGATTTCAAAAGATTATAAAGGAGTTTGATGCGCCTCTCAAATGAGTTGCGTTCGGCGTCCGCTGCACGATAGATGACTTTGTCTACTTTGGGAGATTGGCTAAACATGGTTTTTGGAAAAAGCTTTTGAATTCACTCCTACTTTAATCCACTTCTATTCAGTCAAAATTATTTAAAATACAGTTCATTGCTCTACTTCGTGAGAGACTGATACTTCACGAGAAATTACCATAATCAAAGACATGATCATTGTTCTACTCCGTGAGACATTGGTTTTGAGCCCTACTCCATGAGAGATTAGCATGACAAAATCTCATGACATTCCACTTCTCATGTATTTCTAAAAAAACACATTCAAATATCTTTGGACATCAAGTCTTGGCGACCACATAACTAGAGAACTCCCTAATCTATTTTAATCAAAACATAAATTTAGATGTCTACAAAAGTCCCAGAATATATCACAAAATCCTTCGTTAATTTAGATGTCTATAATCACTAAATCACCAAACATTACTAATCTCCTGCCCCTTCTACTACATCCATCCATCCTTCTCCCTTGTATTTCTTTCCACTACTTGCTTCAAAATTTTGGGAGGAGTCATGGTAGAGTAGCATCAACTTTTAGCTTGCCTCTCAACAGATATCGTTCTGAGATAAATGTACAAATTTTAAAAGCCAACTGATGACATTTTAGAAACCTAAGAGATGCTTTTGCTAAGTGGAAGGTATCTCTAACCTTCTCACCTCAGTATACCCCCATTTCATTTCGTCCTATAAACCCTTTCGTTCCAACCTAAATTCTACAATGTAACACATCATTGTACGCCCCTTTCTTTTCGTACTATAAATCTTAAATGCAACAAGAAAGAAATGTCCCCTTTATCCCCTCCTTTTTTTTTCATTTCCTTTTACTTCATTTATGCACTCTCCCATCCCCTTCTTTCTCAGTTCTCCCAAATCAAACTAAACTTCAGTGCTCTTCCACCTTCGTGATACTTTTTGCCAACTTCTGACTTTTTTACTCTCCCACGGCCGTTCAATTATATTATCATTGTATATCTGATTGGAGCCTAATACTATTCAATTATAAAACTCTCCGCCTAAGTTTCCCTTCTCCGACCTCCAATTTCACATCAACATATGCAATTATGTTATCATTGTATATCAGATGGGGGGCTAATGCTACTCAATTATGAAAGTCGCTGCCTAGGTTTCCCTCCTCCAATTTCACATCAACATATACATTTGCATCTAGCAAAAAAATCAACATGGTCCTTAATGTTCCCTCTTTATCTCCTAAAGCGCCAACCCATCCCCCCCCCCTAGTGCCCAGTACTCCAACAAGCAATTAGGAAGAGACTATCTCTACAGTGGTGTGGCGGTATCCATGAAAATCTGCAAGAAAGAATGTATCACTGATCTCCATAACTTGTTTCTTACCGGTTACCAACAATATTAATGTTCGAAAGTAATGCATCTAAAAATACTATAATGTCATCTACTCCATCTCAAATCACAGAAGTCATTCTTACTAAACACCTTTGATGAGAAGAATGATCACTGCATCTTTTTGTAAAAAAAAACTAAATGGTTACAAATGACAAGTTGCCCAATTCTCCAAATCTCCAAATCTGGTTTGTAAATATGGATGAGTGCCTCATATTTAGGATCTTTATTTCAGTTTTACATTTAGTTTTAATTAACTTTATTTCAGATTTGTTATAAGATAGTAATATTAGGAATAAGAGTTCATTTGCTTTCACAGTTTACTTGAGTTAGGTTTTAGTTCTATTTCAATTCAATTTGGAGTCCCGTTTGGAATAGGATTAGCACTTTTAATTGGGTTTGAACTCTTGGATGAAAGTCTACAAAAGGGTATCAACATTGTAACTTTTTCAATGGAGGTTTATTATAATAATAAACAATAGTGAGAGATTCTCTTAAGTTTAGATGTGAAATCATTCCCCTTGGAGCCTAATACTATTCAATTATAAAACTCTCCGCCTAAGTTTCCCTTCTCCGACCTCCAATTTCACATCAACATATACAATTATGTTATCATTGTATATCAGATGGGGGGCTAATGCTACTCAATTATGAAAGTCTCTGCCTAGGTTTCCCTCCTCCAATTTCACATCAACATATACATTTGCATCTAGCAAAAAAATCAACATGGTCCTTAATGTTCCCTCTTTATCTCCTAAAGCGCCAACCCATCCCCCCCCCCTAGTGCCCAGTACTCCAACAAGCAATTAGGAAGAGACTATCTCTACAGTGGTGTGGCGGTATCCATGAAAATCTGCAAGAAAGAATGTATCACTGATCTCCATCCCACCCCCACCCCCACCCCCCCCACCCCCCCCCCCTCCCCTAGTGCCCAGTACTCCAACAAGCAATTAGGAAGAGACTATCTCTACAGTGGTGTGGCGGTATCCATGAAAATCTGCAAGAAAGAATGTATCACTGATCTCCATAACTTGTTTCTTACCGGTTACCAACAATATTAATGTTCGAAAGTAATGCCTCTAAAAATACTATAATGTCATCTACTCCATCTCAAATCACAGAAGTCATTCTTACTAAACACCTTTGATGAGAAGAATGATCACTGCATATTTTTGTTAAAAAAAAACTAAATTGTTACAAATGACAACTTGTCCAATTCTCCAAATCTGCTTTGTAAATATGGATGAGTGCCTCATATTTAGGATCTTTATTTCAGTTTTACATTTAGTTTTAATTAGGTTTATTTCAGATTTGTTATAAGATAGTAATGTTAGGAATAAGAGTTCATTTGCTTTCACAGTTTACTTGAGTTAGGTTTTAGTTCTATTTCAATTCAATTTGGAGTCCCGTTTGGAATAGGATTAGCACTTTTAATTGGGTTTGAACTCTTGGATGAAAGACTACAAAAGGGTATCAACATTGTAACTTTTTCAATGGAGGTTTATTATAATAATAAAAAATAGTTTAGAGATTCTCTTAAGTTTAGATGTTAAATCATTCCCCTTCCAAGTTCTTGGTTTGGTTCAAAGATATTTATCTAGCCTTTTGAGTGATTCTGCTGCTAACCAGAGGAGTGACATTCTATTTTTATCAAGTGATTGGGTACCTATTCTTCTACTTTTCTTCTTTGCTTCTTTGCTTCTTTTCTTCTTTCTTCACCATAAAACCCTTTCCCATTTGCTACTTTTGTATCTTGAGACTTATAGTTCGAGCACAACAGAACACAAGAACCCTAAAATACCACTTCAAAGTCACTCCAAAACAGCTCAGAACAGTACAAAGCTTTGCCACTTCAAATTCCAACCTAAAAACTTTCCTTTATTCAAGAACCACCTCTTAAGCATCTAAAGCCTGAATGCACATTACAGTCCAACAACCTCCTTTTTCTAGTAAAATCCCTAAAAACAGTCCCTCATATCAACTTCTCTAAAAAAAAAAATCCTAATCCCTACCCCTCATTGCACCAATACTCATCCTCAATTCCTAAATTTAGTCAACCACCACTGTTCTTGCCCGGACTACACCCGCAACGAGGGAGGGGGAAGAGAGAGCCAAAGGGTAAAGAAAAAAGGGAGGTTGAGGACCTTATGTAAACCCAAACATAAGCATATCCTTTAAATTTAAGTTCAGGTCAGGTTGCGTCATATTCAAAAAACCCAAAATAGATTCATGTAACGAACAGCAGATGTTTGAGATGAAGGATTTAATTTATGAACAACACACCTCAGTATTTCCATCATAATGAATGATTCATTTCAAACACCACAAAGTGACATTCTTTGGTATCTCTTATCCTCATTTTGTATTCTAAATTATTGTTGATGCTGCATTTCATATACTATGTTTTCACCCTACTAATCTTACCTTTAGATTCCAAATTTTCTCTACACAATTCCACTTTAGAAATGAATCCTTCTCTCATCAACTAATAATATAATCAGAAAATAGCACGCACCATGGATTTGACTAGTAATTTCAATCAATAACTAGTACAAAGAGCTAAAGAGTAAATGCTTATGCTTGCCGACACATAGTCGTAACTCCCTTGTGCATGTCCCTCAATATAGCTTCTAAAAACTTGTTTCTTCTCCAAAATGCACCAGATACTTTAGGGATATGTTTCATAGTGATCCTAACGTGTTTTACACTGGTGTTTACTAGACAACTACCTAGAACCATCTTCCTTTTGTTTGGCCGAGCAATAAGCCAACTAATTCAGAAATTTATAGTTCAATGAGCATGAAAAACAAGGATAATTCCATTAGCAATACAAAAGAGATTCTCCCATAGCGACCCTGTTAGGTAGTTCTCCTTATAAAGTAATGATAAAGCAAAGAAAATGAATAGCTGCAATAAACAGTGTATTTTTATAATTACTAATAGCAACCATCTAGGCAGAGGAACAATTGGCGTCAGGTTTGTGGAAATCTGTACTTCTTCGTTGAAATAGGCTTATTTTATCCTTTGGATAAGTATTCACTCCAAAATATCCGATCTGGTAACTTATTGAGATGACCAAGTGAAAAGGAAGCAGATTGTGGAGACAGGATATAAAAGAGTTCGCTGAGTGAAAATAATTATGTTAAATTAGAAGTAACATTAGTGCAGAAGGATTTGAAATACCAGCTTATCGAATGCCCATATAATGACAGAATACTTGCATAAAGGTGAACATCCACCATGTGAAATTGAGAACTTTAGGCACTCAACAAGTACAAAATAGCTTGAAAACATGCAAGAGAGGGCATTCACATTCAGAAACATAATATAGTTTACAAGCAGTGGGCTTGAAAAACAGTCCAAGGAGAGTAGAGCACTTCCGCAAACTAAGAAAAGAATGCTAGCCACTAGGTAAATAGGATTGAGGTTTTTTATGACATACCTTTGGATCCCTCGTCGAATGATGACATGAAAACTCTGGTGCAATCATGAGAAGCAACAGCAAATCCTTCTCCTCTTCCCAGGGCATTATCTAAGGCTGCCTTAAAATTGTCTAGTGTTTTGGACCTTAGATGCCCTAGTACAGACTGGTAAGCAGGATGGACCAGCTACAGAGTACAGAATGTGCAATTGATGAGAACAAAATAAACAGAAAAGGCAGAAATTTATAGACCATAGATTGTAAGGAACAATAAGAAAAGAAAATTATCAACATTATGAAATAATCTGATTAAACTGAAAATGAAAGAAAATGCATGTCATCTAAAAGAATGGAAACTTTTAATGATGCAAGCATCGTCTAGCTAGTGGAAAATCACAAATTTTCCAGTTTAATATACGATTACTGAGTTTTACAAATTTACCATATTTTTCCAACCGTATGACAACACATACAAAGCTTTTTATTACAAAATGTTCAACCCTACTTTAATACTATCAATATTGCATGTAATCAGCAAAAGATGGGTTGAAAAAAAACTACAAGTTGCACAAATATTATTTGTTGCCACAGAATAGCCATGGTCTGCAGATCTTAAGTGGCATATTCAGGCTCGTCAATGATATCTTTAAGTAAACTGATAGATGCACATAGTATGCAGAATGCAGACACGAGTAGAATCAGAAACCACGACATAGCAATTCATTTTATCATTGAGAAGTCAATAGGAACACTTCCCAAAGCATATATTAGCAGTTGACTAGCTATCTTGAAATAATGCACTCCAAAAAGCTTAAGACAACATGCCTAAAGTGACGGTGACTTCAGATGTTCATGCTAAAAAGCTGCTCATTTCTTCTATATCAGTAACAAGTGATAACACCACACTTATGTTAGTTGTGACCAGTTAAATTATTACCTGCAGGAGTTTTGACTCCAGTTGGTCTCGTTTGGAAGTCCTGACGCCATCATCAAAATATATAGCTTCTGCATCGTATCTGCAAGAGAGGGAACAAACTAAGTAGTTTGGCAACAAGACTACATTGGGTAACAATTCCTATCAGCATACAGTAGTCCAAAAGAAATATATTCAGCCAACTAGTTGATCATATATGAAATTCTTCTGCTGATGTGAGAAGCCATGGTGTACAGTAAGATGCTACCTGTGTCATTATCTCATGAGCATAAGCATGTCCTATATACCTAAAAGTTAATTGGGTTAACCAACCAGCCTTGGTCCCTTTATTCATGGATGCCTTTATATTTCTAGTCCCATTAACAACTGAAGGATATATCTTTTTACCAGCATAACATTTTTCTATCCTTCCTGAGAAATTTTTATCTACATTTACAATATCCTGAGGCCTCTTATTTGACTTATTTACAACATCAGTAAACCATCTTATTCTCAATATTAGTATACCATCTTCTCATTGATTTCTCTTCTAGCCTTGGTGTGCAAACTAAACTAATAGTTTTTGCAGATATATATATCAAGTTAAGATATATGTTCAACTCCTAGGTTTCATTTGACATACTTGATTCTAGCTCAATCCTTTACTTCAAGTTATGTTGCACACGGAGAAAGAATGGACACAGATTTGACACTATTTGTTTCGTTCAGCACCTTTTTTGGTGTCCCCTAATGTATTTCGGAATTCCGTGTCGTGTCTGATACATGCCTGACATGAAACGACACGGACACTGCATGGATTTTTGGAGTGTCCGTGTTTCTTACGTTCAACGATAATGTGGGTTCCTCCTCTAATGTGGGTTCCTCCTCTGCCTCCACTAATATGTTGCACAAAGTCGCAATCTTGTACGAATCTGGTATGGATTCGGCAGGAAATGAATGGCTTTGGGTCAGAAACGGAAGGATTCGGCCAGCAATTAAATTAAACAATAAAATCAGGCAGATTCGCATTGGAAACAGCCAGATTCAGGTCCAAGACCAATAAATCGTACAAAGCGAGAGGAAGACACAAAGAAGGGGGTAGCGTACCTCCACCTAAAGGAGACAAGGATCTCAACTTCCACTGGACGTCTCTCCTAGAGAGAGGATCACAACAAAACGAAGACGAGAGGACAGACCCAAAAAAAGGGAAAACATGGAGGGGGAGAGAGAGAGAGAGAGAGAGAGAGAGAGGTCTGTGGTAGAAGCAGTGGTCAGCCAAACATTAAATAAAGTATAAGACCCCCCAAACCAATGTTGTTATAGCGATATAGACATACAATGTGGTGGTAATGAATGGTAGGCAATGAACTTGCACATGTGCGCAATCTGCCTATTACAAATTTAGTGCCACGTAGTTTGCATAGAAACTTCAAGAATCATCTAAGTCCTATTATGCATGTAAAATCCTCACAAATGTTATATGCAATAAATTTTCCTCACAAATGTTATTCAGCATGCTATGCAGTGAAAATTAACATGTAGTGACAGTGTGTATTGTACAAGATAGTTTGCTCGATATACTTCTAGTGAAAAACTCAAAACTAGTACAATGTTTCTATAGTTTACTATTCATGTTCACTTACAAACACTTCACCAGTGCATCAAATAGATTACTTTCAAATATTTGCATGTTTTAGTGTGGAAGACGGTCAAAATGATCATATATGCAGTTTATTGTACATGGGCTAGCCCAATATAGTTTCAGTTGTGACCAGTTGGATGATGGAAGAAAATTTGATAAATTGCAAGTTAACTTTCAAATATTTGCTTGTTTTAGTGTGGAAGACGGTCAAGATGATCATGTATGCAGTTTATTGTACATGGGCTAGCCCAATATAGTTTCAGTTGTGACTAGTTGGATGATGGAAGAAAATTTGATAAATTGCAAGTTATATACCAGAGTAATTTTCTGTTGCAGCCACCGGAAAGAAAAAGGTCAACAACAATATCATGCCTGCAAGTATAACAAAACCTTGTCCAGAAAGGTGTGCTATATGAAATAGCATTGAGTTCCTATTAGCATTACAGGATATGTACCTAGTAATTGCTATAAACAATAGTGCACTTTTTATAGGTTTCAACAAGATAGTTTAATTTCTTTCGGGCATGAAAAAGTAAAGGACTTCAAGTATAATTATTAACCTATATTTTAGATTTATAGTTGAGCCTCGTAAATAGTTGAGCATTGTAGCTGTTGAATAATATTATTAACCTTCAACCCTCACTAAGGCTCTAGAGTTTTATAGGGGTGAGCAAAAAATGGTTTTAGAACCGAAAACCGACCTGACCCGACCCGAAAAAGTGGTTCGGGTCGGTTTTTTAAAAACCGGGCCGGGGGGGCGGAGTTCGGTTTCAGAGTTTAAGAAAAATAGATTTTCGGTTCTAAGTTACGAGTTTGAGATTCGGTTCCCAATCCGAACTGAAAACCGACTCAGAATAACTAAAGTTACCAATATACCCACTCGCATACATATATCCAAAAAAAAAACCTAAACTAACCTACCTCTCTCTCCTCCATTTGGTTCAGCCGTCCGATGTCCCTTTCTCTCTCGAAAGAGCTGTCGTGTTGTTCCCTTCCCTGAATCAAAACCATTTCCTCTACCACTTCAATCTCTTCCGCCGCTAAAGTCTCAGTTTAGTTTAGAGATAGAGAGAAGGGAAAGTAGGAGAAGAGAGAATATGAGAAAGGAGATTGCAAGGGCCTTAAACCCTAGGTTGCATCTCATGTCTATTTATATTGATATGCAATACACCCACAATTACTATTATACCCTCATATGATAAATAACAAAATAAAATAACTCTAACACCCTCCCTCAAGCAGGAGCATATAGATCAGACATGCCCAGCTTGCTACATAAATCAGAAAATGGACCGCGAGCAAGTGGTTTGGTGAGGATATCACCTAATTGATCCTCTGACCGAACATAAGGAGTGACAATCTGTTTCTTCAGCAACAAATCACGAACAAAATGACAATCCACCTCGATATGCTTCGTGCGCTCATGAAACACAGGATTACTTGCGATAAACATTGCCGACTGATTATCACAATACATCTACATCGGAATAGGAATCATAATTCCCATTTCATGAAGAAGAGACTGCACCCATGTCATCTCAGAAGCTGTATGAGCCATCGCACGGTACTCGGCCTCTGCACTAGAACGAGCCACAACATTCTGCTTCTTACTACGCCACGTGACAAGATTGCCACCCACAAACGTACAATAGCCAGAAGTAGACCTCCTATCACTGCGACTGCCTGTCCAATCAGCATCACTGAACCCAGTCACCGTAAGCAACTGGGAAGGTTTGTACAATAAATCCTTTCCAGGTGCATCCTTCAAGTATCGAAGAATGCGAGAGATAACCTCCCAATGTGGTTGCCGAGGGGCATGCATAAACTGACTAACTACTCCAACTGCATATGTGATGTCTGGTCGAGTAACAGTAAGATATATAAGTTTGCCAACCAAACGTCTATAATATCCAACATCCTCAAATAACTCTCCCCTGTCAGCATCAAGCTTGTCATGATAATCCATAGGAGTCTCAACTGGCCGACACTCCAACATCCCAGTCTCGGAGAGCAAGTCTAGAACATACTTGCGTTGTGACAGATACACCCCCTTCTTAGATCGAGCAACCTCGATTCCAAGAAAATATCGAAGAAAACCCAAATCCTTAGTATGAAACTGACGACTAAGGTAGGCCTTCAAGTCCGCAATTCCAGCATGATCACTCCCAGATATAATGATATCATCAACATAAACAATCAACACGATAATACCTGCTGAGGAAGAATGGCAAAATACTGAATGATCTGATGTGGTACGCCGAAAGCCATACTGAATGAGAACTGAACTGAACTTGTCAAACCAAGCACGAGGTGACTGTTTCAGTCCATATAATGCTTTCTTCAATCGACATACGAGTTTTTTATTTTCTGCTACAACATATCCCTGTGGTTGATCCATATAAACCTCCTCCTGTAAGTCACCATGCAAGAAAGCATTCTTTATGTCCAGCTGATATATAGGCCATTGGTGATTAACCGCCACAGAAATAAGAATCCGAACTGAATTCAGCCGAGCCACTGGAGAAAAAGTCTCCATATAATCCACGACATATGTCTGAGTATATCCTTTGGCAACCAACCGTGCCTTGAGGCGCTCAACAGAACCATCAGGGTGATACTTAACAGTGTACACCCATCTACAACCCACTGTTTGCTTTCCAACAGGAAGTGATGTAAGCTCCCAAGTCTGATTTTGATGTAAAGCATACATCTCCTCATCCATTGCACTTTTCCAACCAGAAGATGACATAGCCTGCTTGTAAGTTTTGGGAATAAAAATAGAAGACAATGAAACAGCAAATGCATGAAAAGATGATGAAGCACGATGTAATGAAACATAGTTAGAAATGGGATGCTTATTCTTTGTGGTAAAAAGGCGTTGTCTTTTTCTGAGAGCAATAGGAAGATCATCTGGATCTGTGGTGATGGGAGCAGAAACCTCAAGCACGGAAGATGATTGGTTGAAGGCTGAATTCTGTAGAACCACTGGTCTGTCCTTGGATCTCTGATAAACCTGTAAATGGGGAATGGAGACAGAAATTGATTCATGAATGACCGGAAGTGGTATGGACGATATCAAATCTGTTGTAAAAGGAATACAACGGTCTCCTAGAGGAAAGAAAGGGGTAGACTCAAAGAATGTAACATCCGCACTGACATAATATTTGCGTGACTGTGGACTGTAACAACGATAACCTTTTTGAGTACGGGGATAACCAAGAAAGACTCACTTCAGAGATCTAGGAGCCAACTTATCTCGATTAGGTTCCAAGTTATGAATAAAATCGACACACCCAAACACTCGAGAAGATAAGGAAAAAAGTGCGACATCTGTATATAATATGGTAAATGAAATTTTGTTATTTAATACAGATGATGGCATGCGATTAATAAGATAACATGCAGTAAGAACGGCATCTGCCCAATACTGTTTAGGGACATGCATATTGAACATGAGAGTTCGAGCCACATCTAAAATGTGTCGATGTTTGCGTTCGGCTATACCATTTTGTTGAGAGGTGTGGACACAACTGGTTTGATGAACCATACCACGATCAACACAGAAATTGTTCACAGAAGATTGAGTATACTCCAAAGCATTATCAGAACGCAGAATTTTGATACGTTTATCAAACTGAACATAGACTTCATTATAAAAGGCAGATAACACATTTGGAAACTCAGATCTTTCTTTCATTAAATAACACCAAGTCATTCTGGAATAATCATCAATAAAAATAACAAAATACTGAAATCCTTTTGGACTTTTGACTCTAGACGGACCCCAAATATCAGAATGAACAAGATCAAAAGACTCTAATTGACGACTCTTACTACGACGAGGAAAGGAACTACGGTGATGCTTGCCTAACTGACAAGCCTCATATTCAAGACTAGAAACATGACTCAAACTAGGAACAACTTGACGCAACTTAGCCAAAGACGGATGTCCCAAACGATAATGCCACTGCAACGGAGAAGTAGAAACAGAAGTGAAGGCCTTTTCAGGTAGATCCAAGTAGTACAGTCCATCTTTTTCATGCCCCGAACCAATCGTCTTCTTCGTCCTGAGGTCCTGAAAAACACACGAATTGGGAGAAAATGTCACAGAACATTGAAGAGATTTGGTTAACTGGCTCACAGATAACAAATTAAATGGAAAATTAGGCACATATAATGAATCAAATAATGATAGTGATTGAGTAGGGTGAATGACACCTTTCCCAAGCACGGGACGAGTAGACCCATCAGCCAAGATAATATTATGTTTCATGGAACTACGATTATGAAAGATAGATGTTATCAAGGTTCAAAGTATCGGTATCGGAATCGGTATCGGACCATTCCTATGAGTATCGGGATCGGCGGTATCGGTAGTATCGGCGGTTTCGGATCGGAGTATCGAATTTTTTGGTATCGGAAAGCAAACAACTATTAGTAAATTATTAACATTTTAGAGAATATATTTTATACAATTATGCATAATTTAAAGTATTTTCAGTATTGTTTCTTAGTATTTTTGATATTGAATGAAATAGTAGTCATCCTTGTCGATTGATTTATATGCGATAGATAAGTTTTCCTCTTTTATATGTTTTTACAACCTTATTATGCTTTTACATCCTTTCTAATTGATCTTTTTAATTCAAATTTTTTTGCCGAATTGACTGGAAAAGAGACCTCTAATGTCGGTATCGGTCAGTATCGGATATCGGTCGGTATCGGATCGGGACATGCCAAACTGTATCGGTATCGGCCGTATCGGATCGGTATCGGCCGATACTTTAAACTATGGATGTTATACCAGACATGTGAGAGCTTGCTCCTGAGTCGATGACCTAAGAGGTGGATGGTGACTGGGTTGCCACAAAAGCAGGATTACCTATATGTGCCATGGTTGCAGTAGGTTGGGAGGCGGTACTAGCAAGCGCGTTCAACTTCTGGAGGATCTGTTGAAATGGAGATGAGGTATCGGACGTTGAAGTCTGATTGAAACCCGAAGTATCATCTCTGGGAGCAGAAGTGGTGACCTGGGACTGCATATTTTCATCATGCACTTGATGTGCATATTCTGGTTTGCCTCATTTGTCCCAACAATAGTCTTCTACATGACCGAGCATTCCACAATAGTTACACTTCCGTGGTTGACCACGGCCACCACCACCACCACCGCGGCCACCACCACGACCATTGTCTCTACCACCACGGCCTCCTCGTCGACCAAAACTACGACCATCATCTCTACCGCCACGTCCAATACCACGTCCACCACCACGACCAACAGCACTAGAAACTAGGGCAGAAGAGTCAGTACTCGGCACCACAAAACTATGTCCCAGAAATGAACGATTGAGACGGGAGAAAGTATCTGCCACCGTAGGTAACTGCTCTCCAGCAAGGATTTGAGCTTTATAAAGTTCGAGCGCAGGATCCAAGCCGGCTAGGATGAGTGAAACATGAAACTCTTCCTTCTGTCTCCGAGCTTCCTTCAAATCAGTAGTAACAGGATGATATTGAAGCAGTTCCTCCCACAAAGCCTTCTTTGAAGCCAGATATTCATTCACAGGCTTTCCATTTTGCTTTGTATTGAACAATAACTCGTACAACTCATAGATACAGGCAACGTTTCGCTTCTGCGAATATGATTCTTCCAGAGATGCCCAAATCTGTTTGCTTGATTCACACCACTGAACATTAGCAGCGATATGTGGTTCCATACTATGCCACAACCACGACATAACGTATGCATCTGCACTCATCCAATCTTCATACTCAGCGGACGTTTCAGGCAGGGGTTCTTCCGTCAAAAACTTCAACTTCTTCTTCGCCCTTAACACCACTTTGATAGACTTGGACCAGGCAAGGTAGTTAGCACCATTGAGTTTCACCGTTGTAATCGACTTTCCCAATTCATCATTATGAATAACAGTAAAAGGAGAACCACCTCCGCTACCACCACCACTATTAACCTCGCTAGAAGATTTGGTCCCCACCATACTTGCAGATGCAACAGAAAGACGAGATCTTTGAAATCCTAGATCTCACAACGAACCTCAACCGACGACGAATAACCAACGGAGATCTGTAGAAACCCTAGATCTCATAAACGAACCACGAACGACCACGAACAACGAACGACGAACGACGAATCATGAAAAGTAGACGAAAAACAGCCGAAAAGGGATAGAGAGGAGAAGGGAAAGTACTTACAAATATATGCTCTGATACCAAGTTAAGTTTAGAGATAGAGAGGAGAAGGGAAAGTAGGAGAAGAGAGAATATGAGAAAGGAGATTGCAAGGGCCTTAAACCCTAGGTTGCATCTCATGTCTATTTATATTGATATGCAATACACCCACAATTACTATTATACCCTCATATGATAAATAACAAAATAAAATAACTCTAACAGTCTCAAAAATTAACTCCTTCCTTGCGTCTTGAGTTCGGCTTCGCCGAAAAGGAGGTGCCGAAGTTTGAGATGACCCTTTGGTCCGTCTCGCACCTCCACTCCGTCGCCTCCCTCTCCAACCTGCACTCCCGATCCGCCTCTATAGTCGCTTCGGACATCCGGCTCAAGGCTGCGGAGTACCGATTACAGGCGACGCGGGTGCAGGAGATCCTCGATGCGGCGGAACTGAGTGAGGAGCAGCTGTCGCCGGCAGCAGTCTCCTCCGCGAGGATCGTTACGGAGGTTTGCTTCTCATTAGATTGTTTGTTTGAGACTCATTAGATTGTTTGTTTGAGACAGTTTTGTAATTTCATTAGTAGGAGTGAATTTAGCACTTCTTGTGTTCTCTCTGTTCAAAAGATGGAAAGGTTTTTTACTTTGTTGACTTTTGTTGATTTTGCACTTGCGGTCTCCTCTCCATTAGCATTTGTTGATTTTGCACTTTTTCGTTGACAATTATTTTCAGTTTTGTTTTTCCTATTCTTAAGCTTCTGTAATGAAAACGAGGACATGGAAACCCAGGTTTAAACAAACCTTTCATGTTTCTCATCATAACTTATGAAGAAAGGAAGGATACTAAATTACTTGCAACTATGGTGTCTGTAAAAACAAATTTGTTTAAACAGATCTTTTATTATATTTGGTATAAAAAAATGTTTTAGAAGAAAACCGAACCGACCGAAAACCGAACCGACCGAAAATCGAACTGTTTTAAGTCGGTTCGGTTTTGTTCGGTTTTTAATTTTTTATACATACAGTTCGGATTTCGGTTTAAAAAATTTTGATATTCGGTTTAGTCAGTTTTCAAAAATTCGGTTCGGTTTGAACCGAACCGAACCGAACCGTTGCTCACCCCTAGAGTTTTAGTACAAGTGGCAGAGACTTTTAACAATTACATGATATCAGAGCAACCCCAGGTCTGAATCTTCTCTAAGCATTATAAGTGGATTAAAAACAAATATCGCTGCTTGAATCCAACTCTAGGCACACAAATTGTTCTTCGACCAGTAGGGGGACTGAGGCATGTTGAATAATCTTAATATCAACCCCCAACCTTGCTAACGCTCTAGATTTTTTGTGCAAGTGGCAGGGACTTCAACAATAGCTTTCATATTTAGAATTATAATTTGGGACTCCGGTATACCTTGAATTTGGATTTAGTTTATAATTTTGAGGTTGCAATAATCAACATTGTTTATGTTCCCAACTAATGCTAGTATGCCAGAGGGCTAGTTGCGTCCTTGTCTCTTGCTTTCTGCATACAGGATCAACATTCCCACCGAACTTTGCAGCCCGACCTACCAACACCATGGATTCAGGCCCCACCAGCGCACTGTTAGACCATCAGGCATTGGAACAGAAGCCTCAAGTTTATCAAACAATGAACTCAAGTCCATCCAACTCTTGGTAATACGTATCCCTTATGAATGCAGATTACACACTATCTAAATGAACTGGATCATGCACACTACTATTCCAACGTGAGAAAACTGCTTACTCGGATAAACATTTCTCCAGCAATGAGCTGAGCTTCTTCCCGAAACCATTTACAATACCTACTTGTACAGCCTCTTCAAGTTCATGCCAATCCTGAAATGCTCCAAAAGATAAAATATTAGATTATCACATATTAGTGTAAAGAAGGCATGAATTCTTCAACAAATATCAATCACCTCGTCAGCAGAAAAATAAGCAAGTTTTTCATTAGCTATTTCTTCACAGCGTACAGTGGCGACCATAACCTACAATTTGAGAGCCAAAGATCAGAATATACCAGAAAATAATAGTGCCTTGCACCTGAGACATGAAACAAAGATTATATATATATATATATATATATGCCATCACCTTGTGTGCAGGTAAATCAAGATCCTTGTTCTCCTTAATAACTTTCCACATTTGTTGTGCACTAAATGAAAAACCTGAAGCAGGAACAACCCCCCGCCTATCTCCAGCAAGCCCACCAGGAGCAATAGAATGAAAAAAATCTTTGCCTCAAATTTGCAACCTTCATTGAAAATAACAACAAAATACATGACACTATGTCCCTAGTCATCCAAGTGCACATGACAAGATGCATATGCAGCACTTAATGAATAAAACACCATGATCGATCAAGATTTTTGTCAAAAAACAATGCTAAAAAATATGAAGACAAACCCACGTAAGAAATTTGGAAAATGGATAGGACTGAAAAACAGCAGGTTAAACACTCTAGCACACTTGTACATGTTCTTTCATTCTTAGAAGTTTGTGTTAACTGTTATAGCATGTTGATGTATGATTTTAATGATTTTAATCTTGCAATGCAGACATGCTTATACATGTTCTTTCATTCTTAAAAGAAAATATTGTTATTTCATTCTTAAAAAAATATTCTTTTGATAATTAAGGTCTAGACTATAACAGGCTTAGTTGAGACAGGTATTATGAATTACAAAGCCAATAATATCATTAAACTACACAATTTATAAGCACTAGTATAAGACTAGCATTTCAAGTAATCTAAACAAGAAAACCAAAATAAGAATGTAAGTTTGTCTAATCGTAGTAAATGCTCTTAGATAGTAGTACCTGCTCCTTGAATTGCTCTTCTTTCTCTTCATAACTTGAAAGAGCTGTAACTTCAACCTGTGATACTCATAAGCAGAAGTTAAAGTACTAATATGGAAGTAGCTAGCTTAGGAGTATAATGTGAAACTCAAAATAAAGAAAAATTATAACTTACATCAAAAAAATCACTAATTGGAGTTTCTTTGTGAGCTTGTGGTTTAGGAACAGAATCCCATATCTGTAAAATCAAACATCAAATGACAATGTTCAGAAAATTTAAGGCAGAACATTAAAATCTAAAAGGCAAAAAACATTGAAGGTACCTTTTGTATATCTTCCCTCAAGATAGGTTCCAAGTTTTCCAAAGGTGTCTGCTCATTTGGATTGGAAGCAAAAAGGAAAAGGAGGATTACTAACGTAAGGGAGATATAAATAATGACTTTTAAAACTGCTATTTTGGAGAGTAGAAAACACACCTTGCTTTTATCACGTATAACAAAAAGTAAAGTTGTTTTGCGAGGACTAAACAAGCGCATCATGACCTGTTAAGAAAGTAAAAAACACCAAGCATAGTGAGGAAAGCATATCCCGGTAGCAGTAGCCAATCGCATGCATAAGTACAGCCATATGTACCTGAAATACTGTCTTTAGAAGAGGCTTGTTTGCTGCCTGCTCTCGCCCAATGTCATGACACCACCTAAAATATATAGGTGATAGATGACGTCAACAAATAAATAAGCAAGAAGCAGAACTTATAAAATATGAAAGAGAAGTAGCAATGAAATAAATGAAAACGATTAACCAGTACACTTACATATTTATGAGCACAATATCTGAAACTGCAAGAGCAAAAAGAGCACTTTGCTTCTCGAATGCAGTGTCGTCCTGGAAATATTAATAATCAAGTTTAGACCTCCAGATTCAAAATCATGACCACCCCATCGTTATAATGCATGGGGAAATGATAAGGTATAGCCTTTAGATTCAACCAGTGTTATAATGCAGTAATATCATTTGTTATCAAACTTCTTTCATTTCTCATGACTGAAAAGACTTTATATATTTTGTTGTAATTAACCAGGTTCTTTTTCCACGCCAAATGGTATTATTGCTCTTCTTCAAATCCAGTTAGGGCCTGTTTGGTTTGGAAGAAGTCAGCAGGATTTGGCCAAAATTCTGTATTTGCCCTATTTGAGTTCAATTCTCCTGTTTGGTTCAAAGAGAGAAGTGAACATAGAAAAGGAAGCAGTGTAGTGAAAACACTTCTTGTCCCCCTAAAAATTTGCCTTTTCACCTCCTTCACAAACTGGGTGAAGTGGGTTGGATATGGCAGTTTATTATTATTTTTTTAATATTTGTTTGTTGTATAAAGAGCAAGTAGTGTATAGTATTAAGTGATGAAATAGTGATTAATATAATATTACTAATATTTATTAAGTAGGTAACTAATGAAATATTATACTGATTAAGTAATAAGCATTTTATAATAAAAACACTAGTAATGAGATAGTAATTAATATATAGTTTGTATTATTTATAACTATCGATAATAGTAATTAACCGGTAGCACTAAAAAGTAAAAAGTAGTAAGTATTTAAGCAATAATTAATAGTTAGTAATGCTTAACTAACATGTAAATCATTAATAATCATAATAAAATATTAAATTAATGGTTCAAATTGTTAATAGATTTCAATCAGTATTGAGTAAGATAATCAATTAATATAATATTGTATTACTAAGATAATTAACTATTAATAAATAGCAACAAAGACAATTAATTATTTATCATTATAGCTATCTACTATTAATTATTTCTTTATTAATATTATAATACACTATACAAGTTTTCCACTTCTCCACTTCCTTCACACTTTTCTGTATCCAAACACATTTTGGAGAAACAAGGGGACAAGAAAGTCCAATGACTTTTCTTCACTAGAACCCCACTTTCCCACCTCCTTCACACTTCTCGCAAACCAAACAGCACCTTAGCAAAGACTAAAATTCCAGTTTTCTTGGTTCTTCATGAGCGTATTGGCTACTCACCTTTATCTACAGCAAAGTGATCCAGATTCAGTAAGGGTTTTTATTTCACTTGAAAACTTCATATGGCAGTAAAGATAATAATTGAAGAAATAGCCATGGGGAAGATCCGTAAGCCATACACTTTCGGTTAACAGTGTCAACCTAAAATGATAGTTCAAATCCATTATTATTAGGGGGACTTATTCGCCCTAGATGTTAGCATACAGAGGACATGGCCATTAACAGAGCCGAATGGAGGAGGAAGAAGAAAAAGAAGAAGAAGAAGAAGAAGAAGAAGAATATTTAAACAGCCGACCCCAGAAATTTGGTATAAAGGATTTGTTGTTGTTGTTGTTCACCCTAGGTTGAACCGTTGAAGTGGTATATGATGTAATTATGTTAACAGAATAAAACCAATTTAAGAAGCACAAGTTAATCTCTACCTGGTTAATAATTACGGTATGTGAACAACACTTTAGAATTTTGGGTACATTTCAATGCAACATATAGATACAGTGCAGAAACAGATCTTCAAGTAGCTTCAAAAAGTTGTTTGCATTAAGTACAATAAATCCTTTAAAATAATACCTCTCCTCGTTCTCTACCATCAGTTCCCTCCAAATCCATAACAATGGTACACGGCTCAATCTCACAGCACCTTGCCAACCAGATGTCTTTTGTCGTTTGAGACCTATATAAAAAAGAATCAAAGCTTTCATATCATGTTAAATAGAGAAGTTCAACTTAGACAGGATATATCTAATAAAGCTAATACTGAGCACAAGTAACATTCTACTTGCCTTCCTCTAAAAGCATCAATCTCCCTAAAGTTCGTGCGAAATAGATTATTCAGAAGAGTGCTTTTCCCTGACAAGTAGTATAAAATTCATGAAATATGCTTTTGAATGAGAATTCCAAATAAATGTGATCCGTATCATCTTTACTTCAACATTCAAACAAAGATGGCAAGAGTGAGTACTTTGCAGCAGCAGATAAACTAAAAAACATTTACGATGTATCATCTTTACTTCAACATTCAAACAAAGATGGCAAGAGTGAGTACTTTGCAGCAGCAGATAAACTAAAAAACATTTACGATGTATGGACGTAAACGAATTGAATGAATCAATGAATGCATATAAAACAGCAGTTTATCTGGATGTGGGCCTAAAGGTCATCCTACTATCGCTCGAATCAAGAATGTATTCCAGGTGCAAAGTATGAACAATGAAAAGCAATTCAGAGTCTTCATATTAAAATAAACTTCAATGCCCTAGGAAGAATATATGAACATTTTTGGCAAAGCAACAAGCAAGAGGCCTTTGTACAATGAACTAGAATTGTACAAGAGAGCTAAATAACTCCCTTTTGGTACACAAAATTTCAGAGGAAATGCTGCATAACCAAGATACGTCTAGAGAATACGGTGTTTGTGGTGCAAAAGATTAAATGACCCATATGCACAATAAGCTACAAAAATGTCCACCTACAGAAAACTTCAAATCGATGCCCTAACCCACCCACAAGAGTAGAGTCCAAAATGTCCCTAAAGATAACAAGATTTTTTTGTACTTATTGGAAGGTTAAAAACTGAGACATAACAGGTAACATTCCCTGTTTCGGAGCAAGGCTTACTCAAATTCTGATACTTTAAAAAACATTTTATTCCTTCTACCATATTCAAGCAATTACGGAATAAGACCATAATACGAACTCCGCGCTGTCCTATCCAGTCTTACATTAAATTCTCTTGCATGTTGTAACTGAAACACTATGTTGAGCGGACACGAATAAGGCATAGCACAATATGGACAGTGGCAGGGGCATGAACATTGATTTTGGCATGCCTAATTTATTTTGCTGTTCAATTCCTTCTACCATATTCGAGCAACTGCGGAATAAGAGCATGATACAAACTTCAGGTTGTCCTGTCCTACAGTACCTTTGTACCAATTTAACATGCCTAGTGTATTTTGGCATGTATGCATCTCTTGTACGTGTCCAGTTCGGACACAGGGTTGACACATTATTTTGGAGTGTTTGTACTCTCAGAAGATGTGTATTACTAAGAGTAGGTTCACATTATATATAAACTAGTTTAAGTATATTGTTCGTACTCCCAGCTGATGTGTATTATTACTAAGAGTAGGTTCACATTATATATAAACTAGTATAAGTAGGGGGGGTAAAATCATCGCCTTTTCTCCGTAGTTTCATTCAGAAGAATCAGAACTTCAACCAACTCAATTTTTTGGTCATCCAAAAAAGTCTATCACGATAATTATGAAACAACACAATAACAACAACTCATTGAAAAAGATTATTAATTTTACACAAGAAAAAAAGCATGCAAATAAAATATTGAGAGAATCATGACAACACAAGTCATCTCGTAGAACTTCACGGTAAAAAACCAATGTGTATTTCCGAAAAACATACCACTACTTTGTGGACCCATTATAGCAACCACCGCATAGGAAAGTCCACATTCCCCCAACTTAATGGTCTTCGTGAAGTTATCAAGGCCATTAACGTTAAATGCGCCATCTCCATCAATGAGTTGGGTAGAACAACATTCGTCACTCATTTCTGAGAACAGGGAAAAATATATTTTGATCAGGTATTACGCTTTCATCCAAAATATATAGGTGAGTAAGTTCTACAGGAGACTGAAACCATAAGAACACTTTATGCAAAAACAAATAAGCAGTCAAATCGGATTTCAAGGACATTAAAAACATGAGTCCAGAAATTTCCTGTTTCAGAAATCATGGATCCAGATGACATGTTTGGTCAAGTTGGTTTCAAAATAGCAGCAAATAGTTTGAGAACAGAAATGTCTTCCGTCAATACAGCTTCGCCCATGCTATACTTAAAACTCCCAGCAGATGGGTTTTTCCGCACATGGTCGAAAGGTTGTCTTTTGCTCTTATCGGCGTTACATATTTACACAACTTCCGCAAAAACCAAGGGTTCCCAGTGTCAATGTGTTCCTAAAGCTACTATTTCGTAAATTATCAAAATTATATGAAAAAATCACTCACAAACTAGTTAATTGGAAAATGAAAGCTCCATGTTTAAGATTCTTATACAAATTCCAAATATCGCATGCCTTCTCTCGATGCAATACTACTTGCATGAGAATTCAATCATCGTGTTTGGGCTGTTTAATGATTAAATTTGGACCATACAAAACTCCATCATTGATTCAAATATCAAATTAATTGCTTTTGACATTTCATCAGATGCGCACAAAATTGCAGGGAAAAAAATCATTCTTTCACCGAATCAGTTAAAAAAAAAACATTCCCTAAGTAAATCAGAGTTCCTAAAAAGCATTTTCCATAAATAAATGTCACTATTGATTCCATTGAATTGAAAGTCAATAATATGCCTGACTTTGATTACATTTTAATCACTTCAAAATAAAAATGAAAAATGAAAATTTTTAATTCAGAAGAGGATATGTTTTTACAAACATTTTAGATTGAATTCATGTTCATCAAGGAAATGTTGGCAGTTCCTTTTCTTTCTACGGTGAAATGGATTCAGAATCATTTACAATTTTCATCTAAGTTTTGGAATGTTAAACTAACTGTTCACAACTGTGTGCTACTTCTTGACTGTATCCAAAACTAATTTACATACACTGAGTATAATTTTTTAAAATGAACATGTTCTAATCTATTAAAACATTCAATAGATATGAACATCCCTTGGATATAAAATTCTTTCCTAAAATATGCTCTATTGTAGGACATCACCATATGACTAATATTATTGTCCATCCTCAAGCGTACGTACGTTGCACAACAGACATTCAAAAATCATGTTCATGGCAATAGCAAGAATATGCATCATCTTCTCTAGTGTAAATGATTTCTCCTAAGTCGGTTTTAACACTACCGATCCGATTCCCAACACTTGATAGTTTTGTTTTACGAAAGGGTGGATCTAGAGTGGGGAGTGCATGGATCTGTTTGCTCATCTCTAATTCTGAGTTGGAAACATTGTTATTCTTTCTTGGTTTAGTGATGAAGGAATCTATAACTAGCAACTGTGCATCCCTCTGCTGATCCTGTTGCTGACCAGCAAACCCAGTTAATATTGGACCCTTATTAATGTTGTGTTCATGGGCCGAGACGAGCACGGCACCCCCACTTACTTTTTAAGAGAAAAATTAGTTACAATTATTTTCCACTATAGCCCATACTATTTTTTTTTTTGAAAAAGAAATATTTTATGATAATAATAATAAAATCATTCTGACAACATGAGAACTCTCAAGGAATAATTATAATTTGATCATCATCTTGATATATATATATACATTATGTAGTACTAAGAAAGATTCTATTAATATTTTTTGTCTCATTATTTATTTTTAATGCAGATTCTTATTATTTATTTATTTTTATATTGTATAACGGAATAAGTTTGGGTAATAAAAAAAAGTTCGTCTCGACCCACTATAATTTTTTTTTGTTCCAGTAAATGCCAGAGTTTTGGTAATAAATCTGTCATTATGCCTCACGTGTGTGTACGTTACGAGGCTGACTGCTGCAGTTAGTAGTAGTAGTAGTAGTGTTACAGAGACTAGCCTGCAGCTGAGCTGCCATTGCGAGCAAAATCTTTCAGGGAAACGAGCCCAGTTTAGACTCCTCAATGTACGTGGACCTCATATGTATTCGTCCTGAAAGACTTTGTCAATTGTCATTTGTGAATCATTGCTAATGGTTAGAGATGGATCCAATGTATAGGAACAATATCCACCGACTATGGTTAAAATTGAAAAGGACAACCAAAAATTCGATCTCGGATGGACCAGAGTGAGTGGACTACGACATATTAGACGTGGACTGACTCATATAAAAAAACATGCGAAAATAAAATAAAATTTTGGCGTGGTTTAGAGCCCACCCTAGCTTCTATGTAGTTTCCGCCTCAGGTTGAACAAATATCAAATATCTACCAGTAGACAGTGGAAGAGGCAGAAATTTGAAAACAACGTTTTTATAAAATTGGATGTATAAATTCATTATAATCTTTGTACATTAATTAAATTTAAAAATTAGATCAACATTGTATTGAAATACTTCATAATTAACTATCAAGCAATTTTGCAAAATCTACTGAGTATGAGAAATCAAGAAAGACCTGAAACAGTTGCACCGCCATTGAGAATATGTAGAAAGGAAATGAAGTAAATAAGACGAAAGCCAAGGCTACTAACTACTAAGCGACGGTCCTCCCACCCCACCCCACCCCTCGATTGTCCTTGCATCAGCTCATTACAATAATTAATAGTTACAGGTGCATCGAAAAAAAAAAAAAAATAGTTACAGGCACCTTCTAAATGATAAATCCAGCGTAATAGTTTGATCATATTTTCTGAAGAGTACTCTTTTTTGGACATAATAGTCTCAAACTCTTTGTATGATGGTCCAATTAAGAAGAGGATCCAAACTCCTGGGTAGTTAACTAGTGTTCATGTGCAACCATTTTAGTATGTGCACGTGCCATCCAGCCTTTCAAGATGATGACGAAGGATCAAGGCAGAGACTCAAATCTATATTTGGGAGATAGCATACTTGACATAGCATATGATGTCTACATAGTTTTTATTAACTTTACATTTTGTATGTACTATATGATGAAAAGCCTTGTACTACTACAATCTTGAGCTACTGATACTGAACTGCTTCTATACTTTACTGCTTTGTGCTACTGCAATCTGATATCTGTTGTCCATGATGCATCAATGCACCTGCACTAAATATCTGTTTTTCGTCCAGATCCTTTGGAATCTAGGTGTCTGACAGTAGTAAAGTTGACAATATTTTCTTTGTTCCCTAAAATATGTTCTCTAGTTTTGTATTCATATGAAAAGCAAAACCTGTATTTTACTATTTTATTTGTTAGTGCTCTCCAGTATAAGGTTTCATTCTCGCCTTGTAGTCACAGTTCGACTTTTTGTCTTTAGGGTGAAATGGGGAAATATGTTCATACTTCATACCACTGTTTCACATATTACCTTGTTTCTGCTGCTGCTACTTAAAAATCTTGATTTATTTATTTTTGTAAATTTCTGATTCATTTCTAGTCTTGAGTTTAGAGGGAAATAATTTTTGGTTTTGTTTTGATACTAACCCTTGTTGATTTTCTATCTTTTGGTTCTTGCATTCTTTGCCTATGTAAGGTAGAGGTAGCCGTATCCCCGGAAAAGAAATCAATTGACAAAGATGAAGTCATTGTGGTGTAACTCCACCAGAACCATGGACAAAAGAATCTTCGTCTTCTTCCAACAACTCCAATAGAAAGCAACTCTCAGTTAAGCAGTTAAGCAAAACTACCTCAACAATGGAATTTCCAGTTTCCACATGCAAGCAAACATCAAATACTCCAGCTCAAACTGTACAAGGTTCCTGCATCATATATCTTGCTTCATATTTGTCGTTTTCTGTCATACATCATTTTCATGGCAACTAGCCTTTGTCTGAAGCATTATTATGTCCACATTTTGCAGTGCAAGAATGTCATTAGAGAAATGAGACTTCTGGTTTGCCCAAACCTGGCTGTGATAAGCAACACTTAATATTTGCGGATAATTGATCAGCTTGTGCATAATTTAGAGTATAATGGTGTTGCTGACTTCGTAGCTGATGTTCAGTTAATGTTAAAAAAAAGCGACCCAATACTACAATTACTCGTATAAGGTATGCCAGCTTCTCACTTTTATTGTACAACCTCTCCAAGATTCTAGCTTATGCAATTTATCCAACCTACTGCAATCCTACAAGTTTCCTGAAATTTATCTCATTTATGAATGATTTATGCTTTGTTTTTAAAGCTTCAATCTCATTTATGAATGATTTGGTTTTGAATTGTCGAATTTACAAAGGAAACTCTGTCGAATTTTTGGCATAAATTTTTAGAACCTCATATTAACTATTAGCTAGCCCACCCTACTATAAAATTCTGGTTCCGCCCTGCCTAAATGGTTGATGGGGGCCTTCTATGTCCATATCAACTTTGCCTCACCTTGAATATGTTGTCTATCCAAGGTGTTTGCAGGAGAGGAGGGTCATATCACGTTACACTAGTGTTTGGGGGAGTAATCTACGTAGCTGATGCTAGCTCTCCATTTGTCATCGTTGGTTTTCATTCTCAGCCATCAAAGCATTTGTTGCCTCGACCTATACAGAAATCAACATTGCATTCTGACGTGTCTTCTGGCATCCGAAACGTGTCCCGCTGCCGGGTATGTTAACTAGCAATGGATGATCAACATGATACAATGACAATGTTGTGCCACCATGGTCGGCTCCAGCATTTTAGAGGTCCTAGACAAGTCCCATAAAAGAGTTCATCCCTCTGTATAATTTTTTTATAAATTTAAAATCCAACAAATCAAATAAATCCAAAATGTAATATAATTAGTCATTTAATACACATAAATTTATCACCAAGATTCAATAAATTATGCAACTCCAAGTTATAAATGTATTACATAAATGAAACCAAATAACACTAAACTAAATCTAAGAAGAAAAATTTCATACTCTTCTCGCTTTTTTATGTGCAAAATTGTCAATTAAATCGTTGTGGTCAAGGGCTCTGTTGTGATCAAGAGCTCTCAGCTAGTATGTTAAAGTTAAAAGTTTCAGACTGCCAAATTGTAAACAAAACAATAATTTGCAAAAGTCCAAATAGTTAGTGCATATTCAATTGTTCAATAATAGTCCAAAAGTGAATTACAAGGGATATACTCAAGAATAATCGATTGATTCTCAAATTCAGAAACTATAATAACTATATGCTAAAATGGAAACACATATTAGAAGGGGAAACAAGTAACAACTTTTACCTACGAACACCCAGACGCCCTCAGCAAAATAGTCCAATAATCAGATTATATTGTGTCGGACGCCCAATTGGTACAGGTCCGCCTTCCGGCAATATGAAGGCTATGAAGGAAAAAAATAAAATAAAAGAGATGATATTATATATATATATATATATATATATATATATATATATATATATATATATATATATAGAGAGAGAGAGAGAGAGAAATGATTATATCAACATTGCAAATACACTAATATTTATATAAAGGCAAGAAAAATAGACGTTAGAAAAGTATTAATGGAGGAAAAAATACATGTGCAGTTGAGGGAGGTTTTCCGTGGGAGTGGGACTCGGAAGAGAGATGAAGAGGGGCGGTGGATTTTTTTTTTTCTAGGTTTTGTTTACTTGCTGCTTTCTTTTCCGGATACAATGGGTAATAGGCTTCCTTCCCTAGGCCTTTTTTGGCCCTGGATGGCTGGATCTGCCTAAAAAAAAAAAAATCAAAATATAAATGGGCCCCCTTGGGGGAGGAGGCCCTAGGCGGCTGCCTGGGCTGCCTCCCCCGGAGCCGGGCCTGTGTGCCACCAAGAGAGGCAACAGGTACGAGTAGCGTTCCGAGATAGACCTGGCAATATGTCGATTCCACGTTCCCACACTCCCACACAAAATTAATCGCAACTAAACAAAAAATATAAAAATCTCCAAGAAAAACCATACGGGACTTTTGGATTGTAGCTTCTTTACAGTTTACACTAGTACTTTACGACCAAATAAAAAACAACTCTGTAATTTGAAATATTTATATTGTGGTCTCTCGGCTTTCTTGAAACATCACATTTCAAGTATTAATAGCCTAAGAATCAAACAAGATAAGCAGTATTCACAAGAGAAGACAAAATAAGCATCTACACAAAAACCACTTATCATCTTACAAAGATGCATACTTCTTCCAAAATGTATAATAAAATAGAGCATGTATTCTATTAAGATTTGAGCTCAAATACTATCCAGGAAAAAGACTGCAGATCTTACAAATATCACCCACTGTTTCATTTAGTTCAGCTGAAACATTATAAGCATGTCCACCGTAATAAATTCTAACGAACTCTCTCCTCAGTAAACATTGAGATTAAAATGTCTGTAGAGACTATATATGGAACAACCACCTAGTAAACATATCAATGGATTAATTCTCGACCTATTGACATAAGTAACTCTTTAAAATCATTAGCACAAAAATCTACTTAGGAAACCTGGAAATCTTTTATAGATACATAGGGCTTTCATAACTATAAGCAGCTGTGTAAAAACACAGTTAAACCAGCTAGACATTCACATATCTAACTATATAGCCTACTCCACACAAATGATTCAGTATCTAACTATATAGAGAACTCCTCTCTCACAGATGTAGTTTTGATTTAGCGAATGAACTTGTAATCACTATGCAGAAAATGATAAGGAACAAATCAAGCAAAATTTACATGTACTAATCCACTAAGAACATGGAAAAACATAGTGATCCAATTTCCAAGCTAAGATTAGTTACTATACTAATCCACTAAGAAAATTACTGACCTTACAACCATATGGTGCCTACCAAAAAAGTTAAAAGATGCAGACCCTATAATCATAATTAAATGCCAAAGATATGGGACGACAAAACTTACAAGGAGATCAACATCCTAGCCCATCCAATCACATTTGACTTCCTTTGCCGCAAGGCCTGCCACATACATCATAGATGTCGAAGAAGGAACCTACTAATGACAGCCATTTGATCAGATGTTTTAAATATACAACTGGCTGTGAAATAGTACGAAATTATTATCAAATGGTTTCCAAGTGTGAGATTTTAGAGACTAATGTAATTAACCTATTAAAACAATCATAAGAGAGATGCATAAACTTCACAAAGAAACCTCTGCTGTAGGAGAAATGTAATGTGTGTATATTGATATTTTAGACGAAAAGTTTACTCATAATAAGAATGTGATCTCATAAAATTATGAAAATCACATTTTACGTAAATCGTCTCTGAAGAATTTGTTCATAAAAAACATCTGCCAATAAATTATTTTTGTTCCATGACCTTTGGTGAAAAATAAAACAATTCAGTTTCCAAATTAACCTCACTCACCAATAAGTTTCCCCAATTTCTAGTAATTCAGGCATCCACATCTATGTTGCATGGACACGGGTAAATGGTGTCCATTTCCGTTTCATATCTGTACCTGTCTGTGTCCGTTTTCATACATCATAGGTGACAACATTGCACCTATTTGAAAATGTCTATATCCCGTACCCAATGTGTCCTTATATGTATCCATGTCCGTATTCGTGTAACATAGATCCACATATACAGGTTCAGAAAGTATTGCTAAACAAAAAAAAATTTACACTAATTTAGTATACTTAGACTGGAGGCTAATCATCAACAGATACATCTAATCACTTATGATGTCTGATAGGCATGAGTTGGTCTTGGGTCTTTCTACTGTTTCTAATAAAGTCAAAATATGTCATAGAATTTGGAAGTTCAATTATATTTTTAGGTGCCTTCATGTAAAGACAATGAACCCTGTCATTTAAGGATTTTGTCTTCAAGTAAGAAGATAATAGGCTCCTTCCACAACCTTCCCTTGGAGTTATTCATATTTGTAACTACTTAACAATTCCATATTCAACATAATCAATTACCACTGTGTGTATGAATATAAAAAGGATTAACGATACAGCTTAAGGCACATTGTGCAAAACATTCTCTCAGTTTCAAATTTGATGTAATGCATTAGGCAATAAAATTTGCAGTTACATTTGTTAATTTGATCATGTCCTAGTCTGGCTAGCATCCTCCATAACATTAATAATATATGATAGCAGCTGAACAAAGAAGATCCACACAGTACCAATGACTACTGTGCTCTTTTCAAGGAAAGAGCTATGTGACTAACAAATAACAATGATCATCTATGACAAGAAAAAATATTCAGAGGAGAGTCAAATACGATATAATATAATAAGAAGTCATCTCAATCACATAAGAGGAAACAGAAAACTTACATCGGACCCCACCCAAAATTTGCTTCTATAACTCAATCATGTACTCTTCATTGTACTTAATA
Source organism: Iris macrosiphon (assembly GCA_036927795.1). NCBI lineage: Eukaryota > Viridiplantae > Streptophyta > Magnoliopsida > Asparagales > Iridaceae > Iris > Iris macrosiphon. Next base: position 185,417,041 of record JAYESA010000006.1, on the reverse strand, counting down.
CAAAACATATTTCTTATTCACTCCCTCATGCTATAAATAATGAGAAAATTACTGGTCTTGAGCTTCCTTCTAAGCACAAACACCGGCATAAATGGTTTCTCTCTAAATTCCTATGTTATTTACACTATAGAAAGAAAAGATGTCATGACTCATGTCTAGAAGGTGACTCTTTAGAAATTGTAAATTAAAAGCCACCACCTTTCACAACTTGGGCAGTTAGTGCTGCTAGTTTTTCCTTATTTATTATCAAGGATATTAAGATGTTATAGTTAACAGAGTTAATTTATCTATAATTTTAGATTACTGAGAATAGCCTTTAGCAAAGTTTCATACATATTGGTAATATGTTGCAGGGGCACGGATACAACACGATAAGGACAAGACAACATGGACACGGCACATATTTTGGTGCATCCTACTCTATTTTGGAATGTCGAGCTGTGCCCAATGCCTATTCGACATGACGGCCCAGTGTTCATGCTTCCTAGTAGAAGACCAATACCCAAAACTCAAATGCTATAGTTGCTAGGGAAAATAGTAAGAATCCCAGAGTTATGCCAATGTATAGGAGATATACATGAATTGGATCATGAAGCTAAAATTTTCAATTTCATTGCAGATTGAAAGACGAGCCTTGGTATTGATTGCTTTTGATGCTTATCTGGAAGTTTTCATTGCGTCAAAGGTCGAACTGATCTTTATTTAAATTTCCTTTTATTCACTTGTTAACTCACTCACTGCTACAATTATCTGGGAAAGATGGTTGGCTGGGGGTAATGGTATTCTGTTATTCCTTATTTTTCTCTTTCTTCATTCATTTATTACTCTGCTGTTCAGGAAATTTATTTCTCTACTAGTAATGCACAGGTTAGGAAACAACAGTAGCCGCAGCGGCAACAACAAAGCCTTTATCCTCAAGTTTCTGGTTGCCTACACGAAACTTATACTGCTTATATAAGGATTCGGTTTATTCTAAATTTCCGTATACATGTTGATTTCTCACTTGGTCAAGATATAGTGTTAAATTAATGATTTAAAAATGTGTTACGAAAATATTGGGCATAAAAAAGCTGCAATTAAAGAAGATTAATGTATAGAAAATTAGACACTCCAAAATATAAAAGTACGTACCAAAATTAGTGTCGTGTCCATACTGTTTCATGTTTTATTCATGATGACCACTAGAATCAATGTCTCGTCTTTTCCTGCTTAGAGAGAGAATCATAATGCATACATTGTTGGATTTGAAGCATAGTTTGCAGTATCGAACGATACTGATACGATACGGCTGATATCAATATGGTTTGGCATATACTAATCCGATACCGACCGCTACCGTCGTTTGGGTTATCTTTCCCGATCAATTCCGCAAAAAAAATTGAATGGCAAAGAAAACTGAACGATAATGAGAGACTTCTGATCTTAATAGAAAAAGATATGATCGGAATCGGTACAAGGATTATAAATCGGTACTCCCTCTAAAGATTCTGAGAAATTTTCCTTTCCATCTACTGAGAAGTTACTGGAAGTTAGTGGTTTGATTTGCTGACAGTCGAAGAGGGGATAAACAAATCCAGACTCCTTTTTCTCTGTTTGGTTTCCTTATGAATAGACAGGCTTTTGGAGTATATGGAACATTTGGCTTTTGGAGTATATGGAACATTTGACAAATACTAATGGACGTTTGGCATAGAAATGGTATATACTGTTTCAATAATGTTGTTCAAAGCAAGGTTCAAAAACTCGGTATCGGTATCAGTATCGGTATCGGACAGTTTGTATGAGTAGCCGTATCGGCAGGCAGTATCTGCAGTATCGGCGGTATCGGATCGGAGTATCGGATTTGTTGTTATCGGATGTATCGGCAATTTAAATAATTATTAATAAATTAGTAAAAAAATAGAAAATATAATTTACATATTTATGCATTATTTAAGTATTTTTTATGTTTTTTTAAATTATAATTGAATAAAACAATAGTCATCCTTGGCTCCTTGCTGAATGGTTTACCTGCGATATATAAGTTTTCTTCCTTTACATATTTTTAGTTACAATCTTACTATGTCATTATATTCGTACTAATTGAATCTTGTATTGTTCTGTAGGTTTCAATTTTGACGAATTAAGGCGCATAGAGGGAGGCACAAGAGATTAGAAGCAATACAAATGGCAGGATGAGATCATGAGACAAGTCACAAGACCCATAATTATATTTGTCGAGGACTCGAGATGTTTTTTTAAATTTTTGTAAAAAAAATAAAAATTTAATTGTATTCAGAAATTTAGTATAAGTGAATAGTTATAAATTGTTACAATGTGATCTATGACACCATTTATTTTGTTTCATAATATATCAAAATAAAATTAGCAACAAGATTTACATGTTTAAATTTAAAAGTACGACAAAAAATCACTTGGCCAAAAAAATTCATTGGGACTCTGGCCTATCCCTTCATTTAAATTTCATGAATAATAGTCTTTTTACAATAAGTACGTACTACATAAAGCATACAAATATGAAAATGAATACAAATATAAAAAAATTCAAATATATCACTAAAATTGTTCATAATTATCATAATCGTCACGATATGGTTCTTGGTTACGAGGGTAGTAGCGACTGATATCTGTATTATGAAAAAAAATTGTCATGAGGTCATCAAATGTTGAATGTTGTTCCGCTTCTGGAGTATTGTATGGATAATAACTTGTGCATGAACTGTCATATGTATTGTTGTAATTGTCTGAAAGAGTAGGTACATCATGATGGCTATATCCTCCAGCATATGTATCATCCATGCGGTGCTCTCTAGGTTGATAATCACTTGGCCAGTCTTCAGAGTATTCATGAGACTGATATCCAGGACTTTCATATTCATTAGTATTGTCAGCACCAGCAGCGAGTGTAGCTCCATTGCCTCCACTATCAATAGTGTCGTCTTTATCGTTGTCGACCTGTCGAAATTGTACATGTGGTGTTTTCTTTCTTTTTCCAGGCCTTCGAGCATTTTCGGCAATATCTTGTGGATCGACATCCAAGTTATCACCTAACCACTCATTTTCTCTACCATCTAAGAGTGGTGTTTTCCTTTCTCTAGTCCAAGCTATGAGTGGATCTTCTTCATGAAATATCTCATCCAAATCTATAATATTTTGTTCATCTCGTGATCTTTGCATATTTCGAACCCTCAATCGCATATTATAATGGACAAAAACTAATTTTTCTAGTCTCGTCATTAAAAGTCTATTGCGGGGACGAGTATGGATGAGAGAAAATGTTGTCCAATTCCTTTCATAGTTGGAAGAAGACACTGTTTGACTTAGGATGCACACAGCTAATCGAGTCAAATTTGGGACTTCCTCCCTAGCATGTATGGACCACCACTCAGCTACAAAATAATAAAATATATTAGCTTTGTGACTATATAATTTTAATTAATAAATATTTTAAAGTATTAACTATTACTACCAGGAAGACATCTATTTACAGCACTTTGGATTTGATCTGAACTAAATACACCATTTCTCAATCTGAACATTTCTGCCTACAAAGTGATATTACACAAGTTATGGGTCTTATGACATTAAAATTAAATATTGTAAAGTTATAAAAAATCCAATATCAAATAATAATTACCTCTTTGTTTATATTAAGACGTGTTGTATTGTCATTCACCATTCTATTAACGACGCGGTGGAAACCATTCAGTACCTCGTCGTCATTTATAACATCATTAGAATATTGGTATTTGGGATTCAAGAAATAACCTGCAATATTGAATAAATAACTAGTTTTAAAATCCCTACAAACATTATAAAATAATATTTAAAGGGTATTCAATTTATAGAGTACTTAACAGCTGCATGTATATCTCGATATAGTTGAGAATTCCATCTGGTATCAATCATTTTCCACCACTTCTTATATCCTTGACCAACATTCTTTTTTATCATTTCTTTAGCCATGTCCATAGTCTCGTAAAGATGACCCATCTCCGCTTTATCATCGCTATCCACCATCCTTAAAACTTTTACTAGAGGTCGAAATATTGCAGTGACCCCTGCAATATCCCTCCAGTAAGTTTAACTCTCGATTAAACTGACAACCACATATGCCTTTTCTTTATCTTTACGATTGAGTTTCATGTAGTTATCTGTCCAACCCCTTGTATTTATCATCCTTTTTAAATCAGCCTGATGTTTAAGGATGGAATCAAAAGCAATAAAATTGGTAGCAAACCTAGTGATGGCTGGTCTAACCAATTCACCATTCTGAGTCTCAGTCCTCATTATGCTAAGAGCCCAACCATGATTATATATAAAACAAGTCATATCTTGAGACTTCCGTATTAGTGGCTTAATATGTGGATCATTGGCGATCATGGCTATATCCTTCAACATGAGATCTATGCAATGTGCTGCACATGGAGTCCAATATAAAATTTTTCTGCACCTGCATACAAACATACATATATATTTAGAATGAAGCTATATTTACAATAATAAATAACATATATACAAACATATTTATAATAATAAAAATTTAGTATAAGTGCATTCTCACCTCCATTAACCTCATTTCCGCCTTCTTGTAGTTGGAGCCATTGTCAGTAATTATTTGGACGACCCTATTTTCTCCAATCTGTTCCACAACTTCATTCATCAGTCCAAATATGTATTTACTATCTTTGTGCTTGTCAGAGACATCTACAAATTTAAGAAATATCGTTCCTTGTGGAGAATACACAAGAAAGTTAATCATGCATTTTATGTTCTTTGTACTCCATCCATTGCACATAATTGTACATCCATACTCATTCCAATACCTATGAAAAGATTTTAGGTACTCCTCCATGTCACTTATTTCCATATCTAGATAAGTATTTAAAATCTCATAAGGAGTTGAACCTTTTACTCTACTCCCGGAAGCTGCTATGGCATCTATCATTAGTTGATAGTGTGGACTTTTAGCAGCATTGAACGATATATTATTATATATAAAGAATTTTAATATAAATCTTCCTATATAATTTTTCGTATTCTTTGTCCCCTTAATTGCATCCTTTATTTTGGGTTGCATTGCCCCTTGTTTTCTTAGGACATAAGGGTCCATACCCCTTACTCCTACCTCTGGAATATTTTTTACCTCCTCCCCACGATATGCGACCGACTTTGATCGGCCACCTAACGTCGGACCCATGCTTGACCCTGTTTCTCTGTCCCCGACACTTCGATGTCTACCCCATTCCTCAGTTGCATGTTCTCTCCTACTTTCTCTCATGCCTCTTCTAAGTTCCGTGAAGTCATCAATATCTTCTTCTGAGGAGGAATCTACTCGACAAGCTATTCTTGTCAACTCCTTCTCTACCCGTTGTTTTCTTTGATCCGCTATTATTTTATCCTTTTTTTTACCCTCAACAAGCAACAACATTTCTCTTTTTACAGCAAGCGGTACATCAGGACACGATGCTACGTTTCCTGTAATACCCGCTAAGTGTTGTTTCAGCCGAGTAACCCCTCCGTCCATTATTTTGCTGCAATAATTGCATTCCACCCTCTTGTTATTATGATTGACACATTTGCCACGTTTCCAACCAGCATCCATTTCCTCCGGCGTACGACTTTTTGGTGCCATTAAATAATCCTGAAAATGATATAACGTTACATACAATAATAAAAAACGTTACATGCAGTAATAAAAAATGTATAAAAATTTGTTAGATGCAATAATAATTTTTTTTACATATTGTACAATAATTAATATTGATAGATAGTATATATATACAGCAAAAAATATTGCAATAATAAAAAGTTAAATAGATAACAATAATATATAGTATATATGCAATAATAAATAGTTAGATATAGTATATGATGCATATACGTACAATATATATGTATATATAGTATATAGTATATGTATATATAATATATTTAGATACAATATATATAACAATAATATATTTAGGTATATATATATGTATATATTGTATCTAACTATATATATGTATATATAGTTAGATACAATATATGTATATGTACATATATATATATAGTTATAGATATTGTTACATAAAATAACATATATATATATATATATATATATATATATATATTATTGTATGTAACAACAGGATTGTATATATATATATATTAGTGTATATGTACAATAGAATATACTATAGTATACAATATATATATATATATATATATATATATATATATATATATATATATATTAGATACAATATATATAACAATAATATATTTAGGTATATATATGTATATATTGTATCTAACTATATATACATATATATAGTTAGATACAATATATAGTTAGATACAATATATGTATATATATATATATATATATATATATATATTAGTTTTATAAATAAAAAAAGTCAGAATATATATAAGTTAACTCCATAAATACTATATACATGTCTACTTAGTCACCCAAGCTTCATTGGCTTTCTGGCTAGCGGGATAGTTGTATTTCAGGGGTGGATCGGTCACAGGTTCGAATTTGAGTGGTGAATTTTTTTTTTCAAAGGGCCACAACCGTTGGATCTGAGCGGTGGATCGGTGACGTGGCCTAGATTGGACGGTGGAGATTTGTTTAGGTATGTTTTTAGGTTGCTGACGTGGCATTTTATTTTATTTATTTATTTTCATTTGTATGGAGTACACAGAGGAGAGAGAAACATTCATTTTCTCTCCCCCGAATGTTTCTCTCTCCGCCTCCACCGCTCCTCTTCGCCTCCATCTCGCCGCGTCACGCCGAAGTTTGCGGGATCGGAGAGGAGAGAGTGTCCCTCGTTCACTTCCCTCTCTCCTCTTCGATTCCATTACCTCTTGAGGCCCGCGGTGGAGGCGGCGGAGAACTTCCCGACCCGCGGTGGAGGCGGCGAAGGAGGCCAAGAACGAGGTCGAGAGGGTGATCTCCACAGTGGTGTTTGCGAAGGAGGATTCGGTTACCTTCTGAAAAAGGTAAAATTTTCTGGACTTCTTCTAATATATTTCTTGGTTACGAGGGTTGTTGTTTGTACATTGTAGACAAATTATGAACTATTTATACAAGTTTTCATTGAACTGTTACAAATTTTGATTATTGGATTCGACGTCTCTGGCTCTCTGCAAAGCAAAATTTGCTTTATTTTTTTGTCATCGTTTGAGGATTTGACGTTGCTTTTGTTTTTGGACGGCTAAAGCATAATATTCAACCGTATCATTTCGTATCGGTTCGTATCGGCTCGTATCGGACCGATACAGGCCGATACGATACATTTTCCACCAATATCGGCCGATACCGATAATTTTCTTGAGTATCGGATCGGCAGTGCTGAAATCCGATCCGATACGGCCGATACGTATCGGTATCGGCCGATACTTTGAACCTTGGTTCAAAGGGACAAATGAAAAGAGAGAAAATGAAAAGCGAAGATAATGCAGCACAAGCCAACAATCTATAAACTGGATGCTACGTTTCAGAAATTTCAGCAACAGAACATTATCTGAATTACCTACATATGATTGGTTTTAGCTTCAAATGAGGCCTGTAAACATAGACTTCAGACAGTTAAGAATCAAGGAATCCTCTAGCAAATTGGGTGAGAGTATATTTATGACGTATCATATATAGGTATCCAGACTCTTATGCAATATGCCTACAAATAGAGAAGGCACATAGTAACAGTCAAACAAACCAGCCAGACAGTTTACTACACAAATACCTATGTCTAAATACAACTATACAAGTGCCATATAGTAGGTCTTCAAATAGATCAAATCAAGAGTCCTGTAACAGTGACATGGACCAAGAAAGTCTTGCAACCCATAGTTGGTCCACCTATTACAGTGATTGTGATGGAATTGCTAAATTTGGTAGATACCAGTTCTACTAATATAACCGAATATATTGAACCTAGCTGTTGTGGCAGAAAATATGGAGCCAGATTCTACAGGTAAACTTCATCAAGTTCAGCAATAAAAGATATTTAAAGAAGACCTTGATAATTTTGTCCTGGGAGATTGATTTCAGACTAGATAATAGTCTTCAGTTCTCATCTGAAGCTATCCGCTAAAAACCTTCTGCAAACGGTAATGTTAAAGAAACTGGGACACACCTGTCCTTAAATCATAATTACTGATAGTATTATGATGCCAGGAATGTACAACATTTTCAGATTAAAGGGCTCAGGAGATTTGGAAGTTCTTTGATAGAAGATTGTATTCAGAGAGTACTCTACAGGGCACGTCCATTTTGTAAACCATATTTCATATACTCTTTTCCTTGCAAATAAATTCTTCCAAACAACTAGACGAGTTAATATATAACTGGACCCAAAAGTCAAAAAGGAGACAAATCTAACTGGATATAGGGAAATTAAGATACAAAATTAGCTGTTAAACCTTCGCCAAGGATTCAGACCCATCAAGGTTTGGGGCTTGCATTTTGAGATGTAGAGGCTCATATTTTCCACATGCGTACGGTGCCATCCACAGAGGATGTTACCATGCAAGTATCTTTTGGGTGGTAACTGACACTGGTTACCTGTTAAAAATAAAGCATGGGTATCAATTTCTCCGCTAGCAGCTACATAATGATTCCTCATTATTAAACATAAGAAAATACAAGCTATGACTACAAGGTATAAAGTTAGGTGTTCAATAGAAATCGGAATCAAAAGATAAAGTTAATTATGTTCTTCATTGCCGCGATTTCAGTTACAACTACCTGTTCATTCAGAGTTGTAGTGCAGTACTTAAAGCATTCCTCTGATTGTAAGAGAACAATGCTTAAAGCTTGCATGATAAACATGAATACTACTATAGAAACCGCCTTATACAATTTTGTGATCCATTCGATACGCTGAATGTGGCATAAAGGATTAATAAGGGTAGCACCTGGAATGTAAACATTAACAGACACTCGCAAGGATCTTTATAGTCAATCGCGACCGTTGCCATTGTCAACGACCGTTGAAACTTAAATGAAAAAATTTCGAATTGGGAGGGCGATCCTCCGGGCTAACCCACCGTACCCCAAACCGACACAGGTGAACTAGTAGAGTATACTAGGGCGCGTCGAGAGAACCATGTCGAAGGAACTCGGCAAAATAACCCCATAACTTCGGGAGAAGGGGTGCTCATTCATGTTGTTCTTCATTCACACATATTGTTCATTCACGGATCTGTGTCCACTAGTCAATATAAGTGGTCCAGTCACCGATGAGATCTCGGAGATTGTTGGTTTGGCTATTCATCTCTATCGAATAGGTTAGCCTGACACTCCAACAGGAATAAAACAATAGGTTCATGTGGATGCTCCAATACCATCAAAGATGGCCTTGCATACTCCCGTATAACACAGAAAAAGCAAGTATCTTCAACCAACATTTATTTGCAAATTGTTCCGATTTTATTTATAATATTAATTAGTATTTAATTACGCAAGTGTGATGTGAATAACTGTCATAACTACATGTTGCATAGTCAATTTCTACACGTACTTGCCAATGCCTCATAGATAATTCCTCATAGATAGTGTAGTGCAAAGTTCCTTGTTTACCATTTGAATATATCAAATCAAATATCTGGCCATTATTTTTAGCAGCAGGAGGAGCCTGTGGTCTAATTTCCTTCTTGCCTATAAAGGTATCCATTAATCACTTCCACCGTTCAACTCCTATCCTCCTTTCCACTCTGCCATAAATCATGTGGATCATATATTCACCAAGACTAGTGACTACAGAATCAGGATGTATTATTGGTACCTTCCTTAGACCACATAACTCTAGTACTTTATCTCCATTTGATATCTCATAACATCTGCTTCATGAAACTTTACAAGCCTATCCCTAGCCTCCCTCATCTCCTCAAACTCCACACTCCAGATGCAACAATCAAGGTCCCTCGTCTCTTCTTCAAGCTCTAGGTATGAACTGTCTAAATCAATCTTTGTTTATCTATCTTGTAGTCATTCCACAGTGCATGTGAAGCACTGAGGGCTTTCCTAAGTCTTCAAAGTCCGCTTTCTATACTACAACATGTCATCTACACAGCAAACATTTTTGCCATTGTTCCAGACCACCTCCATGAGAAGCCATGTTTCTCAAAATAAAAATGACTTTTCGCTGGGGAGACACTGTTTTGAAAAAGAAAAAAAATTGTTAATTTGATCCTCATATCAGAAATCGTAATGACTCTTTCTGTTGCAAATTCTATTTCCAATCTAAGGATATGCATGATAGGATCAAGTGAAAGTTTGTCATGTTCTAGTTTAACAAATTCCAACTAATTGATAATATATTAGAACAACTCTCCACCTCTTTCAGGAGAGCCGCGTGCCTATTCTCAAATGACGTGAACCAGAGGAAACACTAAGTAATAACTCCACCCAAAATATCAAAAGGAACTCTATGCTAGACCCCCAAGAAATACTAAAATCCAGAAGAAAACAAATAAAAAAGGAATACAATTAAACGCAAACGCAAACAAATATGAGATAACTTTTGAAAAAAAACCAATGAGACCTTAAAATTGACAGTCTTCAGATGGGCAAATTGCACATGTTAAGTTTTAATGCATTTTACCCACTTTAGAGGCATCAAACGATTGTGTAGTATTTCCGGAGATAAGAACTCATTGTTATATAGGGGTCACAATAAAATTATCCTCAAACAAGCTAAGAAGTACCCGTCTATAAGATTATCCTCAAAGTCATGATAACCATAGGGTGTGCAATTTAAGAGATGTGACCATCTTCATCTATTAAAAGTTAGATTGTTTATATTCATGAAGGGTCCCCAGTGAGAGAGGTTTCAAGTACTATATTTTGACTCTAGTCAATTTTTGTAGCACTTGAAGACTGCAATGGACACTTGTGCATATCTGAAAAGTGCTAGAAAGCTACTAGACACTCAAGATTTGGAGCGTGTCCTATCTCCTCTATATTAATTGTCGGGCCCACCAAAAAGTAACCAAATAAGAAAGAAAAATAAAGAGAGGAGAGAGAGGGAAAATCTTACCAAATAGGGAAGGAAAATAAATAGAGAAAAAATGGAGGAAAAAGAGAATTAATTTGGAGTGTTTATTTGGAATGTATCATTGTGTGAAAATATCATGGGGCCACTCCAAAAGTAATAATTTACACAATTTTTAATAATTTGGAGTATGTGTTTGTAGTATCTCCATTGTGGATGCTCTTACCACAGAAGTATGTGCTCTGAAACTTGAAACAACAGATGCATCAACTAAATCCCAAAAGTAAATAGAACCATCCTCTGATCCGCCAATAACTTGAGCATCAGTGTCCGTCAAGCAGCAATCCATCTTGAAAGACTGAGAAAACAATACAAAGAAATCACATGATAAGAACAATTAAATTGGTAAACAGGTTGTGTTTCATCATTTTGATTTCCTTATGTTTCTCCCATCCCAAAGGGATAGATTGTCTTACGCCCAAGATTCAGATATAATATGTGTAATATGCTCTCTAGAAATAAATATGTAAGAAAAATAAGAGTAGCTATAGCAAACTGAAACTGCAGTATATATCTTCCTACCTTGCATGTATGTCCCTTATATTCTTGCAAGAGTTCTCCAGTGGACCTGCAACTAGAACGAAAGCTCAATGAGACGAAATATAAGTAGTATGTCAGTGACTCATGTTTATGTATAGTTTATTGGTTTTACCTGTCTAGAAGACGTAGAGTAGAATTCAAGCAACCTGCTAGAACACAGTTTGCATCATTTGATAGCAAAATACAGTTGACGAGCTGTCTAACCTCATCCACAAGTTCTCTAGTTTATTGACAGGAAGGAAACTATTAGCCCAACATCTACAACTTAAAAGTTTGATGTGATTCATGTGAAAAAGGAGAAATTTAATATAGCAACGAGTTTATTTAATAACTGGCAGCATCCAGTACATGTCTGTTTCAAAACAATAACATACATACCTACCAATACGAATCTCAAATGCGCGAATAATACCATCAACACTTCCAGCAAAAATTTCAGCTTTTGTCAAGCAAACATACATCACACTGTCTTGAAATGTATCAATGATATGGAAATCAACCATGTACCATTATAAAGAAAACTACAGAAACATCTCAAATTTGAAAATCCAGCATTGATTACTAAGACATAAAGTTAAAGATGGTGTCTACCTGAATTGGTTCAGTACTTTGAGATATGCAGTCGAATGCGCGAACTGATTGATCATATCCGGCTGATACTACTACAGATCAATACTTCATTAAACTTAACAGAATTCACCTGCAAAGAAATAAGGTTGAAACATATTACAAATTATTTGGTACTTAGTTTCTGATGCCCATTAAAACTCTGACAAAGGTTATACATTTTCCTGTGAAGAAATTCAAGTAAGAAAGAACCAATTGAGCTGGTGCAGCTACATGTGTCAAAGGGCAGAATTGGAACAAAATAGGATGTAACAAGAAGACGTGAAGGCAAAATGAAAATCGTGAGGAAAGTACGATGAAGAATTAAATGAACAGATGTCATAAAGGCCTTTTTTTAAAACACTAAAAAGCCAGTCTTGCGCAGAAACAACCCTCGCCATCCACCTTGACAGTAGCTTGGATTCATGAAGGAAGTCTATTCTCACAATTTTCATATTTCTGCCCTGCAGTTTGATAGCTGCTAGCCCGTTAGCCGTTCGTTGCTTCACAAAAACGAATAAACCTGAAAGGGATGGGAGAAGCTAAACTAATGTTGCATCCATGAGCGTAATATCCCTATCCTTCGGATAAGTATATTTAGTGTTCTTGCCGGGTATTATCGTATTTCGGAGATCTAAAGTTTCGTTATATTATAAAATATACTTTCAATATTGTGAGCGATTGTCGATTGTAATTCCTGCCACAACTTTATTTGGTTTATTTCTGTGTTATTGGCGGGACTCCACAATTCTTTGAACCCTAGTTGATTTCAACCTAACCATGGTTATGATCTAACCCTATACATGGTAACCCTTAACCCTAATTATAATTCTCTCTCCATTGTTCTTCTCAAACCCCACCCCCCCTCCCCCAAACCCCTTCCCAAGGACCTCCAACAGCAGCAGCTGCCAAAGCCAGTCTTCCGCCACCTCCCTCTCCTCTCCCGCTCGGAAAGCTTCCGCCACCACTGTACTTCTTCTCCTCCTCCTCATCTTTTCTTGTTCTTCTTCCCTTCAATTCCTCCTCTCCCCTGGCCAACCACCACTACCATCATCGGCATCACCACCTCCGCCACCTTGCAAAAGGGAACGGGCTGAGGGGTTGGTTTGTAGGCATGTATATGACTAATGACTACCATCTGGTCCATTATTGGATATCAAGGTTAGAATCTAGGAACAAATGATAAACATGTATGAGATATTGGACATACTTGACTGGGGAGCTGTTGATAAGTATAGTATAGCAAAGATCAGGTCATGGTTCAGCCATTTCCCCAACTACCAGTTGTTAACCAAGTACAACCAAAGAATCAAGTTTGCTAGATTCCCAACCGGGTTCATCCAAGCTAATGGATAGATCACATCGCAGAAACCAGTGTTTGAAAAGCTTCCACTCTATGCTTCCCGAAGATGGCTCCGCACAAGCAAGTACACAACTACATTCTTAACCGAACTTACATTAACCTAGTTTCTCTCCCAACGAAGCAAGCCCCACCTAACATTACAATTTCCCCCAAAACTTGAGCTTTTATATAGTTTGTATATTAATACAATGATTTGTTGCTAACATAAAAAAAAACTCAACTAAAAGTAACCGATTACCAGTGGTCACTAATTTAGATAACAACGAACGTGCCGAAGGAATCACGCTGCAAATCCGAATCCGAACACGAGATACTGTTGATAAATCACAATAAATCAATCAATCAATCAAAACCGGCAACAATCAAGAAAAATAAAAAAATGAAAAATGAAAAATGAAAAAAGCAAACCTCGCTATCATGACCGCGGAATTTGCGAATGACGGGGCCGGTGGACACATCCCAGTAGAAGAGCTGGCGATCGCCGCAAGAGCACAACTCTACATTGTCCCTACCATGAAATAAAACCGCAGTCAGTTACATTGATTCAATCCCTCGTCGATTCGGGGAGAGAGAGAAAGTAGGGTTTGGAAGAGTACGTACGAAGTGACGTGGACGTCTCGGGCTGAGGCAGTAGTTGCCGTCTCCGTTTAATCGGACGGCTCCCACGTGTCGTGTCGTGTCGTGTCCCTTCACCACGCTCGACTCCTCCCTGGGGAGGAGGGGAGGGGCCGCAGAGCCACTAGCCATCTTGACTTTTGAAAGATGGTTGTAGTAGTGGACCGGACCCGTGTATCCCAAAGAAAAGAGGCTCGGACGGACTAGAACTATTTAATTAGGCCCTACCGGCCCTACATTCAGGCCCTGCCGGCCCTTTATATTTAGGAAACCAATTACACTATATTCAAGCAAAACCCATAAAATATAATTAAATTCAACCATTTTACTTCTTTATGAGTATGATATAAATGTTTTTTAGCAGGAAATATTATCTTTGTTACTAGGGGAGAGCATTCGGTTTTTTTTTTGTTTCAATCGTATCGGTATAGTCAAAACCGAATAAACAAAAGTTTTAAAAATAACATTATATTTGCGGATTCATGTCAATACTATATTTTCTTAGTCAAGTTTTAGCTTGTATTTATGTCGTGACTTTGTTCAAAAAAATATTTATAGTTCACATAAGAACAGTTTCTTGAATTAGAAACAGTGTTCCCAAGTTAGTTGTACTCAACTCTTTAAGTGTTTTCATTACTTGCATGATTCAACCAACTGTAGCAAGCATAACAAAGAACATTAAATTTGCGTTTGGATCAAAATTGAACAAATTAATATATGAATTTGTCTACTAATTCGAGACCTCCACCATCAGCTTCGTCTCGGCTGTGTCTGACAGCTGCCAGCGTACAACAGCTCTAAAAATTTAAATAGTTTGGCTAACAAAATTATAACTTTCTCACCAAAATAATGCCACATTTGGGTAACTCGATTTTCAAAAACACAAAACAACACATTTAGTTACCAAACAACATAATTTTGAACTTGGAACTTCCTTTGTTACACTAAACAAATAAATTCAGAAGAACACTAATTTTATTCCACGCAAAAAATGAATTCAACAAAATAATTTTTTTCAAATCATAACTGAGTCAAGAATGTTCGAGAACTCACTATCTTGACGGCGACAATCCCGAACGTGTCCATGTGAGTAGCTCCAACAAATTTACAAATTTAAAAAAGATGATGAGAACCACAACAATCTACAATTAAGTATAGAAGTATATATATGTTGGAGAGAGAAGTGCTCCAATTAAGTTTCTATGCCCTACCATTCTAATTTCTCTAATCCATTATAAATCCTTGTACCAGTGGCCTTCCCCCTTACTACAATCCTACAAAACCCACAAAGTCATGACTAATAACCATGATATTAAAAGGATCCTAATAAGAAGAGAAGCCAGAGAACGCACCTCGTCCGAAATGACCTGTGGGAGGGCTTTCTTTAGAGCCTTTAATAACTAACTATTGCTCATCTTTTGCATCCAAGTTCATGGCTACAGCGGTCGCTGCCTCGATCAAGCTTTCACACTCATCTTTGCCATCATATATCCCTGTCATCGTACCAATACTTAGCACCCTATAACTACACAGATCAAGAGGCGGACCGCGGGCCAGTCCGAGGACCACGTGACATCACCCATTGGTCGAACCTTTTTCGCTGAAGTCAGCAGAGGGGCTGACATTGATTTTTTTGGTCCGGCCAATAGGAAAGGCCACGTGACCCTCGGGCTGGTCCGCAGTCCCCACCCTCCTTCTCCGGGTCTGGAAAGACTTATTTTATATATTATTTTATATATTTTATATATTAATCTCATGAGGAAAGCACATCATTCACATTTGATATAAGTGTAACAGTGAGAAGACTACATACCTCAAAATCTCAAATCCTGTTATGTCACAAAATTTCTTTGATGGATACACGGATGGAGGTGACTCAATATTTATATCTGATAGCAAATTTCAAATTAGAACACAGAGGTCTCAATATACAGAGGTCTCAATATAAAATTACTTCTGCTAGCAGCCTCAACGCTAAAACATTAGAATACACTAGAAGCAAGGTATCCAAATACAGTAGAGTTAAACCAAGCATATCAAATATTTTTTTCAACGTTAAAAGGAGATACATAATTATCCAGAATGCATCCACTGTCAAATAAGGTAGACAATTGATATCAAATGCACATCCAACAGAAATATTGAGATGTCCTGGTTCTCACAATAACATTAACCAAATATTTTCTTACAGATATAGTAATTATGATAACTTTATGTAGGTGTCACAGTGAGTCATACCGGACTACCAAATGACGTTAACAATGCTGCAATAAGATTATCAACATTCACATCAGCCAAGATGTAAACATAAGGTTATAGTTTGTTTGTCATAACTTTCAAAAGAATTAATTACAAAAGGCCAATTTGATACCTGATGAGAAGAACATGAAGATAGCTGCTTTCCATAACTCAAATTTTCAGATTTCATGAACTTAAAAGTACTTCCAAGACCATATACATACAAAATAACTAAAAAAATGCTTACAAAAATTGCTTCTAATTTGGAGACACAATTTTATATTGGAGAAAGGTATATATACCTTGAAAACTCATATTTAGTATTGGAGAAAGGTATATATTTGGAGACTCATATTTAGTATTGTAGTGTTATATATATATATATATATATATATATATATATATATATATATATATATATGATGGTTGTATGTTAGCCCATTAGTTAGACTAATTGTTACTGAACCTAAGTGAATCCAACTGGACTTGTCAAGACCCTTAGTGGAACCAATTAGTTTAGTAATTGTTGACTAATTAAATTAGAGAGAATAATTAGTATTTATTTAATTAATATTAGAAACCTTTCATTAATTTAACCCCTTTATAGATTAAACCTTCATGACTAATTAGGAGAGCGACTTTTGGACATTTTACATTTGTATTAGGGTTAGGGAGGTGGTCAGCCCTATTAGTAGGGAGGGAGAGTCTCTCTCCTCTTCATTCTAGCCTCTTTTATTTTCAAATTACCTCACCTCCATTTTCTCCCAAATTAATTTCATTCCAAATTCTTCTCTACCAAATCCACCCTCATTTCTTCATTCTAAACCTATTCTAAGGAGCTTGGAGGAGCAAAGAAAAGCTTTGGTGTGGAGCTTACTTGAAGGAGGTGTCCATCCATCTTTGTGTCCTCTTGGTGTGATGCATTATGAATCCATCTTCCAATAAGTATAATGTATATTCTTCTAATTATTTTTATTCTAAATAGTATAATAGACCCCTAGGGACCTTCCCTTGGCTAAGGGCTACCCGTAGGAAGAAGAACTAGGTCCATAGGAGGTCTATGGTGAAAGTTACATTGACTTTGTGGCCAAATTAGAAAATTCTAAATTTGGACCACTATGTATTTGTAGGAATGCCTCATAGGTAATTTTAGGTGTGATTCATGGTTTGAGAGGGTTTACGTGTCCACAAATGGATATGAAAAGTCTGTATCATGATACACCATGATACGGTGATGTAAGTTGGGTATTTCTTGAAAATTGAGTTCTAACATGTCAATTTCACCGCCTTGCTATTATTCATATCATTCATAATGTATTTGTTATATTGGTTGTGTTGCATGAGCTTGGGGAGAGTATTGTGAAGTTTTGGGTGTGTATCGCAAATGTATCATGAGCTTTGTGTGATACGTGAGAATTGTTCACCAAGTGTTTGGTGGAATGCCAATGGGTTTGTGAGTGTGTGTTTGCATTTGCATTTAAGTGCTAGCTTGATATATTAGTATATATATATATATATATATATATATATATATATTTGTGTGTGTGTGGGGGTATGTGTGTGTGTATAAAACTATACATGTATATGTGTATAAGGGGATGTTGGTTTTGGTGTGTTATACTTGTGAGCATGAGTGTGTGTCTGTGTCTATTTATATATAGGTTGGTGTGTGTGTGTGTGTGTGTGTGTGTGTGTGTGTGTGTGTGTGTGTGTGTGTTGTTCGTGCAGTATATTGGACATTAAAGAGGGGGAGTCGGGTTTGAGTATCAGCAATATAGTACACTAAGTGCACTGCAGTGCAGTACACTGCTATTGGTGTTTGATGATAAATAAAATAAATTGAAAGTAGGTTTATACGAAACCCTTTCTTTGTTTGCAAACAAGAAAAATAGTACAATTAATTCTATACGAGGATGTTAAGTACAATAAAAATAATTCTGGAAAAAAATATTGCTATAGGAGTCTGATCTGCGGTCGATCACTTTGTCCCTTGGACCACACGATGATGAAGAAATGTTCTAGAAGAAGAAGAAGCTTCAAGGATTGTAGGAGGAATTGAAGTCTCGTTGCCAAAGTTGTCAATCAACACTTTCTGTATGTACTCTCTCTCTCTCTGATCTCTCCCCCTTTCTCCTGTGACCGGAGGTCTCTATTTATAGAGTTCAGTCACAGTAACTGTCCAGTCGACGTAGAAGCCAAACTGTGAAGAGAGTTTGCACTCTTTACGCGGCGGTTATAATAACTGCTACCCACGTCTGAATGATTTCCATAATCCGCGTATGACGCGTGTCCCATTATGAGGTAACGCGTGTAATCGCTTATCGAAGATCACGGCATGCAAGCCACGTAGATAACTGCTCCTCGCGTAAAGATGGTTGGCATAAAAGCCAAATAGCTGTCTTGTTGGCGTAAAAGCCCAATAACTGTCTTGTTGGCGTAAAAGCCAAATAGCTGTCTTGTTGGCGTAAAAGCCAAATTATGCATAAAGCTTGATGTTGCATGAATAATAGATAACCAGTGTAAAACTAGCCAATTATCCTTCCCGACTGAGGTCTTGAGCGTATTCTGGGCTAAATAGCCTTATCACGTACCTTTGCAAATATAGCCTGAGTTGACGTATTTCGAGGAGATAGCATATGGCGTACTCCTATATATAGCCTGAGTTGGCGTATTTCGAGGAGATAGCATACGACGTACTCCTATAGTTGAAAATAGCCTGGTTGGCGTAACATGCAAGGATGGTGATGTGAGCGTATTAGTCACAGTTTTAGCTTTTCCAGTCATTAAAAATAGAACAAAATCTCATGCATTAAATGCAGAGATCTGCCCCCATCTCGTGCATTAAATACAGAGATATGCTTCGGGCTCTGTCTGAGAGACAGCTTTTGACGTGGCGTCTGATTTCGTCTCATGTTGAGCGTAAAGGTTCATTTGTGCCTATTAAAAATAAGCAGCATATTCCTTGAATGCGTAAAAATGACTTGTATTAAGGATATGTCACTAAACGACAGCCTGGACCTCTGTACAGAATTATCATTACAACCGTCCTCTCGGTCATCGTGTAGTACTTTTGTCAAGAGTCAGGTTCACTGTTCTGTCTGACAGATTCATTCGAGGAATACGAAGAGTTCCTCATACAACTTCACGCTGTATTAAAAGAAAACGTATTTTACGCCGGAGGGAGGTGTAACAACCTTTTTACGCCAAAACGGCCTTTGAGTAGTTGCTTTACGCGGGCTGTTCTGAAGCCATATTTTATGCCACACAGCGCTGAAGCTCTGTTTTACACGGGTTTCATGCATGTCGGGGATTTTACGCGTATAATTCCCCAGCGTATTTTCATGCTTCTACAAGACCCCCTTCAAAGTTTTCAAATTTCTCGTAATTTGAAATACTTTGAATGAAGCATGAAACGGTCAAATTTGACTCGTTCTGCGAGGCTGATTTTTCGGAGATATTTAGAAAGTTATTGGGATTTGGTATGTTCTCTTCTGCCTATATAAAGGCAAGCGAGTGAACATGTTTTTCCATACTTCCTTCACCACAAAGATGGCTGCCGAGATTCATTGGGCTGTCCTGAGGAAGAAGAAGACTATGCTCTTCCAACATGTAAGGAGCCGTAAAAGGAGACGTCTTCGAACAAATATTATAAAACCCCTATTCCTAGAAACCGTATTTATTATTTTTATTATTAATTATTAATTTAATTATAGTAATTATGTGCTAATTAGGAGAAATAGATTTTTATTAATTTTTATTTTAGGTGTTGGTGAACTTAGGGGATTTATGGGGCCATTAGAAATTTTTTCGAATTTATTTCATGTAAGAGACCCCTTGAGCAGTTGCTAGCTTAATGGTATATTTTAGTGTAATTCTGAAATTTTTCTATGAGTATATACGTGTGTGTGTGTATATATATATATATATATATATATATATATATATATATATATATATATAAAATATAAAAAGAAAAAGGAAAAGAAAAGAAATGGGAAAAAAAAAAACATAACTATTAGTAACTACTAAACTAGTTTGCTCCTAACCATTCCCATGCAATCCCGCCTCCACAGCCGCTGGCTCCTACCCACACAACACATCCGCCCCTAGCAAAGTGCAGCCAACCTTAGCCGCCCATAATTGCTAGTGAAGCAAAACCCGCTGAAGCAAACCCAGACCCCACGTTAGCCGACCCCCCTTCTCTCTCTTTCATATATATATATTTCTGTATATTAGAGACTGTTACCCTTGGCACGATTTTCGGTGCAAAGTGGGCCACACATGGACCCTACTTTTACCCGAAATTATCGTTTTGCCCCTGTGTCCAAATTGGACGAAAGGGAAGTACTTTCTAGCTATTTTGCTTATTCTGGGAACGTTGGTGATATTTATTTCAGCATCCGAAGACGTTCATTCTGAGGCCGTAGCTTCTGACTCTTGGTGTGGACATCGGAACATTATATTTTTGCAGCTTTCTTGCCAGGCAAGATACCTTACCAAATTGCTTACATTATTTTGCCTGCTTAGTATATTTCTGTATATTTATTGTATTTCTGTATATTTATTGCATGTGTAGTTTTCTTTCAGTCATTACTATGTATTAGATATGTTGACACACACATGGCACTTAGTATCATGAGAGGACAATCATTAGGCGTATGGGCTTTTAACCACTCTAGTAAACCATAGTATATAGTTCACACTACGGGAGTGTGTCCGATGGTCGCTACCCCCGAGGTGTGTCGGCTGATGATGTTCTAGACGGGTGTGTGAGTTGTGAGGCTTAGATCGAGTAACCTACCCTTGCCCATACGTCGAAAAGTTGTCCTCATTGCATTCATATAGATTGTCTTGTACAGCGTACTTATTTATTTTCAAACATTATGCATGTTCACTGTATTCAAATTGGCTTGCTTCTATGTATCTTGTTATGTCCCTCTGAGGACCTAGTCCCTTGCCAGGTATAGACGACCAGGAGTATCCGCAGGAGTATGGGCCTGGACCTGATGCATTCCTTTCTGCCGAGGAGGTCTTACCTTCTGAGCATCTTTGATTACATCTAACGATGGATTCTTTTTAGCTGATACACTTCTGTCTTCACATTATTTTATATTGGAGATTTTATACTCCTCTCTCATTTTAGTTTTGGATATAGTCTTTGGTAGTGGATTTGTCTCCACCCGACTATTATTTTGGATTATTCAGACTCATTATTCTATTTTAGTATTTCTTTTCTATGACTTGTTGTGTGGATAAGATTAGCATATATGTGACTTGTGACATTATATATACCACATGTGAGTTTATATTCATTTTACAGCACACGTGTGTATTATGGTATCCATATATTGGAGTTGCCATATACATACGGCTGGCATGCTTACGTGTTCCTAGTCCTACGTATTTTGGGACTGGGGCATGACATGTTTTTGTGGTGGCCCATGCAGGTCGAGTTAGCCATTTCGGTTACGTAACTGTACCGAGCGGGCCTGCACCTAGGATTAGAATTTTAGATCTCATCCACACTTGACTATAACTTACCTTCCTTCCAACATATCCTACTTAAGTGCTTGCATCCTGCTTGATTCATGTACTCCTCTTAATCCTTCGTCAATCTCTTGCAGAGAGATAAATTTGCATAACGGACATGCCGCCACCGGGGACAACACGTCTCTAGGGGACGACGACCAATCACCCGGAATGACCTCAACGATACCTCTTCTTCCCGGACCGGATGGACTGACTAACAATCAAATTCTATCAACTCCTTCCACGATACCCGATGGGACCCTTCCAGCTTTATCAGCACCGCAGGATGGCCAAGCATAGCTGTTCCAATTCTTCCAGATGATAATACAGGAACAACGGCAGCAGGCAGCAGAGCAGAGGCTAGAATTTATAGCAGCACTTGAGAGAATGGTTGCACTAGCCCCTATACCAACCCAGGCACTAGTTTCAGTACCACAAGCTCGGGTTGGTTCAGTCAAGGACTTTGTGCAGATGGGACCTAAGCCATATAAGGGCAATGAGAGTCCAGAGGAGACCACGAACTGGATTGCCAATACCAAGAAGTTGTTAGAGGCATTACAACTACCTACTGACCTATGGATGATAGGCATGAGGACTCAGTTAGAAGGCAATGCGCATCACTGGTGGGAATCAATGGAGCGCCAGTTGGGTACGCGTCAGACTTGGGAACAATTCTTGGAGTGCTTTGAGGGAAAGTACTTTTCGGATACTGTAAGGGACTCGTTGTACGATCAGTTCCTCCATCTGGAGCAGGGGAACAAGACAGTTGATGAGTATGACGCAGAGTTTAGCCACCTCAGTAAGTATGGCACAGTCCTAATACCTAATGACTTAGAGAAGGCTAAGAGGTTTCACCGCGGGCTGACTCAGGAGCTCCAGCACTACACTAGCTCCCATTCCCGGATCTCTTATGCCGAGCTATTGACAGAGGCCAGGATCTAGGAGGCCATCAGGAGGGGAAACGGAATTCAGCAGAGAAGTCACCAAGGACCAGTAAGGACACAGCCAGGAGGACCCATTAGACACCCTTTGACACGCCAGCAATCCGATAGTGCTGTACCATATCCAACCAAGGAGCTCCGTACTTGTCACTATTGTGGTAGGACAGGTCATATTCTAAGAGACTGTCATCGTCGATTAGGGCTGTGCATGATATATGGATTAAGTCACCATCAAGCCCGAGAATGTCCTAAACAGAACCAGAGACCTATGACATTAGAATCAGGAACACCGCATACACCCTCAAGTATAGAAGACCAAAGGGACCCGCCACTGCTTCTACAGTCTGCACAAATGGAGGGGACTAGACCCCAGTTGAACAACCAAGGACAAGGCCAAGCACTCATTAAGACAAGTATGGGAGAGCAGACACAGGAAGCCATAGATACAGGTACGACCTTTTAGTTATAATTGTCTTTGCATACTCATAACCCCAATGTGACACAAGATCTTAGATGTACAAATAGATGTAGAATTATATATATGGTAGTTTAGCAGTTATGAGGATGTATGTATATTCTACCCAGATGGCATACACGCGATGCTAATGGATGACGTGAGTAGCAGTAGTAGTATTCTTCCCCTATCCTTATCGCGCCCTCTTGGGTGACTCATCTCCTCCTTTTATATTCATTCCTTATCTCGTGCTTAACTTTTCCTATCATAGTCGTATCTTTTGTGACATTATTAATTGTTTGATTTATATCAACCACATCCTTATTTTGTTAGTTAAACATAAATGTGTTAGTAATGCTTGATAACTAAGGATGAGTTCTTAATATGTATATGCACTATAGCAATATCTGTATTCTTTATTAGTTTAACCCTTAAGTATCACCATGGAGCCTAATAGAAATTTGTTAGATCATTGAAATAGATCATACTCCGAATAGTTTAGTCAAGACCTTAAGTGTTTCCAGATTTCCAAAAAAAAAAAAAAACTTAGACTATGCCTAGGAAATAGTTGAAGGCACTTGTTAAGAACTGATGACTATGACAAATCGCTGGCGAGGTAGCGACAGTTGCAGCCAGACTATTTTGGTACGGTAGTCGAATTACTTGCAGCCATACTGGCCAGGTGGCGTGGCAGTATTAGACTACGATACTTGACGGGTACGGAAAAAGTCATAGTTATGAGATTCTAGACAGGTATCCCAAGATTCTCGACCCAATAAAATGTATTTGCCTTATAAACCTAGACAATAGCTTCAAAGAATGTGACTACTAGTAGAATTCTTGTAAGTTGGGTAGTGTAGACGAGTTAGAGGATGATAGAATAGTGTATGGACAATAGATGAGGAAGTGTTAGAATGGCAGACCATGAGTTTTAGGAGTCCTGCTAGATACCAATGTAGTGTAATAGCTATAGCTATCATTATGAATATGGGTTAGTGTCAATTTCGAGGACGAAATTTTTATAAGCTGGGTAGAATGTAAAACCCCTATTCCTAGAAACCGTATTTATTATTTTTATTATTAATTATTAATTTAATTATAGTAATTATGTGCTAATTGGGAGAAATAGATTTTTATTAATTTTTATTTTAGGTGTTGGTGAACTTAGGGGATTTATGGGGCCATTAGAAATTTTTCTGAATTTATTTCATGTAGGAGACCCCTTGAGCAGTTGCTAGCTTAATAGTATGTATTAGTGTAATTCTAGAATTTTTCTATGAGTATATATATATATATATATATATATATATATATATATATATATATATATATAAAAAAGAAAATTATAAAAAGAAAAAGGAAAAGAAAAGAAATGGAAAAAAAAGAAAAAAAGAAAAACAAAAACAAACATAACTATTAATAACTACTAAACTAGTTTGCTCCTAATTATTCTCATGCAATCCCCCCCCCCCCCCCCCCCCACAGCCGCTGGCTCCTACCCACACAATATATCCGCCCCTAGCAAAGTGCAGCCAACCTTAGCCGTCCATAATTGCTAGTGAAACAAAACCCACTGAAGCAAACCCAGACCCCATTTTAGCCGACCCCCCTTCTCTCTCTTTCATATATATATATATATATATATATATATATATATATATATATATACATATATACATATATATGTATATATGTATATACATATATACATATATAAACCCTTCCTCTTCCTATCTAGACCTAGAGAGCGCCGTCACCGCAGCCGGAGAACCCCGCCAGGCTGTCCAAACCGATCCCGACGACCGCGACCCCGCGCACTGTAGAATTTCGCAGCGAGGTACCTGTGTTCCGGAGTTATTTTCCATCGCCTCGCTCAACTAAATGCCACCCCGTCTTCACCGGTATGCTCCCCCCTTAACCCTCTTCCATATCTGTGTGATAGTAGATCTCGAACAACGTGAAACCATAGGCGAAAATAGCGCCAAAGTTGGCAGAAATAGATCAAATTCTGGGATCGCAGAAAACTGCTGTGATCACCCATATTTCCGAGTTCGTATCTCCCACCACAGAGATCCAAATTCGATGATTATTTTTGGTATGCGTAGACCACTTGAATTAGTTTAATTTCTGTTAAATAACCCTAGATTATTAACTGCTGTAGACAGAATTAAATTTGTTGAAAAACTTCACGAACCCACTTTTTCAGATTTCAAAAAGTTGTAAAACAGAGCGTGCCCCGTTAAACGGGACCGCCCTGCGGTATACCAAGTGTACCGAACGGTGCGCGTAGCGTAACCAGACACGTGAGAGTTTGCGAAAACTGATTAGGACGCGTGTGCGCGTCGGAATCAGCCCGTATCCGTGGACAAATCTCGTGTCGCAACTTTTGTGAAAGTCGTGCGCATTTTGTGCACGCTCGTCAGATTACGACGAAACTTGTGCCACTGGACTCGTGGTAGCGCGCTGGTCCCGTGACCCAATTTTCACGCAATTCTGAGTTTGTTGACCAAGTCGCCAATTGGCGGGCTCCACGGTTGACTTTTTGGACGAAATTGTGTTCGGCTCATCGGAATCCACATTTGGACATACCGTTGGGTTCGTATTGACATCTAGAGTTGTTTAACCTATAATTTATCCTATTTAGAGACTGTTACCCTTGGCACACTTTTCGGTGCAAAGTGGGCCACACGTGGACCCTACTTTTACCCGAAATTACCGTTTTGCTCCTGTGTCCAAATTGGACGAATGGGAAGTGCTTTCTAGCTATTTTGCTTATTCTGGGAACGTTGGTGATGTTTATTTCAGCATCCGGAGACGTTCATTCTGAGGCCGTAGCTTCTGACTCTTGATGTGGACATCGGAACATTATATTTTTGCAGCTTTCTTGCCAGGCAAGATACCTTGCCCAATTGCTTACAGTATTTTGCATGCTTAGTATATTTATTGCATTTATGTATATTTCTTGCATGTGTAGTTTTCTTTCAGTCATTACTATGTATTAGATATGTTGACACACACATGGCACTTAGTATCATGAGAGGACAATCATTAGGCGTATGGGCTTTTAACCACTCTGGTAAACCGTAGTATATAGTTCGCACTACGGGAGTGTGTCCGATGGTCGCTACCCCCGAGGTATGTCGGTTGATGGAGTCACGAGGGTCGCTACCCCCGAGGTATGTGTCACGACCCGCATCCGGTATAGGGGCACGAGTGCGTGGGTACGTCCAGCCTACGCTGCAGCATCGGCGGTAGAACGTTGTCTAGGTCATGATACTATCTAATCAATCTCACATGAATATCCAACTCCATGAGGAGACATAAATATCATAATATAATATGGAATACTCAATCACATAAACTAAGGCACGATGAGATACCGAAGAAAATATATGAAATACAAGACAAGTCTAAACAACAAAATAATCATACCTGCAATCAATAATATCCAATCTCTAAGTATACTTGGAAAATAAGTCCTCTAAGTCAAAGTCTGAAAAAAAATATCTAGTCAGGATTGGAGCAAAGTACATCTCTAACAGCAGTTCTACATCAATGATATAAACTATGTAGCAGTAAATAGATAGAAATATACAAGATGCATATACATGTACGAGAGATACACAATAAAGAAAATACTAAAAATAAATACGAGAATAAACAATATGTCAATGAATAAAATACTAATGACTAAGTGTGTGAGTACTTGCTTTAACATGTGATCGGCTTAGGAACTTGTACACGAGTACGGGTCTGGCTAGTCATACGTGCGGTGTATGACCAACACTAATGAAGGTAGCAAGTCTCCCCACCCCCGACTGGACTTGGCTGGGGAACTTGTGAACAAGACTTGTACATGAAGGGTATGATCACATATCTACACTAAAATACTCCCCACCCCCGACTGGTATAGTAGATCCAACCATGGTACGCTATGGCACGAGATTCTCTAGGAAGGTAGCAAGTCTCCCCGAGAATCAGTGTCTGTACATGCACAAGATAATGAAACAAGACTTGTACACGATACACCATATACAAGGAATAACATCTCATAACGAGATCCGGATATACCAATCCGTGTAACCATCGTGTCAAGAAATATGGATATTTACACTAAATACAATGAACATAGAGGATATCATAGATAAGAAACTATCAGAGAATGTACTCGCCTGTGATCCTTTGCTGGTATGAATCAAAATCCAAGTCACAGTCCAAATAGCCTATGTATTACAATTTTACCATGTCAAAATATAATTTATTTTAATTTATTTAATTCTGGAATAATTACTCTAAAATATTATTTTAATCTTATTATTCTGATTTTTGTGTCAAATCCTAGTTTGCCCAAAAGAACCTAAATTTTTATCGACTCGAGACTCATGGCACGCAAATCGAGGCAATCTGTTGACCAAAAAGTCAACCGACACAAACTCGACTTTCATGCATGATTTCCTATAAATTTCATCATCAAAAATATGCTAGAATTTATGGCTCGTCCGAATTCAAATTCATTTGGGAATTAAGGCACATACAAATTCGTATCGTGCACCGATGGTTAAATTCTAACCTAGAAGTTCTACAGAATTAAAAGTATATAAATACTTCGAAATAAATTCTGGTAATAACATATGTCAATTATCACAATATTAGCTTTCCAAAACTTTAAACGATTCATGATTCTGATTCCTAGTTCTCCCGGAAGCATGAAAACATTAAAATACGTCTATTTTCGGACATGCAGTGCTCTATGAATTTTTTAGAATTTAATACTCATAATCTCATAAAACAATTTTATAATCAGAAAGCTAACCTCAATATCATTCTAACGCAAGAAACTGTGCCTCATTTGGAGTTCGGAGCTATGCGCAATGGCTTCTGGAAGATGAAGGAACCCTAGATGGCAATTCTCCAAAATTTGGCTCAAGGAAAACCCTAGAAATAAATAACTAAACTATTATATATATAGAGGAGAGAGAGAGAGCAGCCACGGCTTGGAGTCTGCCACATGGCAGCCATCCACTGTTGCCTCGCCAAATCGGACGGTCAGGGATTCACGCGGCTCTGCTCAGCTGAGTCCGAGTCGAACTCTGACTCGGCTCGGCTCGAGGTCGGCTCGGCTTCACCCACACCAACCCGCGGTCACTGACTGGCAGGCCCGGCCCAGTTCACTGCAGGAGGCTGACAGGTGGGCCCCTGTTGGCTGACTGGGCAGAAATAATTACTTTTTGGGTTTTCTTTTTCAGAAATTAGTTTTTAATTCAGTTTTCCCTAATTAACTCAAAATAAATGCTAAAATAATCAAAAAATTCTCAAAAAATTCTAAAAAATATATTTGATTATTTAGAACATAAAATAGAAGTTTGGGATATTTTTAATTAATTTTGAACCTAAAATAAATTCTTGAAAGTCCTAGGAAATTAGGGTTACTAGTTTTTAATTCACTAAAAATTATGAAAAAAATCCCACTAGTCCCAAATTAATCTAAAAATAATATTTAAGCTAGAATTTCAGGATACAGAGGTTACAGTATGTCGGCTGATGATGTTCTAGACGGGTGTGTGAGTTGTGAGGCTTAGATCGAGTAGCTTACCCTTGCCCATACGTCAAAAAGTTGTCCTCATTGCATTCATATAGATTGTCTTGTACAGCGTACTTATTTATTTTCAAACATTATGCATATTCACTGTATTCAAATTGGCTTGCTTCTATGTATCTTGTTATGTCCCTCTGAGGACCTGGTCCCTTGCCAAGTATAGACGACCAGGAGTATCCGCAGGAGTACGGGCCTGGACCTGACGCATTCCTTTCTGCCGAGGAGGTCTTACCTTCTGAGCATCTTTGATTACATCTAGCGATTGATTCTTTTTAGCTGATACACTTTTGTCTTCACATTATTTTATATTAGAGATTTTATACTCCTCTCTCATTTTAGTTTTGTATATAGTCTTTGGTAGTGGATTTGTCTCCACCCGATTATTATTTTGGATTATTCAGACTCATTATTCTAGTTTAGTATTTCTTTTCTATGACTTGTTATGTGGATGAGATTAGCATATCTGTGACTTGTGATATTATATATACCACATGTGAGTTTATATTCATTTTACAGCACACGTATGTATTATGGTATCCATATATTGGAGTTGTCATATACATACGGCTGGCATGCTTACGTGTTCCTAGTCCTACGTATTTTAGGACTGGGGCATGACAAATATCCTCTTCAACGATGGATCATGGAAGGATATCATAGCTTCCTTTGCTCGGGATAGTCAGCAATTTTATATGGCAACTCGCCAAGGAGAGAGGTAGGGTCTCATCGGACCACACAGCATGCTAGTTATTTTTTCCCCTACTATAAAGCTGGACCCAAGTGGGCAGCTTGGCCGTGTCTTCCAGTATTGTGTTGGGTCTGAATCCCTAACACAAATCTGAGCATGGCCGCTAATGGCGCATGGGGGGTGGGCTTGAAAACATGCCCAGTTCTGTATTCTCCCGCCATTAACCATTTTTTTGTTCATCGGTCGCAGAAGCCGATGAAGGGCCGTGGAAGAAGAAAAAGATCTCCATCAATATGAGAACCTGACGTAATAGATTCCTATCATGATCTTTAATGAATAATCCTTTATAAAAAAAAGATTTCCATCATATGTAATCATGAAAATAAAAAATCCTTTGTAAACTGGATTTTCATCATATGTAATCATGATTAATAAATTTGTTTTCTTTTACGCATCATTTGATTTGCCATATTTGCTGTGAGAAAGTCTGATAATACGCAGCTTCCGCATGTCTGAGTAATTTTTTACGCTGACTCTGATAAATGTTTATCCGGTCACGTCACGTCCCGACTTTTACTCGTAACGGAAGATGCATACAAAAGCTCTTTAGCATTAAGTTGTCTTGAAGATCCAACTGCCGTGCTTTTTTTGGACGAGGAGTCGCATAAAATTCTGAACTGTCACTTCTCTAATACGAATTTTTTTTGTTCAGAACATCATCTTGAAGAATGGCTTCCCGAAAGTTCCTTGAAGTAGGGCAAGAAATGTCCGCCGAACAGGCCATATTTGAACTTAGATACAAAGGATTCTGGCCAGACTTCGAATGATCTTCCAATGGCCCAAGAAGAAGAGTCATCTTTAATGCTGACATATGTGTGTTTCAGGCACTTGGAATGTTTTATAGTCAAAAAGGAACATTTTCTACGTAAACCCTTGTAATCGGCCTTCTCGAGTGTAAGACCCAAATTGTCAAGATGTACGCGTACTTTGTCCTGCATGACTTTAAGATATACAAAAAATTATAGATCCGTAGCATCTGTTAGCTTCTGAGCGTAAAATCATATATCTGCAGCTTCTGTGCGTAAAACCGTAGATTTGTAGCCTCTGAGCGTAAAAGTTTTTGAGTGTAAAATCATAGATCTGTAGCTTCTGTTAACTTCTGAGCGTAAAATCGTAGATTTATGGCCTCTGAGTGTAAAAGCTTCTGAGCATAAAATTATAGATCTATAACTTCTGAGCGTAAAAAGCTTCTGAGCATAAAATTTGGATTCGTTACGCAGCATGACTGTCCGTCTTCCTTTTCAATTGATAGGCTGACGTGGTCCCAAATCATAACCGACTATTAAATATCGGATTTGGTTAGGGATTCGAAGAGTTATCTGAACTCTATAAATAGCCCAAGGTCATGAGAGAGAAAAACCCTTCATCTGTCTTTGCCAAAAACCCTTTCTTTCCAAGAACTCTTTGTCTTTGTCTCGTTTCTGAGAACTCGGATTCGTCATGGCACCGAAACAGGCCTCTACTGCTAAGGGAAAGAAAGCCGCTTCCTCGTCTCGCTCCTCTGCTCAAGCACGAGCAACCCCCATTAGGCTAAGCGAGCCCTGTTCTGGACGAAGTGCTCCACCGTCGAGCTGCACTCCGGACATCACAGGTAAAGGCTTCGAGAAAAATAGAGAACCCTCCGCACACGTTGTACGTGTATGCGCAACAATACGCCCATATTCCTAATGTGTCAGCGTAAAAACTCTATATTTTTGCAGTTTGGCGTAAAAGCTCAGACTGTCAAAATTTGGTGTATACTACAAAATTTGAGTTTTACGCACTGGATGTAAATTATAGCATAAAAACTCAAATTTTGGCAGTCTAGCATAAAGGCTCAGACTGTTAGATTTTGGCATATACTGCCAGCCTTGAGTTTTACGCACTGGAAATAAGTTACAGCGTAAGACTCAAGTTTTTGCAGTCTGGCGTAAAAGCTCAGACTGTTAAGCTTTGGCGTATACTACAAGAGTGTAGCGTCTAGCGTAGAATTGACTTGTTTTCTTGCTTTTTGCAGTGGACTTGTAGATTCCTCCTTTGGCTGAAGTGATGGGCTCTGCTGCTGGGATGTTGAATTCAAACTATCTGGAGGACTTGTCCCATGTGACATTTTCTATCTCTGGAAATGAGTATCCTCAAGAAAGGGGAACTCTGATCTCGTTCCAAGGAGAACGAATGTTGCTGAGCATGATCAGTGGGGAGCCCCTGACGTATATAGACGGGACTGAGTATAAGAAACCAGGTTTCTTATTTGGAGATGTCATCGATAAACAATCCCAGACGAAGCCCAAGAAGGAAAATTAGGTGTTTTCTGCTGAGGGTACGGTCATGTATCTACCAAGGATGCCCAGAGATTATCCTATCTCGGCCTTCTTCCATGCCACCCATCCCAGGAAGATGATGTGGACTCTGACTCCCGATCTTCACGGCCGGTCAGGGAAGATCTTATACAACAAAGGATTGAACCGAGAGGCCTTTGTGAGCAGTCCTTCAGGCCCTGTTATGTCTTTCAGAGGATTACTGTCGGGCAGCGTCCCAAGTGAAGATACTTCACTGATCCAGCCGATTTAAATAATAACTTTCTGCAATGACTTTATGGGGCAGGGAGGAGTATACCCCAAGGTTAACCCCCGCACTAGTGGATGGCTTAGCCCCCAGAATCTTCGATGCGCCAGTTTAACTGCCTGGGCCCTGAAGCACTTACAGATGGAGCTGGAGAGTATTGGTTTGTTTGCGGCTGTGAGTGCCACTAGTGTTGGGCTGCCTGTCAACCCCAACTTGTTCTTAGCTTTGATAGAGCGATACAATTCGCTCACTGGGACTTTCGCCACTCCGCTAGGTGAGTTGGGCTTAGCCCTTCATGAGATGGCAGATATCTCAAAGCTGCCAATGGGAAACTCTCCTTATGAAGAATACTTTCCCACAAATAGGGAGCTGAGAGATACAAACCCTCGGGCAGTGGCGGTGTACCAAGAGCTGATGAGCCACTATCTTGCATGCACCACTTTCTACAAAGAGCCCTCTAATTTGGCCCATATCAACAAATGGGTATCCTACCTCTTCTTCCATCAGGCCAGAAATGCCAAGCAGGACAAGGTCGTAGATAGTAAAGATAAGCCTTTGAACTTGCTAAGCATGCTTAATGCCAACTTGGTCGATGATCTCATTGAAGATGCAGGAGCTTCAGATTGTGCTCTCGATGAGGAGATAGGGGGTTATCCTGCAGGCACTAAAGCCTACAGTTATATGAGGCATTATCACAAGCCTTTGTCAAGGGAAGCTCAACTGGATGACTTCCTCTCTGTCTAGCTACGCCGATGGGTATTGCCTGGCATCGCGTCTGCGGATTGCATTCATCGTAACACCTTATGGCCTATAGTGTATTTGGTGTTCGGGGCAAGATTGGGCCTGCTCCCTACCATGGTATGCAGAATACAAGCTGGCTTGAGGGCCATTACTGATGGGTTGCTAGCTGATGATACACAGCATGAAAGATATCCCAGAGTGGAATTACCATTCCTATATCTGATGGGATGGTTGATCCTTCACAACAGTAGAGTGATGTCTCCCGGATCTGCCAGCGGTTCGAGAAATAACTTCTTGTTGAATTACAAGAATTTTCTTTGGAATGTGACTAGCGTCATAGATTGCCGGCGAGCATTAAATTTTGCCCATGGTTGGAAGCTCTTCTGTACCGTCCCCCCCCCCCCCCCCCGTACATATCAATCAACAGGGGACAAAACTTCAGGATGCAGGACAAGGGAGAACTATTCTTTTCCCTGAAGCCTTTTACTGGTTGGTCTGCATTAGACCTTCCCACCTGCTGTACAGAAGTGAGGACCACTGCTACTTGGAGCCCTATCTGCCTAGCCGTTTTGCCAGACAATTTGGGTATAATCAGTTGCATGTGAGAAATCCCATCACCAGCTTCAGGTCCAAAGGTGGACTTATCGACGGAGCCAGAGGATGGCGGTACTTCATCATGGGTTGTACTGGTACAATCTTTGTTGTGCCCGCGACTTCTATTTCCACGGAGTTGCGCATTCTTCACTCGTACGTGCAGTTTTATGCGTCCATCAATACCTTCCATCGTGATTTTGATGTGTATGGAAGTTTCAGGATGCCCTCCCATAGGTCCATTGGAAGAGAGGAGATCCCATCCGTCTCCTCTGATGAAGGTGAAGACACTACCAATGCAGACGATTTCTTGTTGATAATACCGAGAGGCGTAATAGCTCCGCCAGCAGAGCCTCTCGTTATCTCCAATAAGCGAAAGGCTTCCACTCTGAAAGAGCCTTCCCCCTGCAAAAAGAAGCAGACTGTCAGAGGTCCTAAAAGGACTTCCACCAAGGGGGCCGCTAGGAGTGAGCCTATTATTTCCCCTGTTGGGGATAATTCTTTGATCAGAGGTCCTTTGCCTTTTAGAGAGGGAACCTCCACATTTCCAGGTATGACGGATTGTTTAGCATCATTAAGAAATGATTTAGCTATACAGGCTGCAGACGCAACATACATACCATCGGCCATGGGTAAATGTTGTCTTTACGCTTCTTTTAGGAAAAATTAACATCAAATTGATATTTACTTTCTCTTGTCTTCTTTTCAGGCGAAGACTTTTCGGAGGAGGGCGGAGTTGACACAACTTCTGACTTTGTCGTGGATCCAGCAAATGAAATGACGGTGCCTATCGTCGAAGAAGTATACCTCGAAACTGCTGATCTTTTATCCGCACCAGTCTCGGATGTCGTCCCGCCAGTAGCAGTTCAAATAACATTAAAGGAGGATGAACCCACCATCTCGATTGTACCCTATTCGTCGAGCATGCCAGTAATTTCAACCGTTGCTGGTGTCCCTTCTTTTGTTGTGCCATCTGTTGAAGCAACGACTGTGGCAACATCCTCTGCAGTCATTCTTGGAGGGAGATTTACCGATATTGCAGCCACTTCCAGCGTACATTCGATCTTTGCTATGCTAGTGGAACAGTACAATAGCATATTCTACCGCACTTTGAAAGAATTGATATGTAAAACCCCTGATCCAGATAAACGTATTATTTATTTATTTATATTAGTTATAAGAGAAAATAGATTTTATTAGATTTTATTTTGAGGTATTTGAGCATTTAGAGGATTCTTGAAGCCATTATAAATTCTTCCTAAATTATTCCATGTAGAAAATCCTTTGGACAGTTACTAGCTTAGCCGTATGCACCAATATTATTTTTAGAATTTTCTATGTATAGATAAGTATATATATAAATAATTCCTATTGGATCTCTACCCAAAACCCGTAAACCCCTAGCTTACCCTACCCGCTTGAACCCGAACCCATTAGGGCAGAAAATATCAAACAGTAGTAGTAGCAAAGCCCACTTTGCTTTTCCCTTCACCGCGCGTAAAGAAGAGAAATATTAGCAACAACCCCACTGCTTAATTCTTTTCTCCACGCGTAAAGTAACCACCTTCCCCGCGTAAAACTCCTCAGCAGCAGTTCACCCCGCGTAAACTCTTCTTATCATCCCTGCGTAAAACTCCTCAACAGCAGCAGTTCACCCCGCGTAAACTCTTCTTCTCACCATGCGTAAAACCCGAAACCCGCATAGAAAATATCGCAGCAAGAAGCAAAACCCAATTTTGCTTTTCTTTGCTTCACTACGCATGTGAGCCGTTCATTCCACTGTCTCTTAAAAATCCATTATTACAAAACCCCTCAGCAGCAAACCGAGA
The DNA here is from genome assembly GCA_036927795.1 of Iris macrosiphon. Classification (NCBI taxonomy): domain Eukaryota; kingdom Viridiplantae; phylum Streptophyta; class Magnoliopsida; order Asparagales; family Iridaceae; genus Iris; species Iris macrosiphon. The sequence goes on along the minus strand of JAYESA010000006.1, from coordinate 185,381,658 downwards.
CCAAGAATGAAGAAAAACCAGCAGCAGCAAGTGGTTTTGAAGCCCTAATATACTAAACTAACCCTGCATAAACCGACCTCATTCCCTATATATATCCATGCAGTTCACCCCAAACCCTAACCACTTCTTTCACTAAAATATAAACACTATTTTGGACGTGCACTATACAGAACTATAGCTCGACAAGTATACCTTGCCATTGTACTATTATTTACATTCCAGATGATGCTTAATTCTGCTTTAATTATGTAATTGCATTTAGACCTTGTTTATGAGACCACCATTAGTATTATGAAGCACCATTATGATCATTGGCCGTAACACAGTTGCTACACGAGTTGTGAGTCTCATATAGATCATGGACTGCGGGACAGGTCGAGCCTCCTGTTCGCATGGGCCGTGCGTTAGGGGTAATTGCTAATAGAAACTTTGTATGCTAGAGGACTTAGCAGTTATTTGTGGTCATGGACATAGCCTATTGTAGTACGATGGTCCAATCATTGTCCTTGTCTGGTTGTAGGATTGGGCTATTATACTAAAAATAGGAAATAAACCAAATCGTGCCATGGATGTGACATGCTTAGAGCATGGGGTGGGGAGAACAACAAGTAAGGCATTTGGGCTCCTTTGCACTTTTCCTTCTGTAACCCGGAAGCTCCACTGGAGATACGGGCGGTGATGACCCTATATTTTTACTGGCGGCCTCTGTCGTTCAAAAGATGACGTACTTGTAGGCCCCTAATTCTCCTAGGGAATCACGCCAATCCCATTATTTTAGCTAGATAGCCCACTTGGTGGAAAGTTGTTCTCAAACTGCATTCACTTAGACGGTTAGGCGACCCATTGGATGTTTATATTTTAGTATTTTTGGCATGTTATTATGTATCTTGTATTTCCCTCTGAGGACCTGGTCCCTTTCCAGATATGGATGAGCAGGAGTACCCACAGGAGTATGGACCTGGACCTGACGCTACGTACCTGACTGAGGAGGTCTTACCCCCAGAGTATCTCTGATTTATTTATCGCTGCTTAGAGATTTTGTTACTACTCCAGTACAGTCGATTTGTAGTGGATTTGTTTCCACCCGACTATCAGACTTGATACTTATCATGATATTCAGACATTATTCAGTTCCTTATTTCTATATATTATTGTGTTATGGATGAGATATAGATTCTGTGTGACTTGTTGTGACAGTATATTACCACTGGTGGATTGCATATTCATATACATCGTACGCGTGTATATGATTTCCATATATTGGAGTTTGTATACATATGGCTGGACGTGTTACGTATTCCTAGTCTTACGTATTTTGGGACTGGGGCGTGACATGTGTTTAGTGGTGGCCCATACAGGTCGAGAATATATTGTCTCGGTTACGTAATTGTACCGAACAAGCCTGCGTATAGGAATAGAGTATAAGGATCTCATCCATGCTTGACTAAAATCTCATTCTTCCTTTTAATCCTCCTATGTTTTGGATAAAACAAAGTTTTACGCCGAAAATACTTTACGCCATATAGATCAACCAATTGACTGTTGTTGGCGTAAAAGCCAAATAACTGTTACTAGCGTAAAGGCCGAATGATTGCCTAGTTGGCATAAAAGGCCAACTATGTAGAAGACTGCCCACTTTACGCCACGGTTATGACAAACTACCCACGTTCCCTTAGTCTTCCTAGTCTGGGTATGACACATTATACAAGTCATGTAGGTAACCGTCCGTGCATAAACTTGATGATTCTTGATAATAGATAACCAGCATAGAATAGCCTGATTAGGCGTAAACTATAAGGATGATGATATGAGCGTATTAGCCACAGTCTTAGCTTTCCAGACTTGACCAATTTTATAAGAGAACAAATATATCGTGCATTAAATGCAGAGATATGCCTCGAACCCTGTGCAGAAACAGCTTTTTTACATAGCGTCTGATTTTGTCTTATCTTGAGCGTAAAACTCATAGCGTCTGATTTTGTCTTATCTTGAGCATAAAACTCATTAATGTAGATAGCGTATTCAGAAGCCTCAAACTTTTCTTTCCCTTGGAAGCATAAAAGCGACTTGTATTAAATATATCACTAAACGACAACCTGGGTCTCTGTGCAAAATTATCATCACAGTCGTCCTCTCGATCATCGTGCAAGTACTTTTGGCAGATGTCAGGATCACTGATTTGACTGACAAACTCATGACTTCCTCGCACAGACTTTACGCAGCAACGTATGCTAGACCTTTCGCGCAGACTTTTGCGCAAACTTTACACAGAAAGTGTAGCAAGCTTTATGCGCAGATTTTACACAGGCAGATTTTACACATCATATCTTTTACGCACAGACTTTACACATGGAAACTTTACGCAAGGAAACTTTACGCAGACTTTTACCCAGACAACTTTAGAACTCTACTTTACGCCAGAAAGCTTGAAACTCTGTTTTACGCCGACTGCTTGAAAACTCTATTTTATGCGGACAAACTCTAAAGCTCTACTTTACGCTTCTCTGTTTTTACACGGACAACCCTGAGACCATACTTTACGCCAAGCTATCCTGAAGCTCTGCTTTACGCAAGAAGCTTATCAAACTATTTTACGCAAGCGACCTTGAAGCCCTATTTTACGCAGGAAGAGACTTCATGTATATTGTCATGCCCCAATCTCCCGCAAGTTCGATAGTCCCCGCTGAACGTAAATCACCACGTTGCAGCTCTCCCGCAGGACAATCGTTCTCATCGGGACGTGATGCTGTGCAAGCCTAAAGTGCGCTTGCACAAGGCCAAAGCTTTGAACAAAGGCCAGTAAGCTAATCAATACTGAAGCAGCGGCACACATATTGCAGAAAAGTAAAGAACACAATGGCACATAAAAACATGCTCTTTTATTGATAATCAAAAGTGTTACAAGCGGCGTATGGCCGAGGTTACAATTCGCTCAAGCACTCTATCTCTCGATTACAATGATACTGTTCCATCCATTATGTCCCTCTATACAAAAGCAGCTCAAAGCAGGCACAAACTCGATGCGGCTCAGGGCATCGACTCTATATTTCTGGCTCCTTGGGATGAGGCACGACTATCGCTTCCTCTGACGAACAGGCACCTGAGAACAAGCAAACTGTTGGTGGGTCAGCACTTTATACAAGTACTGGTGAGATAAAATAACTGAACAGAAGCTACACCCCCTGAAACCCACACTAAGTAATCATGTGACAAAATATTGCATTACTAGTGATCTTGCTACTTTTACCTAAGTTCATTTCATGCAGTTCGCTAGCAGAGTCATATTTCTGTGTATTTGGAAATATCCTTTGAAAACAGGAATCAAACAACCAATCAATCGAGGCAACCAATTCAAGCACGAAGATTCTATCCGGGTGTGCGCAGCGTGTTTGGTGAACTACATCCAAAGAATTCTAGGGACAGGAAATATTTAGGAACCATCATTCAATCAAGCACACAAGTTAAACTATCAATCAGAGGTCAGTCCCTGAGAAACTCAGGATCGGTAGCGGTAATCCAGCTAACCAATGACTCATATTCTGATCCTATTAGCAGCTGTGACCGAGGTTCAGCTCTGCACTAATAGTCATTGTCCGACCGATGCAATGTATGAAGCACTAATAGGTATTCTCTATGATGCAGACAAAATGAACATGCATGCTTATGCATAAACTCATATTCTTACCCCATAGACGAACGGTTATCCCTGCAGCAGACATACAAGTTAGCAATAATTTGCATAAATATATATGTATACCGTCTCTGCATCAAACAGTTAGGTATGCAAGAAGGCTAGCCTAGCATGCTCCCTAACTACCTGAATGCAGCTATCTCCATGAACAAGCTAGCTTCTCTAGTGCAAACTCAACTCTTCTCAACAGAAGTACCACCTCCCATCTAATAGCCATGCCCCCCAAGATTCCGTAGGACCGGACATCAGGGCGCACTATTAGTCTTACCCCATCGAATCTCCATCATTCGTTCTAATACCCTCACCCCAAGCTCAGGGTGCGATATTAGTCTCCCATATTTCGTTTGTCCTCCATCCACCTCAAGCACCCATATTTCACTAGCACATCTCTTATCAGAATAGCAACACAACATGACAAAGCAACATTCAAACCATCTTATCACATTTCTAATAGCCGCACCCCCCAAGATCCCGTAGGACCGGAACATCAAGGCGGGCTACTAGTCTCTGCACACACAAGACAAGCATTTACTCTCACATCGAAACAAGCATTCATTCCTTTAAGCTTAAGCATTCAAGATAAGCTATATAAACACGATGACAAGCAAACATATGAACGATCTTTCAGTTGAGACTAGCATGGCACGGGTCTATTTATCACATCAAGTTAAACATGCAGTTCTATTCTTCTTTTAACAAGGCAAGATTCGATAGCGGTGTCAGTGTTTCTAGCATACAATATTTCTTATTCTTAGCATGGCAATGGCTCTAACTCTTTTAGGCAGAGGCAGGTTCTATCATTCTTCTTATGAAACAATTTTCTTAAGTAATCAAGCATTCAAAAACTCAGATTCATTATTAAGTCATACAAGAATCAGAGAATGCAGTTCTGTCCACTCACATTGATTAATCGGTTGGGAACTCTCCGAGAAGACTTTCGTTCGAGCAAGCAAGGCGATCTCACTTGTATATAGCGCCTAAGCGGAGCGGGGCGCTACATACTTACCCACCAACAAAGAGTTTCGTCCTCGAAACTCAAGAAGAAACTCACGAAAACACAGAGCAGCGATAGTCCTCATCCCTCACCATCACAAATCAAAACTCCAGCACTCCAGAAATCATAAATCACATCTCAAGCAATAAAAACAAATCCAGAAAACTTTTGTCGGCAACTTTGAGAATATTTACGGACTCATTATATGGAACGTTCATTGCATCTTACATCAAGCACATCTCAGAGTTGGAGGCAACGGAATGGGTAAAGAATCGAGTTGCTCTGATACCATTATGTCATGCCCCAATATCCCGCAAGCTCGATAGTCCCCGCTGAACGTGAATCACCACGTTACAGCTCTCCCGCAGGACAATCGTTCTCATCGGGACGTGATGCCGTACAAGCCTAAAGTGTGCTTGCACATGGCCAAAGCTTTGAACAAGGACAAGTAAGCTAATCAATACTGAAGCAGCGGCACACATATTGCAGAAAAGTAAAGAACACAATGGCACATAAAAATAGGCTTTTTTATTGATAATCAAAAGTGTTACAAGCGGCGCATGGCCGAGGTTACAATTCGCTCAAGCATTCTATCTCTCGATTACAAGGATACAGTTCCATCCATTATATTCCTCTATACAAAAGCAGCTCAAAGCAGGCAGAAACTCGATGCGGCTCAAGGCATCGACTCCAGATTTCTGGCTCCTTGGGATGAGGTACGACTATCGCTTCCTCAGATGAACAGGCACCTGAGAACAAGCAAACTGTTGGTGGGTCAGCACTTTATACAAGTACTGGTGAGATAAAATAACTGAACAGAAGCTACACCCCCTGAAACCTACACTAAGTAATCATGTGACAAAATATTGTATTACTAGTGATCTTGCTACTTTTACCTAAGTTTATTTCATGCAGTTCGCTAGCAGAGTCATATTTCTGTGTATTTGGAAATATCCTTTGAAAACAGGAATCAAACAACCAATCAATCGAGGCAACCAATTCAAGCACGAAGATTCTATCCGGGTGTGCACAGCGTGTTTGGTGAACTATATCCAAAGAATTCTAGGGACAGGAAATATTTAGGAACCATCATTCAATCAAGCACACAAGTTAAACTATCAATCAGAGGTCGGTCCTCGAGAAACTCAGGATCGGTAGCGGTAATCCAGCTAACCAATGACTCACATTCTGATCCTATTAGCAGCTGTGACCGAGGTTCAGCTCTGCACTAATAGTCATTGTCCAACCGATGCAATGCATGAAGCACTAATAGGTATTCTCTATGATGCAGACAAAATAAACATGCATGCTTATACTCCGTCTAGTAGTGTAATTAATTTAAAAATCAGAGTACCCCGTATTATAAACACAAAACTTATGGATAGTTAGTATAAATAACCCAAATATTTAAGTTTGCCAAATTGGCATGCATGCATGCGTATACTCCGTTTAGTAGGCCCTTTGATGAAAGCAAACAGAAACAAGTTCCATGCAGTCAGAATGCATAAACTGGTTAGACACAATTGGCGCAAATCCAATAGTCCCTCCCAGCAGGCATGCACATTCCAGCAGTGGTAGCCTTCAACTACTTGAGTGCATCCAAAATAGGATAGCACATCCAGAATGAAGACATTGAAGGCAAATGGAACTCCAAAAGTCTGATAAAGGATAGATACGCAGCAGCGGTAGCCTTAGCCTTCAACTACTTGAGTACAGTTCCGAAAATTCTATTAGCTCCTGGCAAGGTATATTGACGGCAAATAATTTGCAAATTCAATTTGGCTGAAACCATTCTCTGATAATTTTGGAGGGAAATCAACTCTGCTCCAGTAAAAACAACTACAGCAAAAGTAAGGATCTTGAATAAATATAACCTCCACAATTCTAAAGCATCCAACTTGTTCTTCTGATCATGATAAGAAGCATATGCCTTAATAAGGTCTTTGTGAATGCACATGTGGCTTTTTGTAGCATATTGAAACTGTCAAATTGCTTACATTTCATAGAACAATAGTAGTGGGGGTGGGGGTGGGGATGGGGGGTGGAGTTGACCAAGGCAAATCATAATAAAAATTTGTCCAACATGTCTTCTTTGCAATTTGACTACAATAAAAAAACTTACAACACAAAAAAGAGACTTCTAAATTGACAAAAATGAAGATGAAAATCAACTTCATCCAAGCTCTCTAACATTCTACAACTAAAATCGGAACACCTCGGCTCTATTCATTGATCCTGAATGCACTAGAAGCTTTTTCAGGTCCAAGTCTCCCCTGGAACTTCTTTCACACCACACTTTGCCCACTCTTTTATATCCAAATTCTCATAGGAAGAGAAATTAGTAACGACCAGTCAAACTTATCAGTCTATCTTCACAGAGGAATATATCTTCCGGACAATGCATGATGCATGTACCATGCCTGCTCAGATTAGGATGGAGAATGCATGATGCATGTACCATGCCTGCTCAGGTATCTGCCTGGGGATTTTATATCCAAATGAAAGTATGCCTCCGATTAGGATGGAGAATGCATGATGCATGTACCATGCCTGCTCAGGTATCTGCCTGGGGATTTTGTTAGTCTTCACAGGATCCTCAATTGCTGGCTTTTTGAAGCCCAGGTAGCTACCAGCAAAGACCAAAGGCACCGATATGCCGAACAAAAGGAATACCAAAGCAAACATTGTCCCAAAAGGAACTGCACCAGAGGACTTCTCACCCCAGATCAAAGCATTCAGTACAAAGAAGATCAGGAAGACTATAGCTGGGAACATGAATGCAGTCTTCAACGTGATCTTCTTCCACTCTGTGCCTTTGAATATCTTATAGAGACGAGCTGACGAGTAGCCAACAAACAGTCCCATGAAAACCCACAAAAGAACCATGGCTATCATAAGCCCTCCGTGATTTGAAGGCGAGAGAAAGCCAAGTAGTGCAAAGATCATAGTGACCAAAGCCATCCCAAAGAATTGAACTCATGTTTCCACATAAACACAGAGCAGACCTGAGTTAATAGGTGGCCTGAAGACATCACTGTGAACTAACTTCCATCCAGTCTCTTCCTGAGCTTCTTCCTGAGTCTCCAATTGATTGTAGTTTGCAATATCTCTGTATAGAATTCTCATCATGATCATGGCAACCATACCAGAAAGGAAGAGGACAATCATCAAGGAATTGACGATGGAAAACCAATGAATTCGGTCATCATTCATTAGAAGATAAGTGTCCCAACGAGATGCCCATTTGATGTCACTCGCCTGCCAGTGGAAAAGCCAAAGATTTCAGAATTAGATTTTTAATCAAATAACTAATTGTTCATTAAATCTGGAAGCAAACATCATAACTGAATACACTCTAGGAAATATGAACACACCTGAAAGGTTACATCATAACAATACACTACTTATGCATCTGCTGCTACTTCCTGACGCGCTTGAGAACCTGGAGCTATTTTGGTATTGGGGTTGCAGGTTACTAATTTTGGGTTATTGTCACGCCCCAGTCCCAAAATATACAGAACTAGACCACGTGGCATTGGCCAGCTGACACGTCACTAAGGGATTACTCAATTTAATGGACCTAAAGAGACGTGCTACGCTGTCCTAAAATACTAACAAGTTTAATACAGGTAAAGTCTAATCTAATCCATAAAATATCAAGGAGTACTGAAATAAGTGCTGAAATATATATAAGTGCTGAGTTTGAAATGTCATAGTACAAATCAGATATGTCTGGTGGGAACAAACCCACTACAAAATAAAAGTGCTGATATATAATAAAAATAGAGCATCGTCTAGCTAGGTAATGAGGCTCCAGCTCCAGATGAACATACTACTAAAGATCAGGGAGAAGAGGCTCCGGCTCCAGGTGCACTTACTACTAAAGATCAGACAGACTCTGATGGTAGCACCTCTAGCTCTTCCTCAGTTACGTACCTCGTCTCCTGTCCGGGTCCGTACACTATGGGATAGTACGCCTCGTCTAAATCTAGAAGGAAATCACGTCCTCAGTGGGACATAACAAGATACATAAAAACATGCCATATAAATACTGGATAATAAAGGGTGAGCTAACCAGCTAAGTGAATGCAATGTGAGATAACTTAGTACGTATAGAAAAGTGTGGGCTAGACATATGGCATATTTTTATATGGCAGTAGCAGCAGCAGTGACAGTGGTGGTGGCTGGCTGCAGCTGCAGTAGCAGTAGCAGTGACAGTGGCAGTAGCAGCGGCGGAGGAGGCGGCGACGGAGGCGGCGGTGCAGGGTAGCAGGGCGTCGGAGGGGGTGGCGGCGAAGGTGGTTGTGGTGGTGGCGGAGGCCAGTGGTGGCCGGGGTGGCGTTTAGGGAGGTCGGGGGTTTCGGGTTGCTGTGGTCGGAGGAAATCGGGGGGTACTGTGGCGGCGCTGGCGGTGGTTGCGGCGGTCGTGGGGCGGTGGTACGGTGGAGGGGTCGACGGCGAAGGGGATGGTGGCGGTGGTGGTGGTGGTGGTCTGAGGTGGCGGGAGTGGTGGTTTAGGGTGGTCGGGGTGGTGGGGTGCTGTGTTGGGAAAGAAGGGGGTCGGGTGCTACGGGGGCTGCCGGCTGCGGTTGCGGCGGCTAGGGCGGTGGCGCGGTGGCCGGGGGGAAGCTGAGGGAGGGGCGAGGCGGTGGTTGTCTGGTCGGAGGTGGAGGAGCTGAGGTAAGGATGGGAGTAGAGTTCGGAAGAGAGGGGGGGGAGTTTATATAGATTTTAGGGTTAGGGTTAGGGGGGTATTTAGATAATTTACTATTTTAAAATATCTAGATATTTTGTAGATATTTGTAGGTTATGCAAATGCATTGAATTGGGTCCTATTTTGGAATGAACGGTGTAGGATCACCCTCCAATGGGAGGTTGACACCTTGCACAGTATATTTTGCAGATAAAATCCTGCAGTTTCACAAATTGCACAGAAGTCCTATTAAATTGGGAAATTTCGCAATTACAAAATTGTTTAAGAAAAATACCTTATTTCTTAGGGTGCTGTAATGAACAGAAATGAGGGGGTTGTTCAGTGAGGGCCTTGAGGGTGTGGGGGTGAGTCTGGGCAGGGGTTGGGTCTAGTTTTGGGTGATGCTGGTCACCGTATTAATTAATTTAGAAATTAATGCGCATGGTATTTTCTAATTATTTAAAAATGTGCAGGGCCAGAATTTAGTACAGTGCAAGTGTACTAGACGTAGTATACTGAAAGTAGAATAATAACGTAACTTAGTTTGGGCAAAACAGGTTCCTATTGGGCCTTTAATTTCGATTGGAACGGACAAGGGTACAGGTCTGGAAATTAATTATAAATTAATACGGACGTTTGTAATAATATTTGTGCGACTAAAACGAGGCACAAAACAAAGTATTTGGTAGTTACACAAAGTTCAGAATAGTAGACTGGCATGTCTAGGGGAGATTTGTGAACTTTGTTTGAGGATAACAGTCAGTGTAGTGCTCTAAATATTGATGTGATGGTCAGGTGCATTAAGAAATATAAAATATTGCTTAAAAATTTAAAATACTGTAAATAAATCCTAATTTGTTAAAAATAATCCTAATTTTACTATCTAATGCTGAAATCTGGTCGAGGGAGTTTACAATCTACCCTCCTTAGAATATTTTGTCCTCGAAATTAAAACAGACATATAATGAAAACTATTGATTGATTTAAAATATTAGGACATATCCAGGCCTTCGAATAGATGGGGGAAACGTCGTCGAATATCCTCTTCTCGTTCCCAGGTTGACTCGCCTGGGGCAAGATGCCTCAATGCAATACGAACTAGAGGGATAGTCTGACCTCGCAATACCTTCTCGCTTCTGTCTAGGGTCTCTACAGGCTCCTCCTGGTACGATAAACTCGGGCCGACAGTGATCTCCGAGTGGTCAAGCACATGACTCAGATCTGGAATGTACCTCCTCAGCTGAGATACGTGGAAGACGTCATGTACTCCTTCTAATATTTGGGGTAAGGCTAGCTTCTAAGCAACTTCTTCGATGCGTTCTAACACATCGAATGATCCGATGTACCTCGGACTCAATTTTCCTCTTTTTCCAAATCTGATAGTTCCTCGGGTAGGTAAGATCTTCAAAAACACATGTTCTCCAACTTAGAATTCTAGAGTTCGTCTATGTATGTTTGTCCAGTGCTTTTGTCTGTCCTGCGCTGCTCGCAGGTGCCCTTGGATCTTCTTTACCTTCTCCACCGTACGAATGACCAATTCTGGTCCTAGGATCTGCCTTTCACCTACATCGCTCCAACATACTGGGGAACGACATTTCCTACCATACAATGCTTCATAGGGAGACATTTGAATGCTCGCTTGATAGCTATTATTGTAGAAAAATTCTACCAAATACAAATAATCTTCCCATGATCCACTGAAATCAAGCATGCATGCTCTCAGTATATCTTCTAGTGTCTGAATGGTGTGCTCGGACTGTCCATCTGTCTGTGGGTGATACGATATGCTGAACTTTAGGCGGGTACCAAGACTTTCTTGCATACTTCGCCAAAAGTAAGATGTAAACCTCGTATCCCTGTCAGACACTATACTGACTGACACTCCGTGCAGACGCATGATCTCTCACATATATGTGTCTGCCAGGACTTCTGTAGATTGCCCAACTCTGAAGGGTAAAAAGTGAGCAGCCTTGGTGAGTCGATCTACGATCACCCATACAGCATTACGACCACTAGGACTCCTCGAAAAGCCCGTAACGAAGTCCATAGTGATGTGCTCCCATTTCCACTCAGGTATTGGGAGTGGTTGAAGTAGTCCTGCGGACCTCTGATGTTCAGCCTTGACTTGCTGACACACCAGGCATTTTGTCACAAAGCGGGCTATCTCTCTCTTCATTCCGTGCCACCAATAGTATTGCCTCAGATCTCTGTACATCTTTGTGCCACCTGGATGGATAGAGTATGTTGAGCTATGCGCCTCTGTTATCAGCTCTTCACGAAGTTCTCCATTCGGAACATAAAGACGTTCTCCACATCTTAAAGTCCCATATTCGTGTATGTGCAATCCTGTTTGTATTTCGGCCTCGGTCCTTTGTCGAAGCCTCTGGAATCTGGCGTCTGTTGGCAGAGCAGCCTTGATTCTCTCGACCAAGGTTGATTGCAACTGGTAATTGGACAATTGGCCGTCAACTCCTGGCATAATGACTTTTATATCCAACTGCTCTAGATCTCTCAATAAATCTGGTTGGGTGATCAGAAAGAATGCCGTAGGTCTCCTTCTTAGGGCATCAGCTACTACATTAGCCTTTCCTGGATTGGTACTGCAGATCAATCTTGAAATCTGTCATCACTTCGAGCCAGCGTCTTTGTCTCAGGTTCAAGTCCTTCTGGGTGTAGACGTACTTTAGGCTCTTGTGATCAGTGAATATCTCCACTCGTTCGCCGTATAGATAATGTCTTCAAAGCTTCAAGGCAAAGATGACTACAGCAAGCTCTAGGTCGTACGTAGGATAGTTCTTCTCATGGGTCCTCAGTTGTCTAGAGGCATAGGCTACAACCTTCCCATGTTGCATCAAGACACAACCTAATCCTTTTCCGGATGCATCGCTATATATTACAAATCCTCCGGATCAAGATGGTATGGTCAAGATGGGAGCAGTAGTCAGACGCTTTTTCAGCTCATCGAAAGCTATCTGACACTCCTCTGACCAGATAAACTCCTGCTCCTTGCGGGTCAAACGGGTTATCGGTTCTGTGATCCTTGCAAAGTTCTCTACGAACCTCCGGTAATACCCAGCAAGTCCTAGAAAACTTCTTACCTCTGAGACATTGGTAGGGGTTGGCCACATCTCTACGGATGAAATCTTTGCTGGGTCTACCGAAATGCCATCTCCTGTGATAACGTGTCCAAGAAAAGTGACACGATCAAGGAAAAACTCGCACTTGCTCAGCTTTGCATAAAGACTCTCACGCCTTAGCGTCTCTAACACTAGTCTCAAGTGTTCTTCGTGCTTCTCGTGGCTCTTCGAATATACCAAGATGTCGTCGATGAAGACTACCACGAACTGGTCCAGATACTGGTGGAAGACTCTGTTCATCAGGTTCATAAATACGGCAGGTGTATTTGTCAATCCAAAATGCATCACCATAAACTCGTAGTGACCATAACGAGTCCTGAATATTGTCTTTGGAATGTCTTCTCTCCGTACTTTTACCTGATGATAACCTGATCTCAGATCTATCTTTGAGAACACCACCGCTCCGGTCAGTTGGTCGAACAGATCATCAATTCGCGGCAGGGGGTACTTGTTTTTTATTGTCAAAGCATTAAGGGCTCTGTAATCAATGTACATACGGAATGTTCCATCCTTCTTTGGTACAAATAACACTGGTGCTCTCCAGGATGATGCACTAGGACGAACAAATCCCTTGATCTGTAATTCTTCTAGCTGTAGTTTTAGCTCGTCTAGCTCCTTTGCCAACCGGTACATATTTGAGGGTACTGGTACAGCTCCGGGTACCAACTCAATAGTGAACTCTACTTCTCTGTCAGGCGGTAGGCCTGGCAGTTCCTCTGGAAATACATCTTCGAACTCTGTAACAATTGCTGGGGGTGCTGTCTCCATTGCCATGTAAGCTCTAGGTGACTGACCTACTCCTTGATCGATGGTTCCCCACATGTACTCGAACTCCGAGTGTCCGGGTGGTTTAAAGATGACGCTACCCTTCCGGCAGTCTAGTATAGCATTGTACTGGCTTAACCAGTCCATGCCTAAGACAACGTCAAAGTTTGGCATTGGGAGTACCAAAAATTGTGCTCTCATCTCCCTACTACACACGACTATTGAGCACGTTTTAATAGTGCTGGTAACCGGTACGATGCCTCCTCTGGTTAGAATCTTCCAACTCTTAGGTAATGGGGAGGTAGCTATTTTATGCATGGCCATGAAGCTACTAGATATGAAATATAGTGTGGCGCTATAATCAAATAATGCAGTTGCAGGTATTGATGCAACTAAAATGGTACCTGTAATAGTCTCCCCTTCTGGTTCTTTTGCAACTGCTGCTAGTGCAAAGGCTTGTCCGTGCCTTTGCCCTCCGGCCTGTTGTCTGGCTTGGTTGAACTGAGCCTCCTATGTGGCCAAGGGTGGTCCCCTCTGAAATCCTCCAGATGCTGGGGGACGCTGTCCTCCAGTTGAGGGTAGCATTCTCTGGGCTGGTGCTGCTGGTCTTTGTCCGTTCTGGGGTGCTGCCTCTCTGCGTTGTGGGCAGTCTCTGGCCATATGTTGACTTGCTCCACATATCAAGCATAGTCCATGCTTCTTCCGACAGTCTCGGACATAATGTCCCTTCTTGCCACAATGGTGACAAGTCGAAAGCTCCTTGTGTTGATATGGCCCCGTCTTTTGCTGTGTCTGTATTCCCGAACGACGGATTGGCCCTCCTGCTCCGTACTGGTTTCTAGCCGGTATGGTTGTGTTAGGGCACCTTGCTCCTCGGCCAATAGCTTCCTGAATTCTTGCCTCTGAAAGAACCTCCTCATAGGAGATCCTCGACTGCGTAGTAGTAGTATACCTCTGTAGCTCGAAGGTAAGGCCGTGATGGAACCTCATGGCCTTCTCCAGCTCGTTAGGTATCAGAATGGCACCAAATCGACTAAGTCGACTGAATTCTGCGTCATAGGCATCGACGGTCATATTTTCCTGTTCCAGATGCAGGAACTGAGAGTACAGCGCATTTTTGACCGTGGCTGGAAAATACTTTGCATTGAAGTACTCTAAGAATTGCTCCCAAGTCTGATTCTTGCCGACGCTGCATTCTATGGAGTCCCACCAGTGATGGGCATTACCTTTGAGTTGGGCCCTCACCGCGGTCATCCATAGGTATGTGTGAAGCTGTGAACCCTCCAGTAGCATCTCCGTATTGGAGACCCAATCTGAGATCTCCTCCAGAGTTTCGCTGTCCGAAAAGGTTCCCGGGCCCATCTGGCGAAAGCCTCGGGCAGTGCCAGCTGGTTGGATAGGTGCTGGTGCTGGATCAGATGTCCTCTCCAAAGTTGTCATCAGACTTTGCCTCAAGGTTTCAGTCTGATTGCCACTGTGCCTGAATCATGGCTTGGAAGAATTGGAACATTTGTGGCTGTCCCTCAAGTTGTGGCATCAAGGCTGGAAGGGGTGGAGGTGGAGGCAAAGGTGTCTCCGCCTGTGGTGTCGGTACCTGGGAAGTCTGCCCTTCTTGCTGGGCTGGTGTAGCTTCCTGGGTAGAACCCTGGTGAAGGTACGGGGTCGTTGGATAAACCAGTATTCTTCTCGGGGACTGGTCTCTCGGGGTAGTCGGGGTCCTATGGACATCCTGCGAGGGGTCTGTTGCTTGGTCAACCCATCAGTTGCGTGTCCACTGGGTACGTCCATATTTCTGAAGAAGATAGAATAATTAGATAAGCACAAAATAAAAAAATAAATAATAATCAAGCAGGATGCAGAAAGTCAAGGATGAAGTCATAGTGGATGAGACCTAGTATTCCTATCCTATTGCAGGCTTGCTGGGCATGTTATCATACCACTAGCAACTAATCAGACCTGCATGGGCCACCACTAAAACCATGTCACGCCCCAGTCCCAAAATATACGGAACTAGGCCACGTGGCATTGGCCAGCTGACACGTCACTAAGGGATTACCCAATTTAATGGACCCAAAGAGACGTGCTACGCTGTCCTAAAATACTAACAAGTTTAATACAGGTAAAGTCTAATCTCATCCATAAAATATCAAGGAGTACTGAAATAAGTGCTAAAATATATATAAGTGCTGAGTCTGAAATATCATAGTACAAATCAGATATGTCTGGTGGGAATAAACCCACTACAAAATAAAAGTGCTGATATATAATAAAACAATAGCATCGTCTAGCTAGGTAATGAGGCTCCAGCTCCAGATGAACATACTACTAAAGATCAGGGAGAAGAGGCTCCGGCTCCAGGTGCACTTACTACTAAAGATCAGGCAGACTCTGATGGTAGCACCTCTAGCTCTTCCTCAGTTGCGTACCTCATCTCCTGTCCGGGTCCGTACACTGTGGGATAGTATGCCTCGTCTAAATCTGGAAGGGAACCACGTCCTCAGTGGGACATAACAAGATAGATAAAAATATACCATATAAATACTGGATAATAAAGGGTGAGCTAACTAGCTAAGTGAATGCAATGTGAGACAACTTAGTACATATGGAAAAGTGTGGGCTAGACATATGCTGACGTAATTCACCAATCGTAGTGACTGGCTAGTATATGCCACATATGCCCCCATTCGAGGGCACTTGCAATAATAACGTCCATCTCCGAGGAGCATGATATCTGAATATATATATATATATATATATATATATATATATATATATATATATATATATATATATATATATATATATATATATATATATATATATATACACACGTCCGTATCACTCCGTCGAGTGCGGTATCTGTATAAAGGAGGTGGGTGTCCCATACGCCTACTAGTCGTTTTCCCCGCCCAATGCGGATACACAAGTCGAATACACGACGTATATATCACGTGCTATATGCCAAGTCATAACTTCCCTGAATAATCCTGATTTCGTGCTAAGCCGTGATGCACGTCACACGCACCAGTAGCTAATCGAGTACGCAAACTCGCATCCCAAAATGAATTGCAACCGTATTGCATATACAAGTGTTAGGGTCTAGGAGAATATTAGAATACCCTCGCAACTATAGGTAAGTCTGCTAAAGTCTAAGTCAGTTACACTACATGTCAACGTATTCGTTCACGGTACCCGAGGCAATCTCGGACACGCACAGTTATATGTAAGTTCACTAAAAATAACATACAACAGTTTAATAATTAAACAGTAAAACTTGGCAAGGTATACTTGCCTACGTCCTCAAGCTGGGCGTGCCAAAAACCTATTCCCGCAGTTGTGTCTGAGGGGTCCTGTGACCTGGGGTCACTAATATACTTGTTCACGAGTTCGTGAATTTATACTTCAAATAAATGCGTACTTATATACTTGTACATATAGTAATTATATATAGTATATACATACACATACATAATTACGTATATTAATATCTATACTTATAATATACATAAGTACATATATATTTATATACTCATATATATATATTTTTAGTACATAAAACACATATATATATATATATATATATATATATATATATATATATATATATATATATATATATATATATAGTTATAAATAATAGCATACATAATATTCATATTTACTTATATAATATATATAAAATATATACATAATATATGTCATATGCATAAAAGTATATATTTAATATATATAATACATATATTCATATTAAATATATAATAATAATAATAATATATATACATATATACATATACATATAAATATATTTATATGTATACATACTTATATAATACTATTATATATATATATATATAATATACATAGGTATATAGCATAATAAATATATTATATATATATACATAAATATATAGATACATATTTAATATATATATATATACATATAATACTCATATATATATATATATACATATAATAACATTATATATACATATTATATATATATAATAGTATATATATTTACTTATATATATATATATATATATATATATATATATATATATATATATATATATATATATAAAAGATAAAATAATATAAATTGCATATTATATATATTTAACATATATATATATCATATGTATATACATATAATAAATAATATATATATGTACATATATATATATATATATATATATATATATATATATAATAGTATATTAATACTTATATATATATATAATAGTATAAATATAAATAATACTATAAATAATATAATATATTATTTACATATACATATAATACATGTACATAATAATACTTATATATATATATAGTAGTATGTATATACATAATAATAATATAATATATTATATATATATACTTAGTATATATGCATAATATATATAATAATAATAATATATATATGTATATATATATATATATATATATTTAATAGTATCATAATAATAATATAATATATCACCTACATCTGGCGGTTGCCTAAGTCTCCCAATGAAGACACTTTGTGTTATAAATAGAGGCGAAGTCCCTCTCTCTTATGTATGCTTTTATTCTGCCCTTTTATTCTGTGTGTTTAAGCATACTACATACATAATACTATAAATAATATAATGTATTATTTATATATACATAATAATACTTATATATATATATATATATATATATATATATATATATATATATATATATATATATATATATATATATATATAGTAGTATGTATATACATAATAATAATATAATATAATAAATTATATATATATATACTTAGTATATATGCATAATATATATAATAATAATAATAATAATATATATGTATATATATATATATATATATATATATATATATATATATATATATATATATATATATATATATATATATATATATATAAGTATTATTATGTATATATATTATATGTATTTATTATATGTATATATAAATAATATATTATATTATTTATAGTATTATGTATTTATATATATATATATATATATATATATATATATATATATATATATATATATATATATATATATATATATATATATAGTATGTATATATATATATATAGTAGTATGTATATACATAATAATAATATAATATTATATATATATATATATATATATATATATGCATAATATATATAATAATAATAATATATATGTATATATATATTTAATAGTATAATAATAATAATAATATAATATATATATAACAGTATATATAGTATATACATATATAATTATTTAATAGTATATAATATAGTGTATATATATATATATATATATATATATATATATATATATATATATATATATATATATATATATATATATATATATATATATATATATATATATATATATATATATATATATATTTAATAGTATAATACGAGAGAGTAAAATTTGGGAGTGACAAATTTGTAATTATCAATGGTAAAATTTTGGCTAATTTTTTAGTGCGAGCAGCAGCGGCAGGAGGAAGCCATATTATACGAGAGAGTAAAGAGCAGCAGATGCGGGAGGAGTTGTAGGAAGGAGGAATAAATATTCAATGGCGGATGAGCAGCAGATCGGTCGTCTGTTCCGGATCCGACGGACGGTGATGGAGATGCTACGCGACCGGAACTATCTGGTGGTGGACTACGATTTGAACATGACGAAACTCGACTTCCTCCACAAGTTCGACGAAGGGTCAAGAGGAACGACCTCACCATCAACAAGTACAAGAAGGGCGACCCCTCCGACCAAGTACGTCAACACCCCTAATCCCAAAACCCAATAATTTCTACTTTCTTCTTTCAATACCAAAGAAACCCTAATTCTAATTCGCAAACCCCCTAATTTCTACATTCTTCTTTCAATACCAAACAAACCCTAATTCCATCTGGGAACCAAGGATACCGACCTATACATGCACGGGTACAGACGCGGACACTGACACCTATTCTGCACCGTCCTAGGATATTTTGGGTCTCTTTTTCTGTCCTGATGCGTATCGGACACGCACTACACGGACACAACATCAATTTTCTTTGGAGCATATAGTCAATTACACAGCGTCACGACGTGATTGTTGTTTCTAGTAGGGTAAATTAGAGATCATAAAGTAGACTTCAGAAACTTATTTGACCATTCTATATAAAAAAGGGAATATGATATTACAAGAAGTAGTAATTGTGATTTTAATAAAAGAAGTCTTATTATTTCTGCGAACAACCTATGTTGTGTGGACACAACAAGATTGGCATCTGTGTATCTGTATTCATGCAACAATACGTTTGAACCTATTTGAAAATGACTGTATCCCTATTCCCTATCATGTACTTATTCGTCCAAGATAATGGTAACCATTCTTTCTATTGCAGGTCCATATTTCTTCGGCCTTATAATGAGTTTGACGGAAAATCACATTTAAACTTTTAAAGATTACGTACCCTGGTCAAGCATGTGTTCATTTGATTGACCCTTTCATCCTTTTGTGTGTGTTGTATACTCACTAAGTAAGACATGCTCCACGGCTGCATGTCCATGTCACTACTACAGATTATTTTTATTCCATTTTTAGAATTCGATATTGAATCTTGATGCTAAAACAACCATATAGTTTGCTTGTTCCACCTATCATTTCTTTTGCTTAATCCATAAAACTCATCCAAATTACTCATATATGCCAATAGGCAATTAGCTTTGAAAGCAAGTTAGGCACTTATGTACCAAAAGTTCTCATTCTTATCCATTTCAGTGTCCATTAACTAATTTCCCTCACCGTTATCCATTGTTTATGGCAACAAATCTACGTCTTCTTTCCGAATAACGACAAGGTCGGAATGAAACACATTAAGAAATATGTCGAGCTGATGAAAACAGAAAATGTCACCAGATCCATATTAGTAGTTCAGCAGAATCTGACCCCGTTTGCAAAAGCATATCTTTTGGAGTTAGACCCCGTTTGCAAAAACCTGTTCAAGACGTACACGAGTTCGTGAATTTATACTTCAAATAAATGCGTACTTATATACTTGTATGTATAGTAATTATATATAGTATATACATATACATACATAATTACGTATATATCTATATTTATAATATACATAAGTACATATATATTTATATACTCATATATATATTTTTAGTACATAAAACATATATATATATATATATATATATATATATATATATATATATATATATATATATATATATATATATATATATATATATATATATATTTATCGTTATAGTTATAAATAATAGCAACATAATATTCATATTTACTTATATAATATATATATAATATATACATAATATATGTCATATGCATAAAAGTATATATTTAATATATATAATACATGTATTCATATTACATATATAATAATAATAATAATATATATACATATATACATATACATATAAATATATTTATATGTATACATACTTATATAATACTTATTTTATATATATATAATATACATAGGTATATAGCATAATAAATATATTATATATATATACATAAATATATAGATACATATTTAATATATATATATACATATAATACTCATATATATATATACATATAATAACATTATATATACATATTATATATATATAATAGTATATATATTTACTTTTATATATATATATATATATATATATAGTAGTATATAAATAAAAAAAAGATAAAATAATATAAATTGCATATTATATATATTTAACATATATATATCATATGTATATACATATAATAAATAATATATATATGTACATATATATATATATATATATAATAGTATATTAATACTTATATATATATATATATATAATAGTATAAATATACATAATACTATAAATAATATAATATATTATTTATATATACATATAATACATATACATAATAATACTTATATATATATATATAGTAGTATGTATATACATAATAATAATATAATATATTATATATATATACTTAGTATATATATATATATATATATATATATATATATATATATATATATATATATATATATATATATATATATATATATATATATATATATATATATATATTTATTTAATAGTATTATAATAATAATAATAATAATATATATATATATATAGTATATATATATATATATATATATATATATATATATATATTATATATAACAATATATATAATATATACATATATAATTATTTAATATTATATAATATAGTATATATATATATATATATATATATATATATATATATATATATATATATATATATATATATATATATATATATATATATATATATATATATATATATATATATATATATATATATACATACATATATTTATATAAGTAATATATATATATATACGTATAGGGGGGGTGGGGGTACCTGACGTGTCAGGGGGGGTCGGGCCCGCGTCTGGGTCGTCGTCGCCGGAGGAGGGGCGGGGCTTCTTCTTTTTTTATTTTTATTTTTTAATTAGCCTAAAGGCTAATTAGCCTTCTTTTTTTATTTTTTTTATTTTTTTCAGAAATATTGATATAATCACCATACATGAGGATATATTTGTCAAAATTTTAATTACATGAAATTTAATTTTTGAAAAAAATAAAATTTCCCAATATATAGGCCGTACACCAAAACAAATGCCTTTAGTTGGAAGTGACATGTTTGGAGGAATAATTTTTGCGAAAAAAGTCGGATTGGATTACAAATGGATCCGGACGGACCTGGTCGAATCCTTCATCGAACCCGAACCCTAAGTCAAGACACCTACATCTATATTATTGGGCCTTGATAAAGGCACTACAAAAAGACTTATGACTACTTCTGTATTGGTGCTAGTCTAGTCAATTTTTTATATGTATACATACTATATGACTACATAATATATGTCATATGCAAAAAAGACTTATGACTACATAATATATGTCATATGCATAAAAGTATATATTTAATATATATAATACATATATTCATATTACATATATAATAATAATAATATATATACATATAAATATAAATATAAATATAAATATAAATATAAATATAAATATAAATATAAATATAAATATAAATATAAATATAAATATATTTATATGTATACATACTTATATAATACTTATTTTATATATATATAATATACATAGGTATATAGCATAATAAATATATATTATATATATATATACATAAATATATAGATACATATTTAATATATATATATACATATAATACTCATATATATATATATATATAAATATAATAACATTATATATACATATTATATATATATAATTGTATATATATTTACTTATATATAAATATAGTAGTATATAAATAAATAAAAGATAAAATAATATAAATTGCATATTATATATATTTAACATATATATATCATATGTATATACATATAATAAATAATATATATATATATGTACATATATATATAATAGTATATTAATACTTATATATATATATATATATATATATATATATATATATATATATATATATATATATATATATATATATATATATATATATATATATATATATATATACATAATACTATAAATAATATAATATATTATTTATATATACATATAATATATATACATAATAATACTTATATATATATATATATATATAGTAGTATGTATATATATATAGTAGTATGTATATACATAATAATAATATAATATATTATATATATATATATACTTAGTATATATGCATAATATATATAATAATAATAATAATAATATATATGTATATATATATTTAATAGTATAATAATAATAATATAATATATATAACAGTATATATAGTATATACATATATAATTATTTAATAGTATATAATATATATATATATATATATATATATATATATATATATATATATATATATATATATATATATATATATATATATATATATATATTTAATAGTATAATACGAGAGAGTAAAATTTGGGAGTGACAAATTTGTAATTATCAATGGTAAAATTTTGGCTAATTTTTTAGTGCGAGCAGCAGCGGCGGGAGGAAGCCATATTATACGAGAGAGTAAAGAGCAGCAGCGGCGGGAGGAGTTGTAGGAAGGAGAAATAAATATTCAATGGCGGATGAGCAGCAGATCGGCCGTCTGTTCCGGATCCGACGGACGGTGATGGAGATGCTACGCGACCGGAACTATCTGGTGGTGGACTACGAGTTGAACATGACGAAACTCGACTTCCTCCACAAGTTCGACGAAGGGGTCAAGAGGGACGACCTCAACATCAACAAGTACAAGAAGGGCGACCCCTCCGACCAAGTACGTCAACACCCCTAATCCCAAAACCCCCTAATTTCTACTTTCTTCTTTCAATAGCAAAGAAACCCTAATTCCAATTCGCAAACCCCCTAATTTCTACATTCTTCTTTCAATACCAAACAAACCCTAATTCCATCTGGGAACCAAGGATACCGACCTATAAATGCACGGGTACAGACGCGGACACTGACACCTATTCTACACCGTCCTAGGATATTTTGGGGTCTCTTTGTCTGTCCTGATGCGTATCGGACAAGCACTACACGGACACAACATCGATTTTCTTCGGAGCATATAGTCAATTACACAGCGTCACGGCGTGATTGTTGTTTCTAGTAGGGTAAAATAGAGATCATAAAGTAGACTTCAGAAACTTATTTGACCATTCTATATAAAAAGGGGAATATGATATTACAAGAAGTAGTAATTGTGATTTTAATAAAAGAAGTCTTATTATTTCCGCGAACAACCTATGTTGTGTGGACACAACAAGATTGGCATCTGTGTATCTATATTTATGCAACAATACGTTTGAACCTATTTGAAAATGACTGTATCCCTATTCTCTATCATGTACTTATTCGTCCAAGATAATGGTAACCATTCTTTCCATTGCAGGTCCATATTTCTTCGGCCTTATAATGAGTTTGACGGAAAATCACATTTAAACTTTTAAAGATTACGTACCCTGGTCAAGCATGTGTTCATTTGATTGACTCTTTCATCCTTTTGTGTGTGTTGTATACTCACTAAGTAAGACATGCTCCACGGTTGCATGTCCATGTCACTACTACAGATTATTTTTATTCCATTTTTAGAATTCGATATTGAATCTTGATGCTAAAACAACCATATAGTTTGCTTGTTCCACCTATCATTTCTTTTGCTTAATCCATAAAACTCATCCAAATTACTCATATATGCTAATAGGCAATTAGCTTTGAAAGCAAGTTAGGCACTTATGTACCAAAAGTTCTCATTCTTATCCACTTCAGTGTCCATTAACTAATTCCCTTCACCGTTATCCATTGTTTATGGCAACAAATCTACGTCTTCTTTCCGAATGACGACAAGGTCGGAATGAAACATATTAAGAAATATGTCGAGCTGATAAAAACAGAAAATGTCACCAGATCCATATTAGTAGTTCAGCAGAATCTGACCCCGTTTGCAAAAGCATATCTTTTGGAGTTAGACCCAAAGTTTATTCTGGAAGTTTTCTTGGTAAGAGAAAATTTATTATTCGGCCTACCTCTTTCTTGTCTGTCGTTTTATCAGTTATTTTGTTGAAATGAAAGGGAATGAAAATTGCATATTTTTTTATAACGTGGTACGGATTTAGTTTTTCTCCCTCACCAGAATTATTAACAAGTGGATGATGTGTTCTGTCATGTACGACCTAATTGCAGGAGGCAGAGCTGCTGGTCAATATTAAGAAATATGTTCTCATTCCAGAGCATCAGGTGCTTACCAATAAGGAGAAGAAAACTTTGTTGGAGCGTTATACTTTGAAAGAAACTCAGGTATGAAGGTTTTTTTTCATACACTTACAGATGCACCTTGTTATATTTAATTTCCCCCCCCCCCTCTCTATGACCTTCATGATTGTGCCATTTATGAGCCTCATTCTTATCATGTATCCAATATATAAAGTCTTATGGCTAAGGAGCTATCCAATTATTGTTGGAGAAAATATTAAGTAATATGTTTGGATTTTTACATATCCGGTTATTTTTCTGATGGTGGGGATCAAATATATTTCCTTATAGAGGGATAGTATGATAGGCAGGAGTCCACTAGCCATATTTGTGTGCTCATTTATCATTTTCTGAGCCGCTAAAGCAACCTAATTGGCTTCCCAATGGTTTTGCTATGGCCTATTATGATTTGACTTTCCTTGTAGGAGGATAATTTTTTTGCCTGTGATGTAAGGACATTTATTCGGTCTATTGACCCTTTATTCTCTTCTAGGCAATATCTCCATGGTTCTTTATGCATCCAGTTAATAGATTCTGTATTTTCTTCCTCATCATATCTCTAAAGTTCATTTATTCAGAATTAATCTTTAACTTTTTTTATCTTAAAAATTATGAAGGCAATGATTATGCTTTCAAAGTTGTGTAACCATAGTCGTGTCAACCTGCAATTGCTGTAGCCAGGAATTGGTTTTAAGTTAGAAGGCATCATGCCAGCTTATTACAAGTATTGTTGGGGGTCTGGAGACAAGATGCTACGAATGTAGAGGTAACCGTGAGAGTAGCTGCACACATTGTGTCGCTTTAATGTGGTCCTCCTGTATATTGGAGATAAGGGTTAGAAAGTGGAGGCAGGGAGGGTTTATAATGTCTTCTCCCAGTGACATTCATAGGAAAACTGTTGTGTAGTTCTTGATTGATTAGGAAGTACATAAAAGTTTTGGTGGCAGGTTAGGAGCCAACAAACTTAACCAAACTTGTAATTATTTAAAAAGAATTTGGACTATTTTGTAGTGCCTTTGTCAAGGACCATATATTATATATGGGAGTAAAGATCAGTAGCGGCGGGAGAGTAGTAGGAAGGAGGAATAAATATTCAATAGCGGATGAGCAGCAGATCGGCCGTCTGTTCCGGATCCGGCGGACGGTGATGGAGATGCTACGCGACCGGAACTATCTGGTGACGAAACTCGACTTCCTCCACAGGTTCAGCGAAGGGGTCAAGAGGGACGACCTCACCATCAACAAGTACAAGAAGGGCAACCCCTCTGACCAAGTACGTCAGCACCCCTAATCCTAATTTCGCAAAACCTTCTTATTTCTACTTTCTTCTTTCAATACCAAAGAAACCCTAATTCCAATTCGCAAACCCCAAATTTCTACTTTCTTCTTTCAATACCAAACAAACCCTAATTCCATCTGGGAACCAAGGATATCGACCTATACATTCACGGGTACAGACGCGGACACTGACACCTATTATACACCGTCCTAGGGTATTTTGGGGTCTCTTTGTCTGTCCCGATGCGTATCGGACACGCACTACACAGACACAATAACGATTTTCTTTGGAGCATATAGTCAATTACACAGCGTCACGACGTGATTGTTGTTTCTAGTAGGGTAGATTAGAGATCGTAAAGTAGACTTCAGAAACTTATTTGGCCATTCTATATAAAAAAGGGAATATGATATTACAAGAAGTAGTAATTATGATTTTAATAAAAGAAGTCTTATTATTTCTGCGAACACGCATTTAACTTGCAACCTGCTGTCCAAGCAATATGCTAAACCTATGTTGTGTGGACACAACAAGATTGGCATATGTATTTGTATTCATGCAACAATACGTTTGAACCTATTTGAAAATGACTGTATCCCTATTCCCTATCATGTACTTATTCGTCCAAGATAATGGTAACCATTCTTTCCATTGCAGGTCAATATTTCTTCTGCCTTATAATGAGTTTGACGGAAAATCACATTTAAACTTTTGAAGATTGCGTACCCTGGTCAAGCATGTGTTCATTTGATTGACCCTTTCATCCTTTTGTGTGTGTTGTATACTCACTAAGTAAGACATGCTCCACGGCTGCATGTCCATGTCACTACTGCAGATTATTTTTATTCCATTTTTAGAATTCGATATTGAATCTTGATGCTCAAATAACCATATAGTTTGCTAAAGCAAACCTAATTGGCTTCCCAATGGTTTTGCTATGGCCTATTATGATTTGACTTTCCTTGTAGGAGGATAATTTTTTTGCCTGTGATGTATAGAGACATACTTCTGATATCACACTGAGATTACGACATTTTAAGTTTCCCATGTAACGACATTTATTCGGTCTATTGATCCTTTATTCTCTTCTAGGCAATATCTCCATGGTTCTTTATGCATCCAGTTAATGGATTCTGTATTTTCTTCCTCATCATATCTCTAAAAGTTCATTTATTCACAATTAATCTTTAATTTTTTTTATCTTAAAAATTATGAAGGCAAGGATTATGCTTTCAAATTTGTCTAACCATAGTCGTGTCAACCTGCAATTGCTGTAGCCAGGAATTGGTTTTAAGTTAGAAGGCATCATGCCAGCTTATCATGCTCAGTGATATGTGGTGACATTGAATGAGTTCATGTTGGAATCAATACCATGAACTTTGAAAAATGGATAAAATAGAGCAGGCAGGGTTGTGTTCACGCATGCACATGTACATATATATAGAATATAACACCAAATTCATATACAAAGCAAATAATTTAGAAAGGTGTATCTGGACATGTATCAGCTGATCATTAGAGTATCATGTATTTGATATGGTAGTCCCCTCCATTGACATATTCGTGATTGGTGGATGATGACAGTGGGGCATAATGGATGAGACAAATCTTGAATAGTAGCTTTGTGGTTTTGCTAAATGAAATATTGTTGGGGGTCTAGAGACAAGATGCTACGAATGTAGAGGTAACCGTTAGAGCAGCTGCACACATTGTGTTGCTTTATTGTGGTCCTCCTGTATATTGGAGATAAGGGTTAGAAAGTGGAGGCAGGGAGGGTTTATGATGTCTTCTCCCAGTGACATTCATAGGAAAACTGTTTAGGTAGTACATGAAAGTTTTGGTGGCAGGTTAGGAGCCAACAAACTTAACCAAACTTGTAATTATTTAAAAAGAATTTGGGCTGTTTTGTAGTGCCTTTGTCAAGGACCATATATTATATATGGGAGTAAAGATCAGCAGCGGCGGGAGAGTGGTAGGAAGGAGGAATAAATATTCAATGGCGGACGAGCAGCAGATCGGCCGTCTGTTCCGGATCCGGCGGACGGTGATGGAGATGCTATGCGACCGGAACTATCTGGTGACGAAACTCGACTTCCACCACAGGTTCGGCGAAGGGGTCAAGAGGGACGATCTCACCATCAACAAGTACAAGAAGGGCGACCCCTCTGACCAAGTACGTCAGCACCCCTAATCCCAATTTCGTAAAACCCCCTTATTTCTACTTTCTTCTTTCAATACCAAAGAAACCCTAATTCCAATTCGCAAACCCCCAAATTTCTACTTTCTTCTTTCAATACCAAACAAACCCTAATTCTATCTGGGAACCAAGGATACCGACCTATACATTCACGGGTACATACGCGGACACTAACACCTATTCTACACAGTCCTAGGGTATTTTGGGGTCTCTTTGTCTGTCCCGATGCGTATCGGACACACACTACACGGACACAACATCGATTTTTTTCGGAGCATATAGTCAATTACACAGCGTCACGACGTGATTATTGTTTCTAGTAGGGTAAATTAGAGATCGTAAAGTAGACTTCAGAAACTTATTTGGCCATTCTATATAAAAAAGGGAATAAGATATTACAAGAAGTAGTAATTGTGATTTTAATAAAAGAATTCTTATTATTTCTGCGAACATGCGTTTAACTTGCAACCTGCTGTCCAAGCAATATGCTAAACCTATGTTGTGTGGACACAACAAGATTGGCATATATATTTGTATTCATGCAACAATATGTTTGAACCTATTTGAAAATGAATGTCTTCCTATTCCATATCATGTACTTATTCGTCCAAGATAATGGTAACCATTCTTTCCATTGCAGGTCCATATTTCTTCTGCCTTATAATGAGTTTGACAAAAAATCACATTTAAACTTTTAAAGATTACGTACCCTGGTCAAGCATGTGTTCATCTGATTGACCCTTTCATCCTTTTTTGTGTGTTGTATACTCACTAAGACATGCTCCACGGCTGCATGTCCATGTCACTACTGCAGATTATTTTTATTCTATTTTTAGAATTCGATATTGAATCTTGATGCTCAAACAACCATATAGTTTGCTAAAGCAAACCTAATTGGTTTCCCAATGGTTTTGCTATGGCCTATTATGATTTGACTTTCCTTGTAGGAGGATAATTTTTTTGCCTGTGATGTATAGAGACATACTTATAATATCACACTGAGATTACGATATTTTAAGTTTCCCATATAACGATATTTATTAGGTCTATTGACCCTTTATTCTCTTCTAGGCAATATCTCCATGGTTCTTTATGCATCCAGTTAATGGATTCTGCATTTTCTTCCTCATCATATCTCTAAAAGTTCATTTATTCATAATTAATCTTTAATTTTTTTATCTTAAAAATTATGAAGGCAAGGATTATGCTTTCAAAGTTGTGTAACCATAGTCTTGTCAACCTGCAATTGCTGTAGCCAGGAATTAGTTTTAAGTTAGAAGGCATCATACCGAACCTGGCATTGAGTCACGAATCTTGGAAGCGCCCTTCTTTCTATGCCGTTGGGAGTAGAGTGTGGCTAAGTCGATGGTCCCCCTTCTTATTATATCGAAGCGCATTCCTAGCTTGGAGACTGTCAATGTTTGGATGGCTGAGTTGTTCGGATTCGTGAGGGGGACGGTATATCAACAAGCCTAATTAATATAAGTACCACGCCCGATGGTTTGACTGAAGATCACTTCATTTCCACAACTCAAATTCAGTGCCCTTATTCCACTTATCATGCCAGCTTATCATGCTCAGTGATGTGTGGTGACATTGAATGAGTTCATGTTGGAATCAATACCATGAACTTTGAAAAAGGGATAAAATAGAGCAGGCAGGGTTGTGTTCACGCATGCACATGTACATATATATAGAATATAACACCAAATTCATATACAAAGCAAATAATTTAGAAAGGTGTATCTGGACATGTATCAGCTGATCATTAGAGTATCATGTATTTGATATGGTAGTCCCCTCCATTGACATATCCGTGATTGGTGGATGATGACAGGGGTGCATAATGGATGAGACAAATATTGAATAGTAGCTTTGTGGTTTTGCGAAATGAAGTATTGTTGGGGGTCTGGAGACAAGATGCTACGAATATAGAGGTAACCGTGAGAGCAGCTGCACACATTGTGTTGCTTTATTGTGGTCCTCCTGTATATTGGAGATAAGGGTTAGAAAGTGGAGGCAACGAGGGTTTATGATGTCTTCTCCCAGTGACATTTATAGGAAAACTGTTGTGTAGTGCTTGATTGATTAGGTAGTACATGAAAGTTTTGGTGGCAGGTTAGGAGCCAACAAACTTAACCAAACTTGTAATTATTTAAAAAGAATTTGGGCTGTTTTGTAGTGCCTTTGTCAAGGACCATATATTATATATGGGAGTAAAGATCAGCAACGGCGGGAGAGTGGTAGGAAGGAGGAATAAATATTCAATGGCGGACGAGCAGCAGATCGGCCGTCTGTTCCGGATCCTGCGGACGGTGATGGAGATGCTATGCGACCGGAACTATCTGGTGACGAAACTCGACTTCCACCACAGGTTTGGCGAAGGGGTCAAGAGGGACGACCTCACCATCAATAAGTACAAGAAGGGCGACCCCTCTGACCAAGTACGTCAGCACCCCTAATCCCAATTTCGTAAAACCCCCTTATTTCTACTTTCTTCTTTCAATACCAAAGAAACCCTAATTCCAATTCGCAAACCCCCAAATTTCTACTTTCTTCTTTCAATACCAAACAAACCCTAATTCTATCTGGGAACCAAGGATACCGACCTATACATTCACGGGTACATACGCGGACACTGACACCTATTCTACACAGTCCTAGGGTATTTTGCGGTCTCTTTGTCTGTCCCGATGCGTATCGGACACACACTACACGGACACAACATCAATTTTTTTCGGAGCATATTGTCAATTACACAGCGTCACGACGTGATTGTTGTTTCTAGTAGGGTAAATTAGAGATCGTAAAGTAGACTTCAGAAACTTATTTGGCCATTCTATATAAAAAAGGGAATAAGATATTACAAGAAGTAGTAATTGTGATTTTAATAAAAGAATTCTTATTATTTCTGCGAACATGCATTTAACTTGCAACCTGCTGTCCAAGCAATATGCTAAACCTATGTTGTGTGGACACAAAAGATTGGCATATATAAATTTGTATTCATGCAACAATATGTTTGAACCTATTTGAAAATGAATGTCTTCCTATTCCCTATCATGTACTTATTCGTCCAAGATAATGGTAACCATTCTTTCCATTGCAGGTCCATATTTCTTCTGCCTTATAATGAGTTTGACAAAAAATCACATTTAAACTTTTAAAGATTACGTACCCTGGTCAAGCATGTGTTCATCTGATTGACCCTTTCATCCTTTTTTGTGTGTTGTATACTCACTAAGACATGCTCCACGGCTGCATGTCCATGTCACTATTGCAGATTATTTTTATTCCATTTTTAGAATTCGATATTGAATCTTGATGCTCAAACAACCATATAGTTTGCTAAAGCAAACCTAATTGGCTTCCCAATGGTTTTGCTATGGTCTATTATGATTTGACTTTCCTTGTAGGAGGATAATTTTTTTGCCTGTGATGTATAGAGACATACTTATAATATCACACTGAGATTACGATATTTTAAGTTTCCCATATAACGATATTTATTAGGTCTATTGACCCTTTATTCTCTTCTAGGCAATATCTCCATGGTTCTTTATGCATCCAGTTAATGGATTCTGCATTTTCTTCCTCATCATATCTCTAAAAGTTCATTTATTCACAATTAATCTTTAATTTTTTTATCTTAAAAATTATGAAGGCAAGGATTATGCTTTCAAAGTTGTGTAACCATAGTCTTGTCAACCTGCAATTGCTGTAGCCAGGAATTAGTTTTAAGTTAGAAGGCATCATACCGAACCTGGCATTGAGTCACGAACCTTGGAAGCGCCCTTCTTTCTATGCCGTTGGGAGTAGAGTGTGGCTAAGTCGATGGTCCCCCTTCTTATTATATCGAAGCGCATTCCTAGCTTGGAGACTGTCAATGTTTGGATGGCTGAGTTGTTCGGATTCGTGAGGGGGACGGTATATCAACAAGCCTAATTAATATAAGTACCACGCCCGATGGTTTGACTGAAGATCACCTCATTTCCACAACTCGAATTCAGTGCCCTTATTCCACTTATCATGCCAGCTTATCATGCTCAGTGATGTGTGGTGACATTGAATGAGTTCATGTTGGAATCAATACCATGAACTTTGAAAAAGGGATAAAATAGAGCAGGCAGGGTTGTGTTCACGCATGCACATGTACATATATATAGAATATAACACCAAATTCATATACAAAGAAAATAATTTAGAAAGGTGTATCTGGACATGTATCAGCTGATCATTAGAGTATCATGTATTTGATATGGTAGTCCCCTCCATTGACATATCCGTGATTGGTGGATGATGATAGGGGTGCATAATGGATGAGACAAATATTGAATAGTAGCTTTGTGGTTTTGCGAAATGAAGTATTGTTGGGGGTCTGGAGACAAGATGCTACGAATGTAGAGGTAACCGTGAGAGCAGCTGCACACATTGTGTTGCTTTATTGTGGTCCTCCTGTATATTGGAGATAAGGGTTAGAAAGTGGAGGCAGCGAGGGTTTATGATGTCTTCTCCCAGTGACATTTATAGGAAAACTGTTGTGTAGTGCTTGATTGATTAGGTAGTACATGAAAATTTTGGTGGCAGGTTAGGAGCCAACAAACTTAACCAAACTTGTAATTATTTAAAAAGAATTTGGGCTGTTTTGTAGTACCTTTGTCAAGGACCATATATTATATATGGGAGTAAAGATCAGCAACGGCGGGAGAGTGGTAGGAAGGAAGAATAAATATTCAATGGCGGACGAGCAGCAGATCGGCCGTCTGTTCCGGATCCTGCGGACGGTGATGGAGATGCTATGCGACCGGAACTATCTGGTGACGAAACTCGACTTCCACCACAGGTTCGGCGAAGGGGTCAAGAGGGACGACCTCACCATCAACAAGTACAAGAAGGGCGACCCCTCTGACCAAGTACGTCATCACCCCTAATCCCAATTTCGTAAAACCCCCTTATTTCTACTTTCTTCTTTCAATACCAAAGAAACCCTAATTCCAATTCGCAAACCCCCAAATTTCTACTTTCTTCTTTCAATACCAAACAAACCCTAATTTCATTTGGGAACCAAGGATACCGACCTATACATTCACGGGTACAGACGCGGACACTGACACCTATTCTACACCGTCCTAGGGTATTTTGGGGTCTCTTTGTCTGTCCCGATGCGTATCGGATACGCACTACACGGACACAACATCGATTTTCTTTGGAGCATATAGTCAATTACACAGCGTCACGACGTGATTGTTGTTTCTAGTAGGGTAAATTAGAGATCGTAAAGTAGACTTCAGAAACTTATTTGGCCATTCTATATAAAAAAGGGAATAAGATATTACAAGAAGTAGTAATTGTGATTTTAATAAAAGAAGTCTTATTATTTCTGCGAACATGCGTTTAACTTGTAACCTGCTGTCCAAGCAATATGCTAAACCTATGTTGTGTGGACACAACAAGATTGGCATATGTATTTGTATTCATGCAACAATACGTTTGAACCTATTTGAAAATGACTGTATCCCTATTCCCTATCATGTACTTATTCGTCCAAGATAATGGTAACCATTCTTTCCATTGCAGGTCCATATTTCTTCTGCCTTATAATGAGTTTGACGAAAAATCACATTTAAACTTTTAAAGATTACGTACCCTGGTCAAGCATGTGTTCATTTGATTGACCCTTTCATCCTTTTGTGTGTGTTGTATACTCACTAAGTAAGACATGCTCCACGGCTGCATGTCCATTTCACTACTGCAGATTATTTTTATTCCATTTTTAGAATTCGATATTGAATCTTGATGCTCAAACAACCATAAAGTTTGCTAAAGCAAACCTAATTGGCTTCCCAATGGTTTTGCTATGGCCTATTATGATGACTTTCCTTGTAGGAGGATATTTTTTTTGCCTGTGATGTATAGAGACATACTTCTAATATCACACTGAGATTACGATATTTTAAGTTTCCCATATAACGATATTTATTAGGTCTATTGACCCTTTATTCTCTTCTAGGCAATATCTCCATGGTTCTTTATGCATCCAGTTAATGGATTCTGCATTTTCTTCCTCATCATATCTCTAAAAGTTCATTTATTCACAATTAATCTTTAATTTTTTTTATCTTAAAAATTATAAAGGCAAGGATTATGCTTTCAAAGTTGTGTAACCATAGTCTTGTCAACCTGCAATTGCTGTAGCCAGGAATTAGTTTTAAGTTAGAAGGCATCATGCCAGCTTATCATGCTCAGTGATATGTGGTGACACTGAATGAGTTCGTGTTGGAATCAATACCATGAACTTTGAAAAAGGGATAAAATAGAGCAGGCAGGGTTGTGTTCACGCATGCACATGTACATATATATAGAATATAACACCAAATTCATATACAAAGCAAATAATTTAGAAAGGTGTATCTGGACATGTATCAGCTGATCATTAGAGTATCATGTATTTGATATGGTAGTCCCCTCCATTAACATATCCGTGATTGGTGGATGATGACAGGGGTGCATAATGGATGAGACAAATATTGAATAGTAGCTTTGTGGTTTTGCTAAATGAAGTATTGTTGGGGGTCTGGAGACAAGATGCTACGAATGTAGAGGTAACCGTGAGAGCAGCTGCACACATTATGTTGCTTTATTGTGGTCCTCCTGTATATTGGAGATAAGGGTTAGAAAGTGGAGGCAAGGAGGGTTTATGATGTCTTCTCCCAGTGACATTCATAGGAAAACTGTTGTGTAGTGCTTGATTGATTAGGTAGTACATAAAAGTTTTGGTGGCAGGTTAGGAGCCAACAAACTTAACCAAACTTGTAATTATTTAAAAAGAATTTGGGCTGTTTTGTAGTGCCTATGTCAAGGACCATATATTATCTATGGGAGTAAAGATCAGTAGCGGTGGGAGAGTGGTAGGAAGGAGGAATAAATATTCAATGGCGGACGAGCAGCAGATCGGCCGTCTGTTTCGGAACCGACGGACGGTGATGGAGATGCTACGCGACCGGAACTATCTGGTAACGAAACTCGACTTCCTCCACAGGTTCGGCGAAGGGGTCAAGAGGGATGACCTCACCAACAACAAGTACAAGAAGGGCGACCCCTCTGACCAAGTACGTCAGCACCCCTAATCCTAATTTCGTAAAACCCCCTTATTTCTACTTTCTTCTTTCAATACCAAAGAAACCCTAATTCCAATTCGCAAACCCCCAAATTTCTACTTTCTTCTTTCAATACCAAACAA
The DNA here is from genome assembly GCA_036927795.1 of Iris macrosiphon. Lineage (NCBI taxonomy): Eukaryota > Viridiplantae > Streptophyta > Magnoliopsida > Asparagales > Iridaceae > Iris > Iris macrosiphon. The sequence goes on along the minus strand of JAYESA010000006.1, from coordinate 185,345,834 downwards.
ATCCTAATTCCATCTGGGAACCAAGGATACCGACCTATACATTCACGGGTACAGACGCGGACAGTGACACCTATTCTACACCTTCCTAGGGTATTTTGGGGTCTCTTTGTCTGTCCCGATGCGTATCGGACAAGCACTACACGGACACAACAACGATTTTTTTCGGAGCATATAGTCAATTACACAGCGTCACGACATAATTGTTGTTTCTAGTAGGGTAAATTAGAGATCGTAAAGTAGACTTCAGAAACTTATTTGGCCATTCTATATAAAAAAGGGAATAGGATATTACAAGAAGTAGTAATTATGATTTTAATAAAAGAAGTCTTATTATTTCTGCGAACACGCGTTTAACTTGCAACCTGTTGTCCAAGCAATATGCTAAACCTATGTTGTGTGGACACAACAAGATTGGCATATGTATTTGTATTCATGCAACAATACGTTTGAACCTATTTGAAAATGACTGTATCCCTATTCCCTATCATGTACTTATTCGTCCAAGATAATGGTAACCATTCTTTCCATTGCAGGTCCATATTTCTTCTACCTTATAATGAGTTTGACGAAAAATCACATTTAAACTTTTAAAGATTACGTACCCTGGTCAAGCATGTGTTCATTTGATTGACCCTTTCATCCTTTTGTGTGTGTTGTATACTCACTAAGTAAGACATGCTCCATGGCTGCATGTCCATTTCACTACTGCAGATTATTTTTATTCCATTTTTAGAATTCAATATTGAATCTTGATGCTCAAACAACCATAAAGTTTGCTAAAGCAAACCTAATTGGCTTCCCAATGGTTTTGCTATGGCCTATTATGATTTAACTTTCCTTGTAGGAGGATATTTTTTTTGCCTGTGATGTATAGAGACATACTTCTGATATCACACTGAGATTACGACATTTTAAGTTTCCCATGTAACGACATTTATTCGGTCTATTGACCCTTTATTATCTTCTAGGCAATATCTCCATGGTTCTTTATGCATCCAGTTAATGGATTCTGCATTTTCTTCCTCATCATATCTCTAAAAGTTCATTTATTCACAATTAATCTTTAATTTTTTTTATCTTAAAAATTATGAAGGCAAGGATTATGCTTTCAAAGTTGTGTAACCATAGTCGTGTCAACCTGCAATTTTTGTAGCTAGGAATTTGTTTTAAGTTAGAAGGCATCATGCCAGCTTATCATGCTCAGTGATATATGGTGACATTGAATGAGTTCATGTTGGAATCAATACCATAAACTTTGAAAAAAGAAGGATAAAATAGAGCAGTCAGGGTTGTGTTCACGCATGCACATGTACATACATATAGAATATAACACCAAATTCATATACAAAGCAAATAATTTAGAAAGGTGTATCTGGACATGTATCAGCTGATCATTAGAGTATCATGTATTTGATATGGTAGTCCCCTCCATTGACATATTCGTGATTGGTGGATGATGACAGTGGTGCATAATGGATGAGACAAATCTTGAATAGTAGCTTTGTGGTTTTGCTAAATGAAATATTGTTGGGGGTCTGGAGACAAGATGCTACGAATGTAGAGGTAACCGTTAGAGCAGCTGCGCACATTGTCTTGCTTTATTGTGGTCCTCCTGTATATTGGAGATAAGGGTTAGAAAGTGGAGGAAGGGAGGGTTTATGATGTCTTCTCCCAGTGACATTCATAAGAAAACTGTTGTGTAGTGCTTGATTGATTAGGTAGTACATGAAAGTTTTGGTGGCAGGTTAGGAGCCAATAAACTTAACCAAACTTGTAATTATTTAAAAAGAATTTGGGCTATTTTGTAGTGCCTTTGTCAAGGACCATATATTATATATGGGAGTAAAGATTAGCAGCGGCGGGAGAGTGGTAGGAAGGAGGAATAAATATTCAATGGCGGACGAGCAGCAGATCGGCCATCTGTTCCGGATCTGACGGACGGTGATGGAGATGCTACACGACCGGAACTATCTGGTGATGAAACTCGACTTCCTATACAGGTTCGGCGAAGGGGTCAAGAGGGACGACCTCACCATTAACAAGTACAAGAAGGGCGACCCCTCTGACCAAGTACGTCAGCACCCTTAATCCCAATTTCGTAAAACCCCCTTATTTCTACTTTCTTCTTTCAATACCAAAGAAACCCTAATTCCAATTCGCAAACCCCCAAATTTCTACTTTCTTCTTTCAATACCAAACAAACCCTAATTCCATCTGGGAACCAAGGATACCGACCTATACATTCACGGGTACAGACGCGGACACTGACACCTATTTTATACCGTTCTAGGGTATTTTGGGGTCTCTTTGTCTGTCCCGATGCGTATCGGACACGCACTACACGGACACAACAACAATTTTCTTCGGAGCATATAGTCAATTACACAGCGTCACGACGTGATTGTTGTTTCTAGTAGGGTAAATTAGAGATCGTAAAGTAGACTTCAGAAACTTATTTGGCCATTCTATATAAAAAAAAGGGAATATGATATTACAAGAAGTAGTAATTGTGATTTTAATAAAAGAATTCTTATTATTTTTGCGAACATGCGTTTAACTTGCAACCTGCTGTCCAAGCAATATGCTAAACCTATGTTGTGTGGACACAACAAGATTGGCATATGTGTTTGTATTCATGCAACAATACGTTTGAACCTATTTGAAAATGACTGTATCCCTATTCTCTATCATGTACTTATTCGTCCAAGATAATGGTAACCATTCTTTCCATTGCAGGTCCATATTTCTTCTGCCTTATAATGAGTTTGACGGAAAATCATATTTAAACTTTTAAAGATTACGTACCCTGGTCAATCATGTGTTCATTTGATTGACCATTTCATCCTTTTATGTGTGTTGTATACTCACTAAGTAAGACATGCTCCACGGCTGCATGTCCATGTCACTACTGCAGATTATGGTGCACTAGAGAAACTGTGGAATCACATTAAGACCAGGGAACCAACAAAACAAATGTATCCTGGATGTGTCTCATTGTGTTAGACACGTCTCCCGCGCAGCTCTCTCCAGCTTACTACTACTACTACTACTACTACTACTACTACTACTACTACTACTACTACTGCTACTACTCTTTCGATCATCGAGTACTGCAGGTATCGCTCGATTATGTGAAAGGTGAGGTAGAGCAACTCTGGCACAAGCGCAAACTTATGGTGCACTTTGTCACCCTCACATTTCCATCCAAGGGTAGTTTGGTAATTGTCAATGGGTATATTTATTTTTAGATTTATTTATAATTAATAATTGTACATGGCTTGATTTAGTTATTTATTGTATTATTTAATTGTTGCTAGTTGTGGAATTGTTTTGGACTTGTGTAGTGGACCTAACCATTTATTTAGAGAGCATGAACAAACTTTTGGACTAGTCTAAGTTGAGCCCATGAATTAGGCCCATGGATTAAGAAACATGATTAATTAGTGAAACCATTAGACTAGAACCTTCTTTCCCTAATTATTTCTTCATGAGAGGCCCCAAGGGGTATTTGGGACATTACACATTGCTTGGGGAGGGGTTTATGACCAGCTATAATTGAGAGGAGAGAGAGAGAGTGCTCTTATTTTAATTCTTCCCCAAATTTCTAGATCTATATTTTTTCCTTCCATTTCCCCTCCATTCCCTCATCATTTCTCCACCAAATCTTCACCAAACTTATCCTAAATTCATTATTGAAGCCTCTACATCAAGGATCTACAAGCAAGGAGCAAGGAACAAGGAGGAGGAGGCCAAGATCTACAAGGAGAGGAGCAACTTGTCATTTGTGACCTTTTCATTGAGAATCCATCTCCCAATAGGTACAAATCAGTTTTCTCCCTTCCTATAGACTATAGATCTAAGATTTTACCATAAGAAACCAACCCACATGCATAGGTTACCCATAGGTTTTGGTTTGGAGTCATTTGGAGACCTACGGTGGAAGTTATGTCTATTTTGGTGCCAATTTTGGGAAAATTCCGAAATTGGCACATGTAGTACTTGTCAATGGATCTAATAGATCTATTTGACACTTGATTGTTTGTTTGTAGCTTGTGTCATGTCCACAATTGGATACGTGTGGGCCGAATCTCATCAATTTGACGAAACGGTCAATTTTGGGGGTTTTCCTCCGACACGTGGCATTGTGCATATCACTTTGAGACACGGACACGTGGATACTCTAATTACTTTATGTATTGTTCATAAATTATGTATTGGATGTGTTCGTGTCCTCCGGAATACGTTTGGTTGTGTGTTGGGGGCCGTATCGCGAGCGTATCATAGAAAAGTGTGATACGGGTGCGATGCGCCCCAAGTGTTTGATTTTGCCCTTTCCATTATACGTACATGTGTGAATGTATATATTTAAGCTATTGATATATTATATAGTATATATAATAGTGTATTTTTAAGTTATGTATATTGTGTGGGTTTATGTGTATATAATAAGAGTATCTAGATATGTAAAACTATGTGTATATATATATATATATATATATATATATATATATATATATATATATATATATATATATATATATATATATATATATATATGTTTTTATATATAGGAATACTTATATTATATGTGTATGTATATATTTATATGTGTGTGATTATGTATATACCTATATCTATGTAGTTATGAGGTATGTAGGTATATACATAGTGGTGCCAGTGTAGTGTTTGTATGGGTGTTGTGTGTGTCTGGGTATGCTTGAGTATGAGAGCAGCAGCCACAGTATCTTTGAGCATAGAGCAGTTCAGAAGGCTCTGCACTTGAGCAACTGGGTCTCGACAGTGTGGGATTTCCTGTGCAAACGGGCACTGCACAGTCTTGTCTGTGCAGAGAGCAGCTTTGGCTGTGCAGTGAACACAGTCTTGGCTGTGCAGTGAGCACAGTTTTGCTTGTCCCTATGCAGTGCAAAAGGAAGGGGAGGGTTTAGCAGTGAGCTCGGGCCAGCGCTCACTGAATCAGATTCAACATCAATATACCCAATGTACACAACAATATCAGATTCAACATCAATGTACCCAATGTACACAGCAACATCAGATACTCAATGTACCCAATGTACACAGCAACATCAGATACCCAATATACCCAATGTACACAGAAACATCAGATTCAACATCAATGTACCCAATATACACAGCAATATCAGATACCCAATGTACCCAATGTACACAGCAACATCAGATTCAACATCAATGTACCCAATGTACACAGCAACATCAGATTCAACATCAGATTCCCAATGTACACAGCAACATCAGATTCAATATCAGATTTCCAGGTACACAACAGGCAACGGGAGGGAATCAGTAGCTGCCAGGCCTATACTGTGTGAAGTGCACACAGTGGATGAAGATCAAGCCACAAAAAAGTGCAGTAGCAGGAACTACTATGAATTTCTGTGAGCAAGGGAAAAGTACGGGTATCTCACAGTACATTGAAAATGCACAGTATATGAAGAGATGCAACAACTGTAAAGATTGGAAGAAGGAAAGATAGCAGTATCAGTTCCAACACAGGAACAGGGTCCGGGTTCTGTGGTAGTAAGGTTTTGAGTATCTAGCTAGTTATTTTTAGTGTGTAGTTAGTTAGTCGTATACCTTGTTAGCATTTGGTTTTTTAGCTAGATAACTATGTATATTTACCTTATTAGTTTAATAGTTAGCCTAGTAGTTAATGTATCTAAGTATATTAGGATAGGTATACATGTATATATATATATCTGTTAGTATACTAAGTAAATAGTTAACTATGTAAATATATATTGGTATTAGTTGTTATATGATGATAGTTAGTTGTATATGTATTAGATGTACTAAGTGTTGGTTTGCCTTGGGATACCAAGGTATCACCAAGGTTTTGACTTTGGAGTATCAAGTTGAGTGCGATACGCCTTGGTGTAAGGCCAAGGTATCCAAATTAAGTTGTTTTGATATAGTACTATAATGTTTGGCTCGTATACATATATAAAACCTATTTTTCATATTCGAAACTTGCGTATCTGGAGATACGACCCTTTTGAGTATTTTATTTATGCTTAGCTTAGTTTGTATAGCATTGTCACGACCCGCACCCGTTTTAGGGGCACGAGTACGCGGGTACGTCCAGCCTACGCCGCAGCATCGGCGGTAGAACGATGTCTTGGTCAAGCACTATCTAAACAATCTCGCACTAGTATCCAACTCCATAAGGAGACACGGATAACACTATATAAATAACAACATACTCAATCACATAACGACAGCACGATTAGAATTCGAAGAAATAAATTTAAAGTACAACACAAGTCTAAACTTTAATTAATCTAACTTAACATAAACCAAGTCTGAAATAAGATTTGCCGGAGACAAATCCGGTACCAAATAATATGATAAAGGAACTAACTAGACAACTAATAATTTCCGGCTATACCTCCCGGAATTACGACTGAACTACCAAGCCAAGTCTCAGCTACTCACCCTGTGGTCCATCAGTGTCAGATACCAGTCCTCTAGGCATAGTCTGGAAAATATTTTCCAGTCAGGAAGGAGCAAAGTACATTTCTAAATAGCAGTTCTATATCAATGATATAAACTATGTAGCAATATATAGATGGAAATATACAAAATGCATGTATAGGTACGAGAAACATACAATAAAGGATATACTGGAAATACTGTAAGTAAATACAGGAAAGGAAACAATATGTCAATGAGCAAGAATCCTATGACTAAGTGTGTGAGTACTAGCTTTAACATGTGATCGGCTTAGGACTAGTAAACTCATTACATTGGTTAGCGATCATCCTTGAGGTCAGGCTAATCCGTAAGAATAGCTATGATACGAGTAATAGTCAAGCTAGCCATATGTAACAGTGATGAGGCATGTAAAGGTAAGGCTGCACCGACGTGAGGCGTGGGTGAGCTATGATGCATGTAAAATTGGGTATGATCACATATCTACACTAAAATACTCCCCACCCCCCGACTGATATAGTAGATCCAATCATGGTACACTATGGCACGGGATTCCCTAGGGAGGTAGCAAATCTCCCCGGGAATCAGTGTCTGTACATGCACAAGATAACAAGAAAACAAGTCTTGTACAAGCTACACCATGAACAAGAAATAACATCTCATGACGAGATCCGTATACACCAATCCGTGTAACCATCGTGTCAAGAGCATGGACATTTACACTAGATACAGTGAACATAGGAGATATCATAAATTAGAAACTAATCAGAGAATGTACTCGCCTTGGGTCCTTAGCTGGTAAAACCAATGTCCTGTCCCAGAGTATCGTCTGGAGGATCCAACAGTCCTATAAACATATAATAAACAATACAACATTTTTATCAGATGCTACACTAACACAAATACATAACTCAGGGCTATGCCAGGTATGGCACTGGTCAATCTAGGGTCAATGTGCGTCAAGTTGCACTGCGTCGCTTCTGCGATTGCTGGGCAAGACAGGCAATCAAAATGGTACGGGGCTTGCCAGTACGTCAGCATACGCATGGCAGCCAACTAACATTTCACAGAGTCACGGGTCAAGTATAGTTACGAGGTGTCCGTATTTATACCCGGGTCATCTAGTATCCATGTATATATAATATATATATACTACTAACATACATACATATTATTCATTTGGTATGAAAAATAGATGTGTATTTATATGCTTTAAATAAAACTTACTTGTATATATATATAAACATATATTATGGAGATATATATACAATACGTATATATATGTATACATAGAATTTAACATACTATATATATATATATATATATATATATATATATATATATATATATATATATATATATATATATATATCTAAAAAATATATGCTAATATAAATTATATATGCTACAGTTATATATTTACCAAAATACGTACATATATATATGTTTAACATATATCAAAATACGTTCATATACATAAATATGTATATACCAATACACTATTTAACATATAATATTAAATACGTATATGCTAATTTATATATACATTTGCATACATATACAGAAATATAGGGAAAAATAAATATATATATATATACGATTTATACTCAAATACGTATACAACATACGTACGCACACACATACACCCATACACACGCATACATATACATATACGTATATAAACATATACACATACATACATGTATATATATATGAATACATATATACGTAAACATATATACCATACATACGCATATACAAAATAAACTATATATATAAGAAGGAGGGAAGAGGGAAGAGGAGAGGGACTCACTGGGGTCAGCCGGTGGCTACTGGCCGGAGGGGGCTCATAGTGAAGTCGGGGAAGAAACTGCACAGCGGAGCTTTGCAGTCAGCCGTCGGGGGCTCGAACTGGCCGAGGGAGGAAGTAATGTGGACTCGGCGGGAGGAGCTAGGAGGACCGGGGTCGGCTTCGGCGTGGAGGGCTGTCGGTGAGAGCCGGATACAGTCCGGCAATGGGGTCGATGGGGGAGGTCGGCTCGAACCGCCGGAGTGCAGTGGCCGAGTCAGGAGATGCTCGGGCTGAAGGTCGGTTGATGTAGGAGGTCAGAGATGATGAGCTGGCGGCGGCCGTAGGTGACATTGGAAGAGGAGGAGGAAGAACTGGAGATTGAGAAGAGGGAGAAGATGAGGAAGAAGAAGAATGTGAGGTCGGAGATGAACAGTGGGCCGCCGGGGAAAGAGTCCGGAGTCGGCTGAGGAGTGGCTCAGTTCTCCTTGGAGTATGGGTTGAGGTGGAGTATGGTGAAGGTGTAGTATTTGTAAAGAAATTTCATGGAGAGGGTGGTTTTGTGTGGGAGGAGGTGATGTGACCCCCCCTAGAAATTAGGGCCGGCCAAAAATATTGGGATGGGTTTCCTTGGGAAAGGGGTTGAGGGAAAATGCAAAGGGGTTGAGTGGTGGGGATGGCTCATTTGAAATGGAAGGCCTAGATTCAACATGAGTAAAAATGCAACAAAAAGGAGGAGAGAGGTTGGGTAGGCTAGTCAAAGCTAGGGGGTTGATTTTCTTCATTTGGGTTAAACCAATAGGATGGTGATACATCATTAAAATTTTGCAATTAAGTCCCCAATAAATGAAAAATTACACAGAAATGAGTTTCTGAATTTAATTAATTAAAATTAGATACACTTGGCGTTCTAAAATTAATTAGAAATACATGGGGCCAAAATCAGGTCGGGTCACCAATATCATTAATGAAGAAGGCTCAGAACAGAATATTACCCTAATTTGGACCGCACAAAAAATAGGTCAAGATTGCCTCCAATTTCGATTGGAACGCACAACGATACAGAAATTCAATTTATTTAGGAATTAAATAAACGTCCGTGACGAATATTGTGCGGCTAAAATAAAGCTCAAGAGATCATAATTATGAGTTACAAAAATGGCAGAATGGAAGGCGGGCACGTCTAGGGCAATGTTGTGAAATTTGTTGGAATGCAAAAGCCAGGTAGCGCCCCAAATATCGAAGAAATGACAATGCGCAATAATTAAATAAATTAGGGTAATTAATTACGACATCCAAAAATTAAATCCTAAATAATGTAATTAAATACACAATCCCCAAAATTCTGTCAGGTGTTCATCTACTGGGCTTCTAGGTCAAGTCTAACAGCTCAAACATAAATGAACACCGTATATAATAATATATTTAATTACACATATCACATAATTATTTAAATTAAATACACCTATCGAGAAATCATCTAATATAAATACCATAATATTAATAATACATAAAAAGTCGAAAATACCCCTGTTTTCAGAATATGGTAGTGACAAGCATAGTTTCATAGCGTATTGATTTAGTGACTTAACATTTAACTCTTGCAACCTAGATCTCATCGGTTTGACTTAAAAATGGCGTATCGATCTAGAATTTCATCAACTTCAGTTATTTTATTATCAAACCTTGTATTGATGCAACATACCATATATAGGTTGTGAGACACCGGCTTGGGCATCGAGAGACACACCTTGCTCAGGACGTCAGGCGAGTACATTTCTCTGATAGTTTTCAATTCATAATATTGTATATATGCATGTTCTAGAATTATATATATTGATCCCGACACAGTGATTTCACGGACTAGTACTATATGGATCCCGTCATGAGATGTTATCCCCTACCGTGTTCAGCGGGTACTCGTGTACATTGTATCTCATCGTGTATACTGGGTATTGATGTTACTTCGTATTCACACACTGCTCGTGTTCAGTGTGCTTATTCGTGTACACCCACCGCTCGTGTTCGGTGGTTATGATATTCGTGTACACCCACTGCTCGTGACAGTGATTATATTTTCGTGTTCGTAGCGTGTCGTGATTGGATCCATCGGTATTAGTTGGGGGTGGAGAGTAGGAGTTGATTATGTGATCAAAGCCATTGTTACAAATCGTGTACATTCTGATTACATACTTCACTTGTAATCCGTCTTATATGTTCATGTTCACCTAACCCGATCACATAATGAACTCATATTCTGAGGCACAGTAGTTAGTTTAGATTGCAGTTACTTCATCATATTGCTGATATTCATATTGTTGATCTATATATTCTCGTACATTACTTGTATAGATCTTGTTCATCATTCATATGTTTAGTGATCTTGTATTTTATTTCTATATCTGTTTATATGCTCGATTATGTTATTGGAACTGCTTTCAGAGGTATGTACTTTGCTCCAATCCTGACTGGATATATTTTTCCAGATGACTGGCTTCTAGAGCAGTGTCCCACCTACTACGGGCCGCAGGACGGCTTACCTATAGAGGACACTCTTATTGACCAGGGAGACTTAGTAGCTGTAAAATCCCCTTCCTAGAAAATCGTATAAACCCTTTTATTTATTAATTATTAATTAAATTGTAGTAATTAGGTCTAAATAGGAGAAATAGATTTTTAATAATTTTTATGTTAGGTGCTCGGGCACTTAGAGGACTTGTGGGACCATCAGAAATTTTTCGGAATTTATTCCATGTAGGAGACCCCTTAAGCAGTTGCTAGCCTAACGATGTGCATTACCCTAATCTATAAATTTTCTCATGAGTATATATATATATATATATATATATATACAAATATATATATATGTATATATATATATTTAAAGAAAGAAAGAAAAAAAAAGAATTAAATAATACTAAGCATAATACTAATATAATAAGTATAATAATAATAATACTAATAATATTAATATTAATAACAAGGCTAGTAATATTCCATATGTTGCAATTCCTTACAGCATAGTAGCAGTTATGCTTTGGCCGCTCAATCAGCAGAACCCATATTGCCCGACCTTTCCTTTACTTCCAAACCCATGACCCGCGGATCCTATATCCCCCTCTCTCTCCTAGTATATATTATATATATATATAAATAATAGCTCTCTAAAACCCTAACCTAAAATTCCAGACTTCCTCTTCCCATCTAGAGCCGTCACCACAGCCAGAGAAGCCTCCCCAAGCCATCCAATCATCCCGTCGACGCCGACATCGCGAACTGCAGTCTCCCACTCGAGGCACCTTCGCTCCGGCACGATTTTCCATCGACTCGCTCGACCAAACGCTATTCCGTTTTTATAGGTATGATCTTCCCTCAACCCTCTCTGTCACGCCCCAGTCCCAAAAATACGTAGGACTAGGACACGTAAGCATGCCAGCCGCATGGATATGGCAACTCCAATATATGGAAACCAAATCCATACGTACGCTGTAATATGAATATAAAATCCACAAGTGGTATAAAGTGTAATACAAGTCACAGGTTATAATCTAAATCTCATCCACCAAAATCATATAGAAAGAAATAACCAGTATCTATGAAACTAGATCTCAATAAGAAGTATCTAAAGATGATAGTTGGATGGAAACAAATCCACTACCAACTCGAATGGGAAAAATAAATACAATAAGTACAACTCACTCAAACAATAAGTACCAGCTACCAATCACGGCTCGAAGAGAAGACATCCACGGAGCATCTATATCCGTCCAAATCTGTGCTCCTGCAAATACTCAAGAACAGGTACACCTGGCAGCGGACCAGGTCCTCAGAGGGACATAACAAGTATACTTAAACACATGCCAATAAAGTACTGAAAATAAACATCCATTGGGGTCGCCTAACCATCTATGTGAATGCAGTTAATAACACCTTTCCCCACAAGTGAGCTATCTGGCTGAAAACTGGGATTTGGCATGGTTCTCTATTGGAGATCCAGGGGCCTAAAAGGCACGTCGTCTTTTGAACGCCGGTGGCCCGCCTGATAGTACATAATATATAGTGGTCATCATGGCCCGTATCTCCAGCGGAGAATCAGGGCGTACAGGAGAAAATGTGTAAAGGAGCTCAAATGCGGTACTTGTTGTTCTCCCCACCCCATGCTCTAAGCATGTCATGTCCATGACACGATTTGGTCCATAGCCTATTCTTAGTACCATAGCCCAATCCTGCAACCAAACAAGGACAAGGATGGGGCCACCGTACTACAATAAGCTATGTCCATAAACCTCTAATAACTGCTAAGTCTTCTAGCATGCAAAGTTTCTAACAGCAGTTATTCCTAACGCACGGCCCACACGTACAGGAGGCCAACCCCGCACGCAAGTCCGTGATCTCTATATGAGACTCACACTCGTGTAACAACTGTGTCACGGCCAATGAACCTAATGGTGCTACATGATAATGGGGTAGTCTCATGAACAAGGTCAATGCAATACATAAATAAAAATCTATCGCGACGTCACCGTCGCGAGCATTTTATATAACAGTTAAAATATATGAAAAGACAGAAAATAAATATGCATGCAACATATGGAATAAAAATAACAGTACAATGGCAAGGTATACTTGCCTGGCAAGAAAGCTGCAATGTACCAATAACCTGCTCCAAAAGTCGCGCAGAAATAATCCAACATCCTATGTACATATGAATATATACAATAAAATCATTAGTCATTACACTAGCACACACACAACAATATTTACACTGGACTCAGGGAGTACACTAGGGTGGCACTAGTCATCTAACACGGTCAATTATGCGTTGAATTACGCGGGATCATATCTTCAAGTATTGTACGAAATCGGACAGTCAACTGAGGGTGTCTACGCCAGTACGTTAATGTACGCAAGGCGGACAATTCCCAAGTGTTTAGGGTCAACATGGTCAAGGTGAGTACGGGACAGTCCACGGTGTCCTAGGGTTGTACAGTCTGAATATTTAGTCCTAATTTATAAATTAGCATAGTATTTAATTACTTATAATTTATGTACATACCATATATTTATATATTCTATATATAACACCCAAATATACATACCAATTGAATATGTGTATTAAATATCTATATAAATATATATATATCAATGATTAATATACGCGTACACGTGCATATACGTACACACATCTGGGTTCACCGACTCAGGCATGATGTCATCTAACAGCCAATAAGAAATGCTAATATCCTACTGGCATACACACCAGCACATATAAAAGAGGAAGATGGACAGGTTCGTACCTCGGAGTACGTACACGGAATCGGCTGGACGACGACGAAGAGATGCTGATGATGATGACGAGGTCAATGATGTCGCGATGATGATGATGGAGACTAGGATGATATGGGTGATGATGATGCAGGGTGGTGATGTTAATGGGGATGTGTTTATATTGATGGTGGATTGATGGTGAGATGATGATGGTACGATGCCGATGATGGAATGACGAAGAGGGGATGGCGACGTTGTTGGCGACAACGTCGACGAGGATGATGATGAGGGGATGATGATACTAATGGTGATGATTGTTAGGGATGATGGTGGTGAGAAGGTGATGATGATGATGTACCGAGATATTGATGATAATCGAGGCGATGACAACAACGATGATGAGAATGGCGAGGGTGATGGCTACGACGTAGATGACGATTGGGATGACAACTAGAACGTCGATGGCGATGGAGGTGATAATGTGATGATGAGTTGTTAATGGTGCTGGTGTTAGTGGTGATGGTTGTGTGAATGACACTCCGGCCAGGGAGGAGGTGGTCCGGTCAGGCCAGGGGGTGGTCCGGTAAGGAGGACAGGGTGCAGGAGGAGGAGAAGGGGTTGACGACGGAGGGGAGATGGCATTGGTGACGATGATGGGAGTTGATGGAGATGATGAAGAGGAGATTGATGAAGATGGCTGCTGGGGATCTGCTCCGGCCAGTGGGGCTCCGGCCAGCAAGAGGAGGTGGTGATCGTGCGGTGGTCGAGGAGGAGAGTGGAGGAGGATGTTGCTCGGATTCAGGGAAGGGAGAGGTGAAGGTCGATGGGGGAAGGAGAAGAGTTCAGGGAAGGGAGATGGTCTGCATGGTGGTGATGGTGACGCCGCTCCGGCTCCGGCGGAGGAGCCAGGCCGAGTTGAGACGAGGAAGTGCAGGAGGACGATCGGGAGGGGGAGGAGAAGGATGACTGGAGGGAGAGGAGGAGCTCTGGGAGGAGTTCAGATCGAGGAGGATAGGGGGTGAATGATGGTGGTGGTCGTGGTGTTTGCCGGCGTCGATCCTGCTGGGTCGACGTTCAGGCGAGGGAAGATGATCGGGACGGGGATGGCAATGATGGTGGTGGTGTGGGTTCGTGCTGGTGGTGCGTAGGATGATGGGGAGTCGGAGCGGGATGAGGTCCGGCGTGGCGGGGCTGCTCGTCGAGTCGGGGCAGCTCGTCGACGAGGTAGAGGCTTGGGTCTCCGGTCGAATGGTTGTATGGAGGAAGGAGATGGAGAAGGGATGATGATGATGGGATGAGGTGTTGATGGCTGGGTGCAGCGGAGGAGGGCTACTCCGGCGAGGTTCCCGGCGCCTCCGGCCAAGTGGGGGTGCACAGGGAGGAGGAAAGGGGAAGAAGGAGAAGTCGGCTGATGTGTTTTAGGGTGATTTAGGTGTTTGAGAAGAAAAATAGAAAAGGAAAAGTAAGAGAAAATATATTATATACACATGTAAAAGATGGTTGAATGCTTGACCTAAAATAGGTTTGACTGGTCAACCCCTCCTGGGTTGGGCCTTGGGCTTGCATGAGGAGGATGTTTGAAGGTCCAGGATTTACATGGTTTAAAATACAATGATTTATTTAAATGGGGCGATGTTTGTGCGTTTGCACATTCCGAGAAATTACGGAAAAATTCACGTAAAGGGAAAATTAAGTTTCTTCACGCATTGTCCAATGGTGGGGACACCTCAATGCATTTTTGCATAAAAGCCCCCCAACAATTGGAAAATTGCACAGAGGCGGAAATTAGATTAAATTAATTAAATCGAAACGCGCACGATGTTCTGGAATTAATTAGGAGTACATGGGATTAGATTTGGTAGGACAAAATTGTCAGGGCGTAGAGGGGACAGTGTAGGATATTAATAAAATTCGGTTTGCACAAAACGGTCCAGATTGTGTCCCCAATTTCAGTTGGGACGCACAAGGGTACAAAATTGGGAATTATATCGAATTAAGAAATAACGTCCGCGACGTTTATTGTGCGGCTAAAATGTTGCACAAGAAAGCAATATAATAAGTTGCTCAAGGGTCAGAGAGATAGGCGGGCACGTCTAGGACAATGTTGTGAAATTCGTAGATAGGCAACGGCTAGTGAGGTGCCCCAATTATCGAGCAACGGTAAGGTGCGCTACGTGTCATAATTATTCCGTAATTAAATTAAATGCCGTGTTCTAATTCAAATTGGTTCAAACTAGCCCTAATTTCACTATCTAAACCAAGTAGCCCTAATTTTGGGTGAGGGGGTTTACAATCTACCCAACTTAAAACAATTTCGTCCTCGAAATTAAACTAGGGTAGGGTTTCTCTATCTAACCTCACTTGATTACAGTCTAAAGAATCCTCCTTAAGTTAACATGGTAGTTTCTACCCAACTTAGAATTTACCCATCTATCATCTAAGGCTATACCTCTAAGAAGGCTATGTCCCAATTTATTTGATCATGTTATTTAATCCTCAAAGTCTTTTAACACCAAATATATCCTCCATGATATGCCCTTAATCACTTAAAAAAGTAGTCACCAAA
Organism: Iris macrosiphon; assembly: GCA_036927795.1. Lineage (NCBI taxonomy): Eukaryota > Viridiplantae > Streptophyta > Magnoliopsida > Asparagales > Iridaceae > Iris > Iris macrosiphon. Next base: position 185,329,740 of record JAYESA010000006.1, on the reverse strand, counting down.
CAATGTGATTGACCTATGGGGGATATCTAGTACTATCTATATATCAAACTTATACCAAGCAAGACGTTTCGTCTTTCTGAAATAAGGAAAGACGTAAATCAATAATAAAGAGTTCAAGGGAGAGGTAATAGAATAGAAGTATTGGGATCAAGGCGTTTAAAGAATTCAATTGGGAATTGTCAAAGCAGTTGTGGATTGAAATCCTATTTTGGTAATTCTTTGTTTGCCTGCTCGTATTAGTACAGTTATGTAACTGATACGATATGTCAGACATGCCTAGGGCAAGTATATTCGTCTACTAATCACTACCTATCTCAATCCACGTAAAGTAGTGTTACGAAGGGCGAATCGAGCGTACTAGGGTTGATCAGACCGTAATACACTGATTCTGAAATGTATTAGTGTAGTACTCCAATAATACATGTCATGAACAGGCTCGATAAAGGATAAGCCTGCAAAACTAGGCTATAATAGCAGCATAAGTCAAGGTAGTACAGAGATTATAGATACGCTGGATTATGATGAGAGATGGTTCATAACAATTCAAGTTCACAAAACAAAAGCAAAATAAACAATAATAATGAAGGACTACACAATCTCTACAGCTGTCATATTAATTCCTTGTCTAAGTCAATAGTCGACAAAGTAGGGGTATGAGCCTCTAAGTTCTATAGTCTGAATAAACACTATCATCTTATGTTAGCATACAATTAATGCCATTCAGTTATACTTCGTCAATGGATCACAAGGGCTATATGATACTAGGTGGTGAGGTATACTACCCAATTTAAAACAATTTAACTACTATTGTGACAGTCTTAAGAGGATCCTACAAGAATAACCTTGCATATGTAAATAGAGCAGAAACTCTTATTAGGGTATATGAGGAAGGATCTTGATACTTATTAGGGTCTCCTATTGCATTATATAGGTAAGGGTCACCTTAAGTCTTAATCATAGTGCTCATAGAACATGTGTCAATAGTAAGGATAGAAGAGTTACTGGCCGTTAAGGGGAAAGGGATCTCGCTTGCGAGGGTACAAATTACATGATTTAAAACTAAGGGTTAATCATCGGTCACAATCTATAAAACAACTTAAACTTATCAAGTTCTAACTACCAAGCAAAACAAAATTCACACTTACGGCTACAACTATAATCCTAGCAAACTATGAGCCCTTACCAAAGAATAAATTTACTTGGCCTACTATCCGAAGTGTCAGATGGCACGAGTTGAAAGATGAAGAGAAGAAACTTAATTAGCCGTCGCAAAATAGCGAGCGCTATGGTCGCAGGAAAACAATATAAAATAAAGATAGAGGGCTCTAGATAGCATCATGGTTCTCTAAGGGGAGTGGGGTACTAGTTGCTATGTTCGGGGTATGATCAAGGGAGAAGGGTTGATTACATTCCTCTAGGCTTCCTAGGGTGCTGTCTACTAATAACAAGACAATGATATAAGTTTACCATTCTCCAATACTTATCTAACTGCGAGGGTTGGGTTCAGTCATAATATTCAATTTTGGTTCTCCATTGGTTCCTCAATACTAGGGTCAAACATTATGGTAAAACTTCTAACTATCTCTAGTAGTGTCTATACTACTCAAGTCTTCATAATACATCCGGGGTAATGGTAAACCAATTATAGGGATCAGGGATTCTAGGGTTCGCTAGATATTCTAAACTTAGTGGTGTATCTATAATCTCGTTGTATTCTAAATAGGTGTGCTACTCTAATTATCATCTAACAACAGAAACTTCTATATTCTGGGAGAAGGCTATACTTAAAGAACTATTAGGGAAGCACAGGAATCAAGCAGGATGTAATATTTCAAACAGAACAGATAGGAGGAAGATGAATCATAGTCAATGTGGATGAGATCCTATACTCTAGTCCTAGGTGCAGGCTTGTTCGGTACAGCAACGTAACCGAGACAATATGCTCTTGACCTGCATGGGCCACCACAAAAACATGTCACGCCCCAGTCCCAAAAATACGTAGGACTAGGACACGTAAGCATGCCAGCCGCATGGATATGGCAACTCCAATATATGGAAACCAAATCCATACGTACGCTGTAATATGAATATAAAATCCACAAGTGGTATAAAGTGTAATACAAGTCACAGGTTATAATCTAAATCTCATCCACCAAAATCATATAGAAAGAAATAACCAGTATCTATGAAACTAGATCTCAATAAGAAGTATCTAAAGATGATAGTTGGATGGAAACAAATCCACTACCAACTCGAATGGGAAAAATAAATACAATAAGTACAACTCACTCAAACAATAAGTACCAGCTACCAATCACGGCTCGAAGAGAAGACATCCACGGAGCATCTATATCCGTCCAAATCTGTGCTCCTGCAAATACTCAAGAACAGGTACACCTGGCAGCGGACCAGGTCCTCAGAGGGACATAACAAGTATACTTAAACACATGCCAATAAAGTACTGAAAATAAACATCCATTGGGGTCGCCTAACCATCTATGTGAATGCAGTTAATAACACCTTTCCCCACAAGTGAGCTATCTGGCTGAAAACTGGGATTTGGCATGGTTCTCTATTGGAGATCCAGGGGCCTAAAAGGCACGTCGTCTTTTGAACGCCGGTGGCCCGCCTGATAGTACATAATATATAGTGGTCATCATGGCCCGTATCTCCAGCGGAGAATCAGGGCGTACAGGAGAAAATGTGTAAAGGAGCTCAAATGCGGTACTTGTTGTTCTCCCCACCCCATGCTCTAAGCATGTCATGTCCATGACACGATTTGGTCCATAGCCTATTCTTAGTACCATAGCCCAATCCTGCAACCAAACAAGGACAAGGATGGGGCCACCGTACTACAATAAGCTATGTCCATAAACCTCTAATAACTGCTAAGTCTTCTAGCATGCAAAGTTTCTAACAGCAGTTATTCCTAACGCACGGCCCACACGTACAGGAGGCCAACCCCGCACGCAAGTCCGTGATCTCTATATGAGACTCACACTCGTGTAACAACTGTGTCACGGCCAATGAACCTAATGGTGCTACATGATAATGGGGTAGTCTCATGAACAAGGTCAATGCAATACATAAATAAAAATCTATCGCGACGTCACCGTCGCGAGCATTTTATATAACAGTTAAAATATATGAAAAGACAGAAAATAAATATGCATGCAACATATGGAATAAAAATAACAGTACAATGGCAAGGTATACTTGCCTGGCAAGAAAGCTGCAATGTACCAATAACCTGCTCCAAAAGTCGCGCAGAAATAATCCAACATCCTATGTACATATGAATATATACAATAAAATCATTAGTCATTACACTAGCACACACACAACAATATTTACACTGGACTCAGGGAGTACACTAGGGTGGCACTAGTCATCTAACACGGTCAATTATGCGTTGAATTACGCGGGATCATATCTTCAAGTATTGTACGAAATCGGACAGTCAACTGAGGGTGTCTACGCCAGTACGTTAATGTACGCAAGGCGGACAATTCCCAAGTGTTTAGGGTCAACATGGTCAAGGTGAGTACGGGACAGTCCACGGTGTCCTAGGGTTGTACAGTCTGAATATTTAGTCCTAATTTATAAATTAGCATAGTATTTAATTACTTATAATTTATGTACATACCATATATTTATATATTCTATATATAACACCCAAATATACATACCAATTGAATATGTGTATTAAATATCTATATAAATATATATATATCAATGATTAATATACGCGTACACGTGCATATACGTACACACATCTGGGTTCACCGACTCAGGCATGATGTCATCTAACAGCCAATAAGAAATGCTAATATCCTACTGGCATACACACCAGCACATATAAAAGAGGAAGATGGACAGGTTCGTACCTCGGAGTACGTACACGGAATCGGCTGGACGACGACGAAGAGATGCTGATGATGATGACGAGGTCAATGATGTCGCGATGATGATGATGGAGACTAGGATGATATGGGTGATGATGATGCAGGGTGGTGATGTTAATGGGGATGTGTTTATATTGATGGTGGATTGATGGTGAGATGACGATGGTACGATGCCGATGATGGAATGACGAAGAGGGGATGGCGACGTTGTTGGCGACAACGTCGACGAGGATGATGATGAGGGGATGATGATACTAATGGTGATGATTGTTAGGGATGATGGTGGTGAGAAGGTGATGATGATGATGTACCGAGATATTGATGATAATCGAGGCGATGACAACAACGATGATGAGAATGGCGAGGGTGATGGCTACGACGTAGATGACGATTGGGATGACAACTAGAACGTCGATGGCGATGGAGGTGATAATGTGATGATGAGTTGTTAATGGTGCTGGTGTTAGTGGTGATGGTTGTGTGAATGACACTCCGGCCAGGGAGGAGGTGGTCCGGTCAGGCCAGGGGGTGGTCCGGTAAGGAGGACAGGGTGCAGGAGGAGGAGAAGGGGTTGACGACGGAGGGGAGATGGCATTGGTGACGATGATGGGAGTTGATGGAGATGATGAAGAGGAGATTGATGAAGATGGCTGCTGGGGATCTGCTCCGGCCAGTGGGGCTCCGGCCAGCAAGAGGAGGTGGTGATCGTGCGGTGGTCGAGGAGGAGAGTGGAGGAGGATGTTGCTCGGATTCAGGGAAGGGAGAGGTGAAGGTCGATGGGGGAAGGAGAAGAGTTCAGGGAAGGGAGATGGTCTGCATGGTGGTGATGGTGACGCCGCTCCGGCTCCGGCGGAGGAGCCAGGCCGAGTTGAGACGAGGAAGTGCAGGAGGACGATCGGGAGGGGGAGGAGAAGGATGACTGGAGGGAGAGGAGGAGCTCTGGGAGGAGTTCAGATCGAGGAGGATAGGGGGTGAATGATGGTGGTGGTCGTGGTGTTTGCCGGCGTCGATCCTGCTGGGTCGACGTTCAGGCGAGGGAAGATGATCGGGACGGGGATGGCAATGATGGTGGTGGTGTGGGTTCGTGCTGGTGGTGCGTAGGATGATGGGGAGTCGGAGCGGGATGAGGTCCGGCGTGGCGGGGCTGCTCGTCGAGTCGGGGCAGCTCGTCGACGAGGTAGAGGCTTGGGTCTCCGGTCGAATGGTTGTATGGAGGAAGGAGATGGAGAAGGGATGATGATGATGGGATGAGGTGTTGATGGCTGGGTGCAGCGGAGGAGGGCTACTCCGGCGAGGTTCCCGGCGCCTCCGGCCAAGTGGGGGTGCACAGGGAGGAGGAAAGGGGAAGAAGGAGAAGTCGGCTGATGTGTTTTAGGGTGATTTAGGTGTTTGAGAAGAAAAATAGAAAAGGAAAAGTAAGAGAAAATATATTATATACACATGTAAAAGATGGTTGAATGCTTGACCTAAAATAGGTTTGACTGGTCAACCCCTCCTGGGTTGGGCCTTGGGCTTGCATGAGGAGGATGTTTGAAGGTCCAGGATTTACATGGTTTAAAATACAATGATTTATTTAAATGGGGCGATGTTTGTGCGTTTGCACATTCCGAGAAATTACGGAAAAATTCACGTAAAGGGAAAATTAAGTTTCTTCACGCATTGTCCAATGGTGGGGACACCTCAATGCATTTTTGCATAAAAGCCCCCCAACAATTGGAAAATTGCACAGAGGCGGAAATTAGATTAAATTAATTAAATCGAAACGCGCACGATGTTCTGGAATTAATTAGGAGTACATGGGATTAGATTTGGTAGGACAAAATTGTCAGGGCGTAGAGGGGACAGTGTAGGATATTAATAAAATTCGGTTTGCACAAAACGGTCCAGATTGTGTCCCCAATTTCAGTTGGGACGCACAAGGGTACAAAATTGGGAATTATATCGAATTAAGAAATAACGTCCGCGACGTTTATTGTGCGGCTAAAATGTTGCACAAGAAAGCAATATAATAAGTTGCTCAAGGGTCAGAGAGATAGGCGGGCACGTCTAGGACAATGTTGTGAAATTCGTAGATAGGCAACGGCTAGTGAGGTGCCCCAATTATCGAGCAACGGTAAGGTGCGCTACGTGTCATAATTATTCCGTAATTAAATTAAATGCCGTGTTCTAATTCAAATTGGTTCAAACTAGCCCTAATTTCACTATCTAAACCAAGTAGCCCTAATTTTGGGTGAGGGGGTTTACACTCTCCAATATTTGTTTTATAGTCAACCTCGGAAAACGTGTGCCCCTAGGTGAAAAACAGCGCCCAAGTCAGCACGAACAGACAGAATTCTGCAATCGCAGAATTCCAGATTGACCACCCATATTGCCGAGTTCGTATCTCCCACCACAGAGATCCAAATTCGGTGATTCTTTTTGATACCTGTAGAATACCTGACCTAGTTTAATTTCTGTAAATAATCCTAGGCTAATAGTTGCTGTGGACATAGTTATATTCGTCACAAAACTGCGCACACCCACTTTTTCCGGTTTTCCAAAAGTTGGAAAACGGAGCGCTCCCCGCCAAACGGGACCGCCCCGCCGTGTGCCAAGTGTACCCAATGGTGCACGCAGTATAACCGGACACGTAAAATTTTGTGGAGACTGATTCGGACGTGTGTACGCGCCAGAATCAGGCTGTATCCGTGGACACATTTCGTGTCGCCACTTTTGTGGAACTCGCACGTATTTTGTGCACGCTTGTCAGATTATGACGAAACTTACGCCACTGGACTCGTGGTAACGCGCTGGTCCTGTGACCCAATTTTTACGCAATTCTGAGACGGTTGACCAAATCACCAATTGGCGGGCCCCAGAGTTGACTTTTGGACCAAATTGAGTTCGGCCCATCGGAATCCACATTTGGACATACCGTTGGGTTCGTATTGACATTTAGAGTTGTTTGACCTATAGTTTGTCCCATTTAAAGACTGTTACCTTTGGCACGCTTTTCGGTACAAAGTGGGCCACATGTGGACCCATTTTTGCCCGAAATTACCATTTTGTCCCTGTGTCCAAATTGGACGAAAGGAAAGTGCTTTTTAGCTATTTTGCTTATTCTGGGAACGTTGGTGATGTTTATTTCAGCATCCGGAGATGTTCATTCTGAGGCCGTAGCTTCTGACTCTTGGTGTTGACATTGGGACACTATATTTTGCAGCCTTCTTGCCAAGCAAGATACCTTACCGAATTGTTTACAGTACTTTGCATGCTATTTATATTTCTGTTCATTTATTTCATTTCTGTATAGTTTTTGCATGTGTAGTTTTTCTCCAGTCATTACTATGTATTAGATATGTTGACACACACATGGCACCTAGTATCATAGAGGACAATCATTAGGCGTATGGGCTTTTTAACCACTCTGGTAAACCGTAGTATATAGCTCGCACTACGGGCGTGTGTCGCGCTGGTCGCTACCCCAGAGGTATGTCGATTTCTGTAGAGTCGCGCTGGTCGCTACCCCAGAGGTATGTCGATTTCTGATGTTCTAGACGGGTGTGTGAGTTGTGAGGCTTAGATCGAGTAGACTACCCTTGCCCATACGTCAAAAAGTTGTCCTCACTTGCATTCATATAGATTGTCTTATACAGCGTACTTATTTATTTTCAAATTATATGCATGTTTACTGTATTCAAATTGGCATGTGTTTTGTGTATCTTGTTACGTTCCTCTGAGGACCTGGTCCCCTGCCAGGTGTATTTACTCTTGAGTATTTGCAGGAGTACGGGCCTGGACCTGACGCATTCCTTTCTGCCGAGGAGGTCTTACCTTCTGAGCATCGTTGATCATCTGGCGATGGATTCTTTAGCTGACACACTTTTGTCTTCACATTATTTTATATTAGAGATTTTATACTCCTCTCTCATTTTAGTTTTGGATATAGTCATTGGTAGTGGATTTGTCTCCACCCGACTATTATTTTAGATATTTCAGACTCCTTATTCTAGTTTAGTATTTCTTTTCTATGACTTGTTGTGTGGATGAGTTTAGCATATCTGTGACTTGTGACATTATACATACCACATGTGAGTTTATATTCATATTACAGCGTACGTATGGGTTATGGTTTCCATATATTGGAGTTGCCATATCCATGCGGCTGGCATGCTTACGTGTTCCTAGTCCTACGTATTTGGGACTGGGGCATGACATGTTTTTGTGGTGGCCCATGCAGGTCAAGAGTATATTGTCTCGGTTACGTTACTGTACCGAACAAGCCTGCACCTAGGACTAGAATATAGGATCTCATCCACAATTGACTATGATTCATCTTCCTCCTCTCTGTTCTATTTTGAACAAATGCATCCTGCTTGATTCCTGTGCTTCCCTAATAGTTCTTTAAGTATAGCCTTCTCATAGAATATAGAAGTTCCTGTTGTTAGATGATAATTAGAGTAGCACACCTATTAAGAATACAAAGAGAATATAGACACCCCACTAAGTTTAGAATAATTAAGCGAACCGTAGAATTCCTTATCTATAGATTGGTTTAGCATTACCCTTTATGTGTTATAAAGACTTGAGAGTAGTATAGATGCTACTAGAGTTAGTTAGGAGTTTTACCATAATATTTGACCCTAGCATAGAGGATACCCTAATAAGTACCAAGACCCTTCTCGTAAACCTTAACAAGATTTTCTACGGTATCCTTAAGACAATTACAGTACTAGTTTATTGTTACAAGTTGGGTAGTATACCTCACAACATAGTATCACATAGTCTTTTGCCTTATTATTGTTGAAGTGTGAATGAATGACATTTAACTGTATGCTAGCTTAGGACGACATTATTATTATTATTTTTTAGACTGTAGAGCTTAGAAGCCATACCCCTGCTTTATCAAATGTCGACCTAGACGAGGAATTAGTATGATAACTGTAGAGATTGTAGAGTCTTTTATTATTATTGCTTATGTTGTTTTTGCTTCTGCGAACTTGAATTAATTTGTACCTTCTTTCATCATAATCCAGCGTATTTATGTTTGTTGTACTACCTTGATTTATGCTGCTATTATAGCCTAGTTTTTGTAAGCTTATTCTTTCATCGAGCTTGCTCATGGCATAAGTATTATTGGGTGCACATAATGATACAATTGCCTAATCAGAATCGGTGTATTAAGGTCTAGCTAACCTTAGTGCGCTTGGTTCGCTCTTCGCATTACTATTTTACGTGGATTGAGATATATGGTAGTAGACGGATATACTTGCCCCTAGACATGTCTGACACATCGTATCGGTTACATAACTGTACTGATACGAGCATGTAAATAGGGAGTTACCAAAAATAGGATTTCAATCCACAACTGTCCTGACAACTCTCTTTTCGATTCTTTAATCTCTTTGAATCTCGTACTTGTATTCTGTCACCTTCACCTTGAGTTCTTTAGTATTTCTCTCCGTCTTCCCCTATTTCGGAAAGACGAAACCTCGTGCTGGTATAAGTTGACACTGATAGTACTAGCTATACCCCATAAGGCTAAACACATGACTTAGTGACTCTCTTTTATAATTGGTTAAGGGCATATCATAGGTGATATGTTTGGTGTTAAACCTTTGAGGATTAAAAATCATGATTAAATAATTTGAGCAATAGTTTTTCTAAATGTATGGCCTTAGGGTGTAGATGGAAAATTTTAAGTTCGGCAGATTGTGAACCCCTCACCCAAAGAATTTAACCTACTTGACTGAGTTAGTGAGACTAAGGTTAGCTTGAATCCAGTTAGAAGTAGAACACAGTATTTTATTTAATTTTGCAATAGTTATATCACTTAGTGTCCCTTATCGTGCTCCGATAATTGGAGCACTACACTAGCCACTGCCCTCCTACAAATTCTACACCCTTATCCTAGACATGCCCATCATCCAATTCTCATCTTTGTGCAATTTTCCAGTTGTTGGACGCTTTTATGCAAAAGAGCATTTATGTGTCCACACCATTGGACATGACACATGAAGAAACCTATTCTTCGCTCATATGGATTTTTTCCATGATTTTTTTTCGGGATGTGCAACGTGCAACATCGCACACCCCTTTAAACCTAGCCTAGCATTTTAAACAATGCAAATCTTATACCATCATTGCATTCTATCGTGGCTTAATTTTAATTTCGAGGACGAAATTTTTACAAGTTGGGTAGAATGTAAAATCCCCTTCCTAGAAAATCGTATAAACCCTTTTATTTATTAATTATTAATTAAATTGTAGTAATTAAGTCTAAATAGGAGAAATAGATTTTTAATAATTTTTATGTTAGGTGCTCGGGCACTTAGAGGACTTGTGGGACCATCAGGAATTTTTCGGAATTTATTCCATGTAGGAGACCCCTTAAGCAGTTGCTAGCCTAACGATGTGCATTACCCTAATCTATAAATTTTCTCATGAGTATATATATATATATATATATATATATATATATATATATATATATACAAATATATATATATGTATATATATATATTTAAAGAAAGAAAGAAAAATAAAAGAATTAAATAATACTAAGCATAATACTAATATAATAAGTATAATAATAATAATACTAATAATATTAATATTAATAACAAGGCTAGTAATATTCCATATGTTGCAATTCCCTTACAGCATAGTAGCAGTTATGCTTTGGCCGCTCAATCAGCAGAACCCATATTGCCCGACCTTTCCTTTACTTCCAAACCCATGACCCGCGGATCCTATATCCCCCTCTCTCTCCTAGTATATATTATATATATATATAATAGCTCTCTAAAACCCTAACCTAAAATTCCAGACTTCCTCTTCCCATCTAGAGCCGTCACCACAGCCAGAGAAGCCTCCCCAAGCCATCCAATCATCCCGTCGACGCCGACATCGCGAACTGCAGTCTCCCACTCGAGGCACCTTCGCTCCGGCGCGATTTCTCGTCGACTCGCTCGACCAAACGCTATTCCGTTTTCATAGGTATGATCTTCCCTCAACCCTCTCCAATATTTGTTTTATAGTCAACCTCGGAAAACGTGTACCCCTAGGTAAAAAACAGCGCCCAAGTCAGCGCGAACAGACAGAATTCTGCAATCGCAGAATTCCAGAATGACCACCCATATTGCCGAGTTCGTATCTCCCACCACAGAGATCCGAATTCGGTGATTCTTTTTGATACCTGTAGAATACCTGACCTAGTTTAATTTCTGTAAAATAACCCTAGGCTAATAGTTGCTGTGGACATAGTTATATTCGTCACAAAACTATGCACACCCACCTTTTCCGGTTTTCCAAAAGTTGGAAAACGGAGCGCGCCCCGCCAAACGGGACCGCCCCGCCGTGTGCCAAGTGTACCCAATGGTGCATGTAGCATAACCGGACACGTAAAATTTCGTGGGGACTGATTCGGACGTGTGTACGCGCCGGAATCAGGCTGTATCCGTGGACACATTTCGTGTCGCCACTTTTGTGGAACTCGCACGTATTTTGTGCACGCTTGTCAGATTACGACGAAACTTGCGCCACTGGACTCGTGGTAACGCGCTGGTCCTGTGACCCAATTTTCATGCAATTCTGAGACGGTTGACCAAATCACCAATTGGCGGGCCCCAGAGTTGACTTTTGGACCAAATTGAGTTCGGCCCATCGGAATCCACATTTGGACATACCGTTGGGTTCGTATTGACATTTAGAGTTGTTTGACCTATAGTTTGTCCCATTTAGAGACTGTTACCCTTGGCACGCTTTTCGGTACAAAGTGGGCCACATGTGGACCCATTTTTGCCCGAAATTACCGTTTTACCCCTGTGTCCAAATTGGACGAAAGGAAAGTGCTTTTTAGCTATTTTGCTTATTCTGAGAACGTTGGTGATGTTTATTTTAGCATCCGGAGACGTTCATTCTGAGGCCGTAGCTTCTGACTCTTGGTGTTGACATTGGGACACTACATTTTGCAGCCTTCTTGCCAGGCAATATACCTTGCCAAATTGTTTACAGTACTTTGCATGCTATTTATATTTCTGTTCATTTATTTCATTTCTGTATAGTTCTTGCATGTGTAGTTTTTCTCCAGTCATTACTATGTATTAGATATGTTGACACACACATGGCACCTAGTATCATAGAGGACAATCATTAGGCGTATGGGCTTTTTAACCACTCTGGTAAACCGTAGTATATAGCTCGCACTACGGGCGTGTGTCGCGCTGGTCGCTACCCCAGAGGTATGTCGATTTCTGTAGAGTCGCGCTGGTCGCTACCCCAGAGGTATGTCGATTTCTGATGTTCTAGACGGGTGTGTGAGTTGTGAGGCTTAGATCGAGTATACTACCCTTGCCCATACGTCGAAAAGTTGTCCTCACTTGCATTCATATAGATTGTCTTATACAGCGTACTTATTTATTTTCAAATTATATGCATGTTTACTGTATTCAAATTGGCATGTGTTTTGTGTATCTTGTTACGTCCCTCTGAGGACCTGGTCCCCTGCCAGGTGTATTTGCTCTTGAGTATTTGCAGGAGTACGGGCCTGGACCTGACGCATTCCTTTCTGCCGAGGAGGTCTTACCTTCTGAGCATCGTTGATCATCTGGCGATGGATTCTTTAGCTGACACACTTTTGTCTTCACATTATTTTATATTAGAGATTTTATACTCCTCTCTCATTTTAGTTTTGGATATAGTCATTGGTAGTGGATTTGTCTCCACCCGACTATTATTTTAGATATTTCAGACTCCTTATTCTAGTTTAGTATTTCTTTTCTATGACTTGTTGTGTGGATGAGTTTAGCATATCTGTGACTTGTGACATTATACATACCACATGTGAGTTTATATTCATATTACAGCGTACGTATGGGTTATGGTTTCCATATATTGGAGTTGCCATATCCATGCGGCTGGCATGCTTACGTGTTCCTAGTCCTACGTATTTGGGACTGGGGCGTGACAGTAGCAGAGCCCGATGAGGTTTAGACTATTTTGTATCTGAGATTGTATTAGACTATTTTTTGTTGTGGATTCACATCTTGTATATTATTCAGATTGTGGATTTGTACTTTTATTCTTCCCTCGTTATTTCCATTCGTGCATATTTCTTCCTTAGCTTGTTTTGTGATTGAGATTAGTTATTCATGTGAGATGCTATATTGCTTCTCCGTTGGGAGTTGAGATGTTTGACAGGTACCATAATATATTGTTGAGATGTTAGATAGTTAGAAATAACCCAGACGGTGTTTTACCGTCGATTCTGCGGTGTAGGCCGGCGTAACCACGTATTCGTGCCCGAATATCCGGGTGCGGGTCGTGACACACTTCCATCAACCACTCACCAAGAATAATGTCTCTCATCTTTCCATTGATCTCCACCACCTCCACCTGAGACTCCTCCTCGGCCATGGACCAGGCCAGCTTCACGCTGATGTCAATATCTAGACATAAATGGATTTGATGTCATATTCTAGCTAGGCTTAATTTGTTATATCTCTAGTTGTGGTACTACTATATCATGTCAACCTTTGTTATGAAGCCTACATCTCAATATTAATTGAGCCACATGGAGTTAATTCCTTGTTGACGTAATACTTCTATTCTTACTACTATTAGGTAAGCCTTACCTGATATGAAGTTTATCTTCATATTTATTTAAACCTAATAGTTAGTATGACTTGGGTTTGTGAACAATTGATTAAACTTATTTCTAAGTAAACTCATGCTAGCACATGAGAAGTTAGGATAGGAATAAATCAGACTCCTAAAATATATTGTTAGGAATAAAAAGAAGAAGAAGAAGTCAAATCATATATTGATTCGATTTAGAAAAATATATGGAATTAGAAATCAATCTAGAATTGGATTTCCTACTTATGGTAAGATTTGATGTGATAAAATCTAACTCCTATTTATAAAATAGGAATGGTGAGTTTACCTTAGCCCCTAAGTGGTTCAACCATTTATAGATGTGGTGAATCCAATGTAACGTCCCGTTTCGTTCAAGCGGATAGCTGATTCAAACGGCACAAGTGCAACAATCATGACCCGCTTTGCTCTGCGAGAAGGTTCGCTTGAGGCAAAGTATTTCAGACTTGGCCCTTCAGGAGTTCAGACTTAGACTTTCAAATGCTCTCTCGGAGTATCGCTCGACCGAGGCGAATCATCGCTAAGGTGGGTGGCTACGATGAACCTGTCTTTGCTTAGCTTGCATACATAAAAACTTGGATGATACATGCTAGATCGCTAGGCGATAACCCCTTGCATGCTAATTGTCACGCCCCACTTCCCATAATACGGTGAATCGGGTACGTAACATCATCCCCAGGCTACGCACCATACGAATACACCTGTACCCGTATCTACGATTGTCGCCCGTAAGGTTTTAGGATAAGATTATAACAGGTCACAAGGTGCATAATACATTAAATAACAAGTTGTTTACAGAATATTCTAAAATAGAACTTTGCTATTCTACCCGATTACAGTCATTTACCCAATGTATGTAATAATACAATATACCTTTAATAAAAAAATAAGAACATTCTGATTTTAGTAGATCTCCTGAAAAGTAGCATCACGTTCCTGCTCTCTAACTGTTCTTCAATGTCTGATAGCAGCTTCCCTTGACATTGCTACAAAACTAGTGAACAATACTAGGTCGTCAAACGACATGCAAGCCCTCGGTCAAAGGCGGAAGTAAAAATGAAATAAATCAAGAATCGGAGAAGAATTAGGATTCTCGAAATTTAAGGAGTAAAAGAAACTGGATAATTCAAAGTGATTAATGCGTTAATTTAAATATAATTCTGACTAGAATTTATTTTAGTGAATTCCTCAATGTTCGCCTTATACCTATGTCATAATAAGAAATACTCATAGCTATTACAATTATAACTACAATCACGGTTATCACCCTAATTATTAAGTATAATACAACAACGAACAATAGCTTACCCGATAACATCTAATACTTATTAACATTCGTTCTGTAACCTGTCATCGATACATTAGTCCACCCCTACACCAAACAAGGACAAGGAAATGGACTACGACATCGGAACAGCTCACGTAACGGTTGACTAGCAAACTGTACATCCTAACTAAAATCAACAATCAATCGCAATCACAAACACAGACAAGTTTCCTAAATGATGATGCAATTTGGAGAACCAGCTTTAAATAACCACTTCACCTAGTTTCCCGCCAACAAATCCCGTTATGAAGGATTTTGTGGTGACTTGAATGGCGCGGTGCTTAGAGTCCGGCCCTGCCCTCATGGCTTAGTCTTGAATTCACCTATTCGAGTATTATAATTCGAGATAGGCGTGTTGTTAATTGGTGACTTGAAAACATATGATGGCACGGGGTTATAATCCGGCCCAGCCTCATTGGGCAATCTTGTACCCACCAATTCGATTGTTATTCCTTTTGGATCGAAGAAGGTGAACTTTGTTTATCCTCATCAGGGTGATTTACGGATGCATGGCACGGGGTTATGATCTGGCCCAGCCCCTTATGGGCAATCATAAAGTGAGCTAAGCCTCACCCGCTCACTTCGCAAGGCCTTGCGAGAGAGCCTAAACCGCTGAATTCAGCCAGAGTTTAAAATGTAGTTGGCGGAATTTCGTAGGTGGTCATTTAAGCTGTTCTCCCCCGCCCAATGCTTCTAGCCTAGAACTACAATCAATCCTTATTCTAATTATTAAATAAGTTGAGTCTCTGCTCTGTGATGTCTTAACCGTTTGTTTAAAATGGAATGCATATCCAGGATACTGCAAGTATTCAACTTGAGTTCAATCATTTAATCACATAATTCAAAGTATCGACTTTTCACAAAGCAGATCATCAGTTGGTCTGAAATAATTCTTCGTGTCCGTGTCCTAGACTTCTAATAGTTATTCTTAGTTTAAGATATAATTTCTAGTGATCTGTAGAGTGTGAGTCTAGGGTTAAAATATTAGGATGTCGGCGATTTCTGGAGTATGAAAATATTGGTTAACTCCCGAAATTCTTGAAAATTTCGGCAGAACCTCCTTTGTATTTCGGCTCCCGAAATTTTTTAACAATTTATAAATTCCACCCGGAGCAACCCTCCGTAGCATTCCCGGGCTCGCCGACCCCTTCGGTGGAGCAATTCTCAACACCGGTACACACGCAGGTAATATATATATATTGAAATTCAAGTGTCAAAATAGAACTTCTTACCAAGCAGTACATTACCTTAAACTAGCTATTTAGCAACTTGTATTGATCACGATTTACTACACAAATACAGAAACTCAATACAAGTTAGTAATTATATAGTTTCATAACACTATTAGATAACAAAATATACAATTATCATTAGTGACCATAAGTAAGGAAAACAAATCATACAACAATTAAATGATCTATATTCTTATATATATATTTATGTAGATATATATCAATCATCAAAAATCCAGGTACTTATGTAGTTCAACTTAAGATAAATACTCGTAATTATATTTAGCTATAAAATCCTTAAAGTAATTTAATTGCTCATAATTCTAAGTTCCAAATTGTAATACCTAATACGGTTTAATATCAAGGTTCAACTATTTATAGTATTATCTCATATTGATCTTAAGGACATCCATATAGGCTTCATGATTAATTTAGACAACCGAGTTCTTATTTCTAAATTGTTAACTACTAACGTCTTATTAATTTCTATACTTGACTAGGCTAAATTATACACAAACTTCTATTGCGTACCTACGAGCACATGTATAGAAATACCAAGTACCATGTCCATAGTAACTACTTATTACAACATATTCGAGTAAGACCCATATTTGCAATTATGAAAGGACTAGATAAAAATCTATATTTATACCTATTCCAAACTTTTACATAAATAGAAACATGCCTAGTTAGAGAGACTAACTAGTAAATGATATGTGTTATGGTTGACTTTAGTTATCTTTTAACATAATTTCAGAATATACATATATATATATATATATATATATTCTAATTTATACATATATATATATATATACATATATATATATATATATATATCTTCATAAATAACTAAACCATTATGCATTCAACCATTAGCAATAATTATCAATCGTTCTACAATTATAAATTCTATTGTATCCAAGTGTCATACCGTGTCCTAGTCTTTGCATTCGTAGAATACACATGAGTATTATGAATTCAGAATTTACTTTCTAATTATTTATATATATATATGCATAAATACAAATTCTAGATCTATAAAATTTGAAATAAAATTTGAAAGAGAAAGTGATGGCTTGCATACTATGGATGTGTAACATGAGTCCCTAATTTTAATAATTGGAAGAGGCATTTAGACAATGATTTATAAGTATGAATAATCCAAAGGAGAATTAAAAATCAAGGAGGAGGGCTTGCCTTGAGAAAGGAATTGGGTTGAGGATTAGGGCTTGCTTCCTTGTCATTGGAAAAGACCTAGGATTTTCTTCCCCAATTTATTTCCAAATCAATCCCAAGGATTTTGAAGAGGAGGAAGTAAGCCATGAGGGCTCGCGGAGGAGGAGACGGCGGTCGCCGGCGGCAGGCGGCGTCGGGCACGGCCGCGGGGACGTGTGCGGCGGCGGCGGGCGCGCGGCTGCGGGCGGCACCGGAGCAGCGGCAGCGGCAGCGGTAACAGCAGCAGCAGGAGCAGTAGCAGCAGTGAAGAGAGAGAGAGAGGAGGAAGAAGAGGATGATGGAGAAGAGGGTGAAGATGGAGAATAAATAGAGGGGAGGAGAGAGAGGTGCTGGAGTTGGTGTGGGTATTGGAAATGGAGAGGAGAGGAAGAGAAGCCATGTGTTACATAGGAAATGGAGAATGAAGAAGAGGTTGCCAGGTTAGTGTTGAGTCATAAGGGAATTGGAGAATAGAAATTACGGTGGGTTTGATGGGTTTCTCTCCTCTAATTGCTAGTTTAACCACTAAGGCCCTCATGAAATAAGTATTTATAACAAAGCCAATTTGCAAACAAAATTTGGATAACTCTATGTATACTTATTAATAAAATTGCATGTGTTTATATTTATGAATAAAATAGAACAAAATTTGCAGTTGTCATACTAAACTTAGTATTTGCAATAAAATCCTTTTATAGAATAATTATATATGTATTAACACATGAGGAAAATATTTCTAGATTGCATTATTAACCGAAGGAATTTTAAATAAAAAGAAAAATATAAAACCATATATTTATTTATAAAACTAACATATAATTATGTATTTTGAATTGTAGCTATTACACTCCATCCACCTTACAAAAATTTCGTCCTCGAAATTTAAATTTAATAATAAACTTTTCAAAACAATATCAATGAAATCGAGGTATTCTATCCATCTTACAGAAACAAAGTAGTAATCAAATAAATATTTTCAAATTTACAGTTACCCATTTTTACAAAGATGGAGATAATATGGAGAAACTTAAAGCCATTAATAATCTTGAAATTTCATGAAATCAGTAGAATAGCTAACTGCCATAACCATGTGATTCTACTAAGTTACCATCATATTCCCTTATTTCTTATGTGACATAATAATCTTGTATGCCACGCCACTGTACACATGGTTGCAATCAAGATATTACTTCACTATCAGGATTCATGACTGCAGCTTTTGCTACCACGCCATTGATATCCATAAAATGAGAAGAGACTATGATTGTGAATGAGTCTTACTAGTCAGGGTATTCTTTAGAAATCAAAACTTATCCAAGAATTCAAAATTTCAAGTTTCAAGTTTCCTAAGTATCATTGTATTACCTTATTATAGTATCAAAAACCAATAGATAATATAAGACATACTCATATATATATACCATCAAAGCATTAAATTTATTTTAAATTATTCAAGTCAATGATTTTCAAATCCATATTAAGGTAAACAAAATCAAGGCCTAAATATCAAACTTTGAATCCATTTCAGAAATGTTATGTTTTGATCCCCGAAATCTTATTGGATATCTGAACCATGTTTCGAGAATATAGTGCCTCGCCAACCCAGATGGCCAGTCTGGATGGCTGCAACGACTTCTCTTTTCATGATCCAATCCAATTGACTGTAGGTTCTTCTGCGGGGTCCAATCAGTTAATAAATTATCGGGTTCTTATAAATAATTAAGCATTTAATCATAGAAAATTTCAATCACAGAAAGTCCAACCAAAATGTTGCTTTACAAAAAATCAAATGAGTAAGTAATAGATATAGATATTAAATGAAGAGCAGTTCCCGAAATTTGAGTTGTTATTAAAGATGGAAATTGAATGGACAAACTAAAAATATCATTCTAGGTTTTTAATCAACACAATATTGAATGAAGCAAGGAATTAAATTTGAGGAAGGTCGGATTTGTGAAATGATCAGATATTGAAACTTCAAGAAGGAAGGAAAATGAGTCAGGAGTTAAACCACAATGATTTTAAGAGATAGGAATGATACCTTAAATAACTATATATAATCTATATACGTTATACCTATTCCTTAAACAAGATATTGCTATACTAGCTTACCCGATAATTCTCCCAGGTCATATTTATATCTATGCTAATCCCGTATTATACCTGTTCTAAATAAAGTCTTAGATCATTATTGGCCTATTGGCTACGAGGTCCTTATTTCCTTACTATTTCTAACTATATCATATTCTAGATAAGTCTGAACTCTAGGTTTTCTAAGGATACCCGATTGAGATTCTTACAAAATTTTATAGATCCTCCACCAATTCAAATGGAAGTACTTGTCTAATGCTCTTTGAATTACTTAACCTAAATTTTCTGATCATATCTATCCTTACACTACCTTGGATATCCTGAATATTTTCTATACCCTTAATTCTTTAACCGTATAGAATGACAGTAGGAAATCCATCAAGTATGGATATAGTCTAAATAGATAAACCTATAGGTGTTTTCTATTCTAGGTTATGCCTTAGGTTTCACAACTTAACCTATATAAGTCTCCTCAAAGTTTGGTCTTCATCCTATCCTAGGTTCTCTATCTTTCAGGACCTACCCATGTTCCCCAAAAGCTATACCTGTATCTTATCCTAGGTTCTTCATCTTTTGGAACCTACATAGGTTTCCTAAAAGTATGACCTGCATGGGCCACCACTAAAAGACGTGTCACGCCCCGCTTCCCATAATACGGTGAATCGGGTACGTAACATCATCCCCAGGCTACGCACCATACGAATACACCTGTACCCGTATCTACGATTGTCGCCCGTAAGGTTTTAGGATAAGATTATAACAGGTCACAAGGTGCATAATACATTAAATAACAAGTTGTTTACAGAATATTCTAAAATAGAACTTTGCTATTCTACCCGATTACAGTCATTTACCCAATGTATGTAATAATACAATATACCTTTAATAAAAAAATAAGAACATTCTGATTTTAGTAGATCTCCTGAAAAGTAGCATCACGTTCCTGCTCTCTAACTGTTCTTCAATGTCTGATAGCAGCTTCCCTTGACATTGCTACAAAACTAGTGAACAATACTAGGTCGTCAAACGACATGCAAGCCCTCGGTCAAAGGCGGAAGTAAAAATGAAATAAATCAAGAATCGGAGAAGAATTAGGATTCTCGAAATTTAAGGAGTAAAAGAAACTGGATAATTCAAAGTGATTAATGCGTTAATTTAAATATAATTCTGACTAGAATTTATTTTAGTGAATTCCTCAATGTTCGCCTTATACCTATGTCATAATAAGAAATACTCATAGCTATTACAATTATAACTACAATCACGGTTATCACCCTAATTATTAAGTATAATACAACAACGAACAATAGCTTACCCGATAACATCTAATACTTATTAACATTCGTTCCGTAACCTGTCATCGATACATTAGTCCACCCCTACACCAAACAAGGACAAGGAAATGGACTACGACATCGGAACAGCTCACGTAACGGTTGACTAGCAAACTGTACATCCTAACTAAAATCAACAATCAATCGCAATCACAAACACAGACAAGTTTCCTAAATGATGATGCAATTTGGAGAACCAGCTTTAAATAACCACTTCACCTAGTTTCCCGCCAACAAATCCCGTTATGAAGGATTTTGTGGTGACTTGAATGGCGCGGTGCTTAGAGTCCGGCCCTGCCCTCATGGCTTAGTCTTGAATTCACCTATTCGAGTATTATAATTCGAGATAGGCGTGTTGTTAATTGGTGACTTGAAAACATATGATGGCACGGGGTTATAATCCGGCCCAGCCTCATTGGGCAATCTTGTACCCACCCATTCGATTGTTATTCCTTTTGGATCGAAGAAGGTGAACTTTGTTTATCCTCATCAGGGTGATTTACGGATGCATGGCACGGGGTTATGATCCGGCCCAGCCCCTTATGGGCAATCATAAAGTGAGCTAAGCCTCACCCGCTCACTTCGCAAGGCCTTGCGAGAGAGCCTAAACCGCTGAATTCAGCCAGAGTTTAAAATGTAGTTGGCGGAATTTCGTAGGTGGTCATTTAAGCTGTTCTCCCCCGCCCAATGCTTCTAGCCTAGAACTACAATCAATCCTTATTCTAATTATTAAATAAGTTGAGTCTCTGCTCTGTGATGTCTTAACCGTTTGTTTAAAATGGAATGCATATCCAGGATACTGCAAGTATTCAACTTGAGTTCAATCATTTAATCACATAATTCAAAGTATCGACTTTTCACAAAGCAGATCATCAGTTGGTCTGAAATAATTCTTCGTGTCCGTGTCCTAGACTTCTAATAGTTATTCTTAGTTTAAGATATAATTTCTAGTGATCTGTAGAGTGTGAGTCTAGGGTTAAAATATTAGGATGTCGGCGATTTCTGGAGTATGAAAATATTGGTTAACTCCCGAAATTCTTGAAAATTTCGGCAGAACCTCCTTTGTATTTCGGCTCCCGAAATTTTTTAACAATTTATAAATTCCACCCGGAGCAACCCTCCGTAGCATTCCCGGGCTCGCCGACCCCTTCGGTGGAGCAATTCTCAACACCGGTACACACGCAGGTAATATATATATATTGAAATTCAAGTGTCAAAATAGAACTTCTTACCAAGCAGTACATTACCTTAAACTAGCTATTTAGCAACTTGTATTGATCACGATTTACTACACAAATACAGAAACTCAATACAAGTTAGTAATTATATAGTTTCATAACACTATTAGATAACAAAATATACAATTATCATTAGTGACCATAAGTAAGGAAAACAAATCATACAACAATTAAATGATCTATATTCTTATATATATATTTATGTAGATATATATCAATCATCAAAAATCCAGGTACTTATGTAGTTCAACTTAAGATAAATACTCGTAATTATATTTAGCTATAAAATCCTTAAAGTAATTTAATTGCTCATAATTCTAAGTTCCAAATTGTAATACCTAATACGGTTTAATATCAAGGTTCAACTATTTATAGTATTATCTCATATTGATCTTAAGGACATCCATATAGGCTTCATGATTAATTTAGACAACCGAGTTCTTATTTCTAAATTGTTAACTACTAACGTCTTATTAATTTCTATACTTGACTAGGCTAAATTATACACAAACTTCTATTGCGTACCTACGAGCACATGTATAGAAATACCAAGTACCATGTCCATAGTAACTACTTATTACAACATATTCGAGTAAGACCCATATTTGCAATTATGAAAGGACTAGATAAAAATCTATATTTATACCTATTCCAAACTTTTACATAAATAGAAACATGCCTAGTTAGAGAGACTAACTAGTAAATGATATGTGTTATGGTTGACTTTAGTTATCTTTTAACATAATTTCAGAATATACATATATATATATATATATATATATATATATATATATATATATATATATATTCTAATTTATACATATATATATATATACATATATATATATATATATATATATATCTTCATAAATAACTAAACCATTATGCATTCAACCATTAGCAATAATTATCAATCGTTCTACAATTATAAATTCTATTGTATCCAAGTGTCATACCGTGTCCTAGTCTTTGCATTCGTAGAATACACATGAGTATTATGAATTCAGAATTTACTCTCTAATTATTTATATATATATATGCATAAATACAAATTCTAGATCTATAAAATTTGAAATAAAATTTGAAAGAGAAAGTGATGGCTTGCATACTATGGATGTGTAACATGAGTCCCTAATTTTAATAATTGGAAGAGGCATTTAGACAATGATTTATAAGTATGAATAATCCAAAGGAGAATTAAAAATCAAGGAGGGCTTGCCTTGAGAAAGGAATTGGGTTGAGGATTAGGGCTTGCTTCCTTGTCATTGGAAAAGACCTAGGATTTTCTTCCCCAATTTATTTCCAAATCAATCCCAAGGATTTTGAAGAGGAGGAAGTAAGCCATGAGGGCTCGCGGAGGAGGAGACGGCGGTCGCCGGCGGCAGGCGGCGTCGGGCACGGCCGCGGGGACGTGTGCGGCGGCGGCGGGCGCACGGCTGCGGGCGGCGCCGGAGCAGCGGCAGCAGCAGCGGTAACAGCAGCAGCAGGAGCAGTAGCAGCAGTGAAGAGAGAGAGAGAGGAGGAAGAAGAGGATGATGGAGAAGAGGGTGAAGATGGAGAATAAATAGAGGGGAGGAGAGAGAGGTGCTGGAGTTGGTGTGGGTATTGGAAATGGAGAGGAGAGGAAGAGAAGCCATGTGTTACATAGGAAATGGAGAATGAAGAAGAGGTTGCCAGGTTAGTGTTGAGTCATAAGGGAATTGGAGAATAGAAATTACGGTGGGTTTGATGGGTTTCTCTCCTCTAATTGCTAGTTTAACCACTAAGGCCCTCATGAAATAAGTATTTATAACAAAGCCAATTTGCAAACAAAATTTGGATAACTCTATGTATACTTATTAATAAAATTGCATGTGTTTATATTTATGAATAAAATAGAACAAAATTTGCAGTTGTCATACTAAACTTAGTATTTGCAATAAAATCCTTTTATAGAATAATTATATATGTATTAACACATGAGGAAAATATTTCTAGATTGCATTATTAACCGAAGGAATTTTAAATAAAAAGAAAAATATAAAACCATATATTTATTTATAAAACTAACATATAATTATGTATTTTGAATTGTAGCTATTACACTAATAAAGAATACAACGCACCTAGCTAAGGGAATAATCATATCTTGTATTGCTTGTGTTAGAACATGAAAATAAAACTTGGCTTATAATTGGACCCTTGCATGCTACCTTAGCTTCGTAAATTAGACCCCGCTATGCCTCGAGTAGATCATTGTATACTCTTCGTAGTGCACTGCTTCACTTGTTTACACTGCTCGCCTTATGGATTATGTCGTCCAATATGTCCCTGTACGGTTTCACTCCTCGCACTACCCCTTAGACATGTGCAAATGTAAATGCTAGGCTTATGTTCTAAAGTAGACTATGTCGCAAGTTTTCTTATGCTTATGTTTCAATACTGTTTCAATGCTTGCATGCTTTACATATTCGCTATGTTTGTCACATGAATTCATACCATGATTCCGGTAACATTATCTTGCCTCACATTCATCTAAGTTCTCCGAAAGACTATCGAATAGTCATTTCGTGCAAGTATGAACCTGAAAGTATACGGGACCAGTAGGTCACCAAGACAGTTCCCGAACCTGGGGATTGCATCATGTCAATAAACCAAGAATCATAGCTCGTGGAGCAATACTCGATCAGTACTGAATTAAAGATGGCTCGGGGAGTCGATTTATACTTATGAACAATCCTGCCTTGAACTTGAACCTGAATTTGTACCTGATAAGATCCTGATTTGAACATGTACCTGACAAGAGGCTCGAAAGATTAGAGACTTGCATGGTCACGGACAACTTTGTGCACAAGTGAGATTTTCAAATCTTGTTCCACGGATGGTCTCAGGGGCACCGGGGCCGATCCGACCGGTCGGAACCTCCTGACTGTAGTCGCCGGCGTCGGACGAGATGTGTGTAATGCCCCATGTTCTTGCTTGCACACTATCTCGTCCTGAGACTACACCGTCCTCTATGGCGTCGTGGCAGTGACCTCCTGTTCATATAGATAAGTCATCCTCGCTTAGCGGCAATCTGCGTGCGAGTCATTGCATCGCATCCAACAATCTGAAACACCTGAACGGATATGAGTATTAGACATCTGTGCACACTTGTACATATTTGAACACTTGAACAGCTTCTGCAACACACTCGAATATCCGCGTAACTTCTGCACCTGAGTTAGAACCCCGCTCATGACACTGTGTTTGCTTATGTGATTTTTGTGGATTTTATTATATAAGATACTCGTGCTTGTTTTAACTTGGTTTACCTTGGACAGGGAAGGACGGATGGTAAGTTGGTAAGTATCGTCGTGTTACTCATATATCGCACGGCGTACCGCCATACGAGTTAGGCTTTACATCATTGCCATGAAACTGATCCTAAGACAAGACTAGAAAGATAACTTAATAGATGGTGCACGAAATCTATATAACGTGTTTGGATTTGTCGAGCGGACAAGAAGCCTCCCCACCAGTGCATTCATGTACTGATAACCTACCAGGTTGCTTGTAGGGTGCGGAAGAACCTCGTTCGGTACAAAAACTCCTTCGTATGAGCTAAGAAGTGGAGTTCTCTCTGGAGCCTTGGAGCGTTGCGTTCGGAGCTGAAGCACATATACAAGACATAATATGTAAATGTATGTGTGTGTATTGAAAGAAAAAAGGTTAACTACATTGTCGAGGCTTGAGTGTGTGTATCGGTCCAGAGCGGAATCAATCTTGTTGAGAATGCAGGCAGCAGAGAGGGGCATGCAGTACGTGATCATGGAGTACTGCGTCACCCCCAACTCTACTACTACTCTGCCAAGAAGAACACCATATGTTGTGTGTGCTCCATGATCTGATTGATAATTTAATTTGAGTTAATATTAATTGCATTTGATCGATGACACAATTAATTAAGAATCATGCAATTATATATTTCTTGTGCATAATAATACCTCTTTATCGCACATTGCAGCCTTAAGAAAGTGGTCAAGGAATAAGTAGGGTGTCGGAGCACTCAAGCTCCATTCAAGCTAGCTTGCTTGTTATGAATGAATTCCCTTCTCCATTGCTAGTATCTCTTCTCTGCTGTAGCTAGCCCTGCTTCGAAATGGTTATCAAATCATTTACCTGAAAAATTAATTAAGAAAGACATTGTTGTATGATATGGTATTAAACAGAAGCTTAAGCACAAAGTAAATTTATAGACCGAGACGAAAGGATTCAAAATTTTGGAGAGATTAGAGAAACTGTGGAATCACATTAAGACCAGGGAACCAACGAAACAAATGTGTCCTGCATGTGTCTCATTGTGTTAGACACGTGTCCTGCAGCTCTCTCCAGCTTATTACTACTACTACTACTACTACT
Organism: Iris macrosiphon; assembly: GCA_036927795.1. Taxonomy (NCBI): domain Eukaryota; kingdom Viridiplantae; phylum Streptophyta; class Magnoliopsida; order Asparagales; family Iridaceae; genus Iris; species Iris macrosiphon. The sequence goes on along the minus strand of JAYESA010000006.1, from coordinate 185,303,379 downwards.
ACTACTATTACTCTTTCGATCATCGAGTACTGCAGGTATCGCTCGATTATGTGAAAGGTGAGGTAGAGCAACTCCGGCACAAGCGCAAACTTATGGTGCACTTCCATCAACCACTCACCAAGAATAATGCCTCTCATCTTCCACCTGAGACTCCTCATCCGCCATAGACCAGGCCAGCTTCACGCTGATGTCAATATCTAGACATAGATGGATTTGATGTCATATTCTAGCTAGGCTTAATTTGCTATATCTCTAGTTGTGGTACTACTATATCATGTCAACCTTTGTTATGAAGCCTACATCTCAATATTAATTGAGCCCCATGGAGTTAATTCCTTGTTGACATAATACTTCTATTCCTACTACTATTAGGTAAGCGTTACCTGATATGAAGTTTATCTTCATATTTATTTAAACCTAATAGTTAGTATGACTTGGGTTTGTGAACAATTAATTAAACTTATTTCTAAGTAAACTCATATATTGATTCGATTTAGAAAAATATATGAAATTAGAAATCAATCTGGAATTGGATTTCCTACTTATGGTAAGATTTGATGTGATAAAATCTAACTCCTATTTATAAAATAGGAATGGTGAGTTTAACTTAGTCCTTAAGTGATTCAACCTTTCATAGATGTGGTGAACCCAATGTAACGACCCATTCCGTTCAAGCGGATAGCCGATTCAATCGGCGCAAGTGCAACAACCCGACCCACTTTGCTCTGCGAGAAGGCTCTCTTGAGACAAAGTATTTCTGACTTGGCCCTTCAGGAGTTCAGACTTAGACTTTCAAAGGCTCGTTCAGAGTATCGCTCGACCGAGGCGAATCATTGCTAAGGTGGGTGGCTGCGATGAACTTGTCTTTGCTTAGCCTGCACAGATACATGCTAGATCGCTAGGTGATAACCCCTTGCATGCTAATAAAGAATATAATTCACCTAGCTAAAGGAATAATCATATCTTGTATTGCTTGTGTTAGAACATGAAAATGAAACTTGGCTTATAATTTGACCCTCGCATGCTACCTTAGCTTCGTAAAGTAGACCCCGCTATACCTCGAGTAGATCATTGTATACTCTTCATAGTGCACTGCTTCACTTGTTTACACTGCTCGCCTTATGGATTATGTCGTCCGATATGTTCCTGTACGGTTTTACTCCTCGCACTACTCCTTAGACCTGTGCAAACGTAAATGATAGGCTTATGTTCTAAAGTAGACTATGCCACAATTTTCTTATGCTTATGTTTCAATGCTTGCCTACTTTAAATATTCGTTATGCTTGTCACATGAATTCATACCACGATCCCGGTAATATTATCTTGCCTAGCATTCATCTAAGTTCTCCGAAAGACTATCGAATAGTCGTTCCGTGCAAGTATGAACCTAAAAGTATACGGGACCGTTAGGTCACCAAGGCAATTCCCCAACCAGGGGATTGCATCATGTTAATAAACCAAGAATCACAGCTAGTGAAGCAATACTCGATCAGTACTGAATTAAAGATGGCTCGGGGAGTCGATTTATACTTGTGAACAATCTTGCCTTGAACTTAAACCTGAACTTGTACCTGATAAGATCCTGATTTGATCATGTACCTGACAAGAGGCCCGGATGATTAGAGACTTGCATGGTCACGGACAACTTGGTGCACAAGTGATATTTTTAAATCTTGTTCCGCGGACGGTCTCAGGGGCATCGGGACCAATTTGACCGGTCGGAACCTCCTGACTGTAGTCGCTTGCGTCGGGCGGGATGTGTGCAATGCCCCATGTTCTTGCTTGCACACTATCTCGGCCTGAGACTACACCGTCCTCTATGGCGTCGTGGCAGTGACCTCCTGTTCATATAGATAAGTTATCCTCGCTTAGAGGCAATCTGCGTGCGAGTCATTGCATCGCATCCAACAATCTGAAACACCTGAACGGATATGAGTATTAGACATCTGTGCACACTTGTACATATTTGAACACTTGAACAGCTTCTGCAACACACCCGAGTATCCGCGTAACTTGTGCACCTGAGTTAGAACTCCGCTCATGACACTGTGTTTGCTTATGCAATTTTCGTGGATTTCATTATATAAGATACTCGTGCTTGGTTTAACTTTGTTTACCTTGGACATGGAAGGACGTATGATAAGTTGGTAAGTATCACCGTGTTACTCATATATCGCACGACACATCGCCACACGAGTTAGGCTTTACATCATTGCCATGAAACTGATCCTAAGGCAAGACTAGAAAAATAACTTAATAGATGGTGCACGGAATCTATATAACGTGTTTGGATTTGTCGAGCGGGCGAGAAGCCTCCCCACCAGTGCATTCATGTACTGATAACCCACCAGGTTGCTTGCAGGGTGCGGGAGAACCTCGTTCGGTGCGAAAACTCCTTCGTATGAGCTAAGACGTGGAGTTCTCTCTGGAGCCTTGGAGCGTTGCGTTCGGAGCTGAAGCACATATACAAGACATAATGTTGGAATATCACCATGTATGATTCCATAAATTGTAGCCACTTGGCACGCTTTTATTGTTTCGAGAGAGAGGACTTGAGCGACTTGTAACCTCGGCCTAGCGCCGCTTATATACTGATTCAATATCAATAAAATGCTTGTTTTACTTTCATACTTGTGTTATTCAATGCTTCCGCTATGACGATGCTGTGAACTTGTTACCAATCGCCTGTTCGTTTCTTATTCCGCTGCATTCGGACTATCTGTGCGACTCTATGGCTTAGTCATTTTACCGCATGTTCGGATCGTGACCTTGCACGGACGCAGCTTGTGCTCGTGCGGCTTCACGTCCATATGGGAACGATCGTCCCGCGGGAACGCTGGCGCGGTGATTCGCGCCTACCGGGGACGGCCGATTCCTGTGGAAGATCGGGACGTGACACCCAAGATCAATTTCATCTGTGTTTATGTTTCACAAACACCAGTAACAAAGTACTAGCTTCATCTCTCTCCTCCTTTTTTTTTCCCTAATGTTGTTGAGATTTTATTTTATTTTATTAAACTGGAATGTTTTGTAAAAAAAAAATTCTGTTCTTTCTTCCTACCTTATGTTAATGGATTATTTGAATAAATAGACATCTTTGAATGGTTATTTTTTTTGTTACCAAAAACACAAAGACCACTATGTCAACATTAGAATTTAGAAATCAACATAGGAACCATCTTCTCTCTGGTTGCCTCAACACAAAACCTATGTGAAGTTACATTAACACTGATACATATCACATAGTCCTTAAGTGAAGCAGTAGTATTCCGGAACATGATATAAAGAGTACCAAAGTATTAAGACATGAAATAATAACGGCACTTCCTTCAATTGTGTAAGAATGATATACAATATCTATCAACTGAATGTATGGAGGTAGCACCTCAGTAGGGTTGAAGTATAAGATTACACTAGAGGTACAGCTTGTGAGGGCCACTACATATATAGCTTCCTCATAAAATCATCTCTTGATGTGTGCCATGATGCCATGATGTAGCGCCCTTTCTCCAAATCATATATGATCTTCAACTGAGGTTTCCTCCACTTTGACACCGATACCGACCATGCTGTGAGAAGTATTGCCACGGAAACAACAGAAAGAGAGAGAGAGGCTGAAGAATCATCAAAAAATATGGCAGCTATCCAGTTCAGTATTCTGGTTTGCCATCTTCTGGCTTATGAAAGCTCCCAATGCCCAGTCCAGGGGAATGCCGCCCACCTGATTTGCAAACTCAATCCTATAGAAAAATTGATGATTAATATATGCCTTAAACCAAAAAATAATAAGTTCTATCAGTGAAAGATGCATAACGTCAAACAGAAAAACAGAATTTTTCAGAGCACTCGGTTCTAATGAACAATCATCTTTAACAACAAATGCCCAGGTACCCATAGTGGTTAAGAGATTTAAGGCACAGAAGATGACATAGGAAAGAATGTTCATATAATTCATAAAAGAAATAGGGCTATCTTTTAATATACTGAAAGTATCAAATAACTTGCATAATAACCACAGTAAAGCAGTAAATGATAGGTAAAAAGAGCACACCTTCTATCCTTGATACCAATTCCTAGACTGTCGTGAAGCACAGCAATGATATATGCTGATGAAAAACAATATCGAAGTAATTCTTCCTCTTCTAGAGCAGGATATTTCCTTTTTTGCCAATCTTCCTCACAAAATTCTTCCCCAGCCAATATCAAATCAGAAAGGATGTGGAATTCATCCCAAAGAACTATCAAACATTAAAGATACAAACAGTTTTAGCTTTGTAGTCATATAGAAATTTGACTCTCCTCAAAACATCTAAGCAACACCAAGAAAGGAACACCTGTCCAGCTACCCATAGACTTTGTGACTGCAAAACTAATAATGAAAAAGAAAGAAAAAATAAGAGACTTGTGCAACCTTTGAAGTATAAAAGAAATTCTCAGTTGACCTTCCTTTCAACTTAGGTATAAAAGTTGATCCCAATAGGCATCTGGTATACAAGCATTTATCTGCAAAAGAAACAATTAATATCCTGCGGGCTAAATTATAAAGCAAGAAATGTCAAAATACAAAGGTTTAAGCTAAAAGAATAGCAGGTGCTAAGAGAACGCCGAAGGCCAATAAACCAATTTATGTATCCCATCAAATGACATAACGAGGCTTGACCAAATAAAGAACCAAATAAACTTTGAATGTATTACAATTTTTAAACCATGACTAATGATAAAACAGAGAGGATAAAAATTAATACATTTGGTTGTAGGTTCTGTGTATCATAGAACTCTGAAAAGGAAGTGAAAGTGCCAAGCAGTAACAGAAATCAATTTGGCTCAGCATCTAAAATCTAAATCAAATTAAGAAGGTCCACAAATTTAACGTTTGTTGTATCACACAAAATTCACCATTCACCATTCACCACTAAAAACTTCCAAACTGCATTTTAATTCCGAAAGGCTTATAGAGAAAGATTTATAAACTATCTATTTATGTTTCATTAAAATTATACAATAATAAAATAAAATTAGAAGGCTTACAACTAGAGCAGCAGAGCGACAGTTATTAATCATTCAGCTTCAAGAAAATGGCATTGTGCTCCTGCCATAGCAAGGATGTGGTTCATGCACGTCTAGGGGTGTAGCAGGGATGATCCAAAAATCAACCGCCAGTGAGTAGATACATTGAAAATATGGTTATAACTATACCCGGCAATGGAAACAAACTTAAGAACAAAATAATATAAATCGTAAGGCATAAACAAATGAATTTGGAGGAAAAAAACATGGTAAAACCTAATATCATTTGGTTTCATCTGTTGGGCTAAGGATGGCCTGAAGATTAATATCCAATATCCCAATATAAATGTCCAAACTCGATTAATAGATTACCAAGCAAGCTATAAGTTTATGCAGGTCCGATTCCAAGATAAGATAGTACTGAACATGTCAATCTGACATGTTCTAGGCCATAACCGTACTCTAGACACTTCTCCCAACAAAGGTGAGATGCTACGATACCAGACGATAGTTAAAGTAATTTTCTCACCTAATGACAGATCTCCGATGTCATCTCCTTTCTTGTTGGACTAGCGCTCAAAACATACCCTACGAGCATACCAGATGAAAAAAATGTAAAATTCAGAACACAAAACAAGTAGTGAATATTGCATTTTGTAACAGAAATTTTAGATCACATTCTACTTCAGAAAAATCAAATTCATAAAGAAATTTTGACATGGTAAAAGCGCTAAAAATTGTATTCTGCTAAAAGAATAGAATAATTTTTTTCTCAAAAAAGTAAAAACTAATTTCAAACAATGCCACCAGCAGTGCAGGAAACAAACTTGCTTCAAAAAACAAAAGCATAAGTTGACAAAGGTATTACGCTTGTACTTCTCAGAACAGAAATTAGTACATAATATGGCCAGGAATGTAATCAAATATAAATGATCTGGTACAAATCCAAATAATATATCTCCATTCTGACAAAAATAGATAATTGATTGTCAGTTCAAAAGATGTATACAATATTAATAGTACAATCCAAAACTGGATACCTGCTTCAAATTAATCCATATATTTATTATCATATCTACAGTTGAACTTACAATTTGAATATGATCTTTGAAGGTGCATGTTGTAGTACCCCTTGTATTCATATAACAAATCTCACGAATACTTCATGCGACGCCTTTTCCTCAAATGCTTTTTGTCTCTAATTCCGTCATAAAGAAGTTCATAGGCAAAATATGTTATATGGCCTTTTTTCATCAGCTCCTCCAAAAGTATCTTTGGTGAAGCTATTCAATTTTCTCAGCACTAAAAATTGTATTCACAACCTCCGGCACCACGCCATTGCTTACCATAATATGAATAATACTGACAGCTTCTTGAACTTTATGCTTCACACAAAGGCAGTTTATTACTCGTCCAAATGTCGTCATTGATGGAATAAACCCCTCATTCATCATGTTAATAAGAAATTCATAGGCTCGATCAACATTTCCAGTCTTGCAATAGCCATTAACCATTACACGATAAGTAAACGCATCTGGCGGACAACCCTTGTCGATCATCTCAAGAAAAAGTTTCTCCGTCATAGGAACATTCAACTTCTCTGCATATGCACTAATCATAATATTATATGTATTAACTGTAGCCAAAAAGTTGTCTTCCTCTGATTTTCTAAATAGTGCATAGGCTCCATCAAGATCATTATTCCGGCAGAATCCATGAATCAAAGTGCTGAAACTTACTGTATCTGGACATAACCCTTCATCAACCATCTTCATAAATAATTCAGATGCCTCGTTAACTTGGCGAGACTTGCAAAGACTTTCTATCAATATGTTATAGGTGATAACATTTGCACGAGCGCCCTTTGAAACTATTTCTTTGAAAGTTTCCATTACCTCTCCAGTATTTCCAGCCTTGTACAGTCCATTCAACACAGAGTTGTAAGTGATTGCATCAGGGGTAATACCATGGGTCCACATTCTATCAACAATTTCTAAAGCTTTATGTAGCTTCAAACGCTTACAATATCCATCAATCAACGTATTAAAGGTAAAAACATCAGGCACGAAGCCTTTTGTCATGGCATTGTTCATCACATTATAGGCATCGGTGACATTGCCCATCTTGCACAATCCGTTTATGATTGTGTTATAGGTCCAAATATTTGGACTACAACCATTCCCGACAATCTCATTCAGAAGATCCAAAGCCTGCAAAACAAGGCCTTGTTTGCAGAGTCCCTTGACCAGCGAATTATAGATAACATCAGGCTCTAATCCATGGCCTAAAGCTTCATTAAAAATCTCTATAGCACAATCTATGTCACCTTCTTCACATAAACCATTAATTAAGGAGCAGTATGTTACACGGTCTGGAACAAACCCTTTAAATACGGCATCCTTCAAAAGTTTACAGGCATTTTGAACAAGACCCAATTTGCAATACCCATCAATAATTGTATTGTAGGTGAAGTCATCAGGAGCGCAACCCTTATTTACCATTTCATGCAAATATTTATCAGCCTCTACCACCTTAGAGTTCTTTACACAAGCCACATATGAGTGTGTTGTAAGTTATTACATCAGGAGTCAAACCATCACCCATTCTCTCTAACAAAGATACAGCCTCCGTCAGCTTACTCCTTTTGCAAAGGCCTTGGATAAATATATTGTGTGAATAAAGATTTAAAGACAACCCCCTCTTCAAAACCTTGGTCAAAAGCTTTCCGGTTTCTAAGATGTCTCCTTTCTTACAAAGTACATGAATTAGCTTATTGAATGTAACAGTATCAGGACAAATTTTGTCCCCAAGCATCTCATCGAAAAGATTGGAAGCGTCAAGGTGGTAGTTTTCTTCATAAAGAGCACTAGCAACAGTACAATACATTATGGCATTGACATCATACCCTCTTTCTGGCATGTTCCGGAGAAGTCTCAAGGCCACATAAGGTCTCCTTGTTCTACAGAAGGATTTTATCCTGATCGTAAAGGTGTACACGGCAGGAATGTTTCCCTTGTCCAACATCCTAAGATACACTTTATGGGACTGATCAAAGTATCCATACTCGACCAATGTGTTCATGATAGCATTATAAGACATAACGCTCGGCTCGCATCCGTAGAAATCCATTCTCTCAAAAGTATCCACCGCATGCTGAAGCTTCCCTCTCCTTCCGTAGTTTCTCATGGCTCCGATATATACTCCTTCAAGCAAGGAGTTGTCGACATTAATCCTCATCTCCGAGATGACATTCTCCATACTGTCAAACTCCCCATGAATTCCAAGCTTCTCTACCATACACTTGTAGGTGGCTAGATTGTGCTTAAACCCATCTTCTTTGGACGCCGAATAGAACATATCGAGAGCTCTAAGTGGGTCCTACTGGTGTCTGACAACGGTGGTTATGTGTTTAGGAAGCAATGCTCTGCGGCCCATTCTGAAACTTTAAGCTATTGACCCAATTCGCTCAAACCCAATCTATTCAAGTTGTCTCATCTTCTTCTATTGCACTGCCATCGATAAAGACAGTTTAAGACGAAACATAAATAAAAAAAATGGTCATTTTTTTACCTAAGCAAGCAACAAGACCATCACTAAAACTTCGAAAAAACGCAACCATATTGAGTTGGAAGTCAGTACAACATTGAAAATTAGGATGAAAAATCCGAAGAAAGCAAAACTTTCTCTCAGAAATAAAAACAAACATGTGGTGGGCATAGTGTGCTTCTAGAGTATCACCTACAAACTTGAAGGAGGCCATAAAACCAATAAAATTAAGAGGAGATGTCACGTAGACAAGAAATGAAATTGATGTTATGTGGTGAACAAAAATGGGATCTTTCACCGGGAAAAAATCCAGAAAAAATGGAGCAGCATTTTCTCAATTTGTACTAAGGCGGAAGTTGTGAACCGATCGGTCGACCAAACTCGGACCAACCCTAATCTAACCTGCAGTGCCGGTTCCCAGTTGGTATTTGGTGGTATTTAATAGAGAATTGGGTACAGAGCTAGAAAGAGAGTTGCTTTTGAGCAAGGAATTTAAATTCCCTGATTTTATTTTACTTTTGAGATTCTATTTCATCATGTTTTATATCTACCAGTAAATGCATGCACGTAAATTTTTTTTTTAATGTTATTAAAAAAATAATTTAAATATTTATAAATTAATATTTAATATATATATATATATATATATATATATATATATATATATATATATATATAAAAACTATTTTACTATAATTTAAATTTAATTTTTTAATATATATATATTGAAAAATTAGATTTTAAAAAAAGTACTGATATTATTAAAAAATTAAATTTAAATTATAGTAAAATAGTTTATATATATATATATATATATATATATATATATATATATATATATATATATATATATATGATCCGGATCAAAGATCATGTCCCGGGAGTCCCGTCAAAGTCCCGCCCCTCCCCCGCACCATCGTGGGGCCCGCGTTGATCCAACGGCCAAAGATCGCGGTGCTTCTGTAGGACTCTGAAAAAGGGCTCACCATATATATATATATATATATATATATATATATATATATGTATATATATATATATATATGTATATATATATATTAGTTTAAATATTGAATATATTTTTATGTGAATTTGTTATATATATCTTTATATAAATTTGAATATATATTCAGATAATTATAATAATTTTAAAATATTTCTATTATAAGAAAAACACATAAGCGACTAGCTAGAAACTTTTAAATTTTGTTTAATCATTAAAGAATTTACAAACGGTTTAGACGACTAAATTTTGAACCATTTTCAAGTCTCATTATAAGAATAGAGATTAATTACGTAAAATAAGAGTAAGTTACGGTTGATGAGGAAAATAGTAGATTACGAATGATGAGAATAAAGTTAAATTAATGGGCAACAAAAATTAGCTCCGGATAGGACAATCCAACCGTCCGAACAGGCCATTATACAGAATACATCTTAAGTTACAAATATTTTCGCTTATCACATAAAATTTGTGCATGCAGTGCAATGCAATGCAATGCAGCAGCTAGGTCAGTAGAGTTGCACCAAAATAGGAAGTATGCAGGAAGGCTCCCAGGCCAGCCGTACACTCCGGCCGGCTCCGCTATCACCACAGCAACCACGGCCGAGCCACCCACCACCACTCTCGTCAACTCCCTCCCCTCCGCATATCCTTAATTTCCACCAACCCACAGACAGGGCCGGCCGAGGAACCCACCCCGTACGTCACCTCCACCTCCAGATCCGGACAGAGTAGTTGGAAAATCATTTTCAATATTGCTACAGAATCATGTAGCAAAGGCATCTGTGTATGCTCGTTCTGCAAGAAGATGGTACACAAAGCATCTTAAATCTGTTCCGAATACCAGTCAAGCGATGCTCCGCTGGGTAGCTAAAAAATTCCACGAGAATGTTGTTTTATGATTTAGAGGGATGAGATATTTTTCAGGCGAAACAAGTAACTTTAGTTGCGAGCTATATGGAAATTTTCTAATTTAATATATCACATAGGTCATGCTTATGCTCATAAGTCACAACCAAGTTACAGGGGGAAGTAATAACTTCCAATCCAATTCTAAAGTTCATCAATTGGCAAGCAGTTTATATATGTAGAGAAAGAGCACCATACAATCATAGTAGTACGTACTTGGAAAGTAGATAGAAACAGAAATTAAAAAACTAATAATATGAGACGAAAAAAGAGCTTAAGAAGTATACCTGAGCAGAAATAGCCTGAGTGACAGTATACTCGGTTTCTGAATTGAATTGCCTCCACAAAGACTTGCATTGAACAGGTGTAATCAAAGTTTTCTCAGAAGGAACCTAACAAAAAATGGAATAGATCAACCTAAGGATCACATAGGCAGTTATTTCAAAGTTAATCTAGAGAGCATATACAATGCGTTCATGTTGTGCTCAGAATATAAAAAAAAATTATAACTTTCAATTTAGATGTATAGATTACATATAACTGCTTTATTAATTCAAATGTTTATATACCTAAGTACAACAATATTTAAACTTAAAATTATAGACTGCGTGAGTAGACATGGAAGAGCAAAGTCCTGCACATTATTATGAAAGAACAAATCACAATGTCTAGAAGTATCCGAGTTCTTAGCTCATTTATATCAAAAAATGTTATTTACTAAAATCATAGAAACAACTGCCTAGCTAAAGTCCTATACAGCCTCAAAATAAGGAGTTATATATAAATTATAAAATATTAATTGGCCAAATTGGAAGTTTGTTCTCTCATGGGAACGACCACATTTAAATGGTTAATTTAGTCGGCAGATATATGCAAACTAGACGTACACTAAGCATTTCTAAAGATTCAATGGAAACTAGATTTATACTAGAGCATTTGCACATACAAAGTTGGAACGTCAACATTCCCACCGAACTTTAGAAATGCTTAGCATACAGGATTCAATGGAAACTAGAAATGCTCAACATTCCCACCGAACTTTAGAAATGCTTAACATTCCCACTAAGCATTTCTAAAGATTCAATGGAAACTAGATTTATACCATTATATATCGGTTATATAACCGATATATAACCGTTTTTGACTACTTAGCATACAGGATCAACATTCCCACCGAACTTTGCAGCCCGACCTACCAACACCATGGATTCAGGCCCCACCAGCGCACTGTTAGACCATCAGGCATTGGAACAGAAGCCTCAAGTTTATCAAACAATGAACTCAAGTCCATCCAACTCTTGGTAATACGTATCCCTTATGAATGCAGATTACACACTATCTAAAAGAACTGGATCATGCACAGTACTATTCCAACGTGAGAAAACTGCTTACTCGGATAAACATTTCTCCAGCAATGAGCTGAGCTTCTTCCCGAAACCATTTACAATACCTACTTGTACAGCCTCTTCAAGTTCATGCCAATCCTGAAATGCTCCAAAAGAAAAAATATTAGATTATCACATATTAGTGTAAAGAAGGCATGAATTCTTCAACAAATATCAATCACCTCGTCAGCAGAAAACAAGCAAGTTTTTCATTAGCTATTTCTTCACAGCGTACAGTGGCGACCATAACCTACAATTTGAGAGCCACAGATCAGAATACACCAGAAAATAATAGTGCCTTGCACCTGAGACATGAAACAAAGATTATATGTGTGCAGGTAAATCAAGATCCTTGTTCTCCTTAATAACTTTCCACATTTGTTGTGCACTAAATGAAAAACCTGAAGCAGGAACAACCCCCCGCCTATCTCCAGCAAGCCCACCAGGAGCAATAGAATGAAAAAATATTTGCCTCAAATTTGCAACCTTCATTGAAAATAACAGCAAAATACATGACACTATGTCCCTAGTCATCCAAGTGCACATGACAAGATGCATATGCAGCACTTAATGAATAAAACACCATGATCGTTCAAGATTTTTGTCAAAAAACAATGCTAAAAAATATGAAGACAAACCCACGTAAGAAATTTGGAAAATGGATAGGACTGAAAAACAGCAGGTTAAACACTCTAGCACACTTGTACATGTTCTTTCATTCTTAGAAGTTTGTGTTAACTGTTATAGCATGTTGATGTATGATTTTAATCTTGCAATGCAGACATGCTTATACATGTTCTTTCATTCTTAAAAGAAAATATTGTTATTTCATTCTTAAAAAAATATTCTTTTGATAATTAAGGTCTAGACTATAACAGCCTTAGTTGAGACAGGTATTATGAATTACAAAGCCAATAATATCATTAAACTACATAATTTATAAGCACTAGTATAAGACTAGCATTTCAAGTAATCTAAACAAGAAAACAAAAATAAGAATGTAAGTTTGTCTAATCGTAGTAAATGCTCTTAGATAGTAGTACCTGCTCCTTGAATTGCTCTTCTTTCTCTTCATAACTTGAAAGAGCTGTAACTTCAACCTGTGATACTCATAAGCAGAAGTTAAAGTACTAATATGGAAGTAGCTAGCTTAGGAGTATAATGTGAAACTCAAAATAAAGAAAAATTATAACTTACATTAAAAATTCACTAATTGGAGTTTCTTTGTGAGCTTGTGGTTTAGGAACAGAATCCCATATCTGTAAAATAAAACATCAAATGACAATGTTCAGAAAATTTAAGGCAGAACATTAAAATCTGCAAGGCAAAAAACATTGAAGGTACCTTTTGTATATCTTCCCTCAAGATAGGTTCCAAGTTTTCCAAAGGTGTCTGCTCATTTGGATTGGAAGCAAAAAGGAAAAGGAGGATTACTAACGTAAGGGAGATATAAATAATGACTTTTAAAACTGCTATTTTGGAGAGTAGAAAACACACCTTGCTTTTATCACGTATAACAAAAAGTAAAGTTGTTTTGCGAGGACTAAACAAGCGCATCATGACCTGTTAAGAAAGTAAAAAAACACCAAGCATAGTGAGGAAAGCATATCCCGGTAGCAGTAGCCAATCGCATGCATACGTACAGCCGTATGTACCTGAAATACTGTCTTTAGAAGAGGCTTGTTTGCTGCCTGCTCTCGCCCAATGTCATGACACCACCTAAAATATACAGGTGATAGATGACGTCAACAAATAAATAAGCAAGAAGCAGAACTTATAAAATATGAAAGAGAAGTAGCAATGAAATAAATGAAAACGATTAACCAGTACACTTACATATTTATGAGCACAACATCTGAAACTGCAAGAGCAAAAAGAGCACTTTGCTTCTCGAATGCAGTGTCGTCCTGGAAATATTAATAATCAAGTTTAGACCTCCAGATTCAAAATCATGACCACCCCATCGTTATAATGCATGGGGAAATGATAAGGTATAGCCTTTAGATTCAACCAGTGTTTGCAGTAGTATCATTTGTTATCAAACTTCTTTCATTTCTCATGACTGAAAAGACTTTATATATTTTGTTGTAATTAACCAGGTTCTTTTTCCACGCCAAATGGTATTATTGCTCTTCTTCAAATCCAGTTAGGGCCTGTTTGGTTTGGAAGAAGTCAGCAGGATTTGGCCAAAATTTTGTATTTGCCCTATTTGAGTCCAATTCTCCTGTTTGGTTCAAAGAGAGAAGTGAACATAGAAAAGGAAGCAGTGTAGTGAAAACACTTCTTGTCCCCCTAAAAATTTGCCTTTTCACCTCCTTCACAAACTGGGTGAAGTGGGTTGGATTTGGCAGTTTATTATTATTTTTTAATATTTGTTTGTTGTATAAAGAGCAAGTAGTGTATAGTATTAACTATTAAGTGATGAAATAGTGATTAATATAATATTACTAATATTTATTAAGTAGGTAACTAATGAAATATTATACTGATTAAGTAATAAGCATTTTATAATAAAAACACTAGTAATGAGATAGTAATTAATATATAGTTTGTATTATTTATAACTATCGATAATAGTAATTAACCGGTAGCACTAAAAAGTAAAAAGTAGTAAGTATTTAAGCAATAATTAATAGTTAGTAATGCTTAACTAACATGTAAATCATTAATAATCATAATAAAATATTAAATTAATGGTTCAAATTGTTAATAGATTTCAATCAGTATTGAGTAAGATAATCAATTAATATAATATTGTATTACTAAGATAATTAACTATTAATAAATAGCAACAAAGACAATTAATTATTTATCATTATAGCTATCTACTATTAATTATTTCTTTATTAATATTATAATACACTATACAAGTTTTCCACTTCTCCACTTCCTTCACACTTTTCTCTATCCAAACACATTTTGGAGAAACAAGGGGACAAGAAAGTCCAATGACTTTTCTTCACTAGAACCCCACTTTCCCACCTCCTTCACACTTCTCGCAAACCAAACAGCACCTTAGCTAAGACAAAGATTCCAGTTTTCTTGGTTCTTCATGAGCGTATTGGCTACTCACCTTTATCTACAGCAAAGTGATCCAGATTCAGTAAGGGTCTTTATTTCACTTGAAAACTTCTCATATGGCAGTAAAGATAATAATTGAAGAAATAGCCATGGGGAAGATCCGTAAGCCAACTTTCGGTTACAGTGTCAACCTAAAATGATAGTTCATATCCATTATTATTAGGGGGACTTATTCGCCCTAGATGTTAGCATATAGAGGACATGGCCATTAACAGAGCCGAATGGAAGAAGAAGAAGAAGAATATTTAAACAGCCGACCCCAGAAATTTGGTATAAAGGATTTGTTGTCGTTGTTGTTCACCCTAGGTTGAACCGTTGAAGTGGTATATGATGAAATTATGTTAACAGAATAAAACCAATTTAAGAAGCACAAGTTAATCTCTACCTGGTTAATAATTACAGTATGTGAACAACACTTTAGAATTTTGGGTACATTTCAATGCAACATATAGATACAGTGCAGAAACAGATCTTCAAGTAGCTTCAAAAAGTTGTTTGCATTAAGTACAATAAATCCTTTAAAATAATACCTCTCCTCGTTCTCTACCATCAGTTCCCTCCAAATCAATAACAATGGTACACGGCTCAATCTCAGCGCACCTTGCCAACCAGATGCCTTTTGTCGTTTGAGACCTATATAAAAAAGAATCAAAGCTTTCATATCATGTTAAATAGAGAAGTTCAACTTAGACAGGATATATCTAATAAAGCTAATACTGAGCACAAGTAACACTCTACTTGCCTTCCCCTAAAAGCATCCATCTCCCTAAAGTTCGTGCGAAATAGATTATTCAGAAGAGTGCTTTTCCCTGACAAGTAGTATAAAATTCATGAAATATGCTTTTGAATGAGAATTCCAAATAAATGTGATCCGTATCATCTTTACTTCAACATTCAAACAAAGATGGCAAGAGTGAGTACTTTGCAGCAGCAGATAAACTAAAAAACATTTACGATGTATGGATGTAAACGAATTGAATGAATCAATGAATGCATATAGAACAGCAGTTTATCTGGATGTGGGCCTAAAGGTCATCCTACTATCGCTCGAATCAAGAATGTATTCCAGGTGCAAGGTATGAACAATGAAAAGCAATTCAGAGTCTTCATATTAAAATAAACTTCAATGCCCTAGGAAGAATATATGAACATTTTTGGCAAAGCAACAAGCAAGAGGCCTTTGTACAATGAACTAGAATTGTACAAGAGAGCTAAATAACTCCCTTTTGGTACACAAAATTTCAGAGGAAATGCTGCATAACCAAGATATGTCTAGAGAATACGGTGTTTGTGGTGCAAAAGATTAAATGACCCATATGCACAATAAGCTACAAAAATGTCCACCTACAGAAAACTTCAAATCGATGCCCTAACCCACCCACAAGAGTAGAGTCCAAAATGTCCCTAAAGATAACAAGATTTTTTTGTATTTATTGGAAGGTTAAAAACTGAGACATAACAGGTAACATTCCCTGTTTCGGAGCAAGGCTTACTCAAATTCTGATACTTTAAAAAACATTTTATTCCTTCTACCATATTCAAGCAATTACGGAATAAGACCATAATACGAACTCCGCGCTGTCCTATCCAGTCTTACATTAAATTCTCTGCCTAGTTTATTTTGTTGTTCAATTCCTTCTACCATATTCCTTCTGCCTAGTTTATTTTGCTGTTCAATTCCTTCTACCATATTCGAGCAACTGCGGAATAAGAGCATGATACAAACTTCAGGTTGTCCTGTCCTACAGTACCTTTGTACCAATTTAACATGCCTAGTGTATTTTGGCATGTATGCATCTCTTGTACGTGTCCAGTTCGGACACAGGGTTGACACATTATTTTGGAGTGTTTGTACTCTCAGAAGATGTGTATTACTAAGAGTAGGTTCACATTATATATAAACTAGTTTAAGTATATTGTTCATACTCCCAGCTGATGTGTATTATTACTAAGAGTAGGTTCACATTATATATAAACTAGTATAAGTAGAGGGGGGTAAAATCATCGCCTTTTCTCCGTAGTTTCATTCAGAAGAATCAGAACTTCAACCAACTCAATTTTTTGGTCATCCAAAAAAGTCTATCACAATAATTATGAAACAACACAATAACAACTCATTGAAAAAGATTATTAATTTTACACAAGAAAAAAAACATGCAAATAAAATATTGAGAGAATCATGACAACACAAGTCATCTCGTAGAACTTCACGGTAAAAAACCAATGTGTATTTCCGAAAAACATACCACTACTTTGTGGACCCATTATAGCAACCACCGCATAGGAAAGTCCACATTCCCCCAACTTAATGGTCTTCGTGAAGTTATCAAGGCCATTAACGTTAAATGCGCCATCTCCATCAATGAGTTGGGTAGAACAACATTCGTCACTCATTTCTGAGAACAGGGAAAAATATATTTTGATCAGGTATTACGCTTTCATCCAAAATATATAGGTAAGTTCTACAGGAGACTGAAACCATAAGAACACTTTATGCAAAAACAAATAAAAGCAGTCAAATCGGATTTCAAGGACATTAAAAACATGAGTCCAGAAATTTCATGTTTCAGAAATCATGGATCCAGATGACATGTTTGGTCAAGTTGGTTTCAAAATAGCAGCAAATAGTTTGAGAACAGAAATGTCTTCCGTCAATACAGCTTCGCCCATGCTATACTTAAAACTCCCAGCAGGTGGGTTTATCCGCACATGGTCGAAAGGTTGTCTTTTGCTCTTATCGGCGTTACATATTTACACAACTTCCGCAAAAACCAAGGGTTCCCAGTGTCAATGTGTTCCTAAACCTACTATTTCGTAAATTATCAAAATTATATGAAAAAATCACTCACAAACTAGTTAATTGGAAAATGAAAGCTCCATGTTTAAGATTCTTATACAAATTCCAAATATCGCATGCCTTCTCTCGATGCAATACTACTTGCATGAGAATTCAATCATCGTGTTTGGGCTGTTTAATGATTAAATTTGGACCATACAAAACTCCATCATTGATTCAAATATCAAATTAATTGCTTTTGACATTTCATCAGATGCGCACAAAATTGCAGGAAAAAAAATCATTCTTTCACCGAATCAGTTAAAAAAAAAAAAATCATTCCCTAAGTAAATCAGAGTTCCTAAATCTGTTCAAGAAAACCCTAGGATTCAACGAACGATATGATCCGATCGAAAAAAGAAAGGTACAGATCCATCAACAAATTCAACAAAACCCTATTTTCCCAAATGATCCAAGAATCAGCAAGATCTAACGAATTCCAGCAGGAATTAAGAATAATTTACCGGCGAATTGGTGTGATCGGAGGAACCGTAGATCGCCGGCGGACGGCTTCTCGCAAGTGATTTCGAAAAGGGAGGGAGAGCGAGAAATAACGAGTCGAGCAGCTCCGTCTCCGCCACTTTTAAAGAAGCGTGATCAGAAGAAAAAATAAAAGTGAGTGAAACAAAAATGGAAAGGGTCCCGGAGGAGAGAAAATACGTAGGAGGATGGTATCCAGTACGTAGTTTATACGATACGACTTCCTTCTAAAGAAGGGAATTCGAGGAAGTGGGACCCTGTGTGCAAGTGCACCGACTTCGTGGGCCCACCGACCGCCCACGGCCCATCTGTACATATGAACTGAAAACAGTACGAAAATTGGCGTGCCAACCACGCGGCTTTAAGATTCGTCCGCTTTCAGTTCGACGGTCCTGATCGGTTAGGGAAAAGTACACAATCCACCGCCTTGGGAAATTGTGACGGAAATAATTCTTCCCGGACCTGATTGTATTGAACCCAGTCACTCCTGGGCCCACGAGTCAGTAGGTGGGTGGGGGGAGATGGGAGCCTTTCTTTTTCCATTTCTTCAGCTCCAGTCCAGAAAGTTGTGCCGATCCAAGATTTGCCGAAAGTTGTTTGAAAAGTGCCACGTCGGAGTTTGTTGGCAGAATTAATAAAAGGAATAATTACTGATCATTTGTGTTAATAATAATTAATCAATATGAGAATGATGCTAGCCATGTGATTGGGATGCTTTAAGTTTTGCCATGGCTGCTAGAAAAATTTGAAAAAAGCAAAAGAGACATCAGAGTCTAATCAAAGAATAGGTCAAGTCTGATCCGATTCCATTATTCACTGGTCTGGTCAAATAGAAACTGCCAAATTTCTCAAATGTGCGCATTTAGGAATGGGCTGACAATGACATTGTCATAACCTATTTTTTATATAATTTTTAAAAAATAAAAATATTATTTAATTAAATTTTATTGTTATTATATTTTTTTTATTTTACAATTTAGTCCTCAAAAAATTATGTCAAATTTTTAAACTTAAAAGTTTGCAATGAAATTCCTATGAGAATTATTGCAATTGTATTAATTTCCTACTCACTTACTACCAAGATGTCACTTGGTGGCTAAATGTATGGATGACTCGTCCATAAAATACCATCATTTGGTGCTTTGGTTTATGGAAAATGGGAATGGAACCAGAAGAAAAGGGGAAGAGTAGGGGTTCGGTTCACTCTCCATCTCTCTCTCCCTTACTCACCTATCGATCTCTCACTCACCCCCTTTTCCTCTCTTTCACTAGCAGCAGCTGCTGCTGTCACTCTACTGCTGATGTGGCTACTATTTTGCTGTCGTTGCCTCGCTGCGTCCGTGCCTGCGCCGACGCCTGCTGCCGGCCTCCCCTCCCTCCGGTCATCTCATCATCATCCCCACCTTGCTCTAGGTATAAATCAACCTTCTCATAACCTTTTAAGTCTTTTCTTTTCTTTTAATAAAAACCTAGGTTAAATTGTATATATTAGGGTTAGTAAGGTCTTATTGTAAATAAGAATATTTTGTCTATTGTTTCTCATTTTGTAAAGCAACAGATGTATATATAGTGATCAGAAGGTAGGAAGGATAGGAATGTAAAATAATATGTAAGATGACCTATATTTTTTTAGCTGCACATTTTGATATAGTGAATGAAATATGCAAGTTTCTTATCTGATATTCAAGATTTTGCAATTGATCTTAACTTTGCAAATCTCTAATATTTGACTTTAGACTCATACGATTTTTTAAAAATTTTCTCTCTCCTAATTTCCAGGAAATGTCTTCTCCTTCCCGATCAAACCTCCATGAACAATTGGAATTCCGAGCTATGGATATGTATGAGATTTTCCATAAAGTTTTCGAAACCAATGTTCAACAAGTACACTTAGCACAAACCACATCTGCCAAGAAGTTGGAACGACTTGAAGCAATATCTACTCCTAAGACCTTTGGGACAATATTAAACTTTAGGAAATTAAATCCGCCCGACTTTGATGGAACGGAGAGTCCCATAGAAGCATGTTAGTGGTTGAAAACAACTGAAGGATTGTTAAAAGGAGCCAAGATTGTTGTTGAAGACGTAATATCGGTAGTGAGGATACAACTTAAGGATGTAGCGGAGCAGTGGCGGAGTGCTCAGCATCCAGAAGAATATAATGAAATGATACTTTGGGAGGAATTTAAAAAGAGATTTGAAGAAAGATTATTTCCTGCGATAGCAAGAATGGAACTAGAAAGAAAGTTTATTTACTTAAAACATAATAAAATATTTGTAGATGAATATGCTGCAGAATTTACAAGATGAAGCAGATTTGCTCCATATATGGTGAATACTGAGCAAGCAAAGATAGCTCAATTTCATGAAGAACTAAATAATAAGTTGAAAGCACGAGTGGCACCATATCAATGCCAAACCTATGTTGAGGTAGTAGAAGAAGCAAGGGACCAGAAAAGAATGAAAAAAGATAAACATGATATGAAATTTGGAGGACATAAGAGAAGTTGGAGACATGATCTTCTCAAGCGAAAAATCAATGACAAAATTCAGCTAAACAATTTCAACCAGGACAGAATAAAGGACCATTAGTTTGTGATTACTGTGGAAAGATAGGACATACCAAGAATATATGTCGGAGGTTTTTGGGAAGTTGCCTGAAGTGTGGATCACCAGAACATCAGGCAAAAAATTATACACGACAACTTACTGGAAGGTCTGGAATCCAAGTCATTCCATAGGAATTTATATCTGTCAATCAAGAATTTAACATAAGGCCTATGTTACCAGAAAATAGATTTAGACCCCTGACACATGCAACACCTCCAGTTCAGAACTATGTAACACCTGTGCATCAACAGAGACCACCTTTAGCATAGCAATCACCTCAATTTCATCATGTCCAGAAGGCAAATCAGACCCATAATAAGAACAAGAAAAAGAAGCATAGACATGACTATATGATGGATGTCAATAAGGATGAATCATTAGGAGACGTGGTGACAGGTATTATACTTGATTTTATGCTAATATTTGGTCTTAGATTAACACTCTTCTATAAATATGACATTGAGAATTCCTAGGCAAAACGATATCGTATAAGTGATTATGACGTACAGGAAAGTTTATTAAAGAAAAAGTTTAAATGATTAATTGTTGATTTTTTTATATGAACAATTATGATACAGTACTTGAAATGGATTGATAGTTTCTAACTTTAACAATATAGACAGTGGCCAATAGAAAGTTATTTTAATTGTCATGCATGAAAATTTTATGAATTTATCAGAGATCATGAGAAATTTGATTTGAAGGATTTACAAAGATTTGAAATTATAAGAATTAAGAGATAAAATAATTATCAATAATTGTAAATAAAAATTAGGATATGGTTCTCGATAAATTACCAGGATTACCTTAACAAAGATTTAATACCTATAATTGCATCTATTGATGAAATGAAGAAAGATAAAAGTTTATGATAGATAGTTGATGAATATCCATTACGAATAAATGATGAATTATGGAAGAAAAACAGCAATCTCAAAAGTTAAATATGAGGTTAGGATATTATTAAATGAAAGTTGGAAAAGGGATATACTAACTATAGCCTTCGAAATTTGTTATCGAAAATATATTTGGATTCACTAACGCACTTTCGATCTTTATGGATTTGACGAATAAAATATCCTATCAATACATGGATAAACTTGTCATTGTGTTCATTGATGATATATTAAGCTATACGGAAAATGGAGAAGGATGTGAAGAAACATGGGAAGATAGTATTTATAAGACATGAGAAATTGAATAGAAATTTGATAAAATGTAAAATAGCACATTATTTCTGGGTTATATTGGAAATGAAGCAAGAATATCAGCACATCCGAGAAAGATAAAAGCAATTAAATATGTCTTCTTAACGATTTTGTCTACTTGAAAATTACTTAGATTTGGAATCAAGGAAAGCTAAATCCAAGGTACGTAAGTACATTTGATGTTTCGGAGCAAGTTAGAGATGTACCAATTAATTTTCTTCCACCATTACTAGGAGTGCATGGTATGTTTCATATATCGCAAACTCCAAAGATATGTGTCAGATCCAGTATATATATTAGACCATTTTGAAAGCATAGTGCGACCTACTTTATGTATAGAACATAATCCTATAGGAACTTTGGATCGAAGGCAGAAAATTCTCAAGAATAAGACTATATCTCAAGTTTGAGTATCATGAAGTAAAGACTCGCCGGAAGAATCTACTTGGGAAAGGGAGGATGACATGCGAAGACAATAATCCATATCTAATTAAGGACTAAGGTTAGTTCTAGTCTATGCTTTTATTTATTTCCTTGCTCTTTTCTAATTCCGATGAAGGAATTTATATAAGGAGGGTAGAGTGTCATAACATATTTTCAATATAATTCCTAAAAAATTATAATATTATTTAGTTAGAATTTATTGTTATTATATATTTTTTTTTATTTTGCAATTTAGTACTCAAGAAATTATGTCAATTTTCTAAACTTAGAAGTTTTCAATGAAATCCCTATGAGAATTATTGCAATTGTATTAATTCCCTACTCACCTACTACCGAGGTGTCACATGGTGGGTAAATGTATGGGTGACTCACCCATAAAATACCATCATTTGGTGTTTTGGTTTATGAAAAATGGGAATGGAACCAGAAGAAAAGGGGAAGAGGAGGGGTTCGGTTCACTCTCTCCCTCTCTCTCCCTTACTCACCTATCTCTCACTCACACCCTCTCCCTCTCTTTCACTAGCAGCCGATGTTGCCGTCACTCTACTGCTGCTGTTGTGGCTATTGTCGCTGCTCCGCGGCTGCGCCGACGCCGACTGCCGGCCACCCCTCCATCCGGTCATCTATTCATCATTCCCACCTTGCTCTAGGTATAAATCCCCCTTCTCATAACTTTTTAAGTCTTTTCTTTTCTTCCAATAGAAACCTAGTTTAAATTGTATATATTAGGGATTTAATTTGGATTATACACATGCCATCTTTGAGTTCTAGGTTAAAATTGGTGAAGGAGGAACAAGAGGAATTTTTTCAAATCAAGAAAGAACCTAAAACTAGACAAGCCCTTCCTTCTCTTCTCAAAATTTATCTTCAATCTTAGTTTACTATGGATCATCATGTTCAAATCAAAATTTGATTTTCTGAAACTAATTATATTATTCTTAAATTTAAGACACTCCTATATATACTTATGAAATATGGATACAAGACTTGAACACAGTATGAAATAACGTCTCCACCATAATTTTAGTCTTGATATATATATATATATATATATATATATATATATATATATATATGTGTGTGTGTGTGTGTGTGTGTGTGTGTGTGTGATAAATAAATAAGAGGAATTGTTATGGTATGATTTACTAATTTTGAATTTTTTTAATGCATGAGTATGAATTTTATATATGTGATGCTCTAGGAAGGGATAATGAGGTTATGACTATTGGAAGCTTAAACATACATAGATACGTACTAGTTGTGATTAATTTATGAATATAAATGCTTGTGTTTGTTTAATTATATATATATACACAAGAGCTTGTAAAGAGTGAAGATATAGAAGCACTATATAATCAAATTGGAAAGGCCATTCACTCATGGATTTAACTATATGTCTATAGGTATAGCTTTAGTATATATATTACATAAACACCTCTATATAGTTTGACTTATTTTCTTGAGAAATACATAAAGAGGTAGTTTATTTCACAAATTTTGATATATATTAAATCTGTCCAGATTTAATATATATAAATATTTATCTTGATTTATCTTAATTTGTAGTTAAAACAAGTAATTACAAGTATCTATATATTATGGAAACTTAATATTGTTTTCTATAAAAGTTGAAGCATTAATTTTATACTTTTAAGGATAATTTTAAGATAAAATCAATCTGAGTTTGATATATATATATTCCTATGAAGAATTATCTCCATTTAAAAAAAAAAACTTGGGAGTTATTTCAAAAATGGTGATTTTGTATCTTTGCTAGTAATAGTACTACTACTTTGTGAAAATATTGATTAAAAATTTTATTCGTATATGACAATTAGTATATTTTAAAATGATCAATATTTTACAAAACATTTCCTATCTTATAAATTCTTATGAGTGTAAACACCCGGATTTTTCTAAAATAAAAATATAAATTTTTTGGAATTTTATGCTATTTTTAAATAATTATTATAAATATTCTTCTGGATTAAATATTTTTAAGTATTAAATTAAATATTAAAATATTATAAAAATAATATTTTTGAGTGTAAAATAAATAATCAGACAGTGTGTAATTTTTCTAAAATTTATTGGACCCAAAAACTATTTTTAAACACCTAAAAACATCATTTCTAATTAAACCAGAATAAACCGGTTTAAACCATCCTGAACCGAACCAAACCGAGCCTAAAATAAACCAACCCGAACCCTAACTTAACCCAAACCCTAATGGGTCGGATCTGAACCAGACCCGACATAAAACCCGCTAACCCGTACCCGACCCGAATCCTAAAATCTACAGTAATTCTAAACCCCCGATCCCGACGACTCCTCTCCGCCGCCGACTCCCCGCCTTTCCTAACCGCCGTCGTCGCCTCTCCGCCTCCCTGACAGCTTCGTTCGCCTCCCCGCCGTGTCCCGACAGCTCACCTCCCCGCCAACGGCCACCCCCACCCTATAAAAACCCTCGAGCCCGCCATCATCCCAACTGCTGCCACCACCACTTCACCACCGCCACCACCTCTCCACTGCCGACCCCGCTGCTACCGACAACAACCTCTAGCGACCCCGAGCTCTCCTCCGTCGTGACCTCGATGATTTTGACCACCCATCACCTCCATCAGCAACCACAGCAACTACTTCACCACCATCGCCACCCGACTCCGGCACCCCGTCGACCCCGAGCGACCCAGCCACCTCCGGCGATGACTCCTCCGCCGTGATCCGATGAGCAGCACGCCGATGACCTGCCACCACAGCAACCCACCGTCGAGGAGCACCGCCACCCCGCAATCGTCGCGTCGCGCCGTCTCGTGTACGCACTGTACTGAAGTTTTTGACCATTTTTTCGGTGAGTCCTTCTCTCTCCTCGTCGTATTATTTTCCAAACAGTCTGTTGCGACACGTTCACTGTGTAACCCTCTAGAACCCCATAAAATTAGACTAGGGTATCATGTCCTGTGTCGATCGCAAACTGTGACGCAAAAACAGGAAAATATATCCCAATTTTGGATTTCGAAAACTGTCCCGAACTTACAAGTTCACGACCGTTTTGCGTACAACCTGTTAAATAATTCTAAAATTCACTTGAACAGTAAATTAGACAATATAACCGAGTTTTAAACCCTGTAATTAGTTTAATTTAATGTGTTATAGATTATATTTTATTCGCGGATAAAATTGACAAAAACTTGGTTATTTAAACCTTAATTCTCCCAAAACTGGGTGCGTCTCGCTAAACGAGGCAACTTGTTCGTGTGCGAATTTTATCGAAAGGTGCGCATCGTCAATGCAGATGTGTGAGATTTCGTGAAAGTTGATTTGGATGTGTGTGCACACCGGAATCAACGTGTATCCGTCGAAATTGCCCCGTATCGGGCCTGTTCTGAAACTCGTTGTAACTTCATGTGTGCTCATCGTTTC
The DNA here is from genome assembly GCA_036927795.1 of Iris macrosiphon. NCBI lineage: Eukaryota > Viridiplantae > Streptophyta > Magnoliopsida > Asparagales > Iridaceae > Iris > Iris macrosiphon. The sequence continues at coordinate 185,277,447 of JAYESA010000006.1, read as the reverse complement.
ACAACGAAACTTATGCCATCGGACTCATAGCATTACGCTGGTCCTGTGACCCAAGTTTGGTTTGATTCTGAGAACATTGACAAAATCCCGTATCGTGGGCCCCACGGCTCCACTTGACGGGCGATTTTATGATCGGCTTATCAGAATCTAGTTCTGGATATTCCATTGGGTTCGTATCGTCGTTCTGGACTTATAATCACTATGTTTGACAAATTTGGAGAACTTCGTATCTGACACATTTTTTGGTGCAGAGTGGGCCACAAGTGGATCCCGCTTTGACCAGAAACTGTCGATTTTGTCCCTCTGTCCAAATTGGACTTATGGATAGGCAATCATAGATATTTTATATCTTCTGAGCATGATGGTAATATTTATTTCAGCATCCGGAAGAGTACTTGAAGATCCTGCTGTTACCGGAGCAACTGTTGGAATCCAAACCCCAACCAAGTGTACCTTATCATACTTGCAACAATTGCTTTATATTATTCTCTTGATCTATTTCTGAGTTATATCTGTTCAACCTAGGATCGTGTGACATTGCTTAACGTCAGAATAAGCTTCGGGTGTCAACGCCATACGCGGAGTTGTGTAACGTCACCTAGAGATTTATATTGCGATCATATATATTTTTCGTGCTTGCCTTATCAAGTAAATCATACCATAGGACACTTGATACTGTTCATGAGACATAATCTTTCCTGAGTTATTCATGGTAATTCTATATAGGCTTACAGGATTTGTGACATAGATTTTACATATGCATAGCTATCATTATGACTCACTGCATTAGCTACGATCTTGCGTGTTATGGACATGAGACGTCGTGGATATGAGACGTGTGATTACATTGGGTGGGAAGAGACACACATGATACATGATGATTTCATATATATATATTTATTTATTTATTATTGCGGTGCTTTAGCCTCTGATCCAGAGCTTGTCCCATTACGTGTTATTACTGCTACCGGCTCCCCGACACAGAGCTTGTAGTGGTCTCAGCCTGAGTACTAGTGATGCTCTTACTTGCATATCACATAGTTGGTTACATAGTTTAACCTATTGATTTATTTTATATACTGTATTTATTTGGCTTGAGTTATTATTGTACCTTGCTATGTCCCCTGAGGACCTGGATCCGGATTATGTCCCCAGGTATAGTAGAGGAGATCTATCCCGAGGTATACGGGACATGAGCAAACGCTGGAGCAGTACCGGAACCAGAGGACGAGTTGATGGCCGAGGATTTCTCCTGAGTATCTGCTTTATATATACTCAGTCATTTCTGTTGTTAGACTCTTTATTTCCTGTCTCGTGAATTGCTGTACCAAACTCATTATCGGGTTGTTCCCCGAAGATACTTTATTGAGAATTGATATTGGTTTATATTTTATTATGCTAATATTGATTGTGTTTATCTTCTGTGGATGAGATTAGATTTAGACTGTGACTTGTATCGTAGACCTTTATTGTTGTTTTACAGCTTAAGTACACCCTAATGGGTCTATTAAATTGGGTTTGCCCATTAGAGTGTATTGCTGGCCATTGCCACGTGGCTAGTCCCTCGGTATTTTGGGATTGGGGCGTGACATAATTTTTGTGGTGGCCCATGCATGTCAACGACTAAATTGTTCCGGTTTCAATTAAGGAACCGAGCAAGCCTGCGATAAGATATGATCAGTTATAAGATCTCATCCATTTGATTTGAATTATTTTTTTGATCTCTATATCGAATTCGAATTAATTTCTTGATTTACATCCTGTCTTGATTCCTCTGTGCATTCTCATAGTTTACTTTCAATGCAGAGTAATGGATCCAAGAACCGGTGACGAGAATCCCTTAGGTATACCACAAAGTGCTGTGGTCATCTATGATGATGGAGTGACACCAGTAGATACAGGACAATCAGCTCAACAAAGGAATCAAGCGACCCAACATACCTCAAGGTTTCGGCGAGATGATATTCCACCACCGCCGTAGTTTACTCCATTAATGCCTATTTTCCACCAGGGCAAGCTATGGACGGGCAGCAGATGTTTTAAATATTGTATGCAATAATGTAAGCCCAACAACAAGTTCAACAAGAGGCTCAGCGTCACGAGGCGGAGAACTTGAGGAACAGCCTAGTAACCGTACTAGAGCAGGCGAACCCACCAGCTAGGCGACCATCGACGGGATCTATCACTGATTTCTGCCAGCTAAAATCCCATAACTTTTCTGGCAAAAAGGAGCCCACTGAAGTTCATGAGTGGCTCATAAACACTCAACACCAGTTGGAAGCAGCTGAGCTTCCGAGGGAGCGATGGATGACTGTCGTCAGGATGCAGTTGATGAAAAATACGCATTATTGGTGGCTATCTGAAGAGAGACGGCTCGGACCGGACCGAGTCACTTGGGAGGAGTTCTTTAGACTCTTCCAGGAGATGTATATTCTAGCTATTGCTCAATCGAAACTTCGAGATAAGTTCAACCGCCTCATTCAAGGCAATATGACGGTAGAAGAATATAATGCAGAGTTCATCCATTTGGGACGCTTCACACCTACTCTAATTCCGACAGAAGAGGCGAAGGCGGAGAAGTTCTTCGTCGGACTCAGATTTGAGCTTCAGAGATTGATCGGATCTGTTGCACATACTTCATACACAGACATCCTTGCTATAACACGACGCATGAAGTGCGTCACTAGGAGAGAGTCCAGCCTGAAGTGACCATTCACATTAGCACCAGCCCGAGCACCACACGGAGAGTCTACAAAGTGACCCCAGAGGAATCCACCACAGAGAGCAGCACCAAGAGCCTCATCCCTTCTTACTTTTCACTACTGTGGCAAGTTAGGCCATATCGAGAGGGAGTGCAGACGCAAGTTGGGACTATGCTTGATTTATGGATCTAACCAACATCCAGCCAAGGACTGCTCTGAGCGTCGAGAGGGAGCACCAATGGTAGATCGACCAGCTTTACCAGCACCGAGGCCAGTTTATCCAGCATTGGGAGCACCACAAACGGGAGTTGGAGGAGTCAGACCACTAGCTTCAGGAGGGTATCAGTCGAGGCTACCTTTGGCACCACAGGCAGCACTATTCCAGCAAACTTGGCAGCAGAGAGGTCCAGCTCAGGGACGAGGACAGGCATTTGCATTGGCTATTGAAGAGGAAGCTACTACAGGAGAGGTCATAGAAGATACTATATTAGTAGCTTCATTACATGTTGTAGCTTTATTTAATTCTGGAGCATCGTATTCATTTATAGCTGCTAGCTTCGTAGCCACACATAAAGTAGCTACCGCACCCCTTTCGAAGACTAAGAGAATCTTACGGGAGGTGGAATTATCCCAGTTAGTGACATTTGTAGATCTTGTTCAGTAGTAGTCTGTGGAAGAGAGATGCGAGCTCAATTCCTGATCTTTTCTATGCAGGATTATGATGTTGTACTTAGTATGGATTGGTTGAGTCAGTACCATGCGATCCTAGATTGTCGGCTTGGATGGATTATATTTAGACCGCCTGGACATCCAGAGTTTGAGTTTCTTCGGGGAGCAATAGAGCAAGGTGTTCAGTCTACACTTAGGGTACTATCTGTAGAAGGGGAATTAGGTTACCCAAAAGTTATATCAGAGTTTGTGGATGTATTCCCCGATAATCTTCCAGGTTTACCACCTGATCGGGAAATAGAATTCAACATAGACTTGACTCCAGGAGCGGAGCCTATCACTTCATCAGTGTACCGGCTAGCACCTAAGGAGTTTGTGGAATTAAAGGAGAAAGTTGATGATCTTCTTGAGAAGAGCTTTATTCGACCCAGTGTTTCACCATGGGGAGCACCCATACTATTTGTGCCGAAGAAGGATGGGACGGTATGCCTGTGTATTGACTACAGGGGACCGAACAATGTAACAATTAAGAACCGGTATCCCTTGTCACGCATTGACGACATATTCGATCAATTGAGTGGTGCTAGGGTATTCTTAAAGATCGATCTTAGGTCCGGTTATCACCAAATTAGAGTGAGGAAGGAGGATATACCGAAGACAGCCTTCAGGACTGTCACCACCCCATTTCCAAAGTCGGGCATTTTTTTTTTAATTTGGTTAATTGTGCATTATTTTTAATTAATTGTATTTATAATTAATTATTGATTGTATTATATTTTTATTGTATGTTTTAGGATTTTGGCTAGCCTGGACCCATGCCAGACCCTAGTGGACCCATGTCCGACCCAGCCCACACCCTTGTGAGAATTATTTTGGGGCTTAGATTTATTATTTTATTTTTAGGAGGTTAGTTGGAGAGATTTGGAACTAGTTTGAGTGCTTTTGGAACCCGAAACCCAAACCGAGTTACGGGAGGGCATTTTGGTAATTTCCTAACTTGGCAACCCCTTTATTATTGCTTTGGCCGATCATTCCCAGCCCACACCCGAGAGCCACAGCAACCCCATCCCCTTTTCTTCTTCTTCTTCACTTCTTCTTCTTCTCCACTCCTTCTTCTTCATTTCTTCTTCCAATTTTCCACTTCAAGTAAATTTTCTTCTTTTTCTTCTCTTTCTTCTTCCATTTCTTACTTTCATTGAACCCTAATCCTACATTTTTTCCCTAACCTAGGTGGGTAGAGCCTAGATTTGGTGTTGGAGCTTGGATTGGGAGCTTGGAAGCTAGTTGAGGTGGATTTGGAGCATTTTGGAGATTTTGGCTTGGGATTTCAACTCCCAAGAGGTAAACCCTAATTTTCCCTCTTGTAATTATTTTTATATAGTGTAATTAATAGTTTAGAACCTTCCTAGACCCTTAGGCTACCCGTGGGAGGAAGTTGGAACTAGTTGGGTAGTGTTTGGAGACTTTAACACTAGGTTTTGTGTCAATTTTGGGTGAAATCCGAATTTAGCCCAATTTTGGGTGATGCCCTAGGTTAGACGGACATAGGTAGATGTTGTCGGGTGTCTTGAGGGTGAGTGCGTGTCTCCGTTAGGACACGGGAAGCCGCGTCGCGAAGAAACGGGCATTTCGGGCGAATTTGGGGGTTTTCGTCGTCGCCGATTCTAAGTGCGTGTGCGTTTCTGCCATGGGCCTACAATCAACACGGGAGCACATTTTCTAGGATCTAGACATCGTGTAGAGCGCGTGGGTAAATTTTGGGCCGATTCCGAGTTCGTTTGGTGTGCGTTTCAGGAGGTTTTTCGAGCCGCGCACCACGTGTTCGTCGAAATGACCGAACGGCCATTTCGACTTGGGTTCCTCGTTTTGGGCTTGTGCGCACGTTGGGTTAGTATCGAGGAGTGTGTGCTAGAGTTTTCGAGTTATATTTTATATATTTTAGGGTATTGGTGAGTGTCGGGGTCGTTGGGCGTGAGTGGGGCGTGTGGTTTGAGTGTTGTGGTTGAGTGTGTGTCTTTATATATATATATTTATATGTGTCTATATATATATATATTTATATATATGTATGTGTGTTTATGTATATATATTTATGTATATATGTGTGTATTTATATCTATGTGCTTGTGTGTGTATACGTCTATGTGTATATATATATGTATATGTGTAAGTGTGCTTGTGTGTGTATATGTATACACTACCAGAATAAGTCAAATTAGCGACGCCGAAAAACGTCGCAAAATAAGCAAAAAACGTCGCTAAAGTAGTTTAGCGACGTAATTAGCGACGTTATACAGTTGTCGGAAAAAATCAAGTCGCAAAAAAAAAAAACGTGGCTAAACGTCGCTATACCGACGTTTTTTAGCGACGTTAATGTGTCGCAAACTTTTGCGACGTTCCGCGACGCAGAGTCACTATTTAGCGACGTTATGTAAAGTCGCTAAACGTCGCTAATTAGCGACTTATATAGCGACGTTACACCGACGTCTTTAATGACCTGGCAATACTGCCGTGTCAGCAGTTGGCGACGTCATTAGCGACGTCATTAGCGACGTCTATAGCGACGACCTGGCTATATTGCCATGTCAGCATTTGGCGACGTATAGCGACGTCATTAGTGACGTATTTAGCGACGTGTAACGGCATCGCTACTTAGCGACGCATTTAGCGACTTCAAATAACGTCGCTAAACGTCGCTAAACGTCGCTAAAAGCGTCGCTAATTTTTAAAAAAAATTAAAAAAAAATATTATCCAAATTGGTGATTCCCTGCAGTTCTAGTCCTCCTCCTCCTCCTCCATCTCCTCTTCTTGACACCACAAGAACCACCCTTCTTCGACTCCTCCTCCATCTCCACTATATAATCCAATTAAATCCACTATATAATCCAATTAAATTAAAGACCACAAGAAGCATTGTTGAAGTATCAATCCAATTAAATTAACTAAAAAAATAAATACCATAAGAAATATCAGACATCATGCCTATTGTTGAAGTATCAATAATTCATAATATACAATCGCATCATAAATAATAATAAAAATAACTATACTACTGCGGATCTGCAGGAGGCTGACCACCGGCGCGCTTGAAGGATAGGAACTCCTCATACTCGTCCCGTGGAATCGACACCGATGTCGATGGATAAGGCAGTGACGTCGGTGGAGGCCGTGCCCGCTCCAAGTCTGCGAGTCGCTGGTTGTAAGAATCCAGGGTAGATAACAGCCTCGTACTGCTATCACCCATTGAATCCTGCATCCTCGTCAGCTTCTCGCCCATCGATAGCTGTGACGCCTGCAGCTCCATGATGTTGCGGTCATTGGAGGCTCTAATATCATTTGTCACGTCCCGTAGCTCCGTCATGCTGCGGTCGAGCATATCCAATCGTGCGATGAGCATCGGATCGTCCGCCTGCGGCTGGGACCGGGGCTGCTCCTCCATACTTCGCAGCAAGTCGTCACGGAGAGACGCAATCTGACGGTTAACGGCCTCCTGGACGGCCTCCTGGACTCGGGCCAACGACTGCGAGGGGTGTGTGGAATGCGCAGCTGTCTGGGAGGCCCTAGATGACTGCGTCGCAACCAGGGCGCCATAGGAGCCCGTACCGTAGTACGTACCCCTCTGGAGACCACCAGCTGCGGTCACCCACAGGTCGTCCGCCGACGGAGATGGAGCGAGCTGCGACGAAGTACCAGCCTCTCCAGGTGTAGGTGCACTAGCAGTCGCCCGCTCACGCAGCCTAAGATACTCGGCCTAGAAATAGTTTGGAAACTCGATAATTGCCTAAGTTATATTAAAATAAACACAAAGTAAAGTAATACTTACGTAGGTCTGTGAGGCCCTCTCATCAATGAGATTTCCGTCCTTGCGATGGGTGGCCAAGAAGACGGTCACCATGTTTGCATCCTCACCCCTCTGTACCTGTTAAAAATATATTATTTATTACTAAACTTAAATATTTTTTTCAATTACCATTTTATGGTACTTGTATTAAAATAATATATTTTAAAAGAAAAAACATACCAAACGACAAAAATGTTTCGTCATCGGAATCGAGCCACCACACCACTTGGCAGCATTCTGCCTAGCCGCCTTGGCCTTCTTAGACCTTTCCTTGTAGCTCGGATCGTCGAATCTAGCCCTCATCACAGTCCACTGCTCAGGCGTGATCCAACCTTGGATCGGTTTTCCAGCACGATCACGAGCCTTCTGGTCATCCAGAGCATCTCGGATAAGCTTGGCGACAACGGTAGGAAAGAGCCGCTCGATCAACTCGGCCCGGTGCGGAGGATAAAAATACGTTTGCTACAATAAATAATTCATTAAGTTAGCAGCACGAATAAGTTATATAATATGCATAAATTAAAGGATTTATTTAATATACTTTACCTGGAAGTGCGCAAACCAGAACGCCTTCCTCTCCTCCGGAGCCTCAGAGTAGTTGATCCAAGGGCCACCGTAGTTGTTCCTCAGAAATTGGCCCAGGCGTCTCTGAACCGACGATAGACGATATCTATACAGAGATAATAATTTAGATTACTGAGCCGGTCAATATACGATGAATAAAGAGAAACACAAATCTAATTGACTTACTTTGTACCGTCGGCCCAAATCTCTGTCCTCGTCTCCTCCGGAGGTGCACATGGAGGATCTTACTGATGCTGGGACAACGTGGGCACGACCTCCTCGATATGCTCATCTGTCCCCATGGTTCCGTCAGCAGGAGGAACGCTGGACGAGGGGGTACTATCACGCCAGGAACTACTCGTCCCAACAGTCGGAGATGTGACTGATCGATATACTGGAGTACTGGGCGATGATGATCCGGAACCAACAGTAGGCAGTACCGGAGTGGCACTCGGTCTACCTCGGGACCTGCCGAATCCTCCGCGTCGTCCTGTCATATCTGATAACAACATATGATGAATATAGAGAAACACACATATATACTACATTCTACAGTCGAAATGTGATACATATCTCAAAGCATTATACAGTCAAAATATAATACATATATTCGTTAATGGGTACATCTACTTTGTCAATTTTCCAACATTGATCTATATTCTACAGTCATAATATAGTTACATTCTACATGCAATATTTTTTAATTTCAATCATCTTCAGAAAATTTATCTTGTTCGCCTTCGTCGTCCTGCTCTTCCTCTTCCTCGTCTTCACTTTCATCTACTTCGTCGTCCTCTTCGGATAATTCTACATCTTCTACATTATTACTCGTGTAATGAGTAACTTTCGTTGAGTCCACATCTACAATATTTGTTACAAGAGGTAGATCGTCCTCCTGATAAGCTATTTCGTCAATGTCAAAGGTATTTCTAGCTTTAGTCTTGCATACTGCCCACCAATCCGACCTCGCTGTCCCCCGTCTAGGATAAGTTGTGAAGTACACGAGCTGAGCCTGACTTGATAGGACAAATGGTTCGTAGCCTTGATATCCACGCTTGTAGTTTATATCCACAAGGCCATGCTTGTCAATTTTCCAACCTTGATCTTGAATCGGATCGAACCATTCACACCTGAATAGCACGATATTAGCAGGTTCTGTGCCAAAATTATATGTCAACTCCACAATCTCTCGTAAGATGCCAAAAAATCATTGCCCGGATTGACGTCTTTGTAGTTTAAAATTTTGATACACAAACCACTATTTTTCGTGGAATCAAGATCCAGAAAGCTGTCTCTGATAGGAGCATTTGTTGACTTGAACCTGAACCCATTCACACAGAAACTTGGCCATATTTTTACGGCAGTAATTGGTCCCTTGGCTAGAGTCCTAATAGATTCATTCTCGGGTGATATTAGACGATCGACCTAAATACCAAAGTAGCGATAGTAAGTTATTTGTTTTGCAAGTGCAGAAATAAAAAGTAATTACCAAGTATCTTACATATGCGCTCAACCAAGAAGGAAAATGGCATCTCATATCTTGTTCTACTTCTTCGTCTGTTATGTAGGGTCTAACCGACCTCAACTCATCATTATATGTGCTGAAAAACAATGAAGCAACTGCTGATTAGTAGCATAATAGTATCTCATACTATTACATTGAGATGATGTAAACGTGGATGTATTAATTACTTACCCCTCTAGCTTCTCTACTTCATCCTCGTCGCAATTGAGTAATATATATAATTGAGCAGCCCTTAGCTCATCGTCATTCAAATATCTCTTCTTCATTTTTCCAGAAGGCTTTCCGGATGCATTGAATACTTTGAGTATTGCATCATTAGATTCCTGATATGCGTCGTCGTTTCTGGGAGCTTTCGTCCTATTAGTAGCAACATGCGGTTTGAAATACGTCGAGCAAAAGTTTGTAATCTCCTCGAGAACATAAGCTTCACAAATAGATCCTTCAACCCGTGCCTTATTTTTCACCTTTCTCTTTAGGTGATTCAGATGACGCTCGAAGGGGTACATCCACCGATAACCGACAGGACCACCAACACGTGCCTCATAGGAAAGATGAATTGGCAAATGCTCCATAGAGTCGAAGAATCCTGGAGGAAACACCTTCTCGAGCTTACATAGTGTTACCGCAATGTCCCTCTCTTGCTTTTCTAGACGATCGACGAGCAACTTAGTACAACAAAGATCTCTGAAGAATATGCTCAGCTCTGTCAATGGGTCCCAAACGACCTGCGGTAAGAATTTCCGAAATGCAATCAGAATTAACCTCTCCATGAATACGTGACAATCGTGGCTCTTCATACCTACTAGTTTGTTCTCCTTGAGGTCGACGCATCTTCGCAAGTTCGACACGTACCCGTCTAGAAACTTTAGACCCTGAATCCACCTACAAAGTCTACCTTTATCCTCTTTATCCAGTGAGAATACTGACTTTGGTTGCTTTAACTTTCCATTCCCCTCCTCTATCAAATGCAATACAGGACGTCTACATATGTCTTCTAAGTCCAACCTGGCCTTCGGATTATCTTTCGTCTTCTCCTTTACATCCATTACAGTATTAATTATGTTATCAAACACATTCTTCTCGATATGCATGACATCAAGGTTATGTCTGATCAGATTGGTGCTCCAATATGGCAGATCCCAGAATATATTCCTCTTCGTCCAGTTATGGGTGCGACCAAATCCGTCACACTTGTACCCCTTAGCAGGCTCTTCGATAGCACTTGGTAAATCTTTTACCTCTTCCCATATCGTGCATCCGGGCCACCTTGGCGGTGGATTGGCCTTCTCCACAACTCCCGCACGAAAAGCATTCCGATTCCTCCGGTACGGATGATCCTTCGGCAAAAATTGTCGATGACAATCGAAGAAGCACGGTTTGCCTCCGTGTTTCAAACGGAAAGCCTGAGAACGGTCCATGCAATACGGACATGAGAGACGACCATGGGTGCTCTATCCCGATAACATTCCATAGGCCAAAAAGTCATTGATGGTCCACATAAGTGCTGCCCTCATCTGAAAATTCTGCTTCCTAGAAACATCGTACGTGTTGGCACATACTTCCCACAGCTGATTCAACTCATCTATCAAAGGCTGTAAATACACATCGATGTTCCTCTTCGAATTGTTCGGACCCGGAATAATAACGGTTAGGAACATATACGGAGTCTTCATGCACATCCAAGGCGGTAGATTGTACGGAGTGACGATCACAGGCCAACACGAATACTGGGAGCCCAAAAGTCCGAATGGGGTAAAACCGTCAGAGCAGAGCCCCAATCTGACATTACGTGCTTCCTCGGCAAAATGTGGATACTCTCGATCAAAGTGCTTCCATGCTTCTCCATCGGATGGATGATCCAATACTCCTTCGATCTGTTTTCGCCTGTGCCAACTCATGTTTTCTGCAGTCTCCTTAACCATAAACAACTGCTGCAACCGCGGCGTCAAAGGCAAGTAGTGCATCAAATCGGTAGGCTTCCTTGCGCCGACAGACTTTCCTCTAACAGTGGCCTTGTAGCGATCAGCACCACAGAATCTGCACGCATCTTCATCCTTGTCGTCTTTGTAGTACAACATGCACCCGTTGCGACATGCATCGATTTTCTCGTATCCCATCCAAAGCGATCTCACCATCCTCTTAGATCGATAGAAGTCTTTAGGCAACTTTGCACCCTCGGGCAAGATCTCTATAATCAAATCGAGCAGTCGATTATAGCATTCTTGCGACATGTTAAAATCGGACTTGATGCTCAATAATCTTGTAACCACCTCCAACGGTGAATGATCCTCACAACCAGGATATAGTGGAGTCCTTGCATTCTCAAGCAACTCCATAAACTTTGCAGCATCGGCATTCGGTGCCTCCTCAGCTGCATCATAATTGTCCGGATTGAAACTAGGTCCCGCCGTATCATAATTGTCAGGATTGAAACTAGGCCCCGCCGCATCATAAACCATGTTCACCAACCCGTCGTCGTAAGCATCGTGGTCTTGGACATCCATATACGGCTCCACATAGGGCTCCGACTCTGATACTAGAGATACAAGTTCTCCGTGCGCGGTCCACTGATAGTAATTCGGCGTAAAGCCCTTCGAGTATAAATGATACGTAACTTCCACTTCTGGATGATATTTCCTGTTGCGATATCTCACACACGGACACTTAATTTTGGTACCGTCCATGTACTGAGGGAACACCTTGGCGAACTGCAGGAACTGCTGTACACCCTCAATGAATTCATCCCGTACACCGCACATGTCATCAGGATGACGGTTGTACATCCACGAACGATGACGCAGATAGTAATTCATATCCATTTCTAGATACTTCTGCAAAAATGACAGTATGTATCATATAAATCATTACATACAGTGGTTTATCACCTAGCTTCATAACTTAACCGTACTATAAAAATCATATCTGATATAATACATACTTTCATTTATCAAAGTCTAAAATAAGCAATATTCAAAACAACTAAAAATAGGCTAAGTCTCTTAGTTTTTTAATATTTTATACTATTGGTAAAAGCTTGGGTTCTTTATGTATACAATGCTTACTAGGACATATAGTTACTTAGCTAACTACTAACAAAATCAAGTATATCAGTAAGTAACTATTTAACTACACTAACTATGTACTAATTTAATACTAAACTGATACCCTTAACTTCTACCCAATAACTCATGCTAACCCATCTTAAACCAACTAACCAATACCTGGACACTAAGCTAACTAAAACTAGTATACATAGCTCACTAAATGCAACTGAAAACGGATACTGATACAGTGGGACTTGTTGATACTTATTGATACATGGTTGCTGAAATGACACAGTGCTGATGGTTTTCCTCTTCGGTTGCCTGCTCACTGTTGCAGACCTCCTTCTCACTGCCCACTACAAGGCTAGAGCATGCCATTCCGCTTATTCTAGATACCATCTTAGTACACTCCTATCTAACATCTCTAAACATCACTAACCTACATATCTATATATACCCTATTAACACTTGACTTTATACCTTGCCTGCACTGATACCTCACACAGTCCCTGATACGTATCAGTGTATAAGTACTGATGACTGATACCAAACTGAAACTGAGATGCACTAAGGCATGCCTCTGCAGTGCCTAGGGACTGCCCCCAAGCCTAACTGACAGGCACCATTTGGGTGCACTGCTGCAGTGCCCCATGCCAGAGCCCCAAGTCTGTAACCAAACTTTATTTGGTCTCCTCCATGTACCAATACTAACAACAGATAATATACTAACTGATGACTCCACATACTAACACTTCTAAAGTGTATCACTTGCAGGTAATAACCCTACTACAACTGTCACAATCCCTCACATCTCGAGCTTAGTGTCTGTATCACTGTCTGTGTCCATGTGATATTAGTGTCTATGTCCATGTCAAAAAACTTAATCCTAACCCTAGGTCCTTATCAGTGTTTGTGTCAGTGTGTGTGTGTGTCGTGTCGTGTCTGTGTCACCATCTGTGTGTGTGTGTCGTGTCTGTGTCAGTATCACATGTGTTCTGAGAGAGAGAGAGAGAGAGAGAGAAAGAGAGAGAGAGAGAGAGAGAGAGAGAGAGAGAGAGTGAGTTAGGCTTTACCTAGAGCTCGAGAAAGAGGAGGGGGATGCCGGAGTAGCCGCGGGGGAGGTCGATGGAGCAGGCGGTCGACGGAGCGGGGGGGGCGGGGGAAATTTTTTTCGTTTCGAAATTTCAACAGATGGGGAAAAACGAAACCGAGTCCTAATTAACCAAATTTTAGCGACGTTTAGCGACGTCAAATAAGGACGTCGCTAAATTAAATTATAGCGACGTTACGGTCGTCGCTAAACACGTTGCTAAATATTTCTAATATAAACGTCGCTATTTGCGTCGCTAAACGTCGCTAACTTAGATATATTAGCGACGTTTAGCGACCAAAATTGAACTTATAGCGACTAATCTTATAAAAACTGAACATAAGTCGCTAAACGTCGTTAAATGTCGCCAATTAGCGACGTCTACCGACGTTTTACATGGAGTCGCTAAATTAGCGACGTTTTTACCTGGAGTCGCTAAAAAACGTCGCTAATCCCGCTTATTCTAGTAGTGATATATATATATATATATATATAGGTATTGGATATATATATATAGGTATATGTCTATATGTATTAGATATATATATTTTAGCCTAAATTATAGCTAGATATATATGTTTATGCATAGTTAGTTAGCTAGAGGGGTAGTCGGGTTGAGTTTAGAGCGGTATCTCAATACCTTGAGATATCCAAGGTATTGGGTTTCGAGCGGGGTTTTTGAGCAATAGCCTAGAAATAGTATTGGAGTGATTTTTATATGCTTATGTGTATATATTTACGCGTGCTAGCATAGGTTTTAGAGTGTATAGGCGGGGTATATGGCGTAGGTTGAGGTATCGGATACCGAGGGTATCCCGGTATCTCAAGGAGGCGAGTTTGTGAGTTTTCTAGCTTAATGACCTCGGTTTGACCTAGAATTTCAGGAGCACCCTAGTTTGACCCAGACTTGACCGTAGTTGACTCGGTTGACCGCCAAAGTCAACTTTTGACCTAGTTTTGACCTAGAGTTGACTTTTTGGACCCAGAGTTGACTTTTTGACCCAGATTTTACCGGTTTGATCCGTTTGACCTAGAACGACCCTAGAAACCTATTTTTAGTTATTTTATATCTGTTTAACTCATTAGAACCCTGTTTAACCTTGCTTTTCGCATTAGGTCCTTGCGACACCGGTTCGGATCGCCAGTTGCTCAGGACGTCAGGCGAGTACATTCTCTGATAGTTTTTATTATCTGATGATTATTATGATTCAGCTTCTAGTATAGTATCATATGATTATTCTGGCACAACACGGGACACTGACTGGTATTTCTGGATTCATTTACTTGTGACACGTACATTTCATATTTCTGGCCTCTATTCTGGAATCGCTACTGGCATCACCTACAGGCATCACTACAGGCATCATTCATGTTCAAGCTGGACTCATCTTGATTTGCGTGTCAGGTCTTGGATCCACTTGTATTAGTCGGGGCGGGGAAATACTCGAGTAGACATGTAAACATTCCTATCTGGCATCATCAGGAATCACTCCCTCTGGTCTAATCTGGAATGATAGCAGCCGCGCACCCAGTGCGCGGTGAGCCGTACTTACCCCTAGCCGTTTACATGTCGAAATAAGTATTTCAAAGACACCGAGTTCATTCTTTATAGTCTGGACTCTCATGCATTTCTTGACTTGTCTCACTTACATGTTTCTGGACTTGACTCACTACATATTTTTCCTGCTGGACTCACTACACGTTCATGTGCACGGACTTGATCTTAGCTTAGATTTCCTGTATCTTGCAGTTATTACTATTTTGCTCTGATATCCATGCATCTTTACCTTATGCACCAGTGACACATGTATATTTCTTGCTCCATACTTTATTTCATTCTTCTTGCTACTTGCTATAACTGTTTTATAGTTTTTATCATTTAAATGGAACTGCTGTTAGAGATGTACTTGCTCCAGTCCTGACTGGACATATTTTTCAGAGTATCCGGAGGATTGGTGTCCGACGTTTTATGGACCTGAGCCTGTTGATGGTGCAGACAGGGACCCTCTAGTTTAGGAGTGATTTCCGGGTTGGTAGCCGGGATCACTAGGACCTTGTTATTGTTTTATTAGCTTTAGCACCGGATTTGTCTCCGGTTTTGGATTGAGACCTTGTATTGTATATTATTTTGGATGATTTGGATGATGTATTATTATTATGGATGCTGTGGTTGTTGTAGTAGTTGGTGATGGTTAGACTTTTTAGTTGTTAGACTCTCTGTGTTATCTTATCGTGCTTAGATTCGTGATTGAGTATATTGTGATTATCATTTGATATTGCTCCTCCGTTTGGAGTTGAGATCTTGACAGGTTTATATATTGATTGTGTGGTTGCTCTCCTTTTTGGAGAGGTCATGGCCGTTTATTTGTGAAATTATTATCTAGATAGTTGACCTAGACAGCGTTCTACCGCCGATGCTGCGGCGTAGGCTGGACGTACCCACGACTCATGCCCAATTTTCGGGTGCGGGTCGTGACAAGGACCAAGTATGGACACTATGAGTTCTTAGTTATGCCGTTTAGTTTAAACAACGCGCCAGCTGTGTTCATGAGTTTGATGAACAGAGTTTTTCATCAGTACTTGGACAAGTTCGTGGTTGTGTTTATTAATGACATCTTAATATATTCCAAGAGCCATGAAGAGCATGAGGAGCATCTCAGAATCGTGCTATAGACGCTGAGACAGGAGAAGCTATATGCTAAACTCAGTAAATATGAGTTTTGTATGGATATGGTGCATTTCCTGGGACATATCATCTCAGGAGAAGGACCCTCAGTTGATCCAAAGAAGGTTGCTGCAATAGAAACTTGGCATACATCTACATCAGTTGCGGAAGTGAAAAGTTTTCTCGGACTTGTTGGATACTACCGGTGGTTTGTAGAGAATTTCTCAAGGATTGTGGAGCCTATGACGCAGTTGACACGTAAGAACCAGGAGTTTGCGTGGACGAAAGATTGTCAGAAGGCCTTTGAAGAGTTGAAGAGGCGATTGACAACAACACCGGTCTTGACTCTTCCTTCAGGATCAAGAGGCTTTGTTGTTTATAGTGATGCGTCAGGCAGTGGACTAGGATGTGTTTTGATGCAACATGGCAAAGTTATCGCTTATGTATCGAGACAGCTGAAGGTCCATGAGAAGAACTACCCGATATACGATCTTGAGCTAGCTGCAGTAATATTTGCACTAAAGATATGAAGGCACTATCTTTATGGAGAGAAGGTAGAAATCTTCACTGATTACAAGAGTCTGAAGTATGTATATACTCAGAAAGAGCTCAATATGAGACATAGACGTTGGTTGGAGTTGATGGTCGACTTTGATATATATTTGCAGTACTATCCGAGCAAGGCGAATATCGTAGCAGATGCACTCAGCAGAAAGCCCATAGCTTATTTCTTGACGATACAGTCCCAGCTATTAGAGGATCTACAGGAGCTCAAGATAGAGATTATTTTGCCTAGACAAAGTGGCTTATTGGCGAATCTTAAAGTTAAGTCATCACTAGTGGAGAGGATTAAGGCAGCATTACCCACAAATGCTAGATTTTAAAGACTTAAAGAGAAGACAGAAGCTGGCATGCAGACGAGACTTCAAATCCATGAGGACGGGGCATTAAGGTGCAAAAATCGTCTATATGTTCCAAATGGGGAATTGAGACATGATTTGATGTCTGAAGCACATAGCTCCATGTATTCTATTCATCCGGGAGGTACAAATATGTACCAAGATTTGAGACAGTATTATTAGTGGCATGGGATGAAGAGAGAGATTGTGTGATTTGTGGCAAAATATTTGGTCGGCCAGCAAGTTAAGGCCGAGCATCAGAGAACTGCTGGTA
Organism: Iris macrosiphon; assembly: GCA_036927795.1. NCBI lineage: Eukaryota > Viridiplantae > Streptophyta > Magnoliopsida > Asparagales > Iridaceae > Iris > Iris macrosiphon. The sequence continues at coordinate 185,260,173 of JAYESA010000006.1, read as the reverse complement.
TGTTACGGCCGCTTCCCATACCCGAATGGAATTGGGAACATATCACTATGGATTTTGTTACAGGATTTCCAAGAAGCCCCAGTAAAAAAGATGCAGTATGGGTTATTGTGGATCGACTCACTAAATCGACACATTTTTTGTCATTCAGAGTTGGACAGTCCAAGAAATTTCTACCGACATGTACATACGACAGATCATACGATTACATGGAGTAACAGTTAGTATTGTGTCAGATCGTGACTCAAGATTTATATTCCATTTTTGGCGAAGCATGCAAGAAAGCCTTGGCACCCTACTCAAGTTTAGCACTATGTAAACATCCGAATTTTTCAGAAATTTAAAAATAAATTTTAGAAAATTTTATGTGATTTTTAACTAATTAAAATCAATATTTTCTGGAATTAAATAAATTTTATAATTTTATTAAATATTAAAATATTATAAAAATAATTTTTTTGGGTATAAAATAAATAATTAGTCAGAGTGTAATTTTTCTAGAATTTATTGGACCCCAAAACTATTTTTAAATACATAAAAACTAAGTTTTTAAATAAACCAAAACAAACCAACCTGAACCCAACCGGTTTAAACTAAATAAACCGAACCAACCAACCAACCTGAACCGGACCTAAACTCTAGCGGGTTGGGTCGGATCCAGACCCAGAACCCAACCCGACCCAGTACCTGACCCGATTTCTGTAATTGCTACAGTAATTAACCCCGACCCTCGCGGCCATTTCGATTCCGGCCGTTCGTCTCCCCGTAACCGCCGGCCGTTACACCCCTCCCCGCGGTCGTTCACCTCCTTCCTGTAATCGACGACCACCGTCTCCCTATAAAAACCCCGTCGAACCATGTTGTCACCACCACCAACACCATCGACCCCGATCTCCGGCAACCCCTCTCACCATCTTCCTCACCACTATCCGCCGTCTCCTCCGCCCTCCAGAACTCATCACCGCCAACCTCCAATGCCTCGAGCTTCTCCAGCACCACCGCAGCTAACCTCGATGACCCACAACTACCGCAACAGCCGACGAACCCCGTCATCGCCGCCGCCGTGCCCGCCCCGCCGCTTCCTTTCTCAACAGAAAACCACAGCAAGTTACCCCCCTTCCCGCGTGCGTATCACCCTGTATATTGGTCCATTTTTCATTCTGTCGAATCCTACGCGTAGACTACGTGACCCTCTCAAAACCCGTGCAATTCGTTCGGGGTATCGTGTCCTGTGTCGGTCGTAAACTGTGACGCAAAATCAGGAAAATTAACCCATATTTCTGAAAATTCAGAAATTTGTCCCGAATTTCCAAGTTCACGGCTTTTTTACGACCAACCTAGTTAATATTTTTAAAATTTACCTGAACAGTAATTTATATCGTATAACCGAGTTTTAAACCCTATTTTTAGTTTAATTTATGGTGCTGTAGTTTATAATTAATTCGCAGGTAAAAATGACAAAAAACTCGGTTATTTAAAAACCTAATTTTTCCTGAACTGAGTGCGTCCCGCTAAACGAGGTAACTTGGTCGTGTGCGAACTGTCACGACCCGATTCCGTAGAATCATTAGGGCGTCCCTCGAATCGTGATGCCATGCGGGCCTGGGGTTGCGCCCGTACAAGGCTTAAGTATTTTGCATAACGAGCACATATTCAGAGTACGCAGATAAATTAAAACACAGATTTGAAACATGGAAAAGTTCTCTTTATTGATAATGAACATCTATTACAAAATCTTGAACGAGTTAGCTAATATGCCGAACGGCTTACAAAAGTGTTGACTCAAAATGAGATAGCAGTCCTGTACATTATATCCCTTTACTAAACTTCAAAAGATATAGACCTCCTGGCTGGAGGATAGCTTTGCCACGGAGCTGCATTATCGTATAAAGAGTTGCTAGCTCCTGTCTTCACAATGCTTCAAGGGGTGCGGTGAAGATGCGCCAACAGCTGGACTGGTTCGGGAAGACTTCGACTCCTCGCTCGGTTCGCCTTAGTGCGGAGAACCTATTTCAACGAGGGTCAGCATGTCGAAATATACTGGTGAAGGCGAGCTAGCCTGACTATACCAATCAACACGTTGTTTTAATGAAGCATGCATATTTGTGGGTTTCTATCTTGCCTTAGTTCATTTACAAATAAGCAGCATATGGAATTTACTGAAATGAACTTGCCACCGTTCGGTGGATTTTACCTGCCCGTCTGAATTACCTGCACAATACTTACCATGCCTTCCCTGCCACGAAGACACAAGTTAGTTTGCAACAGGTTTAAATATATAATGGATCACTGGCGTATGCCATAGAGGACAGTAGTCATAGACGAGAATGGGTCGCAGCGAAAGTACAGTGGGTGCTACAAGCCATTCCGTCCAGTACAGTTGACTATACAGTAGAGTTCCGTCCGGACCGGATCGGTGCCAGTGCCCCAGCGACCGTCCGCAGGAACCAGTTACCTTGTGCACAAGTTGTCCGTGATCGAACAGTATGTTTACTAAGTTAACAGTTCATGCAGTTAAGGCAACAAGAGTACGGGACAGTCAGTATTGCATGATTCATTTAACATAGCCTCATTGAACAGTTTAGCGCATACAATATGTTCCATACTTAACACGATTCATAGAACAGTTATAAACGAACGAGCATGCAGTTCAGTATCCGTTCAGGAAGTTATATTGACAAGCATACGGAACCAAGTCTATTCTCTTTTATCTTGGTTTCTTTTATTATTACTTGGTATCGTTTGATCGGGGCAAAGAAGAGTGCAAGATTTTTAGGGTGTGAATCTTGGAAGCAGGGCTAGCTAATCGGGTTGGTAGCCACTCACTTAGATTATTGAAAGGGAGAAGGAAAGAGGCGCTTCACGACTACGCTCGCAAGCCACCTACTGCTCGTTCACCTGCATTACGAACAGATCGATCAATACCTCTTCCACTTTTCCAATCTCGGAATTGAAGTGCAGTTCAATGAACGAAAACAATGAAAGCCATCGAAACCGTTCAAGGAAAACAAGCAAATCCCAAAATTAACTCAAAGCACGAAAGCAACAAGCGACATCGAAAACCGAGGCAATAAAAGATAGCAGCGGAGAGGTCCCTCCTGACTCTGCCGCTAAGCCGATCCTTGGGGCGCGGTCCACTAAATATGGAAATCGATTCCGAAGAAACAAATCCATAACGAGGACGAGTTCTTAATTCAATCTATCCCGACCGAACGATACCGTCTTGTGTTTCTTAGCCGCGCTCTCCGCACCGGGAGAACGGGGCGCTACATCCTACCCAACTAATTGAAAGTTTTGTCCCAAAACTTAAGAATAGGACCTACAGTTAGGGATTATTGCGTTGGGGGCGACGATTGTTGAGGCGGCTCAGTGGACAGTCACAAACGGTATTGTTTGCTTCACCGCAAACTAAACATAACCCAAGTCTCAGGCGACACTTATCAAATGAGTGCCCGGGCCGCCTGCAGAAGTGACAAGGCTGGTTTGCTTTCTGTTTTCCACCATCATTGTGATGCTTTGCAGCGTTGTTTCCTCTCTCGTTGCTTTGGCGTTTGTGATTATAGGTATGCACAACGCCGGCAGGAACGTGAGGATAATGTGGTTCGAGAGATAGGGCGTGATTCATGACTTCACGCATTGTACGATACTGATGAACGGCTACGTGCGAATGGATGGCAGGGCGTAGTCCACCTTCAAACCTTCTAGCTCGACTCACTACATCAGGTAAATAGGCCCTATCGAATTTGGAGAGTCGGTTGAATTCAGCGGAGTACTCTTTAACTGTCATGCTGCCTTGCCTCAGTTGTACGAACTCGTTCTCCATTTGACGTTGTACTAGAGGGGGTACAAACTCCTCTTCGAACGCGGCACAAAAAGTCGTCCACGAGATCGCCTCCTCTCCGTGATCAAATTGGAGATATCGTCGATGCACGTCCCACCAATCGTGTACGTTGAGGCGGAGCTATAGTTGCGCGCAGGAGACGCGCTTCTCTTCGGGGACCTCTAGCAGAGCGAAGTGATCTTCAAGTTCGGCCAACCAATCTAGAGCTATGACTGGGTCCTCAGTCCCGTTGAATGGGGTGTTGCAGACTTTTTTGAAGTGGCCAAAGTCGAAGGCAGTCACGTCCTTCGCCCTTGGAATATGCGACGTCTCTACTTCAAGCAGGGGCTGTTCCACCGGAGTAGGCGCTCTTACCGTGAACGATCTGTTGCAGGGCATCCACCTGCTTCTGTTGGACTGAGAATCGTGCTTCTATATTGTCTTGAAACTTGAGCTGACTCCCTTCCGCCCGCTTCTCGGCCCGTTCATAGCGAGCCTCGTCCCTTTGTTAGTTTGCCTCCAATATCTGCAACATTCATTGGACGGGATCGATGCTTGGCACGGCTCGCTGGCTCTCTGAACTTCCCGAAGTGCCCGAACTACTTTCTTGGCCTTGCTTTTCGTCCGGTGTTTGCGCTGCAGATTGCGCTTGAGCCATTCCTTCAAAAGAAGGTAAATTACATTAGGATCATAATGTATTATGGACTTATTGCATGAATGTATCTCATTTTGGCCTAGCGAGTTCAAGAGTTTGCACAGGTTAAAGGAAATTTTCCAGCACGAAGTCTAAGGAACTTTGAATCTATGCTCTAATACCACTATGTCACGACCCGATTCCGTAGAATCGTTAGGGCATCCCCCGAATCGTGATGCCGTGCGGGGCTGGGGTTGCGCCCGTACAAGGCTTAAGTATTTTGCATAACGAGCACATATTCAGAGTACACAGATAAATTGAAACACATATTTGAAACATGAAAAAGTTCTCTTTATTGATAATGAACATATATTACAAACTCTTGAACGAGTTAGCTAATATGCCGAACGACTTACAAAAGTGTTGACTCAAAATGAGATAGCAGTCATGTACATTATATCCCTTTACTAAACTTCAAAAGATATAGACCTCCTGGCTGGAGGATAGCTTTGCCACGGAGCTGCATTTGCGTATAAAGAGTTGCTAGCTCCTGTCTTCAAAATGCTTCAAGGGGCACGGTGAAGATGCGCCAACAGCTGGACTGGATCGGGAAGACGACTTCGGCTCCTCGCTCGGTTCGCCTTAGTGCGGAGAACCTGTTTCAACGAGGGTCAGCATGTCGAAATATACCGGTGAAGGCGAGCTAGCGTGACTATACCAATCAACACGTTGTTTTAATGAAGCATGCATATTTGTGGGTTTCTATCTTGCCTTAGTTCATTTACAAGTAAGCAACATATGGAATTTACTGAAATGAACTTGCCACCGTTCGGTGGATTTTACCTGCCCGTCTGAACTACCTGCACAATACTTACCATGCCTTCCCTGCCACGAAGACACAAGTTAGTTTGTAACAGGTTTAAATATACAATGGATCACTGGCGTATGCCATAGAGGACAGTAGTCATAGACGAGAATGGGTCGCAGCGAAAGTACAGTGGGTGCTACAAGCCATTCCGTCCAGTACAGTTGACTATACAGTAGAATTCCGTCCGGACCAGATCGGTGCCAGTGCCCCAGCGACCGTCCGCAGGAACCAGTTACCTTGTGCACAAGTTGTCCGTGATCGAACAGTATGTTTACTAAGTTAACAGTTCATGCAGTTGAGGCAACAAGAGTATGGGACAGTCAGTATTGCATGATTCATTTAACATAGCCTCATTGAATAGTTTAGCGCATACAGTGTGTTCTATACTTAGCACGATTCATAGAACAGTTATAAACGAACAAGCATGCAGTTCAGTATCCGTTCAGGAAGTTATATTGACAAGCATACGGAACCAAGTCTATTCTCTTTTATCTTGGTTTCTTTTATTATTAATTGGTATTATTTGATCGGGGCAAAGAAGAGTGAAAGATTTTTAGGGTGTGAATCTTGGAAGCAGGGCTAACTAATCGGGTTGGTAGCCACTCACTTAGATTATTGGAAGGAAGAAGGAAAGAGGCGCTTCACGACTCCGCTCGCAAGCCACCTACTGCTCGTTCACCTGCATTACGAATTGATCGATCAATACCTCTTCCACTTTTCCAATCTCGGAATTGAAGTGCAGTTCAATGAACAAAAATAATGAAAATTATCAAAACCGTTCAAGGAAAACAAGCAAATCCCACAACCAACTCAAAGCACGAAAGCAACAAGCGACATCGAAAACCGAGGTAATAAAAGATAGCAGCGGAGAGGTCCCTCCTAACTCTGCCGCTAAGCCGATCCTTGGGGCGCGGTCCACTGAATATGGAAATCGATTCCGAAGAAATAAATCCATAACGAGGACGAGTTCTTAATTCAATATATCCCGACCGAACGATACCGTCTTGTGTTTCTTAGCCATGCCCTCCGCACCGGGAGAACGGGGCACTACACGAACTTTACCGAAAGGTGTACACTGTCAATACGGACGTGTGAGATTTCACGAAAGTTAATTTGGATATGCGTGCACACCGGAATCAACGCGTATCCGTCGATAACACCTCGTATCGGCCATGTTCTGAAACTCGTTGTAACTTTGTGTGTGCTCGTCGTTTCGAAACAAAACTTACGCCATCCGACTCATAGAGATACACTAGTTCTGTGACCCAAGTTTTGTTCGATTATGAGAATATTAATAAAATCCCGTATCGTGAGCCCGACGGTTCCACTTGACGAGCGATTTTGTGATCGGCTCATCGGAATCCAGTTTTGGATATTCTGTTGGGTTTGTATCATCGTTCTGGACTTGTAGACACTAAGCTTGATAAATTTTGAGAACTTTGTCTCTGATATATTTTTTGGTGCGAAGTGGGCCACATGTGGACCCCACTTTGACCAGAAACTGTCAATTTTGCCCATGTATCCAAATTAGACTTATAGATAGGCAATTATAGCTTTTTTATATCTTTTGAGAATGATGGTAGTATTTATTTCAGCAATCGGAGGAGTACTTGAAGATCCCTCGGATAACGGAGCAACTGCTGGAATCCAAACCCCAGGCAAGTGTACCTTGCCATACTTGCAGTAATTTGATTCATATTATTCTCTTGATCTATTTTTGTGATATATATCTGTTCAACCTAGGACTGTGTGACATTGCTTAGCGTCCGAATAAGATTCGGGTGTCAAGGCTGTACGCGGAGTTGAGTAACGTCACCTAAAGATTGATATCGCGACCTTATACATTTTCGTGCTTGCTTTATCAAGTACGTCGTACCATAGGACACTTGATACTATTCATGTGATAGAATCTTCCTGAGTCATTCATGGTGATTCTGTATAGGCTACAGGATTCGTGACATAGACTTCATTTTATCCATAGCTATCATATGACTTGCTGCATTAGATATGATCTTGCGTGTTATGGACATGAGACGTCGTGGACATGAGACGTGTGATTACATTGGGTGGGAAGAGACACACAGGCTACAGGATAATTATATATATATATTTATTATTGTGAGGCCGTAGACTCTACATAAGAGCTAGGCACATTACGTGATATTACTGCTACCGACTCCCCGACACAGAGCTTATAGTAGTCTCAGCCTGAGTACTAGTGATGCTCTCACTTGCATATCATATAACTGGTTACATAGTTTATCTTATTGATTCATTTATTATTGTTCTGCATTTATTTTGGCTTGAGTTATTCTTGTACCTTGCTATGTCCCCTGAGGACCTGGATCCAGAATATGTCTCCAGGTATAGCAGAGGAGATCTATCCCGAGGTATACGGGACATGAGCAGGAGCAGACACTGGAGCTGAACCAATACCTGAGGACGAGGTGATGGCCGAAGATTTCAGCTGAGTATCTGTTTTATCTATACTCAGTCTTTGCTGTTATTAGACTCTTTTATTTCTTGAACTGTTGTATCAGACTTATTATCGGGTTGTTCCCCGAGATACTTTATTGAGACTTGATGTTGGTTTATATTTCATTATGCTGATATTGTTCGTATTTATATTCCATGGATGAGATTAGAATGTGACATATTTAGTAGAACTTTATTGATGTTTTACAGCTCAAGTACACTTTGATGGGTCCATTAAATTGGGTTTATCCGTTATAGTGCGCTGCTGGCCATTGCCACCTAGTTAGTCCCTCGGTATTTTCGGACTGGGACGTGACATGGTTTTTGTGGTGGCCCATGCAGGTCAATGACTAAATTATTTCGGTTTCAACTAAGAAACTGAGCAAGCCTGCGACAAGGATAGGATAAGTTATAGGATCTCATCCACTTGATTGAATAGTGCTTGATCTCTATATCGGATTCGAATTAATTTCTTGACTTGCATCATGTCTTGATTCCTCTGTGCGCCTCTTATCATTTATTTTGGATGCAGAGTAATGGATCCACCAGCAAGCGACAAGATTCCTGTAGGAATACCACAAGGTGTTGTGGTTACCCATGAAGTAGAAGCGACACCAGTAGGTGAAGGTCAATCATCTCAACAATGCAGTCAAGCAAATCAACATACCTCAAGATTCCGGCGAGATGACATTCCACCTCCGTAACAGTTTATTCCACCAATGTCCATATTCCCACAAGGGCAGGCTATAGACGGGCAGCAGATGTTTCAAATATTCTATGTAATGATGCAAGCCCAACAACAGGTTCAACAAGAGACTTTGCGTCACGAGTTGGAGAACTTGAGGAACAGCCTAGTAATCGCACTAGAGCAGGCGAATCTACCAGCACGACGGCCATCGATAGGCTCTATCATCGATTTTTGCCAACTGAAGCCTTGTACCTTTTCTGGCAAGGAGGAGCCCACTGAAGTTCATGAGTGGCTCACAAACACTCAACATCAATTAGAAGTAGCTGAGCTTCCAAGGTAGCGTTGGATGACTGCCGTCCGGATGGAGTTGATGGACAATGCACATCACTGGTGGCTATCTGAGAAGACACGGCTCGGACCAGACCAAGTCACTTGGGAAGAGTTCTCTAGACTCTTTCAGGAGATGTAAATTCTATCTATTGCTCGATCGGAACTTTGGGACAAGTTCAATCGTCTCACTCAAGTCAATATGACAATGGAAGAGTATAATATGGAGTTCGTCCATCTGAGTCTCTTTGCCCCTTCCCTGATTCTGACAGAAGAAGAGAAGGTTGAAAAGTTCTTTGATGGACTAAACATTGAGCTACAGAGATTGATCGGATCCGTTGCACCTACTTCTTACTCGAACGTCCTTGCCGCAGCCCGACGCATGGAGTGCGTCACCAGGAAAGAGTCAATCCTGAAGCGGCCTTTCACATCAGCACCAGCCAGAGCACCACAGAAAGAAGCCACAAAAAGATCTTACATGCACCAGCCACCCAAAGCATCTCCGCAGGAAATTATGGCAAGCGAGGCCATATTGAGAACGAGTGCAGACGCAAAATTAGATAATTTGCGGATCCAACCAACATTTAGCTAAGGAATGCCCTGAGCGTCGAGAGGGAGCAACAATGGTAAACCGACAAGCTTTACCAGCACCAAGGCCAACCTATCCAACTTTGGGAGTACCACAGACGGGAGTTGAAGGAGTCATACCACCAGCTCCAGGAGGGTATCAGCCGAGGCCACCTTTGGCACCCCAGGCAGCACTCTTCCAGCAGGCCCAGCAATAGCAGAAGGCACCACTGCAAGGACGCGAATAAGCTTTTGCGATGACAATGAAGAATGCACAGACTCGAGGAGTAGCAAATACGCGTAAGATTTAAGTTATTCATAGCTATCTATTCCTAGTATTGCTTTAGCACGTGCTTGTTAGTCCAATCCCTAGCCTAAACCTAGTATTTTGAACTTGTTAATAAATGATAACCTAGTTTTTCTAAGCTATAGATATCCTTGTTCTATTCAGATTACATATCTCTCATTGCCTAGGGAAATATTTTTATTCCTTCCCTATGTGTTTTGCTTAACCCTCAGCCTTCGATTTTTCCTTGATCATGATTCTTTGTTTGTGTCGTATTTCGAACATGTCTTGCAACCGTGTCATCTCTTTTGACCGATTATATTTTCTTAATTGCGAGGACGTAATTATCTTAAGGAGGGTAGATTGTAAACACCCAGATTTTTTAGAAATTAAAAAATAAATTTTCGGGATTTTTTTTGAAATTTTTATCTAATTAAAATCAATGTTTTCTAGAATTAAATAAAATTTGTAATTTTATTAAATATTAAAATATTATAAAAATAATATTTTTGGGTGTAAAATAAATAATTAATCATAGTGTAATTTTTTGGAATTTATTGGACCCCAGAACTATTTTTAAAGACCTAAAAACTAAGTTTTTAAATAAACCAAAACAAACCAACCTGAACCCAACCGGTTTAAACTAAATAAACCGAACCAACCAACATGAACCGGACCCAAACCCTAGCGGGTCGGGTCGAATCCGGACCCAGAATCTGACCCGACCCACTACCCGACCCGATTTTTGTAATTGCTACAGTAATTAACCCCGACCCACGCGGCCGTTTCGATTCCGACCGTTCGTCTCCCCGTAACCGTCGGCCGTTACACCCTTCCCCGCGGCCGTTCACCACTTTCCTGTAATCGACGGCCACCGTTTCCTTATAAAACCCCAGTCGAACCCTGCTGCCACCACCACCACCACCATCGACCCCGGTCTCCGGCCACCCCTGTCACCATCTTCCTCACCACTATCTGCCGTCTCCTCCACCCTTCAGAACTCATCACCGCCAACCTCCAGTGCCCCGAGCTTCTCCAGCACCGTCGCAGCTACCCCCGGCGACCCACGACCACCACAGCAGCCGACGAACCCCGTCATCGCCGTCGTCGTGCCCCGCCGCGCCGCTTCCTTTTTTAACAGAAAACCACAGTAAGGTACCCGCCTTCTCGCATGCGTATCACCCTGTATATTGGTCTGTTTTCCATTCTATCAAATCCTGCGCATAGACCACGTGACCCTCTCAAAATCCGTGTAATTCGTTCGGGGTATCGTGTCATGTGTCGGTCGCAAACTACGACGCAAAATCAGAAAAATAAACCCCTATTTCTGAAAATTCAAAAATTTGTCCCGAACTTTCCAGTTCACGGCTGTTTTACGACCAACCTAGTTAATGTTTTCAAAATTTACCTGAATAGTAATGTAGAAGCATGAAATATGCTGGGGAATTGTACGCGTATCATATAGTCAAAACCCCCAACATACATGAAGTCCGCATAAAACAGAGCTTCAGCGCTGTATGGCGTAAAATATGACTCCAGAGTTATTGGCGTACAACAGAGCTTCAGCGCTATTTGGCATAAAAAAGAGCTTCAGAGCTGCCCGCGTAAAGCAGCTCTTCAAGGCTGTTTTGGCGTAAGAGGTTACTATATCCTCCCTGCGTAAAATATGTCTGCTTTTAATGCAGCGTGAAGTAGTTGTAAAACCCCCTTCCTAAAAATCGTATATACCTTTTTTATTTATTAATTATTAATTAAATTATAGTAATTAGGGCTAAATAGAAAAAAAAATAGATTTTTAATAATTTTTATTTTAGGTGTTCGGGCACTTAGAGGACTTATGGGACCATCAAGAATTTTTAGGAATTTATTCCATGTAGGAGACCCTTAAGTTGTTGCTAGCCTAATGGTGTGCATTATTCTAATCCATGAATTTTCTTATGAGTATATATATAATATATATGTATATACAAATATATATATATGTATATATAGATTTAGAAAGGAAAAGAAAAGAAAGTAAAAGAATTAATTAAATAAGAATCTAATATTAATAATATAATAGTAATACTAATATAATGTACTCTTAGCAAAAATAGCAGCAAACTATATTACATTCCTTAGCAAAGGCCATAGAAACCACTCCTTAGCATTTGCTATTCCCACTTTAGCAACTAGCAGCAACTTAGCACATTCGTTAAGATTTCCATCCATCAGCATTTGCTTTAGACTCCACCATCCTTTAGCAATTTTAGCAAATTGCTAATTCCCAGGGAGCACCCGACCCCTTCAGCAACTCATCTAAGCCCCGCCCATTGCTTCAGCCACTTTGGCATGTGCTAACCAAATAGAACCCGAGCCCTTCAGCAGCCTTTTCCTTTCCCTTCTTTTTACACGCGGCCGAACCCAAACCCACTTCACTCCTATTCCCTCTCCCAATCATATATATATATATATATATATATATATATATATATATATATATATATATATATATATATATATATATATATATATATATATATATATAATTTCAAGACCCTAACCTAAATCTCCAGACCTCCTCTTCCCATCTAGAGCCGTCACCGCAGCCAGAGAAGCCCCGCCAAGCCATTCAACCATCCCGACGACTCCGACCTCGCGCCCTGCAGAATCCCACTCGAGGCATCTTCGCTCCGGAGTAATTTTCCGTCGACTCGCTCAACCAAACGCTGTTCCGTCTTCACCGGTATGCTCACCCCTTAACCCTCTTTCATATTTGTTTTATAGCCAACCTCGAAAAACGTGCACCCCTAGGTGAAAAACAGCGCCCAAGTCGGCACGAGCAGACAGAATTCTGGAATCGCAGAAAACTGCGGTGACCACCTATATTACCGAGTTCGTATCTCCCACCACAGAGATCCGAATTCGGTGATTCTTTTTGAGATATGTAGAATACCTGACCTAGTTTATTTTTTGTTAAATAATCCTATGCTATTAGTTGCTGTGGACAGAATTATATTCTTCACAAAACTGCGCGCACCCACTTTTTCTAGATTTCCAAAAGTTGGAAAACGGAGCGCGCTCCGCCAAACGGGACCGCCCCGCCGTGTGACAAGTGTACCGAACAGTGCACGCAGCATAACCGGACACGTGAAAATTCGTGGAGACTGATTCGGACGCGTGTGCGCGCCGGAATCAGGCCGTATCTGCGGACACATCCCGTGTCGCAACTTTTGTGGAACTCGCCCGTATTTTGTGCACGCTTGTCAGATTGCGACGAAACTTACGCCACTGGACTCGTGCTAACGCGCTGGTCCTGTGACCCAATTTTTACGTAATTCTGAGACGGTTGACCAGATCGCCAATTGGCGGGCCCTACAGTTGACTTTTTGGACAAAATTGTGTTCGGCCCATCGGAATCCACATTTGGATATACTGTTGGGTTCGTATTGACATTTAGAGTTGTTTGACCTATAGTTTGTCCTATTTATAGACTGTTACCCTTGGCATGCTTTTCGGTGCAAAGTGGGCCACATGTGGACCCCACTTTTACCCAAAATTACCGTTTTGCCCCTGTGTCCAAATTGGACGAAAGGGAAGTGCGTTTTAGCTATTTTGCTCATTCTAGAAACGTTGGTGATATTTATTTCAGCATCCGGAGACATTTGTTCTGTGGCCATAGCTTTTGATCCTGCGCGTTTGACTTCTGGACAGTACACCTTGCAGCTTTCTTACCAGGCAAGATACCTTGCCAAATTGTTTACAGTACTTTGCATGCTATTTATATTTCTATTTATTTATTTCATTTCTGTATAGTTCTTGCATGTGTAGTTTTCCTTTCAGTCATTACTATGTATTAGATATGTTGACACACACATGGCACTTAGTATCATAGAGGACAATCATTAGGCGTATAGGATTTAACCACTCTGGTAACACCGTAGTCACTAGCACGTACTATGGTGGGTCGTGTCCGATGGTCGCTACCCCTGAGGTATGTCGATTGATGGAGTCCGAGGGTCGCTACCCCCGAGGTATGTCGGCTGATGATGTCCACTGACGAGCGTGAGGTTGTGAGGATTAGATCGAGTAGCCTACCCTTGCCCATACGTCGAAAAGTTGTCCTCATTTGCATTCATATAGATGGTCTTGTACAGCGTACTTATTTATTTTCAAATAATATGCATGTTTACTGTATTCAAATTGGCTCGTATTTTCTGTATCTTGTTACGTCCCTCTAAGGACCTGGTCCGCTGCCAGGTGTATCTATTCTTGAGTATTTGCAGGAGCGCAGATTGGATGGATATATATGTTTCGTGGATGTCGTCTCTCCAAGCCCATGATTGTAGCTGGTATTCCTATAGTGTGTTTATTGTGTTGTGGTGTTGTACTTATATTGTATATACTTTCCATTCGAGTTGGTAGTGGATTTGTTTCCATCCAACTATTATCTTTAGATACTTCTTGTTGAGATCTAGTTATATAGATGCTGGTCATTCATTTATATTGATTTCCGATGGATGAGATTTAGATTGTACCCTATGACTTGTGACATATGTTTATACCACTTGTGGATTGATTTTCATATTACAGCGTACGTATGGGTTATGGTTTCCATATATTGGAGTTGCCATATCCATGTGGCTGGCATGCTTACGTGTTCCTAGTCCTACGTATTTGGGACTGGGGCGTGACAGTAGTACAAGGAACTCTTCGTATTCCTCCGATGAATCTGTCAGACAAAACAGTAAACCTGACTCCTGACAAAAGTACTACACGATGATCGAGAGGACGGCTGTGATGATAATTTCGTACAGAGACCCAGGCTATCGTTTAGTGACATATTCTTGATATAAGTCGTGTTTACGCATTCAAAGAATACGCTGCCTATGCCACATGGGCAGAAATGAGCCTTTACGCTCAAGATGAGACAAAATCAGACGCCACGTCAAAAGTTGTTTCTCGTATAGAGCTCGAGGCATATCTCTGCATTTAATGCATGAGATGGGGGCAGATCTCTGCATTTAATGCATGAGATTTTGTTCTATTTTTAAAATAACTGGAAAAGCTAAAACTGTGACTAATACGCTCACATCACCATCCTTGCATTTTACGCCAACCAGGCTATTTTCAACTATAGGAGTATGCCGTATGCTATCTCCTCGAAATATGCTAACTCGGCCATATTTGCAAAGGTATGTGATAAGGCTATTTAGCCCAGAATATGCTTAAGAACTCAGTCGTGACAGATAATTGGCTATTTTACGCTGGTTGTCTGTTATCCATGAATCCTCAAGTTTTACGCAGAGCTTGGCTTTTACGCCAACAAGACAATTATTTGGCTTTTACGCCAACCATCTTTTCGCAAGGTGCAGTTATCTATGTGGCTTGCATGCCGTGATCTTCGAGAAGCAGTTATATACGTTACCTTATAATGGGACACGTGTCACACGCATATTCAGAAGGTCATCCGAACGTGGGTAGCAGTTATTATAACCGCCGCGTAAAAGGTGCAACTCTCTTCACAGTTCGGTTTCTACGCCAACTGGACAGTTATTGTGACTGATCTCTATAAATAGAGACCCCTAGTCACAGGGTATAGGGATCGAAGGAGCAAGACACACACACACAGAGGGATCAAGAGATCAATGAGAGGGAGCACAGTTCTTCTTCTTCTACAGCACTTCTTCATCATCGTGTGATCCAAGGGACAAAGTGGTCAACCGCAGATCAGACTCCTATAGCAATTTTTTCCCAGAAT
Organism: Iris macrosiphon; assembly: GCA_036927795.1. Lineage (NCBI taxonomy): Eukaryota > Viridiplantae > Streptophyta > Magnoliopsida > Asparagales > Iridaceae > Iris > Iris macrosiphon. The sequence continues at coordinate 185,244,771 of JAYESA010000006.1, read as the reverse complement.
CATTTTTATTGTACTTAACATCCTCGTATAGGATTAATTATACTATTTTTCTTGTTTGTAAGTAAAAAAAAAGAAAGGTTTCGTATAAACCCTCTTCCTTATTTTTGTTTATCATCAAACACAAGATGGCGACTCTGCTGGGGAACACTTTCTTATCTGACGAGAAAGCCATTGCTCAACACGATGCGGTATCTATTGGATCGACGAAGAAGACTTTGGTCATACAATTCGACCAATTTGCTTATGAAGACATGCTTCGTGCAGGGGGTAGCTCCCATCCCCTCTCTGTCCAGGACAACAGGAAGCTACATAAAGTGTGGATGCCCAAGACATCCTCTACCCTTCCTGCAAGCTCTCCTTCTCTGATCAACAAGGTTGTGACAACACAGCCAACACGCCCTGTGCGTAAATATTTGTCTCCCGTCTGTGATGTGGTAGACAATATTTCTGGCAATGCCTTAGTGCTAATCCAGAAGTTTCTAACACGTCCTGTGCGTAAAAATTTGTCTCCCATCTGTGACGTGGTAGACAAGACTTCTGGCAATGCCTCAGTGCCAGTCTAGAAGTTTTCAACACGCCATGTGCATAAAAATTTGTCTTCCGTCTGTGACGTGGTAGACAAGACTTCTGGCAATGCCCCAGTGCCAGTCCAGAAGTTTCTAACACGCCCTGTGCGTAAAAATTTGTCTCCCGTCTGTGACGTGGTAGACAAAATTTTTGGCAATGCCTCAATGCCAATCCAGAAATTTTCAACATGACCTGTGCGTAAAATTACATCTCCCATCGGTGCAAGGCAGATGTACCCTTTGATCGCATCAAGGGAAAACAAGTGGCGAATCTTCCAACCTCTAGGCTTGTACGCCCATAAGAAAAAAAAGTTCCCACTTTACAGATTACGAGGACTTTCCCTGTTTTACGCGAACCTATGCAAAAATCCAAATTATGCCAGGATAGGTCTGGCTGCGTAAAGAAGACTCGTTTAAGGGAAATATACGCTCCTCAGACAGATGATGGATCATATGCCACTTACATGGGTGAACTGATGTATTCCTATGGCAGAGAAAGGGTTATGGTTCCTAATCTCTATGTAAAAAAGCAGAATAAGCCTTCTTCTTCTTCTTGTAATCTTCCTGATTTGCGAGGTTCCCTGATCCAGAAACACAAAGACAGGGGTCAAAATCAAGATTTAGTACCCCTAACTACCAAGCGTGGGAAGATCATATGGGAAGTAGCGTCAACATCTAATATCGTCGTGACATATAGGCCACACGAAGAATCTATCTTTATTGTTCCACCTACTCGCGACGATCATCATCAAATAATCTTTTGTAGAATACAGAATAGACCGATTGTACAAGAAGAATCTCACGAGTCTGGTGGTGGGAAAATATAAATCCACAGATATAGCCCACAGGCTTTAAGGATTATACAAAATATGGGTTATGATTTAAAGTTGAAGCAAGGCCTCAATTATGGAAAAGACGGACGAATATCGTTGCATAGTGATCCTTACTGTCAACGAACTCGTTTTGGGTTAGGGTATACTGCATCTTTTGCAAACTCTTAACCTCCAGAGTCTGATCCTGTAGTACCAGAGGCAGGTCCTTCTAAATCAACTTCAGTGGACAAAGGCAAATAAAAAGAAGAAGAAGAAGAACCAGACAACGACATGTCTGGGGGTAGTCTCCCTCAACAAAAAAGAGCAGCATCTAAAGCTGGGGGTACAATTCCCTCTGTGTCCGAAGATGATACAACTATGCTCATCTGGGGAGATACCGTTTTCTCGTTATAAATGCAATGTGATGACTTTGGCGTCGATCAACTCCTGAATTCTCCTTTTCAGTACATAGCATGCCTTTGTGGGGTGATGAATGTACCGATGAAAGAGACAATATTCTGGGTCATCAACTTTGCCAGCCCTTTCAGGATATCTGATGTTGGGTAGCCGAAGTTTGTTTTCCTTCATCAATATATTGAAGATTTCAATGATGTCATCCTCATTGAAGGTGAAAGTCCTCTTTGGCTTTTGGGCTTCCGATACCTGAGTCTTACGGTCCTCAGGGAAGATGGTCATAGTTGCATCATCTTCGGACACAGAGGGAATTCTACCCCCAGCTTTAGATGCTGCTCTGTTTTGTCGAGAGAGACTACCCCCAGACATGTCGTTGTCTGGTTCTTCTTCTTCTTTTTGTTTGCCTTTGTCCATAGAAGTTGATTTAGAAGGACCTGCCTCTGGTACTACAGGATCAGACTCTGGAGGTTTAGAGTTTGCAAAAGATGTAGTATACCCTAACCCAAAATGAGTTCGTTGACTGTAAGGATCACTATGCAGTGGTATTCGTCTGTCTTTTCCATAATTGAGGCCTTGCTTCAACTTTAAATCATAACCCATATTTTGTATAATTCTTAAAGCTTGTGGGCTATATCTGTGGATTTGTATTTTCCCACCATCAGACTCGTGAGATTCTTCTTGTACAACCCAGATGAACAAATCAACTCTTGGTTTTTTATCCCCAGCAAGTGCCTATGTGCAATATTTTCTCGATCATCGAAGATCGAGAATCATATTCTATCATGTTCATATGACCTTTGAATAGATATGTTCAGTAATTTGGTATCCCCAGCAAGTGCCTATTGCAATATTTTCTCCTTTGTGACAAATTATTGTAAAAGAGTCATCATCCGTACCCAAAAGTCCCGGATACACAATGGATGATGGATCCTCAAAATCTCCCCACTCAGCAAATCACTCCCAAGTGAATTTTTTGGACATCAGTTCACATCCAAACTATTTTTCTCCAGCTGAGTTTGCCATGTCCAAGTGACCTCTGAGAAAACCTCCCAGGTTGTTGCTATCGATCAATTCACGTCCATATTACCTCTGAACTACGTCTCTCCACTTTCTCCAGCAGAGGGAATCTATCACCACAAAAATGGTCACTTTCATATTATCTCTGTCCGATTTTTCTTTATCTCCACAGAGTCATATCTTACCACGTCCACATTACCTCTGAGTAAGATATCTTCAAAACTTTTTCATGTCCATATCACCTATGAGTGAAGTTATGCTCTTCGACTTTCTACTATCACGTTCGTATAACCCCTGCTAGTGCTAGTTATTTCAGCTTATTATTTGTACTTAAGGTACGCCATAGGTAATAAGTCCACAACCCAGATGAACAAATTAACTCTTGGTTTTTCATCCCCAGCAAGTGCCTATGTGTAACTTTTTCTCGATCATCGAAGATCGAGAATCATATTCTATCATGTTCATATGACCTCTGAATAGATATGTTCAGCAATTTTGTATCCCCAGTAAGTGCCTATGTGCAATATTTTCTCCTTCGTGACAAATTCTTCTAAAAGAGCCATCATCCGTACCCAAAAGTCCTGGATACGTAATGGATGATGGATCTTCAAAATCTCCCCAACGAAGCAATCCTTAGGTCTACTCACACACTCCCGCAATGACTATTCACAACTAATCTTGTTAGACGCTAGCCATGTTCATATTACCTCTGAGCTATCGTCCCATCAATCTGCCCAGCGGAGCGATCCTTTGGTCTATCTTCATGTTCGGATAGACCAGACTTAACGAATCACTCCTCAATGAGTTTTTCGAACATTAGTTTACCTTCATATTACCTCTGAACTGCTGTCATAATATTTCTCTCAGGCTGAGTTTGTCATGTTCATATTACCTCTGAGCAAACCTTCCGGAGTCGGCTATTGATTATCATGTCCATATTACCTATGATATCGGTTGTCATCTCAACTTAGCACCCGTACTTAACTCTAAGTACGCTAGTGGTGTTAGTTCCATAAAAACTGCCACGTCCATATTTGTCACGACCCGCACCCGAAAATTCAGGCACGAGTGCGTGGGCATGTCCAGCCTACGCCGCAGTGTCGGCGGTAGTACGCTGTCTAGGTCATAATCACAGGTAATTTAGAATCTATCTCATCCACAATAAAGTAAATAGACAAGGAAAATAACAGAAAATAGGAAAGATTTCATAAGACAAAATGTGATATACAACTCCATGGTTTAATACAGAATCCAGAAGATAAATCGGGGACAAACCCGATTGCTGTGCTGAAAGAAAAATACTAGCTAACTGGCTACTACTCCTCAAAAGTAGTCTCCTCAGATGTATCACCTTCTACGCCATATGGGTGGGGGCAAGTTCTCATCATCGCCTAAAACAACGGATCCAATCAGAAAAGGAGCAAAGTACACAATGCACAACAAGATTAAACTAAATATTTGTGACAAGTAGAAAAGAACTGACTAAGCATCATGTTGAGAATATGCATAAGTAAGTAGTTAAATAAACTGAGAATTAATGCTATAAGTAAAATATGGTTAATTGCTATAAACCAGGAATATGAGTAAAACAGGAATAAATGTGACAGGATCTGTAACTGTAACAAGACAACAAGAACTGCAACACGACAAGAACTATGTGTGTGAACTTGTGTATTTAGAATACATAGTTGGCATGTAGGGGCTTATAAGGCTAATAAGACCGTCATAGACGACTAGCAACTAGGAATAATCAAGTATAAGGCTGATGGTACAGTCGCGTACCAACAGCTAGCAACAATAGGGGGAAGGGTAAACTACATGCCTCCTAGTATTCTTCCGCCCGACACGAAAAGCAAGACATAAAATCCAATATTCAAGACATGAAATCCAGATTCTAACACTACGTGTAAACATCCAATGGTACTAATAGGGCAAGGAATTTATTTATCACAATATAAAGATTAAACTTGAAGTGCAGGTACTTGCCTGATGTTTGGATCCAATTACAGTTTGTATCTCGGGGAATTTCCAGAAATGAGTCCAGATACTGAAATAAATATTACCATCATGCTCAAAAGATATCAAATATCTAGAAACGCCTGTCCTTGAGTCCAATTTGGAGACAAGGGCAAAAAATGACAGTTTCGGGTCAAAACGGGGTCCGTATGTGGGCCCGCTTTGCACCAAAAAATGTGTCAGGGTCAAAGGTCTCCAAATTTACCAAACTTAGTGTCAACAGGTCAGGAACGATGATACGAACCCAACGGAACTTCCAGAATTGGATTCTGATGAGCCGATCACAAAATCGCCCGTCGAGCGGGACCTGTGGGGCCCACAACACGCGATTTTGTCAACGTTCTCAGAATCGAACCAAACTTGGCTCACAGGACCAGCGTATCGCTACGAGTCCGATGACGCAAGTTTCATTTTGATCCGACGTGTGTATACAAAGTTAGGGCAAATTGCAGAAAAATCGGATACGGGACGGTGTCCGCGGATACGCGTTGATTCCGGTGTGCACGCAAACCCGAATCAGCTTCCGCGAAATCTCACACGTCCGTATCGACGGCGCGCACGTATCTGTGAAGACCGCACGTGACCAAGTCATCCCGTTTGGCGGGGCGTACTCAGTTCCGGGGTAAAATAGGGTCTGGTTTTTCCTGTTTTTGGATCGCGGTGTGCGATCACCACAGGACGCGATGCCCCGAGCGGTTTTTCCGGGCACCGAGAGGGTCATACAGGCTTCACAACGAAATTTACGGAATTGAAAATGGGGCAGCGAGGAGAAAGATATGAGTACCTGAACATGGCTCGAAATCGGGCTTCACCGTGTCCGACACGACACGAGGACACTGTGTCCTGTGTCGTGTCCGATTTGGGGAAAAATAGGGTTTAGGGTTCAGGGGATTCCGGCGAGGGGAGGCCGGCCGGAGGAAGGCTGGGCTGGAGGCCAGGGCGGCTCGGAGCGGAGGGGCGGCCGGAGGAAGGCTGCTCGAGGCGACGGCGGGCAGCTCACGGCGGAGCGGGGCGGTGGCTAGGGGCGGCGCCAGGGCGTGGGCGACGGCGGCGAGTGGACGGGGACGAACGGGGGGGGGGAGTTTAGGGTTTTATGGGGCGTCGAGGGGCCGGAGAAGGCGGAGGAGGGGCCGAGGGAGGCTGCTGCGCGGTCGGGCGGGGCGCCGCGTGGCCGGGCAGGGCGGCGCAGGCGGCGGGAAACGCGGGGGCGTGGGGCTGGGGACGAACGGTTCAGGCGGTTCGGGTCGGGTCGGGCGGCGGGCGGATCCGACCCGACCCGCTAACATTTGCGGGCTGGGCTCGGCCCAATGGGCTGGGCCGGGCCGGTTGGGTCTGGGCTGGGCCGGAGAAATATAATAATAATAATAATAATAATAATAATAATAATAATAATAATAATAATAATAATAATAATAATATTAAATAATTAAATAATTAATTAATAATTGTTTTCAGGGGTTTTAAATTAGGTCCGAGGCCCGATAAATTCCAGAAAAATTACCCTAAGTCCAGTTTTCCATTTTACACCCAAAAATATTATTTTCATAATATTTTAATATTATTTATTATCAAATAAAAATTAGTTAATAATTATAAATCCTGATTTTAATTACAGAAAATTCCCAGAAAATTCCAGAAAATTGTGAAAAAAATCACAATTTAAAATTCTTGCAAAATCTGGGGGTTTACAATATTACCTCTGGCAGTACTTGCCTTAAACTTATTACTTGCACTCTCGTGTACAAAAAGTAATAAGTCCACCAAAAAAAACCCCGAGGGGACGCCCGCAATGGAAACGAATAATTCAAATATGTCCCTCCACTATCCCCGTAGAGTCATATTTTTCAGCGTCCATATTACCTCTGGCAGGACTTATCTCAAACCTATTACTTGCACTAACGTGCGCAAAAAAGTAATGTGTCCACAAAAAATCTCCCAGTAGGATGTCTTTACTAGCCTCAAAACTTATCACGTCCATATTTTTGATTCGGCTTGTTTCGAACTTATTATTTGCACTCAACGTGCGTAACAAATAATAGGTCCACCAATGATTCTGTAATCCTCCTGATTTTTCTAGAAATTATAATTTGGATTTTTCGTTATTTTCTGGAATTTTCCGGGATTTTTCTGAAATTAAAACCTAGGTAATTGGTAATTAAATGATTTTTAATTGCTATTAAATAATATTCAAATATTATGAAAATAATATTTTATGATGTAAAATAGAAAACTGGACATAGGGTAATTTTTCGGAAATTTATTGGACTCCGGAAGCATTTTTAAAGCCCTAAACACTAATTAAAATTTAAACCAAAATAACCCTGAATTGAACCCGGTTTATTTTAAATAAACCCGGTTTATTTCCTGAACCAAACCAAGAAGAAAACCGGTTTAAACAAACCAAATTTAAATCCTTATTGGGTCGAATCCGGGCCCAAAACCCAGACCCCACCCGCAAACCCGATCCGTTTTTAATTACTAACGAATCGGGTCGGATTCATATGAACCCGACCCGCGGACCCGAAACCCAAACCCGAAATCAAAATCCTAATTCTAATCGAATCCCTAACCCTAATTCATGTCGGACTCCGACCGGCCGGCGGACCACCCTATATATCCCCCGCTGCCGAAACCCTAACCCTAGCTCAACCCATCTCCACCTATCGCTCCGCCCGGCCAACCGCCTCCCAGCGCAGCCTCGACAACCCATCCCGACTCCGGCGAAGCAGCTCCTCTGCCCAGCCCTCTCCTCCGTCCTAGCCCGACTGTTCTCCCCTCTTCCTCGCCGCCGTCTCCGCCTATCTTCCCCGACGTCTCCCCGTTCTCCTCCGCGCTGCCCGTCGACCCGTCCCCGACCCACAGCGTCGACTCCTCCTCCTCCCTCGTCTCCCCCGTTCCAGCCGCCCGAAGCCCCCTCTCCGCCTATCTCCTCCCCTCGCTGCTGCCGCCAGGCCACCGCACGACCCTCGCTGTCAACCCTTCTCCGGCCACCTCCCCCCTGAACACCATTGTTCACCACCACTTTACCTCGACCACCCTCTCCGTGCCCTAGCCGCTAGCCCCGGCCGCCCTCTCCCCGGCCGCCCCGAGCCCAGCCTCCCCCGACGAGCTCCGGACAGCAGCACAGAACCCTAACCCTAACCCTAACCCTAGAACCTAAACGCGATACAGGACACGGACACAGGACTCCGACACGACTCGGAAACGTGAGAATCGGTCTTCGCGGAGCCCCGTTCAGGTACTCTTTTCTCTCTCCTCGCTGATCCGATTCCGATTCCGTAAATTGCGTTGCGAAGACTGTATGACCCTCTCGGTGCCCGTGCAAACTGCTCGGGGCATCGCGTCCTGTGGTGATCGCACACCGCGATCCAAAAATAGGAAAACAATGACCCAATTCACCCCGGAACCGAGTACGCCCCGCCAAACGGGACGACTTGGTCGCGTGCGGTCTTCACAGATACGTGCGCGTCGTCGATACGGACGTGTGGGATTTCGCAGAAGTCGATTCGGGTGTGCGTGCACACCGGAATCAACGCGTATCCGCCGACACCGCCCCGTATCCGTCGATTCTGGAACGCGCTGTAACTTTGTGTACACACGTCGGATCGAGACAAAACTTGCGCCATCGGACTCGTAGCAATACGCTGGTCCTGTGACCCAAGTTTGGTTCGATTCTGAGAACGTTGACGAAATCGCGTGTCGTGGGCCCCACCGGCCCCACTCGACGGGCGATTTTGTGATCGGCTCATCGGAATCCAATTCTGGAAGTTCCGTTGGGTTCGTATCATCGTTCCAGACTTGTAGACACTGAGTTTGAGTGATTTGGAGACCTTTGACCCTGACACGCTTTTCGGTGCAAAGTGGCCTACCTGTGGACCCAGCGTTGGCCCGGAAATGACCTTTTTGTCCTTGTGTCCAAATTGGACTCAAGTACAGGCATTTTTAGCTATTTGATATTTTCTGGATATGATGGTGATGTTTATTTCAGCAACCGGAGTAGTACCTGCAGATCACACTGAGACCAGAGCTACAGTTGGAGCCAGGACCCCAGGCAAGTGTACCTTGCCAAACTTGCAGTATATTGATTCATATTATTCTTTTGTTTTATTCCTGTGATTGTTGTGCATGCTTGACCTAGGACCGTGTGACGTACTTAGCGTCCGATTATAGTCGGGTGCCAACACCGTACGCGGTGTTGTGTAATGTCACCTAGAGATGGATACCGAGACCCGATACATTCTCGTACCTGTCTTATCAGGAACATAGACCCAGGACACTTGACACTATTCATGAGACGGAATCTTCCTGAGATATTCATGGTGATTCTGTATAGGATACAGGTTATGACATACACAGTTTACATGCTTAGATTTTATCCAGACTTGTTGCATTAGATATGATCCTGCGTATCATGGACATGAGACGTGAGATTACATTGGGTGGGGAGAGATTTACCATACAAAAGGCTGAATATATATATATAATAATTTAATGGAAGTGCCTTAGTCTCTGGAAACAGAACTTTGGTACCGTACTGGCCCTCGAGAGAATACTGCTATGGTTTCTATGACACTGATCCTGTAGTAGCCTCAGCCCGAGTATGACTAGAACTCTCACTTGCATATCACTTAGCTGGTTATATATTTTACCCCATATTGTTTCATATATTGCTGCATTTATTTTGGCTTATGTTTTCTGTACCTTGTTATGTCCCCTGAGGACCTGGATCCGGATTATGTCCCCAGAGTTAGCTGACGAGATCTACCCCGAGGTATACGGGACCGGAGCAGTAGCATTAGCGGAAGCAGGAGCAGGTGCATACATTGGAGCAGAACCAGGATCTGAGGACGAGATCGTACCAGAGGACTTCTCTTGAGTATTGGCTTGAGATACTCATTTATTTCAGTTTATAGTTATTTTCATTTCCAGTCTATTTCATTGATGTATCAGACTTGTTCTCGGATTGTTCTCCGAGACACTTTTATTGAGATTTGTTAGTTATTTTATTTGCAATTATTCTGGCATTGGATCTGTAATATTCTGTTGTGGATGAGATTAGATAGACTGTGACATGTATCATTGGACCTACTTATTGATATATTACAGCTTAAGTATGCCCTGATGGATCCATTAAATTGGATTGTCCATCGGTGCGTACTGCTGGCCATTATCACGCGTCCGGTCCCTCGACATTTTGGGACTGGGGCGTGACATGGTTTTTGTGGTGGCCCATGCAGGTCAACGACTAAATTATTCGGTTTCAACTTAGGGACCGAGCAAGCCTGCACTAAGGATAGGATAAGTTTTAGGATCTCATCCACATGCTTGAAACGTTCTTGATATCTATATCGGATTCAAATTAAATTCTTAACTTGCATCTTGCCTTGATTCCTGTACGCCTCTTACTGTTTATCTTTGATGCAGAATAATGGATTCAAGAGCAAACGACGAAACTCCAGCAACAACACCAGTAGGTGCTGTAGCCACCTACGGAGAAGATAAAGTGACGCCATTGAGTGGAGTTCCCTCTACTCACCAAGGCAGCCAAGCAGATCAACAAGCTCCTAGATTTCGGCGAGATGACATCCCACCGCCTCCGCAGTTCGTTCCACCAATGCCTGTTTTCCCACCAGGACAAGTTATGGATGGGCAACAGATGTTCCAAATGATCTACGCAATGATGCAAGCCCAACAGCATATTTATCAAGAAGCTCAGCATCGCGAGGCAGATTACTTGAGGAACAGCCTAGTAAATGCACTGGAGCAGGCCAACCTACCAACTCGACGGCAACCGACGGGCTCTATCACTGATTTTCGTCAGCTGAAGCCCCGTACATTCTCAGGCAAGGAGGAGCCCACCGAAGTTCATGAGTGGCTCACCAACATACAACATCAATTAGAAGCAGCTGAGCTTCCAAGGGAACGTTGGATGACTGCCGTCAGAATGCAATTGACAGGCAATGCACATCACTGGTGGCTGTCTGAGGAGACACGGCTCGGACCAGACCGAGTCACTTGGGAGGAGTTCTCCAGACTCTTTCAGGAGATGTACATTCCAGCCATCGCTCGATCAGAACTGCGGGACAAGTTCAACCGCCTCACTCAGGATACTATGACGGTGGAAGAATACAACGCAGAATTTATTCGTCTGAGTCGCTTCGCCCCTACCTTGATCCCGACAGAAGAAGAAAAGGCTGAGAAGTTCTTCGACGGACTAAACATTGAGCTGCAGAAACTAATTGGATCCGTTGCACCCACATCCTACTCAGACATCCTTGCTGCAGCCCGACGCATGGAGCGCGTCACCAGAAGAGAGACCGGTCTGAAGCGACCTTCCACATCAGCACCAGCCCGAGCACCGCATGGAGAAGCTACAAAGAAACCTCATCTGCATCAAGCACCACAGGGAGCTGAATCCAAATCACTGACTCTTCCTACTTGTCACTACTGCGACAAGATAGGCCATATTGAGAAGGAGTGTAGACGTAAATTCGGACTATGCTTAGGTTGCGGATTCAGACAGCATGCAGTGAGAGACTGCCCTGAGCGTAGAGAAGGAGCACCAAGGGCAAACCAGCAAGCCCTACCAGCACCAGGAGGATATCAACCACGGCCACCTTTGGCACCTCGACCAGCACTCTTCCAGCAGGCCCAGCAACAGCAGAGGGCACCACCTCAAGGACGCGGACAAGCTTTCACGATGACTTTGGAGGACACGCAGATTCATGGAGTAGCTAATGCGCGTAAGTTTTCATAGTTTTTTGTTTCTAGTATTGTCTTAGTTCGTGCCCGTTGGTTCGTTACCTCAGACTTGACCTAGTGCTTTTAACTTGTTCATAATTGATAACCTAGTATGATAAGTGATAACCTAGTTTTTAAAACTGTAATCTTCTATATTTCCTGCATCCGGGAAATTATATAACTTTTAGTGCTTAGGGAAATAATTTATCCCTTTGTATTATTCTTACACCCTCAACCTTGATTTCTTGATCGTGATGTGCTTCGACCAAATGTCTGCAAACCGTGTCATCTCTGTTGACCGGTTATTCTTTGATTGCGAGGACACAATCCTCTTAAGGGGGGTAGATTATAATCCCCCTGATTTTTCAAGAAATTATAATTTGGATTTTTCGTTATTTTCTGGAATTTTCCGGGATTTTTCTGAAATTAAAACCTAGGTAATTAATAATTAAATGATTTTTAATTGCTATTAAATAATATTCAAATATTATGGAAATAATATTTTATGATGTAAAATGGAAAACTGGACATAGGGTAATTTTTCGGGAATTTATTGGACTCCGGAAGCATTTTTAAAGCCCTAAACACTAATTAAAATTTAAACCAAAATAACCCTGAATTGAACCCGGTTTATTTTAAATAAACCCGGTTTATTTCCTGAACCAAACCAAGAAGAAAACCGGTTTAAACAAACCAAATTTAAATCCTTATTGGGTCGGATCTGGGCCCAAAACCCAGACCCCACCCGCAAACCCGACCCGTTTTTAATTACTAACGAATCGGGTCGGATTCATATGAACCCGACCCGCGGACCCGAAACCCAAACCCGAAATCAAAATCCTAATTCTAATCGAATCCCTAACCCTAATTCATGTCGGACTCCGACCGGCCGGCGGACCACCCTATATATCCCCCGCTGCCGAAACCCTAACCCTAGCTCAACCCATCTCCACCTATCGCTCCGCCCGGCCAACCGCCTCCCAGCGCAGCCTCGACAACCCATCTCGACTCCGGCGAAGCAGCTCCTCTGCCCAGCCCTCTCCTCCGTCCTAGCCTGGCTGTTCTCCCCTCTTCCTCGCCGCCGTCTCCGCCTATCTTCCCCGACGTCTCCCCGTTCTCCTCCGCGCTGCCCGTCGACCCATCCCCGACCCACAGCGTCGACTCCTCCTCCTCCCTCGTCTCCCCCGTTCCAGCCGCCCGAAGCCCCCTCTCCGCCTATCTCCTCCCCTCGCTGCTGCCGCCAGGCCACTGCACGACCCTCGCTGTCAACCCTTCTCCGGCCACCTCCCCCGTTAACACCATTGTTCACCACCACTTTACCTCGACCACCCTCTCCGTGCCCTAGCCGGTAGCCCCGGCCGCCCTCTCCCCGGCCGCCCCGAGCCCAGCCTCCCCCGACGAGCTCCGGACAGCAGCACAGAACCCTAACCCTAACCCTAACCCTAGAACCTAAACGCGACACAGGACACGGACACAGGACTCCGACACGACTCGGAAACGTGAGAATCGGTCTTCGCGGAGCCCCGTTCAGGTACTCTTTTCTCTCACCTCGCTGATCCGATTCTGATTCCATAAATTGTGTTGCGAAGACTGTATGACCCTCTCGGTGCCCGTGCAAACTGCTCGGGGCATCGCGTCCTGTGGTGATCGCACACCGCGATCCAAAAACAGGAAAACAACGACCCAATTTACCCCGGAACCGAGTACGCCCCGCCAAACGGGACGACTTGGTCGCGTGCGGTCTTCACAGATACGTGCGCGTCGTCGATACGGACGTGTGGGATTTCGCAGAAGTCGATTCGGGTGTGCGTACACAACGGAATCAACGCGTATCCGCCGATATCGCCCCGTATCCGTCGATTCTGGAATGCACTGTAACTTTGTGTACACACGTCGGATCGAGACGAAACTTGTGCCATCGGACTCGTAGCAATACGCTGGTCCTGTGACCCAAGTTTGGTTCGATTCTGAGAACGTTGACGAAATCGCGTGTCGTGGGCCCCATCGGCCCCACTCGACGGGCGATTTTGTGATCGGCTCATCGGAATCCAATTCTGGAAGTTCCGTTGGGTTCGTATCATCGTTCCAGACTTGTAGACACTGAGTTTGAGTGATTTGGAGACCTTTGACCCTGACACGCTTTTCGGTGCAAAGTGGCCCACCTGTGGACCCCGCGTTGGCCCGGAAATGACCTTTTTGTCCTTGTGTCCAAATTGGACTCAAGTACAGACGTTTTTAGCTATTTGATATTTTTTGGATATGATGGTGATGTTTATTTCAGCAACCGGAGTAGTACCTGCAGATCACACTGAGACCAGAGCTACAGTTGGAGCCAGGACCCCAGGCAAGTGTACCTTGCCAAACTTGTAGTATATTGATTCATATTATTCTTTTGTTTTATTCCTGTGATTGTTGTGCATGCTTGACCTAGGACCGTGTGACGTACTTAGCGTCCGATTATAGTCGGGTGCCAACACCGTACGCGGTGTTGTGTAATGTCACCTAGAGATGGATACCGAGACCCGATACATTCTCGTACCTATCTTATCAGGAACATAGACCCAGGACACTTGACACTATTCATGAGACGGAATCTTCTTGAGATATTCATGGTGATTCTGTATAGGATACAGGTTATGACATACACAGTTTACATGCTTAGATTTTATCCAGACTTGTTGCATTAGATATGATCCTGCGTATCATGGACATGAGACGTGAGATTACATTGGGTGGGGAGAGATTTACCATACAAAAGGCTGAATATATATATATATAATAATTTAATGGAAGTGCCTTAGTCTCTGGAAACAGAACTTTGGTACCGTTCTGGCCCTCGAGAGAATACTGCTATGGTTTCTATGACACTGATCCTGTAGTAGCCTCAGCCCGAGTATGACTAGAACTCTCACTTGCATATCACTTAGCTGATTATATATTTTACCCCATATTGTTTCATATATTGCTGCATTTATTTTGGCTTGTGTTTTCTGTACCTTGTTATGTCCCCTGAGGACCTGGATCCGGATTATGTCCCCAGAGTTAGCTGACGAGATCTACCCCGAGGTATACGAGACCGGAGCAGTAGCATTAGCGGAAGCAGGAGCAGGTGCATACATTGGAGCAGAACCAGGATCTGAGGACGAGATCGTACCAGAGGACTTCTCTTGAGTATTGGCTTGAGATACTCATTTATTTCAGTTTATAGTTATTTTCATTTCCAGTCTATTTCATTGATGTATCAGACTTGTTCTCGGATTGTTCTCCGAGACACTTTTATTGAGATTTGTTAGTTATTTTATTTGCAATTATTCTGGCATTGGATCTGTGATATTCTGTTGTGGATGAGATTAGATAGACTGTGACATGTATCATTGGACCTACTTATTGATATATTACAGCTTAAGTATGCCCTGATGGATCCATTAAATTGGGTTGTCCATCGGTGCGTACTGCTGGCCATTATCACGCGTCCGGTCCCTCGGCATTTTGGGACTGGGGCATGACAGATTCCCCAGTGGGATATCCTCAACAAACACGGTATTGTACTACGTCCATATTACCTCTGGTACGACATCCAAAGTTCCCACAAACAATCATAAAGAAATGGAGGGCCCTTATGTGATTGAAACAACATTTTCAAATGGCGCTTACAGATGAGCCAAACCTAATGGAGATTTGATAATGGCTCCTATCAACGGCAAATTCCTGAAGAAGTACTATGCTTGATCTCCTTTTCTTAATGGAGTATGATGAAGATTTTATTCTGACAATACTACGTACAAAGGTTAGCTGGATCATATTCTATCAGGTGCATATGACCTCTGAATAGATATGCTAAACTAATTTGTAAACATATCATGTTCATATTACCTCTGATAGTATTTTGTATACAAAATTAGTTGGATTATATTCTATTAGGTTCGTATTACCTCTGAATAGATTTACATTCAGCTAAACCTTACAGAAAGTATATCATGTTCATATTACCTCTGATATCACTTTCATCTTAAGCCTATCATTTATATTCTAAAGTGATGGGTCTACAAAGTCAGAAAATATATTTTTATTATCTCTGAGAAAATAAGGAACAAAAAGTACATTATTGGGAAGGAGCAGTTAAATCGTGAATCTGTTGTGCCAAAGCAGCCATCCTCTCATTCCTGGAGTTTAAAATGTTTATGCGAGCCCGTTCCAGCCTTGCCTCATCATTGCTTAAAAGAGATAGTTTGGACAGAGTATCAACAAAACTTGCGTGAATGACACCCACATGTGTCAAGTTCTGCTGAGCTGTACTCACTTGGCCCTCCAATACATTATGAACTAGCGATGCTTAGAGAAGCCTCTCCCTTGTCTGAGCAAGTTCAGCTTCCAATTCTTGAACCCTCGCTTCGTATCCCTCATATTCTGCACAGCACTGAGCTAGCTGAGGAATACTCTCCACCAATATGACTTGCTCTTTCTCCATCTCTTATTGATCTTCCTGGATGGATTTGTTTAAAGATTATGTCTGCTAAACAAGTTCCGCAGTTAGGGAGTTGTACTCAGCCTGGACCAGGTCATTGATGCTGCCTCGGGATAGTTACAAATATTCGTTAATGGGTTGTTCTAAACCATTAACTATTTGCTCTAGCGTATTAGCTCTTTCAGCGCCATTAAAATTTCTAATCTGCGCTATGGTGAGATTGGAGGACATCTTCAGAGCATCAAAGCCTAGATTCTTCTCCAGCACCATGGATATCAATTCTTTCAAGGTGAGGTAGAATATGCTAGTGTATTGATCCACTAGCATAGCAAAGCTCGAATGGACGCTGGGAGTGACAGCAATATCGGTAAGCCTCCTTTCCGGAATGACTATAGAGGATGTTGCCACAGTCGTTGCTTCAACAGATGGTACGACAAAAGAAGAGACACCAACAACGGTTGAAGTTGCTGGCATGCTTGACGAAGGAGGCACAGTCAAGATGGTGGGTTCATCCTCCTCTGATGTTATTTGAACTGCTACTGGCGTGATGACACCCGAGAATATTGCGGATGATAGATCAGCAGTTTCAAGTTATGCTTCTTCGACGTTGAACACCGCCATTTCATTAGCCGGATCCGCAACAAAATCAGAAGTTGTGTCAACTCCGCCCTCCCCCGTGATGTCTTTGCCTGAAAAGAAGATAAGAGAAAGTTAATAGCAATTTGATATTAATTTTCCTGGAAAAAAAGCGTGGAGACAACATTTACCCATGGCCGATGGTAGGTATAGTGCGTCTACAGTCTGTATAGCTAAATTATTTTTTAATGATGCTAAACAAGCTGTCATACCTGGAGAAGAGGGTGCACCAACTGACGCTTGAGGGTAGTCATCCCAGTCGTCACCCAGATCTACTCGAGGTTCATCGGGCAGAATCTCGCTTGAAATACTTACAGACGAAGGATGGGCTAGTCCCATTATTTGTCTTGGTAAGGGTATACTGACTCTTATTGAGAACGGCTTCGAAGGCGATCTAGAAGCACTAACAGTAACGGTGGTAGCGGCAGCAATCGCGGGCAAAGAATCTCCAACACTGTCAGCTGGAACTGTGGAGGCCCCTTCTCTAAAAGGCGAAGGACCCCTATTCAAAGAATCATCCCCAACAAGGGAAATAATAGGCTCACTCCTGGAAGAGGCCCCCTTGGTAGAAGCCATTTTAGGACCTCTGGCAGACTGTTTCTTCTTGCGGGGGGGGGGGAGAGGCTCTTTCAGAGTGGAAGCCTTTCGTTTATTGGAGATAATGAGAGGCTCTGCTGGCGGAGCTATTACACCTCTCGGTAATATCAATAAGAAATCATCTGCACCGGTAGTTTTATCACCTTCATCAGAGGAGACAGATGGTATCTCCTCTCTTCCAGTGGACTTATGGGAGGGCATCCTGAAACTTCCATACACGTCAAAATCACGATGGAAGGTATTGATGGACGAATAAAACTGCGCATACGAATGAAGAATGCACATCTCCGTGGAGAGAGAAGTCGCGGGCACAGCAAAGGTTGCTCCAGTACAACCCATGATAAAATACCGCCATCCTCTAGCTCCGTCAATAAGTCCACCCTTGAATTTGAAGCTGGTGATGTGATTCCCCACGTGCAACTGATCATATCCAAATTGCCTGGCAAAACGGCTAGGCAGATAAGGCTCCAAGTAGCAGTGATCCTCACTTCTGTACAGCAGATGAGAAGGTCTAATGCAGACCAACCAGTAAAAGGCTTCGGAGGAAAGAATAGTCTTTCCCTGACCCGCATCCTGAAGTTTAGTCCCCTGTTGATTGATATGTACGGGGGGGACGGCGCAGAAGAACTTCCAACCATGGGCAAAATTTAGTGTTAGTCGACAATCTATGATGCTAGTCACATTCCAAAGGGAATTTTTGTAATTCAACAAGATGTTGTTTTCCGAACTGCTGGCAGATCCGGGAGACATCACTCTGGTGTTGTAAAGGATTAACCATCCTATCAGATATAAGAATGGTAATTCCACTCTGGGATATCCTTCACTCTGTGTAGTATCGGCCAGCAGCCCATCGGTAATAGCCCTCAGGCCAGCTTGTATCCTGCATACCATGGCAGGGAGCAGGCCCAATCTTGCTCCAAACACCAAACGTACCATGGGCCATAAGGTGTTGCGATGAATGCGATCCGCAGATGCGATGCCCGGCACCACCCATCGGCATAACCAGATAGAGAGGAAGCCAGCCAGTTGAGCTTTCCTTGACAGAGGCTTTTGGCAATGCCTCATATAGCTGTAGGCTTTGGTCCCTGCAGGAAAACCCCCTACCTCTTCATTTAGAACAAAATCTGGAGCCCCTGCATCTTTGATGAGATCATCGACTGTGTTGGCACTAAGCATGCTCAGAAGGTTCAAAGGCTTATCTTTGCTATCTACAACCTTGTCCTTCTTGACATTTCTAGCCTGATGAAAGAAGAGGTAGGACACCCATTTGTTGATATGGGCTAAGTCAGAGGGCTCTCCGTAAGAAGGTGGTACATGTAAGATAATAGCTCATCAACTTTTGGTACACTGCCACTACCCGAGGGTTGGTATCCTTCAACTCTCTGTTGGTGGAGACGTATTCTTCATAAGGAATGTCTCCCATTGGCAGCTTTGGGATATCTGCCATCTCATGAAGGGCTAGGCCCAACTCACCTAGTGGAGTGGCGTTAGTCCCAGTGAGCGAGTTATATCGCTCCATCAAAACTAAGAACAAGTTGGGGTTGATAGGCAGCCCAACACTGATAGCACTCACAGCCTCAAACAGGTTGATACTCTCCAGCTCCATCTGGAAGTGCTTCAGGGCCCATGCAGTTAAATTGGCCCATCGAAGGTTCTGGGGGTTGAGCCATCCATTGGTGCGAGGGTTAACCCTGGGGTATACTCCTCCCTGCGCCATGAACTCATTGCAGAAGTTTGCCATTTGAAATGGCTGGATTAAGAAGAGTCTTCACTTGGGACGCTGCCCGGCAGTAATCCTCTGAAGGGCATGACAGGGCCTGAGGGACTGCTTACATAGGATCCTCGGCTTAATCCTTTCTTGTAAAAGATCTTCCCTGGCCGCCCATGAAGATCAGGAGTCAGAGTCTATACCATCTTTCTGGGATGTGTGGCATGGAAGAATGCCGAGATAGGGTAATTTCTGGACATCTTTGGCAGATACATGACCGTGCCCTCAGCAGAAAATATCCAATCTTCCTTCTTGGGCTTTGTTTGGGATTTTTTATCAATAACATCCCCAAATAAGAAAGCTGGTTTCTTATATTCAGTGTCGTCTATGTACGTCAAGGGTTTCCCACTGATCATACTCAGCAACATCCTTTCCCCTTGGACAGAGATCAGAGTTTCCCTTTCTTGAGGATACTCGTTTCCAGAGATGGGGAAGGTCACATGGAACAAATCCTCCAAATAGTTAGAATTCAGCATTCCAGCAGCAGAGCCCATCACTTCAGCCAGAGGGGGGATCTGTAGGTCCACTGCAAAAAGTAAGAGAAAAAGTCAGTTTTTTGCTGGAATTTTCTTTCAGCACGTAAAACATAAGGTGCTACACTCTTGCCGTATACGCCAAAACTTGACAGTCTGAGTTTTTACGCCAGACCGCAAAAATCTGAGTTTTATGCTGGAATTTATTTCCAGTGCGTAAAACCCAAGGTTGGCAGTATACGCCAAAAATTTGACAGTCTGAGTTTTTATGCCAGACTGCCAAAATTTGAGTTTTACGCTGGAATTTACATTCAGTGCGTAAAAATGCAAGGTTCGCTAAATTTTGACAGTCTAAGTTTTTACGCTAGACTGCAAAAATATGGAGTTTTATGCTGACACATTAGGAATGTGGGCGTATTTGCACATACATGTACAATGTGTGCAAAGTTTTTTTTTTCTCTCGAAGTCTTTACCTGTGATACCCGGTACACAGCTAGACGGCGGAGAGTTTCGTTCAGAACGAGGCTCGCTTGGCCTAGCAGGGATCGCTCGTGCTTGAGCAGAGGAGCGAGATGAAGACGCGACTTTCTTTCCCTTAGCGATGGAGGCTTGTTTTAGTGCCATAGCGAATCTGAGAGTTTTCAGAAAGAAACGAAGAGTTTTCAAAAAGAAACGAAGGGTTTTGCAGAAGACAGATGAAGGGTTTTTCTCTCTCATGACCGAGGCCTATTTATAGAGTTCAAGTGACTCTCCGAGTCCTTAACCAAATCCGATTTTTAATAGTCGGTTAGGATTCGGGACCACGTCAGCCTATCATTAAACAGGAAGACAGATAGTCATGCTGCGTAACGGATCCCTAATTTTACGCTCAGACTCTTTTAGGCGCAGAGCAAGGATCTATGATTTTACGCTCAGAAGCTTTTACGCTCAGAAGTTACAGATCTATGATTTTATGCTAAGAAGCTACAGATCTATGATTTTATGCTCAGAAGCTTTTACGCTCAGAAGCTACAGATCTACGATTTTACGCTCAGAAGCTACAGATCTACGATTTTACACTCAGAAGCTTTTACGCTCAGAAGCTACAGATCTACGATTTTATGCTCAGAAGCTGCGGATCTATGCTACGTGCATTTTAAATTACACGGGACAGATCAGCTAGCAGAATAAGGGTATATCTTGATAATTTGGGTTTCACACTTAAAAAATCCAGTTACAAAAGTTTGTGCAGAAAATGTTCTTCTTCCTCAATCGAAAGGAATTTATCAGACAAAGGACCAAGGGGTTCCCTAAAAGTGTCTTCTTCACTGGAAAATGACTTTTCTTCCTTGGCCATTGATCGTTCATCTGAAGTTTGGCCAAAAATTTTACATCTAGTTCAGGGATGGCCTATTCGGCGGATATTTCTTGCCATGTCTCGAGAATTCTTCGAGAAGCCATTCTTTTTGAAGATGATGATTCTGAACAGCTGTTCTTCACATTTATGAAGGAGAAGTGACGATTCAGAATTCTATGTGACTCCTTGTCCAAAAACAGCATGACAGTTGGATCTTCAAGACAACTTAATGCTAGAGAGCCCTTTTTACGCATCTTCTGTTATGCGTAGAAGTTGGGAAGTGACCGGATACGTATTTATCAGAGTCAGCGTAAAAAAATTACTCAGACGTGTTGAAGCTGCGCATTATCAGACTTTCTCACAGCAATATGGCAAAACAATAGTGCGTAAAAGAAGACAAGTTTATTAATCATGATTACATATGATGGAAATCTATTTTTACAAAGGATTTTTCGTTAATATTCAAGGTCATGATTACATATGATGGGAATCTATTGCGCTAGGTTCTCGTCTGATAGAGATCTTTATTGCTTCTTCTACAGCACTTCTTTGGCCAGGGAAGCCAAGAAAATGGTCAATGGAGGGAGGATACATAACTGGGCATGTTTAAATTATTCAAGCCCACCCCCATACGCCATCGGCGGCCATGCTTAGAATTGTGCTAGGGATTCAGACCCAGCACAATACTGGAAGACACGGCCAAGCTGCCCACCTGGGTCCAGCTTCATAATAGGGGAAAACACAGCTAGCAAGCTGTGTGGTCCGATGAGACCCTTTCTCTCTCCTGGACGAATCGCCATATAAAATTGCTGATTATCCTGAGCAAAGGAAGCTATGATATCCTTCCATGATCCATCATGGCAAAGAATATTTGCTTGAAGACGTCTCTTTTTACGGCTCCTTACATGCTTGAAGAGCATAATCTTCTTCTTCCTCAGATCAGCCCAATGAATCTCAGCAGCCATCTTTGTGGTGAAAGGAATATGAAAAAACAGGTTCACTCGCTTGCCTTTATATAGGCAGAAGAGAACATACCAAATCCCAACAACTTCCTAAATATTGCCATAAAATTAGCCTCGCAGAATGAGTCAAATTTGACCATTTTATGCTTCTTTCAAAGTATTTCAAATTATGAGGAATTTGAAAACTTTGAGGGGGGTCTTGTAGAAGCATAAAATATGCTGGAGAATTGTACTTGTATCATACAGTCAAAACCCCCAAGATACATGAAGTCCGCGTAAAACAGAGCTTCGGCGCTGTGTGGCATAAAATATGACTCCAGAGCTATTGGCGTACAACAGAGCTTCAGCGCTATTTGGGGCGAAAAAGAGCTTCAGAGATGCCCGCGTAAAGCAGCTCTCCAAAGTTGTTTTGGCGTAAGAGGTTACTATATCCCCTGCGTAAAATACGTCTGCTTTTAATGCAGTGTGAAGTAGTACGAGGAACTCTTCGTATTCCTCGGATGAATCTGTCAGATAAAATAGTGAACCTGACTCCTGATAAAAGTACTGCACGACAATCGAGAGGACGGCTGTGATGACGAGATGGGGGCAGATCTCTGCATTTAATGCATGAGATTTTATTCTATTTTTTAAATGACTGAAAAGGCTAAAACTGTGACTAATACGCTCACATCACCATCCTTGCATTTTATGCCAATCAGGCTATTTTCAACTATATGAGTACGCCGTATGCTATCTTCTCGAAATACGCCAACTCGGCCATATTTGCAAAGGTACGTGATAAGGCTATTTAGCCCAGAATACGCTCAAGACCTCAGTCGTGACAGATAATTGGCTATTTTATGCTGGTTGTCTGTTATCCATGAATCCTCAAGTTTTACGCAGAGCTTGGCTTTTACGCCAAAAAGACAGTTATTTGGCTTTTACGCCAACCATCTTTTTGCAAGGTGCAGTTATCTACGTGGCTTGCATGTCGTGATCTTCGAGAAGTAGTTATATACGTTACCTTATAATGGGACACGTGTCACACGCATATTCAGAAGGTCATCCGAACGTGGATAGCAGTTATTATAACCGCCGCGTAAAAGTTGCAACTCTCTTCATAGTTCGGCTTCTACGCCAACTGGATAGTTATTATGACTGATATCTATAAATAGAGACCCCTGGTCACAGGGTATAGGGATCGAAGGAGCAAGACACACACACAGAGAGGGATCAAGAGATCAATGAGAGGGAGCACAGTTCTTCTTCTTCTACAGCACTTCTTTATCATCGTGTGGTCCAAGGGACAAAGTGATCGACCGCAGATCAGACTCCTATAGCAATTTTTCTCCAGAATCATTTTTATTGTACTTAACATCCTCGTATAGGATTAATTGTACTCTTTTTCTTGTTTGTAAGCAAAAAAAAGAGGTTTCGTATAAACCCTCTTCCTCATTTTTGTTTATCATCAAACAAGTAATTTAGACCGTATAATTGAGTTTTAAACCCTATTTTAGTTTAATTTATGGTGCTGTAGTTTGTAATTAATTCGCGGGTAAAAATGACCAAAAACTTGGTTATTTAAAAATCTATTTTTTCCTAAACTGAGTGCGTCCCGCTAAACGAGGTAACTTAGTCGTGTGCGAACTTCACCGAAAGGTGCGCACTGTCAATACGGACGTGTGGAATTTTGCAAAAATTGATTTGGATGTGCGTGCATACCGGAGTCAACGCATATCCGTCGACAACACCCCGTATCGGCCATATTCTGAAACTCGTTGTAACTTTATGTGTGCTTATCGTTTCGAAACGAAACTTGCGCCATCGTACTCGTAGTGATACGCTAGTCCTGTGACCCAAGTTTAGTTCGATTATGAGAACGTTGACAAAATTTAGTATCGTGGGCCCACGGTTCCACTTGATGATCGATTTTGTGATCGGCTCATCGGAATATAGTTCTGGACATTCCTTTGGGTTCGTATCATCGTTCTGGACTTGTAGACACTAAGTTTGATAAATTTAGAGAACTTTATTTTTAGCATATTTTTGGGTGCGAAGTGGACCACATGTGGACCCCACTTTGACCAAAAACTGTCAATTTTGTCCATGTGTACAAATTGGACTTATAGACAGGCAATTCTAGCTATTTTATATCTTCTGAGAATGATGGTAGTGTTTATTTCAGCAACCGGAGGAGTACTTGAAGATCCCTCTGATACCGGAGCAACTGCTGGAATCCAAACCCCATGCAAGTGTACCTTGCTATACTTGCAGTAATTTGATTTATATTATTCTCTTGATCTATTTCTGTGATATATATCTGTTCAACCTAGGACCGTGTGACATTGCTTAGCGTCCGAATAAGATTTGGATGTCAACGCTGTACGCGGAGTTAAGTAACGTCACCTAGAGATTGATATCGCGACCTTATACATTTTCGTGCTTGCTTTATCAAGTACGTAATACCATAGGACAGTTGACACTATTCATGTGACAGAATCTTCCTGAGTCATTCATGGTGATTCTGTATAGGCTACAGGATTCATGACATAGACTTCATTTATATCCATAGCTATCATATGACTTGCTGCATTAGATATGATCTTGCGTGCTATGGACATGAGACATCGTGGACATGAGACCGTGTGATTACATTGGGTGTGGAGACACACATAGGCTACAGGCTAAATTTATATATATATTTATTATTGTGAGGCCGTAGACTCTACATCAGAGCTAGGCACATTATATAATATTACTGCTACCGGCTCCCCGACACAGAGCTTGTAGTGGTCTCAGCCTGAGTACTAGTGATGCTCTCACTTGCATATCACATAGCTGGTTACATAGTTTACCTTATTGATTCATTTATTATTGTTCTGCATTTATTTTGGCTTGAGTTATTCTTGTACCTTGCTATGTCTCCTGAGGACCTGGATCCGGATTATGTCCCCAGGTATAGCAGAGGAGATCTATCCCGAGGTATACGGGACAGGAGCAGGAGCAGACACTGGAGCTAAACCAATACCTGAGGATGAGGTGATAGCCGAAGATTTTACCTGAGTATCTATTTTATCTATACTCAGTATTTGCTGTTATTAGACTCTTTTATTTCTTGAACTGCTGTATCAGACTTATTATCAGGTTGTTACTCGAGATACTTTATTGAGACTTGATGTTGGTTTATATTTCATTATGCTGATATTGTTCGTATTTATATTCCATGGATGAGATTAGAATGTGACATATTTAGTAGACCTTTATTGATGTTTTACAGCTTAAGTATATTTTGATAGGTCCATTAAATTGGGTTTGCCCGTTATAGTGTGCTGTTGGCCATTGCCACGTGGCTAGTCCCTCGGTATTTTGGGACTGGGGCATGACACACTACTTACCATCCACAGACAGACGGTCAGTCGGAGCGCACGATTCAGATCTTGGAGGATATATTGCGATCGTGTATGTTAGACTTTGGAGGGTATTGGGAAGACCATTTACACTTAGTGGAGTTCTCTTACAATAATAACTACCAGGCGAGCATCCAGATGGCACCATTCGAGGCTTTGTACGGCAGGAAGTGCAAATCACCGATATGTTGGAGTGACGTTGGCGAGCATCAGATATGTTGGAGTGACGTTGAAGTAAATTCAGAATCATCTTCGTGCAGCCCAGGACAGACAAAAGCATTGGGCTGATATACACAGACGGCCTTTGGAGTTCAAGGAAGGAGAACACATATTCTTAAGGATTTTACCTACTCGAGATACTATTTGATTTGGGAGCAGAGGCAAGCTGAGCCCAAGGTACATTGGGCCATTTGATATTTTGGAGCATATTGGTGAGGTGGCATATCGTCTTGCATTACCCCCATCTTTAGAGGGAGTGCATGATGTATTCCATGTCTCACAGTTGAGGAGGTACGTGACTTACCCAAGCCACGTAGTCGATCATTCTGAGATTTCAATAGGCCCTAGCTTGAGGTATAAAGAGCATCCAGTTGGGATACTCGACATCAGTGAGAAGATATTACGAGGTCAGACGATTAGATTGGTCGGATCTGAACCCGACCCGACCCAAAATTCGCTAACACGTACCCGACCCGAATCCTAAAATCTACAGTAATTCTAAACCCCCGATCCCGATGACTCCTCTCCGCCGCTGACTCTCCGCCTTTCCTAACCGTCGTCGTCGCCTCTCTGCCTCCCTGACCGCTCCGTTCGCCTCCCCGCCGTGTCCCGACAGCTCGCCTCCCCGCCAACGGCCACCCCCACCCTATAAAAACCGCCGAGCCCGCCATCATCCCCACTGCTGCCACCACCACTTCACCGCCACCACCTCTCCACTACCGACCCCGCTGCTACCGACGGCAACCTCCAGCGACCCCGAGATCCCCTCCGCCGTGACCTCGACGATTTCGGCCACCCCTCACCGCCATCAGCAACTACTTCACCACTGCCGCCACCCGACTCCGACACCCCGTTGATCCCGAGCGACCCAGCCACCTCCGGCGATGACTCCTCCGCCGTGATCCGACGAGCAGCACGCCGACGACCTGCCACCACAGCAACCCGCCGTCGAGGAGCACCGCCATCCTGCAGTCGCCGCGTCGCGCCACCCCGTGTACGTACTGTACAGATATTTCTGACCCTTTTTTCGGTGAGTCCTTCTCTCTCCTCGTCGCATCATTTTTTGAACGGTCTATTGCGACACGTTCGCTGTGTAACCCTCTTGAACCCCGTACAATTAGACTGGGATATCGTGTCCCGTGTCGATCGTAAACTGCGACGCAAAAATAGAAAAATATATCCCAATTTTGGATTTCAAAAACTGTCCCGAACTTACAAGTTCACGACCGTTTTGCGTGCAACCTGTTAAATAATTCTAAAATTCACTTGAATAGTAAATTAGACAATATAACCGAGTTTTAAACCTTGTAATTAGTTTAATTTAATGTATTGTAGATTGTATTTTATTCGCTGGTAAAATTGACCAAAAACTTGGTTATTTGAACCTGAGGTGACTTGTTCGTGTGCGAATTTTACCAAAAGGTGCGCATCGTCAATGCAGACTTATTGGATTTTACGGAAGTTGATTTGGATGTGCATGCACACCGAAATTAACGCGTATCCGTCGAAATTGCCCTGTATCAAACCGGTTCTGAAACTCGTCGTAACTTCGTGTGTGCTCGTAGTTTTGCAATAAAACTTGCGTCATCGGACTCATAGCATTACGCCGGTCCTGTGATCCAAGTTTGGTTCGATTATGAGAACATTGACAAAATCCCATATCGTGGGCCCTACGGCTTCACTTGACGATCGATTTTATGATCGGCTCATCAGAATCCAGTTCTGGACATTCTGTTGGGTTCGTATCATTGTTCTGGACTTATAGATATTAAGTTTGACGAATTTGGAGAACTTTTATATCTGGCATATTTTTCGGTGCGAAGTGGGCCACATGTGGACCCCTCTTTAACCAGAAACTGTCGATTTTACCCCTGTGTCTAAATTAGACTTATGGATAGGCAATTCTAGCTATTTTATATCTTCTGAGCATAATGGTAATATTTATTTCAGCATCCGGATGAGTACTTGAAGATCCTGTTGTTACCGGAGCAACTGTTGGAATCCAAACCCCAGGCAAGTGTACCTTGCCATACTTGCAGCAATTGCTTTATATTATTCTCTTGATCTATTTTTGAGTTATATCTGTTTAACCTAGGACCATGTGACATTGCTTAACGTCTGAATAAGCTTCGGGTATCAACGTCGTACGCAGAGTTGTGTAACGTCACCTAGAGATTTATATTGCGATCCTATATATTTTTCGTGCTTGCTTTATCAAGTATGTCAACCATAGGACACTTGACACTGTTCATGAGACATAATCTTTCCTGAGTTATTCATGGTGATTCTGTATAGGCTTACATGATTTGTGACATAGATTTTACATATGCATAGCTATCACTATGACTCACTGCATTAGCTATGATCTTGCGTCTTATGGACATGAGACATCATAGAAATGAGACGTGTGATTATAATGGGTGGGGAGAGACACACATACTACAGGCTGATTTCATATATATATTTATTATTGCGGTGCTTTAGCCTCTGATCCAGAGCTTGGCACATTACGTGTTATTACTGCTACCGGCTCCCCGACACAGAACTTGTAGTGGTCTCAGCCTGAGTACTAGTGATACTCTCACTTGTATATCATATAGCCGGTTACATAGTTTACCCTATTGATTCATTTTATATAATGCATTTATTTGGCTTGAGTTATTATTGTACCTTGCTATGTCCTCCGAGGACCTGGATCCGGATTATGTCCCCAGTTATAGCAGATGAGATCTATTTCGAGGTATACAGTACAAGAGCAGACGCTGGAACAGTACCAGAACCAGAGGACGAGGTGATAGCCGGGGATTTCTCCTGAGTATCTGCTTTATATATATTCAGTCATTTATGTTGTTAGACTCTTTATTTTCTGTCTCGTGAATTGCTGTACCAAATTCATTATCTGGTTGTTCCCCAAAGATACTTTATTGAGACTTGATGTTGGTTTATATTTTATTATGCTGATATTGATTGTGTTTATCTTCTGTTGATGAGATTAGATTTAGACTGTGACTTGTATCGTAGACCTTTATTGTTGTTTTACAGCTTAAGTACACCCTAATGGGTCCATTAAATAGGATTTGCCCATTGGAGTGTGTTGTTGGGCATTGCCACGTGGCTAGTCCCTCGGTATTTTGGGACTGGGGCGTGACAATGAGTATATTTTGGCTTGGATTCAAATTTTTACTACTCATAATAGAATTGCATATTTGAGTTTGGAACAATTTGAGTTGAGGCAATAACATGCATCGATTCTTGAATAAATTAAGCTATTGTACAATTTAGTCATTGAGGTTTTTGCTTATCAAGGTAAGAAGTTACATTTTTTTAATTCTTTCGTACCTATATATTTAAATGCGTGAGATATCGGTGTTGAGAGTTGCTCCACCTAAGGGGTCGTCGAACCCGAAAAATTCTACGGAGGGTTACTCTGGATCGGTTTATTTAATTACAAAATTTTTGAAATCCAAAATACAAAGGAGACTATGCCGAATTTTTTAATTTTTTTTAGAGAGAATCGTTTTGGAAAGTCTGAATAATTGACTATTCTCTATTTCAAGTTATTAGAAATTTTAGCTTAGGTTCAACCCTAAAATTTTTAGATTACGAATTCTTTTAAATTTTAGGACGCATATGACACTGTTGCACGTGCACAAAAGAGCAACAAAGATAGCTTTAGTTTATATTCCAAGGTGAGGAGTATAATTTTCATGTCTTCAAATTTTTTTCTACCAATTAGGAATAGCTCCGTTAGGCGTGATACCCTGAGTACACGAAACGAAATATATGTGTTATTAGATGATTAATGTTCCCTTAAAGATGGAACAATTTGCTGATGAAATATTCTCACAAATCTGTAGTCTCTGACACACAAGTCGAGATATGAGTCAGACCTGTAATTAAACTTAATCTGAATGTTAGATAGGTTTGATTATTTGTAGAATTGCATTGGGTGGGAGAGAACATTTGGATCACACCGTAGACTCTTGCAATAAACACTTGATTAAAACTGATCAGTAGTGCCGACATCTGCATGGCCATGCGATGGTTCAATATGAAGCTTAGTTCACTACACTTGAGATTTTTTTTTAGCATCAACTAAAATAATCCGACACTTGATAGGGTTTTTGAGCATCAACTCAAACCATCCGACACTTGATAGGGTTCTTGGACATCGACTCAAGTAAACTGACACTTGTTAAATAATAAAAATAAAACTGGTGAGACTGGAATCTAAGCACCGCCCATCCAGCAAGTTACTTGATCCAGGTATATGAAATTATTGTCAAGACAATATGTGTTGTTGTGATCCAAAATCGTTCTCTAAATTAAATTTGCATATAGGAAAAATTGTGCTGTGTTTTGTGATTGTAAATGTGCTTTTGACACAAATATAGAATAGGTTTGTTAGGAATAAAAATATCATATTTCAAGTTTACACTTTATGTTTGTGGTATTAAACGAAAGAATGAAAGATGTATTTCAAGACGGGGTTTATACGAAACCCGTACTCTTTGGTTTACAAACAAACTTGTACAATTTGATCTTATACGAGGATGTGGAAGTACAATTTATTTAATCTGGATAAATATTGCTATAGGTGTCTGATCTGCAGTTGATCACTTTAGCCCTTGGACCACACGATGATGAAGAAGTACCGTAGAAGACAGGAAGCAGCTTCGAAGGTTGCAAAAGAGGGTGGATGCACGATGCCAAAGTCGTCGATCCCTACTCTTTGCCTGAGCTCCGGATTCTTCTTCTCTCTCTCTCTCTCTCTCTCTCTCTCTTGACCTCTGGTTCGATCTTTCTTGGAAGTTCGACCTCGGATCTATATTTCTCTCTCCTTCAATTTTGTCGACCGTGGATCTGTTATTGGTTTTCTTGACCAATTTCTGACCTTGTCCTCTGTTGATAGAGGTCTCTATTTATAGAGTTTTGGTGACAGTGACCACTCCGTCAGTGTAGAAACCGAGTAGTAGAAAGTACAGCACCCTTTTACACAACGGTTAAAATAACCAATGCCTGCGTATAGATGATCCTTTGAATGAGCGTGTGACGCGGGTCCAACTAAGGGACAAAACGCGTATAATCGCTACAAAGATCACGGCGTAGAAGCCACGTAGGTAGGTATCCCTCGTGTAGAAGAGGTGGGCGTAGAAGCCAATGTCTGTCACCATGGCGTAGAAGCCAAGTAAGCATAGAAGCCGAAATAGGCGTAGAAGCCGAGTGGTCGTAGAGGCCGAGTGGGCGTAGAAGCCGAGTGGGCGTAGAAGCCGAGTGGTCGTAGAGGCCGAGTGGGCATAGAAGCCGAGTGAGCACAGAAGCTGAGTGAGCACAGAAGCTGAATGGGCGTAGAAGCCGCTGCGTAACGTGCCAGAGTGCTGATGTGGACATTTTAGTCGAAATTACGGCTTTTGAAGATATAATCAAATCCCTTGCATTAAATGCAGAGATTTGCCACCATTTTGTGCATTAAATGCAGAGGCGTATTTTGAAGGTCTGCAGCCCTTCTGTGCATCAGTCGCAGAGACGTGCCTTGAGAAACTGTCACCTCTCTGTGCATTAGACGTAGAGACGTGCCTCGGGCCCCGTACGAAGTGCAGCTTTTGACGTGGCAGGCGGTTTGTCTACTGCGGAGCGTAAACAGCTCATGTCTGCCTGTGTAAAATAAGGCAGCGTATCCCTTTGTGCACGTAAAAGCAGTTTACGCAAAGGAGATGGCGGTAAATGACAGCCTGGGTTGCAGTGTTGTGCCATCATTATAGCCGTCGTCTGGGTAGCCGTGCCGTATCCCTTTGTTAGAAGTCCAGACGTCAGGTTCATTGCAGGGTCTGACAGGTTCATTGTAGGATCTGACAGGTTCACTTCGGAGAATACGAAGCGTCTCTCGCACACTTCAATGCTGCGTTGAAAGAGGATGGGTTTACGCCCAGGAGGCGACGAAGAACCCTGTTTTTATGCTGAAGCATCCTGGACATACTGCACTTACGCGGATGGTCCTTTGAGCTTTTAATATTTCACGCTGTGTTTAGCGGAAAAAGCTCTGTTGCACGCTTGATGGCTCTGAAGGCCTCTGTTTACGCTGCTTTGCATCAATATGCTGCGTAGAGCTTCCCAGCGTATTTTTTATGCTTCTACACTTTAAATCTTCAAACAATTTTTTCTCCAGTTTGCATATCAGTTATTCATTTACCTTCTATTATAAACTTCACATTTATTTTGATATTTAATTATTTGTTCTTAATATAAGGGCTTGCTTGTCGTTCTGACGACCTAGTTTTGTTCACTAGGAGAAGAATATAACTTAGAATAAATGATGCTTTTATATAACGTTGATGAAGTAGATGAAAAATAATCTTTTGGGAAAGTCAGCATACTTCGTTTTGTAGCTGGAATATGTAAATTAAATATTTTGAGAACTCTAGAAGTCTGATGTATTTAAGTATGTACAAAGTATGTAATATATGATAAGTTTTCTAGATGCTCTGTACTTTATTTTAAAATTTACAGGCGACAATCACAAATACAAATGCTAGTGCATTATATTGGTACGTAGCCTGGAGTTGTATTCACGAGCCAGATCTCCGTATTCTGGAAGCGGGACGTGACATACATAGTGAAAGAGCTTTTTAACATATTAAAGGAAAGTCCAATTCCCATTATCTCTCTCACATTTTACTTATTTAATATATATTTTTCAACTACAAACTCTCAACTATTCAAGTTTTTTAACTTTATATTTTATAATTTTATATTATACCAGTTAACACCCTCATTTAGAAGTTTCAAAAGTCGGTACCCTCCATTTCTTAGCGGTTAACTTTTTCGTCAAATAATTGTTTATTTATTTTTGGAACAAATTATCCATAATCCTCTTCTTCCATTTAGCAGTCGTGAAATTGAGCTCCTCTCTTCCTCCTCCTCTTTACCTTCCCCAAATTCGAGCAAGCCATAATCCTAATTTCTTCCCTTCGTCACTCTTTTTCAATCTCACCTCCGTCACTCTTCTTCAACCTCACCTCAATCATTCTACTTCAACTTACTTTCATAATTGTCCTAATTTCTTCCAACTAACAAAGGAGTCACAGAAGAGATAGGACTCGAAGTTTTTGTCTACTAGATACGGCCAGGGAGGATCTCGGTGGCGAGGTAACAATCAGACGGATATGGTAGGCATGGTTGGGACGGCTCGACGGATAACTCGAGCTCCATCGTAGGCTCAGGCTTGTCCAGATCTTGTTTGAAAAAGAGAGAAATAGTGGTGATAGATGAGTCGTTCAAACATAGTACAGAACAAGGGTTAGAAGATCGAAGTGGCAAATACGGATATGGACATTGACGACATTTGTGTTGATGGTGGTGGATCTGACGAAGGTAGAGATGTCTGAGGTGGCGAAGAAGAAGAACAAGAAGAACAAGAACGGCGTTGACGTGGTTAACTTGATTCCTTAATATTCTCATTAGCATATCAGTGAAAATTAATATTTAAAACAAATGGCCAATAAAATATGATGACCTTAATTTGTTTTTCTTCATTAGTTTTTAAAATGGTCACCTTTTCTTTAACTTAATAAATAAAGGACAATGCTCTGTTGCCCGCATTTTTTGTGACCGCCAGTGGCCCGCAGGCCACGTGACAGCCGCCCATTGGCGATGGCTGGCCCAGGCGGCTACAGGAGAGGTGAAGCCGAAGGCAATAGGGGGGGAGAGGGGAAGGTGCTGTCGCTTTTTGAGGGCCAAAAAGCATTTTCCATAAATAAATGTCACTATTGATTCCATTGAATTGAAAGTCAATAATATGCCTGACTTTGATTACATTTTAATCACTTCAAAATAAAAATGAAAAATGAAAATTTTTAATTCAGAAGAGGATATGTTTTTACAAACATTTTAGATTGAATTCATGTTCATCAAGGAAATGTTGGCAGTTCCTTTTCTTTCTACGGTGAAATGGATTCAGAATCATTTACAATTTTCATCTAAGTTTTGGCATGTTAAACTAACTGTTCACAACTGTGTGCTACTTCTTGACTGTATCCAAAACTAATTTACATACACTGAGTATAATTTTTTAAAAAGAACATGTTCTAATCTATTAAAACATTCAATAGATATGAACATCCCTTGGATATAAAATTCTTTCCTAAAATATGCTCTATTGTAGGACATCACCATATGACTAATATTATTGTCCATCCTCAAGCGTACGTACGTTGCACAACAGACATTCAAAAATCATGTTCATGGCAATAGCAAGAATATGCATCATCGTCTCTAGTGTAAATGATATCTCCTAAGTCGGTTTTAACACTACCGATCCGATTCCCAACACTTGATAGTTTTGTTTTACGAAAGGGTGGATCTAAAGTGGGGAGTGCATGGATCTGTTTGCTCATCTCTAATTCTGAGTTGGAAACATTGTTATTCTTTCTTGGTTTAGTGATGAAGGAATCTATAACTAGCAACTGTGCATCCCTCTGCTGATCCTGTTGCTGACCAGCAAACCCAGTTAATATTGGACCCTTATTAATGTTGTGTTCATGGGCCGAGACGAGCACGGCACCCCCACTTACTTTTTAAGAGAAAAATTAGTTACAATTATTTTCCACTATAGCCCATACTATTTTTTTTTTTTGAAAAAGAAATATTTTATGATATTAATAATAAAATCATTCTGACAACATGAGAACTCTCAAGGAATAATTATAATTTGATCATCATCTTGATATATATATACATTATGTAGTACTAAGAAAGATTCTATTAATATTTTTTGTCTAATTATTTATTTTTAATGCAGATTCTTATTATTTATTTATTTTTATATTGTATAACGGAATAAGTTTGGGTAATAAAAAAAAGTTCGTCTCAACCCACTATAATTTTTTTTTTGTTCCAGTAAATGCCAGAGTTTTGGTAATAAATCTGTCATTATGCCTCACGTGTGTGTACGTACGAGGCTGACTGCTGCAGTTAGTAGTAGTAGTAGTAGTGTTACAGAGACTAGCCTGCAGCTGAGCTGCCATTGCCAGCAAAATCTTTCAGGGAAACGAGCCCAGTTTAGACTCCTCAATGTACGTGGACCTCACATGTATTCCTCCTGAAAGACTTTGTCAATTGTCATTTGTGAATCATTGCTAATGGTTAGAGATGGATCCAATGTATAGGAACAATATCCACCGACTATGGTTAAAATTGAAAATGACAACCAAAAATTCGATCTCGGATGGACTGGAGTGAGTGGACTACGACATATTAGACGTGGACTGACTCATATAAAAAAACATGCGAAAATAAAATAAAATTTTGGCGTGGTTTAGAGCCCACCCTAGCTTCTATGTAGTTTCCGCCTCAGGTTGAGCAAATATCAAATATCTACCAGTAGACAGTGGAAGAGGCAGAAATTTGAAAACAACGTTTTTATAAAATTGGATGTATAAATTCATTATAATCTTTGTACATTAATTAAATTTAAAAATTAGATCAACATTGTATTGAAATACTTCATAATTAACTATCAAGCAATTTTGCAAAATCTACTGAGTATGAGAAATCAAGAAAGACCTGAAACAGTTGCACCGCCATTGAGAATATGTAGAAAGGAAATGAAGTAAATAAGACGAAAGCCAAGGCTACTAACTACTAAGCGACGGTCCTCCCACCCCACCCCACCCCTCGATTGTCCTTGCATCAGCTCATTACAATAATTAATAGTTACAGGTGCATCAAAAAAAAAAAATTTGTTACATGCACCTTCTAAATGATAAATCCAGCGTAATAGTTTGATCATATTTTCTGAAGAGTACTCTTTTTTGGACATAATAGTCTCAAACTCTTTGTATGATGGTCCAATTAAGAAGAGGATCCAAACTCCTGGGTAGTTAACTAGTGTTCATGTGCAACCATTTTAGTATGTGCACGTGCCATCCAGCCTTTCAAGATGATGACGAAGGATCAAGGCAGAGACTGAAATCTATATTTCTAATTTTTTCTTTCCAATTAATTTATTTTAATTTTATTTCGTTAAAATAATTTTTTTAAAATCTAATTACAAAACAAAAATAAATAAATAAAACAAAAATATAACTAATTAAAACAAACCAACCAAACAAATCCATCCCAAACAAACCGAACCGAACCGAACCAAGTGGGCCCCACACACACCCAATTTCCGCCAACATAGTTGGTTGAAATTGGGGGGGGGGGGACCAATTTCAGCCAACAGTGTTGGCGAAAATTGGCCTGTGGGTCCCATTTTTTTTTTTGGCTACGTGTACAGCAGTTTTAATTTTTTAATTTTTTTTTTCTGCCACGTGTACAGCATTTCTGTTTTCCGCCAACACTGTTGGCAGACTCTGTTTGTTTTTCAAAATTTTGCAAACTTATTTCGTTTGCAGAAATTTAATATAAATTTATTTCGCTACAGTAAATTTTCTGTTTTATTTGCTATCATGCACCCTTAGTCTCTCTCTCTCTCTCTCTCTCTCTCTCTCCATCCAAGTAGGAAATATCAATCAATCAGATAGCTAGGTTGACTTCTGTATCCAATTATTAAAATACTGTAGTAATATGATGGCAATGGAAAACAACTCATAATCTACCTGTGTGATTGACTCTAAAACACATAATTTGACGCAGTGTTAATATCAAAATACTTGTTTACATTGCTTTCAGAAACAGAATGTAGTCAATAACATATTTTGTACACACAAGTACACAACAGACTTATTAGTCCCCTAACAGCAACATATAAATGCGATATCAGCCCACATTCATACAGGGAGAATCTTTAGGTGAGAACAAACTTGGACCATATTCTTCTTAGTACATAATAAATAAATAAATAAATAAATAAATAGAATACAACTACTATACAAAAGATTTCCTTCACTTAAAGAATCTGTGTTGACAAGGTAGGTAACTATACAAAAGATATGGTGGGCACACAATTTGATTTGGTGTTGCATTTGCCTACAAAACTTGCACGGTTCTCTAATCTTGCTTGCCAACACCAACTTCACATGGTTGCTTAAAAACAACATGAGATCATGCAACAAAACAAAAGATCACATGCACACGGGTTCAGTCAGAATGCCCAACCACTACTAGAGCGGTTGGTAAGGGGATAGGTAGCATGTGCCATTTCTGGATATCCATCCCATCTCTCAGTACAAACAGATGCAACTGCACTCTCATGATCTTCTTGTGTTCCTCCAAGCTTGAGGCTTACATTACATTCCAACCTACCATCTGATACTGATACTGTTGCTTTGTTGCAAACACAGCAGACATCTGCTGCAAGAAAGATTGTAATTTTACTTATAACAATAACAAAATGGGATAAAACATTTTCAAATAGGTACAAAAATAGTTACCTACGTTGCATGAGTATGGACACGAACGAACATCATGTTGCCATGTTTGTGCTTCTTAGCATACATCCATCCCCAAAAGATATCCCTGTTCTTACCTAGATCTCCCCAGGGCCATATTACACAGCAACAAACCACCACCTAAATGCAGGGACGGAACTAAGCCCAAGCTGACCCGGGCTGTAGCCCGGGGTAATTTTCAAATTTTTTTTTTTTATCATAGTAGGGTTAAAATTGTAAATGTCCTACAATTAACCCCAGGAGCCCCCCCCCCCCCCCCCCCCCCCCCCCCTCCCCCCCATTTCCCGATTATTCCCTCTCATTTTCTTGCTGTAGCCCCTACGAAGGAGTCCCGTCGAAACCCTAGTTAGGGCCGCAGTCGCTACGGTCCGCGGACAGTGAATCCCCCCTACGGCCCCCGACCCCCGTGAGTCTGCGACTCCCAAATCAGACCGTAGCTCCGGACCTCCAGTCATCTTATTCTTTTCTGGCGAGTTCGACTTGTTCACTCCAGTCGTTGTCGACAACTGCGGTAAGATCTTGTGATTCTTCTTCTTTGTTGAGATCTTCCTCGGTTCCTCTCCTCTCTTATTGTTAAGTCTTGATTCTCTGGTTCCGCCCCTAATTGATTCTCTGGTTCCGTCCTAATTGTTTAATTATTGTTAAGTCTTGCTCGGTACGGAGCTTACCTCAACATTAGGAGCGGAACCAGAGACTTAACTATATTGTTGAGGTAATCTCCTCTCAAATTGATTAACATTACTTCTTCTATTTCTTTTGATTCTTCTATTTCTTCATATCTCAGTCAGATCACTAATTGAGCTCCTCTTCGTGTCTCGCTCACGACTTGTTCGACGAAACTTCACAGAGGAGACATCGAGCTCCGCACTGAGTGCAGCATCTGGAGACTTGCTCGATCAGTTTGAGATTGATTTTGTGGTATGCTCCGCACCGAGCAAGACATTGATCTTCTGATTTTTGCATATTTATTTGTTGGTTTCAAGTAGTCTTGTTTAGTTATTGATACATCATACATGATTTTCTTTGGCTTATCTAGATGACACCCAAGCCAAAAAAAACTATGTTTTCATTCTATAAGGCAAACACCAATGAAAAATCAAAAGGGGATACGTCTAATGAGACGACATCTAGAGAAGTGGGTGAGCAACATCCTTCCAATGATGACGATGAGCAACGTCCTTTAAATGAAGTTGATGGAAGATGTCCTCCTTCCGTTGAAGTTCATAAAGTACGCCGTTCTAAAGTTCAAAGAGTGGAGCATATAGAATTTGATGTTGCTTCTTTCGAACGGGATCCAGGGTTACGTCTTCAAATAGGCCAATACCCCGTTAATCAACG
This sequence comes from Iris macrosiphon, assembly GCA_036927795.1. Classification (NCBI taxonomy): domain Eukaryota; kingdom Viridiplantae; phylum Streptophyta; class Magnoliopsida; order Asparagales; family Iridaceae; genus Iris; species Iris macrosiphon. Next base: position 185,206,632 of record JAYESA010000006.1, on the reverse strand, counting down.
GGACGAAGTTTAACGGGCTTATATCAATGCGGGGCCATATCAACCACTGCAAGGGTATCCATCCTCTAAATCATCCGGAGGACAAAATCGTCGATTTATTGCTTCGTGGTTTAAAGACTTTCCTTGGTTAGAATATTCTCCCATGAAGGATAAAGTGTATTTTTTTTCCATGCTTTCTCTTTGAAACATATCCTCCTAAGCGTCCTACATTTACAAAGGATGGATTTGGAAGTTGGAAGTGGATGATTTATGGAAAAAATTGTTCTTTTTTGCAACGTACAGGAGGTCCAAATTCCTTTCACATGGCTCATGTACGGTCTCATGAAAATTTAAAGAGACTGTCAAGAGACATAGAAAGCATTTTTAAAGTACAATCTAAAGAGTTGGTGGAGAAAAATAGGTTGCGAGTGAAGGCCACAATTCGTTGTATTTTATGACTTGCATATCAAGGATGTGCCTTTAGAGGTCATGATGAGTCAATTGGATCAAGAAATCGGGAAAACTTTCTTGAATTGCTAAACTTTGTGGCAAGTTGGAATGAGAAAGTTGTCGAAGTTGTTCTAGAAAATGCTTCGGGAAATGCTTCATATACCACACCATTGATTCAAAAGGAGGTTTTGCATATTATAGCTCATGCAGTGAAATGTAAGATTCGTGAACAAATTGGGCATAAAAAATTTTGTATTCTTGTTGATGAAGCACAAGATGAGTCCAATAGAGAACAAATGGCTATTATTTTGAGATTTGTTAATGACGATGGTATTTTACGTGAGCGGTTTTTTGGTGTTGTAGGGGTTGAAAATACTACAGCTTTAACTCTTAAAGAAGAGATATGCAAGGTCTTTACTAAGTACAATCTTTCTATCGACAATATGAGAGGCCAAGGATACGCTGGTGCTAGCAATATGTGTGGTGCTTGTAATGGTCTACAAGCTTTATTTCGTTAGGAATGTCCTTATGCATATTATGTGCACTGCTTTGCCCACCGACTCCAACTAGCATTAGTTGAGACAGCTAAGGATGAGCAAGATATATGGTTGTTCTTTTCAATTGTGGGAACTATTGTCAACCTTATTACTTCTTCTTCCAAACGTCAAAGCGAGTTCCGATCTGCTCAAGCATATGAAGTTGTATTCAAAATAGCTACCGGTGAACTTCAAACTAGTAGAGGGGGTAATCAAATTGGTAGTTTACAACGAGCTGGAGCTACTCGTTGGAGTTCCCATTTTGGTTCAGTTAGCCGCTTGATGATTACGTTTGATGCAACTTGTACACTTCTTGAGAACATTGCTAGGGATGCTACAAAGAGAGCTCAATGTAGGGAAGCTAAGGGTGCTTTAAAATCAATGAAATCCTTTGAATTTTTATTCATGTTACATTTGAAGAATGCAATAATGGGAATCACATAAGTACTTTGTCAAGCCTTGCAACAAAAATCTCAAGACATTGTGAGCTATGAGTCTTGTTTCCACTACCAAGAAACTCCTTCACAAGTTAAGAGAAGATAAATGGAATGAATTGTTTATGCATGTGAATTTATTTTGCGAGAAACATACAATTGATAAACTTGATATGAGTGCTCGTTATACTATGGGTAGCGGTCGCTCTTGCCAACAACGGGATGACATTACATTTGAGCATTAGTATCATTTTGATATTTTTAATGAGGCTATAAATTTTCAGCTTGAGGAGTTAGCAAGTAGGTTCACTGAAGGGGCAATTGAACTTCTAATTCTTAGCTCGACATTGAATCCAAGGGATGACTATACGTGATTTGAAATTGACGATATTTGTAGTCTTGCTGGAAAATTCTATCCTCAAGATTTTACCGAACAAGAAGTACTTATATTGAGAGGCCAATTGCAACATTATCAACAAGATATTCCTCTTAATCCAAGGTTTCAGAATTTATCTACTATTTCTGAACTATGTCAAAAGCTTGTTGAAACAAAGAAGTCAGAGAGCTATGGTTTGATTAATAGATTGCTTCATCTTGTTTTAACTTTTTCCGTTTCCACGGCAACAACAGAACGTGCATTTTCTGCTATAAAACTTGTTAAAACGTCACTACGTAACAAGATGGAAGATGGATTTCTCTCAGATTGTTTGATGATTTACATTGAAAGAGAACTTGCCGAAGACCTCGACTTATAATTGATAATAGATGATTTCTTTAAATTCAAGAATCGACGGGTACATGACAATAGGATATGAAGGCTACATTGAAAGAGAATTTGTCGAAGACACTTTTTTGTACATGTCATACTTGACATAGCATATGATGGCTACATAGTTTGTGTTAACTTTACATTTTGTATGTACTATATGATGAAAAGTCTTGTACTACTACAATCTTGAGCTACTGATACTGAACTGCTTCTATACTTTACTGCTTTGTGCTACTGCAATCTGATATCTGTTGTCCATGATGCATCAATGCACCTGCACTAAATATCTGTTTTTCTATTGTCCAGATCCTTTGGAATCTAGGTGTCTGACAGTAGTAAAGTTGACAATATTTTCTTTGTTCCCTAAAATATGTTCTCTAGTTTTGTATTCATATGAAAAGCAAAACCTGTATTTTATTTGTTAGTGCTCTCCAGTATAAGGTTTCATTCTCGCCCTGTAGTCACAGTTCGACTTTTTGTCTTTAAGGTGAAATGGGGAAATATGTTCATACTTCATACCACTGTTTCACATATTACCTTGTTTCTGCTGCTGCTACTTAAAAATCTTGATTTATTTATTTTTGTAAATTTCTGATTCATTTCTAGTCTTGAGTTTAGAGGGAAATAATTTTTGGTTTTGTTTTGATACTAACCCTTATTGATTTTCTATCTTTTGGTTCTTGCATTCTTTGCCTATGTAAGGTAGAGGTAGCCGTATCCCCGGAAAAGAAATCAATTGACAAAGATGAAGTCATTGTGGTGTAACTCCACCAGAACCATGGACAAAAGAATCTTCGTCTTCTTCCAACAACTCCAATAGAAAGCAACTCTCAGTTAAGCAGTTAAGCAAAACTACCTCAACAATGGAATTTCCAGTTTCCACATGCAAGCAAACATCAAATACTCCAGCTCAAACTGTACAAGGTTCCTGCATCATATATCTTGCTTCATATTTGTCGTTTTCTGTCATACATCATTTTCATGGCAACTAGCCTTTGCCTGAAGCATTATTATGTCCACATTTTGCAGTGCAAGAATGTCATTAGAGAAATGAGACTTCTGGTTTGCCCAAACCTGGCTGTGATAAGCAACACTTAATATTTGCGGATAATTGATCAGCTTGTGCATAATTTAGAGTATAATGGTGTTGCAGACTTCGTAGCTGATGTTCAGTTAATGTTAAAAAAAGTGGCCCAATACTACAATTACTCGTATAAGGTATGCCAGCTTCTCACTTTTATTGTACAACCTCTCCAAGATTCTAGCTTATGCAATTTATCCAACCTACTGCAATCCTGCAAGTTTCCTGAAATTTATCTCATTTATGAATGATTTATGCCTTGTTTTTAAAGCTTCAATCTCATTTATGAATGATTTGGTTTTGAATTGTCGAATTTACAAAGGAAACTCTGTCGAATTTTTGGCATAAATTTTTAGAACCTCATATTAACTATTAGCTAGCCCACCCTACTATAAAATTCTGGTTCCGCCCCTGCCTAAATGGTTGATGGGGGCCTTCTATGTCCATATCAACTTTGCCTCACCTTGAATATGTTGTCTATCCAAGGTGTTTGCAGGAGAGGAGGGTCATATCACGTTACACTAGTGTTTGGGGGAGTAATCTACGTAGCTGATGCTAGCTCTCCATTTGTCATCATTGGTTTTCATTCTCAGCCATCAAAGCATTTGTTGCCTCTACCTATACAGAAATCAACATTGCATTCCGACGTGTCTTCTGGCATCCGAAACGTGTCCCACTGCCGGGTATGTTAACTAGCAATGGATGATCAACATGATACAATGACAATGTTGTGCCACCATGGTCGGCTCCAGCATTTTAGAGGTCCTAGACAAGTCCCATAAAAGAGTTCATCCCTCTGTATAATTTTTTTATAAATTTAAAATCCAACAAATCAAATAAATCCAAAATGTAATATAATTAGTCATTTAATACACATAAATTTATCACCAAGATTCAATAAATTATGCAACTCCAAGTTATACATGTATTACATAAATGAAACCAAATAACACTAAACTAAATCTAAGAAGAAAAAGTTCATACTCTTCTCGCTTTTTTATGTGCAAAATTGTCAATTAAATCGTTGTGGTCAAGGGCTCTGTTGCGATCAAGAGCTCTCAGCTAGTATGTTAAAGTTAAAAGTTTCGGACTGCCAAATTGTAAACAAAACAATAATTTGCAAAAGTCCAAATAGTTAGTGCAGATTCAATTGTTCAATAATAGTCCAAAAGTGAATTACAAGGGATATACTCAAGAATAATCGATTGATTCTCAAATTCAGAAACTATAATAACTATATGCTAAAATGGAAACACATATTAGAAGGGGAAACAAGTAACAACTTTTACCTACGAACACCCAGACGCCCTCAGCAAAATAGTCCAATAATCAGATTATATTGTGTCGGATGCCCAATTGGTACAGGTCCGCCTTCCGGCCATATGAAGGCTATGAAGGAAAAAAAATAAAATAAAAGAGATGATATTATATATATATATATATATATATATATATATATATATATATATATATATAGAGAGAGAGAGAGAGAGAGAGAGAGAGAGAGAGAAAGAAATGATTATATCAACATTGCAAATACACTAATATTTATATAAAGGCAAGAAAAATAGACGTTAGAAAAGTATTAATGGAGGAAAAAATACATGTGCAGTTGAGGGAGGTTTTCCGTGGGAGTGGGACTCGGAAGAGAGATGAAGAGGGGCGGTGGATTTTTTTTTTTTTTTTCTAGGTTTTGTTTACTTGCTGCTTTCTTTTCCGGATACAATGGGTAATAGGCTTCCTTCCCTAGGCCTTTTTTGGCCCTGGATGGCTGGATCTGCCTAAAAAAAAAATCAAAATATAAATGGGGCCCCCTTGGGGGAGGAGGCCCTAGGCGGCTGCCTGGGCTGCCTCCCCCGGAGCCGGGCCTGTGTGCCACCAAGAGAGGCAACAGGTACGAGTAGCGTTCCGAGATGGATCTGGCAATATGTCGATTCCACGTTCCCACACTCCCACACAAAATTAATCGCAACTAAACAAAAAATATAAAAATCTCCAAGAAAAACCATACGGGACTTTTGGATTGTAGCTTCTTTACAGTTTACACTAGTACTTAACGACCAGATAAAAAACAACTCTGTAATTTGAAATATTTATATTGTGGTCTCTCGGCTTTCTTCAAACATCACATTTCAAGTATTAATAGCCTAACAATCAAACAAGATAAGCAGTATTCACAAGAGAAGACAAAATAAGCATCTACACAAAAACCACTTATCATCTTACAAAGATGCATACTTCTTCCAAAATGTATAATAAAATAGAGCATGTATTCTATTAAGATTTGAGCTCAAATACTATCCAGGAAAAAGACTGCAGATCTTACAAATATCACCCACTGTTTCATTTAGTTCAGCTGAAACATTATAAGCATGTCCACCGTAATAAATTCTAACGAACTCTCTCCTCAGTAACATCTATACATTGAGATTAAAATGTCTGTAGAGACTATATATGGAACAACCACCTAGTAAACATATCAATGGATTAATTCTCGACCTATTGACACAAGTAACTCTTTAAAATCATTAGCACAAAAATCTAATTAGGAAACCTGGAAATCTTTTATAGATACATAGGGCTTTCATAACTATAAGCAGCTGTGTAAAAACACAGTTAAACCAGCTAGACATTCACATATCTAACTATATAGCCTACTCCACACAAATGATTCAGTATCTAACTATATAGAGAACTCCTCTCTCACAGATGTAGTTTTGATTTAGCGAATGAACTTGTAATCACTATGCAGAAAATAATAAGGAACAAATCAAGCAAAATTTACATGTACTAATCCACTAAGAACATGGAAAAACATAGTGATCCAATTTCCAAGCTAAGATTAGTTACTATACTAATCCACTAAGAAAACTACTGACCTTACAACCATATGGTGCCTACCAAAAAAGTTAAAAGATGCATAGACCCTATAATCATAATTAAATGCCAAAGATATGGGACGACAAAACTTACAAGGAGATCAACATCCTAGCCCATCCAATCACATTTGACTTCCTTTGCCGCAAGGCCTGCCACATACATCATAGATGTCGAAGAAGGAACCTACTAATGACAGCCATTTGATCAGATGTTTTAAATATACAACTGGCTGTGAAATAGTACGAAATTATTATCAAATGGTTGGCCCATGTTTCCAAGTGTGAGATTTTAGAGACTAATGTAATTAACCTATTAAAACAATCATAAGAGAGATGCATAAACTTCACAAAGAAACCTCTGCTGTAGGAGAAATGTAATGTGTGCATATTGATATTTTAGACGAAAAGTTTACTCATAATAAGAATGTGATCTCATAAAATTATGAAAATCACATTTTACGTAAATCGTCTCTGAAGAATTTGTTCATAAAAAACATCTGCCAATAAATTATTTTTGTTCCATGACCTTTGGTGAAAAATAAAACAATTCAGTTTCCAAATTAACCTCACTCACCAATAAGTTTCCCCAATTTATAGTAATTCAGGCATCCACATCTATGTTGCATGGACACGGGTAAATGGTGTCCATTTCCGTTTCATATCTGTACCTGTCTGTGTCCGTTTTCATACATCATAGGTGACAACATTGCACCTATTTGAAAATGTCTATATCCCGTACCCAATGTGTCCTTATATGTATCCATGTCCGTATTCGTGTAACATAGATCCACATATACAGGTTCAGAAAGTATTGCTAAACAAAAAAAAATTTACACTAATTTAGTATACTTAGACTGGAGGCTAATCATCAACAGACACATCTAATCACTTATGATGTCTGATAGGCATGAGTTGGTCTTGGGTCTTTCTACTGTTTCTAATAAAGTCAAAATATGTCATAGAATTTGGAAGTTCAATTATATTTTTAGGTGCCTTCATGTAAAGACAATGAACCCTGTCATTTAAGGATTTTGTCTTCAAGTAAGAAGATAATAGGCTCCTTCCACAACCTTCCCTTGGAGTTATTCATATTTGTAACTACTTAACAATTCCATATTCAACATAATCAATTACCACTGTGTGTATGAATATAAAAAGGATTAACGATACAGCTAAGGCACATTGTGCAAAACATTCTCTCAGTTTCAAATTTGATGTAATGCATTAGGCAATAAAATTTGCAGTTACATTAGTTAATTTGATCATGTCCTAGTCTGACTAGCATCCTCCATAACATTAATAATATATGATAGCAGCTGAATAAAGAAGATCCACACAGTACCAATGACTACTGTGCTCTTTTCAAGGAAAGAGCTGTGTGACTAACAAATAACAATGATCATCTATGACAAGAAAAAATATTCAGAGGAGAGTCAAATACGATATAATATAATAACAAGTCATCTCAATCACATAAGAGGAAACAGAAAACTTACATCGGACCCCACCCAAAATTTGCTTCTATAACTCAATCATGTACTCTTCATTGTACTTAATACAAAACATATTTCTTATTCACTCCCTCATGCTATAAATAATGAGAAAATTACTGGTCTTGAGCTTCCTTCTAAGCACAAACACCGGCATAAATGGTTTCTCTCTAAATTCCTATGTTATTTACACTATAGAAAGAAAAGATGTCATGACTCATGTCTAGAAGGTGACTCTTTAGAAATTGTAAATTAAAAGCCACCACCTTTCACAACTTGGGCAGTTAGTGCTGCTAGTTTTTCCTTATTTATTATCAAGGATATTAAGATGTTATAGTTAACAGAGTTAATTTATCTATAATTTTAGATTACTGAGAATAGCCTTTAGCAAAGTTTCATACATATTGGTAATATGTTGCAGGGGCACGGATACAACACGATAAGGACAAGACAACATGGACACGGCACATATTTTGGTGCATCCTACTCTATTTTGGAATGTCGAGCTGTGCCCAATGCCTATTCGACATGACGGCCCAGTGTTCATGCTTCCTAGTAGAAGACCAATACCCAAAACTCAAATGCTATAGTTGCTAGGGAAAATAGTAAGAATCCCAGAGTTATGCCAATGTATAGGAGATATACATGAATTGGATCATGAAGCTAAAATTTTCAATTTCATTGCAGATTGAAAGACGAGCCTTGGTATTGATTGCTTTTGATGCTTATCTGGAAGTTTTCATTGCGTCAAAGGTCGAACTGATCTTTATTTAAATTTCCTTTTATTCACTTGTTAACTCACTCACTGCTACAATTATCTGGGAAAGATGGTTGGCTGGGGGTAATGGTATTCTATTATTCCTTATTTTGCTCTTTCTTCATTCATTTATTACTCTGCTGTTCAGGAAATTTATTTCTCTACTAGTAATGCACAGGTTAGGAAACAACAGTAGCCGCAGCGGCAACAACAAAGCCTTTATCCTCAAGTTTCTGGTTGCCTACACGAAACTTATACTGCTTATATAAGGATTCGGTTTATTCTAAATTTCCGTATACATGTTGATTTCTCACTTGGTCAAGATATAGTGTTAAATTAATGATTTAAAAATGTGTTACGAAAATATTGGGCATAAAAAAGCTGCAATTAAAGAAGATTAATGTATAGAAAATTAGACACTCCAAAATATAAAAGTACGTACCAAAATTAGTGTCATGTCCATACTGTTTCATGTTTTATTCATGATGACCACTAGAATCAATGTCTTGTCTTTTCCTGCTTAGAGAGAGAATCATGATGCATACATTGTTGGATTTGAAGCATAGTTTGCAGTATCGAACGATACTGATACGATACGGCTGATATCAATATGGTTTGGCATATACTAATCCGATACCGACCGCTACCGTCGTTTGGGTTATCTTTCCCGATCAATTCCACAAAAAAAATTGAATGGCAAAGAAAACTGAACGATAATGAGAGACTTCTGATCTTAAAAGAAAAAGATATGATCGAAATCGGTACAAGGATTATAAATCGGTACTCCCTCTAAAGATTCTGAGAAATTTTCGTTTCCATCTACTGAGAAGTTACTGGAAGTTAGTGGTTTGATTTGCTGACAGTCGAAGAGGGGATAAACAAATCCAGACTCCTTTTTCTCTGTTTGGTTTCCTTATGAATAGACAGGCTTTTGGAGTATATGGAACATTTGGCTTTTGGAGTATATGGAACATTTGACAAATACTAATGGACGTTTGGCATAGAAATGGTATATACTGTTTCAATAATGTTGTTCAAAGCAAGGTTCCAAAACTCGGTATCAGTATCGGTATCGGACAATTTGTATGAGTAGCCGTATCGGCAGTATCTGCAGTATCGGCGGTATCGGATCGGAGTATCGGATTTGTTGTTATCGGATGTATCGGCAATTTAAATAATTATTAATAAATTAGTAAAAAGATAGAAAATATAATTTACATATTTATGCATTATTTAAGTATTTTTTATGTTTTTTTTTAATTATAATTGAATAAAACAATAGTCATCCTTGGCTCCTTGCTGAATGGTTTACCTGCGATATATAAGTTTTCTTCCTTTACATATTTTTAGTTACAATCTTACTATGTCATTATATTCGTACTAATTGAATCTTGTATTGTTCTGTAGGTTTCAATTTTGACGAATTAAGGCGCATAGAGGGAGGCACAAGAGATTAGAAGCAATACAAATGGCAGGATGAGATCATGAGACAAGTCACAAGACCCATAATTATATTTGTCGAGGACTCGAGATATTTTTTTAAATTTTTGTAAAAAAATAAAGATTTAATTGTATTCAGAAATTTAGTATAAGTGAATAGTTATAAATTGTTACAATGTGATCTATGACACCAATTATTTTGTTTCATAATATATCGAAATAAAATTAGCAACAAGATTTACATGTTTAAATTTAAAAGTACGACAAAAAATCACTTGGCCAAAAAAATTCATTGGGACTCTGTCCTATCCCTTCATTTAAATTTCATGAATAATAGTCTTTTTACAATAAGTACGAACTACATAAAGCATAAAAATACGAAAATAAATACAAATACAAAAAAATACAAATATATCACTAAAATTGTTCATAATTATCATAATCGTTACGATATGGTTCTTGGTTACGGGGTAGTAGCGACTGATATCTGTATTATGAAAAAAAATTGTCATGAGGTCATCAAATGTTGAATGTTGTTCCGCTTCTGGAGTATTGGATGGATAATAATTGTGCATGAACTATCATATGTATTGTTGTAATTGTCTGAAGGAGTAGGTACATCATGATGGCTAGATCCTCCAGCATATGTATCATCCATGCGGTGCTCTCTAGGTTGATAATCACTTGTCCAGTCTTCAGAGTATTCATGTGTCACGCCCCAGTCCCAAAAATGTCGTGGGACTAGACACGTGGCAATGGCCAGCAGTACACATCAATGGACATCCCAATTTAATGGATCCATCGAGCATACTTAAGCTGTAATATAGGTCTACAATATCATATCAAAAACTAATCTCATCCACACACAGAATAATAAGAACAACAGCAAATAAAAGAAAGTACATCAAGTCCAGTCTCAGCAGAGTATGTCGAGGAACAACCCGACAAGAGTCTAAAACACTGGTTCATCCGACCAGAACAAAAGAGTCCAAAATAAAGTATCTGAAGAGTACAAATAACATAATCTCAAGTAAAATCTTCTGCCGTCACCTCTGCTTCTAGGATAGGTTCTCTTTCAGCAACAGCTCCTGGTATAGCTTCAGCTCCTGTCCCGTAAACCTCGGGATAATGTTCTTCTGCTAAACCTGGGGACATCATCCATAATCCAGGTCCTCAGGGGACATAGCAAGGTACAAATAATACAAGCCAGAAATAAATGCAGTGAAATAGTAAATGAAATAAGCAGGGTAACTACATAACCATCTAAGTGAAAATGCAACTGAGAGCAACACTAGTACTCAGGCTGAGACTGCTACAAGCTCTGTGTCGGGGAGCCGGTAGCAGCAATATCTAGTAGTGGTCTAGCTCTGCTCGAGAGTCTACAACCTCACAATAGTAGTATATATGTATAGAACAGCCTGTAGCCTGTGTGTCTCTCCCCACCCAATGTAACCACACGTCTCATGTCCATGTCACGTGAGATCAGATCTAATGCAACAGTCATAAACTAAGAATATATAACTATGTCCATCCTGTATCCTATACAGTATCACCTTGAATATGTCAGGAAGATTCTGTCAATGTATGGTGTCAAGTGTCCTAGGTTGTAGTGTACTTGATAATCAAGCACGAGAATATAAAGGGTCTCGAATGTCCATCACTAAATGACGTACACAACTCCGCGTACGGGGTTGGCACCCGACTGTGATCGGACACAAAGTACGTCATACGGTCCTAGGTTATAGCATGTACAATATTCCAGAAAATAAAGCAAAAGAACTAAATAAACTAATAAACTGCAATTTATGGCAAGGTACACTTGCCTGGGATTGGAATATCAGTGGCGGTCCTTGTAACAGTGGGTTCAGCAATAACTCCTCCAAAAGCTGAAATGAACATTACCAACAGTCTCAGAACATAGAAATTAGTTAGAAACGCCCGTCCTTAAGTCCAGTTTGGACACAAGGGCAAAAACGACATTTCTAGGCCAAAGCGGGTCCATGTGTGGGCCGCTTTGCACCGAAAATCGGGTCAGGGTCAAAGGTTTCCAAATCAGTCCAACTTAGTGCCAACAAGTCAGGAACGTTGATACGAACCCAACGGAACTTCCAGAATTGGATTCCGATGAGCCGTTCTCAAAATCGCCCGTCAGGTGGAGCCTGTGGGGCCCACGACACGCGATTTTCCAACATTCTCAGAATCAAACAAAACTTGACCCACAGGACCAGCGTATTGCTACGAGTCCGATGGCGCAGGTTTCGTCTCAATCCGACGTGTATACACTAAGTTACAGTAAGATTTAGAAAACACGGATACGGGGCGATGTCCGCGGATACGCACTGATTCTGGTGTGCACGCACATCCGAATCAGCTTCTGCGAAAGCCCGCACGTCCGTATCAACGATGCTGACGTGTCGGCGAAGACCGCACGTGACCAAGTCGTCCCGTTTGGCGGGGCGTACTCGATTCCGGGGTGAAACAGGGCTAAGTTTTTCCTGTTTTTGGATCGCGGTGTGCGATCACCACAGGACGCGATGCCCCGAGCAGTTTGTCTGGGCACCGAGAGGGTCTAACAGGCTTCGCAAAGAAACTTACGGAATGGAAATCGGAGCTACGAGTAGGAAGTTATGAATACCTGAAAGAAGGCTGAAAATCCGAGTCCTACGTGTCCAAATTGTGTCATGTACTCTAGGGTTTACTGTGTCCTCTGATCACCACAATGTCCGGCCGTGTCCGGCTCGTACTCGCGTCCTGGGTCGCGTCCACGTCTGCCGGAGTCGGCCTAGGGTTCAGGAGGAAGCAGCGCCTGTCCTGGTGTGATCGGCGGCGTCTGGACGGCCGGATCTTGGCCGGACGGAGGAGAATTTGGGGGGCTCGGGTTCGACAGCAGGTTTGGGGCCGGAGGTGGCCGGACTCGGGTGCTGGAGGCTGGGCGAACTGGTCCTGGTGGTCGGGGCGGTTCCTCAGGGTGGTCAGAGGCGGATTGGAGGTCGCCGGAAGTCGTGGTTTCAAGGGGATTTCCGGCGGAGGTAGCTGGGTTTAAATAGGGTCGTCGGGGAGGCAAACCGCCGGAGGTTGGCCGGAAGGTAAAGGGGACGGGTCGCCGGGTGAAGGGGAGCTGAACCGAGGGGTCAGCCGGCGGCCACGGCGGCGGAAACGGCCGCCGGCTGCCGAAGGGTCGGGTCTGTAGGGATTCGGGCGTTAGGGTTTCTAAGCGGGTCGGGCGGGTCCGAGCGGGTCGGGTCTGACCCGGATCCGACCCGCTAAGAGGGTTGGACCGGTTTAGTCAGACCGGGCGGTTCAGTCCAGGGTTCGGTAAAAATGGTTTGGTTTGATTTGGTTATTTAAATCAGTAAATTTTTACAATAGTTTTTAATGCTTTAAAAATTCATCCGGGGTCCAATAAATTTCCGGAAAAATACCCCATGCTCGGTTTTTAATTTTACACTGGAAAATATAATTTTCATCACATTTTAATATTATCTAATATCATTTAAAAATTCATTTTAAATCAGACAGCTTTAATTTACTGGTTTTAAAAATTACCGAAAATTGCTAATTAATTCCAGAAAATAAATTTTAAAATTCTTAAAAATTCAGGTGATTACATCATGAGACTGATATCCAGGACTTTCATATTCATTAGTATTGTCAGCACCAGCAGCGAGTGTAGCTCCATTGCCTCCACTATCAATAGTGTCGTCTTTATCGTTGTCGACCTGTCGAGATTGTACATCTGGTGTTTTCTTTCTTTTTTCAGGCCTTCGAGCATTTTCGACAATATCTTGTGGATCGACATCCAAGTTATAACCTAACCACTCATTTTCTCTACCATCTAAGAGTGGTGTTTCCCTTTCTCTAGTCCAAGCTATGAGTGGATCTTCTTCATGAAATATCTCATCCAAATCTATAATATTTTGTTCATCTCGCGATCTTTACATATTTCGAACCCTCAATCTCATATTATAATGGACAAAAACTAATTTTTCTAGTCTTGTCATTAAAAGTCTATTGCGGGGACGAGTATGGATGAGAGAAAATGTTGTCCAATTTCTTTCACAGTTGGAAGAAGACACTGTTTGACTTAGGATGCACACAGCTAATCGAGTCAAATTTGGGGCTTACTCCCTAGCATGTATGGACCACCACTCATCTACAAAATAATAAAATATATTAGCTTTGTGACTATATAATTTTAATTAATAAATATTTTAAAGTATTAACTATTACTACCAGGAAGACATCTATTTACAGCACTTTGGATTTGATCTGAACTAAATACACCATTTCTCAATCTGAACATTTCTGCCTACAAAGTGATATTACACAAGTTATGGGTCTTATGACATTAAAATTAAATATTGTAAAGTTATAAAAAATACAATATCAAATAATAATTACCTCTTTGTTTATATTAAGGCGTGTTGTATTGTCATTCACCATTCTATTAACGACGCGGTGGAAACCATTCAGTACCTCGTCGTCATTTATAACATCATTAGAATATTGGTATTTGGGATTCAAGAAATAACCTGCAATATTGAATAAATAACTAGTTTTAAAATCCCTACAAATATTATAAAATAATATTTGAAGGGTATTCAATTTATAGAGTACTTAACAGCTGCATGTATATCTCGATATTGTTGAGAATTTCATCTGCTATCAATCATTTTCCACCACTTCCTATATCCTTGACCAACATTCTTTTTTATCATTTCTTTAGCCATGTCCATAGTCTCGTAAAGATGACCCATCTCCGCTTTATCATCGCTATCCACCATCCTTAAAACTTTTACTAGAGGTCGAAATATTGCAGTGACCCCTGCAATATCCCTCCAGTAAGTTTGACTCTCGATTAAATTGACAACCACATCTGCCTTTTCTCTATCTTTACGATTGAGTTTCATGTAGTTATCTGTCCAACCCCTTGTGTTTATCATCCTTTTTAAATCAGCCTGATGTTTAAGGATGGAATCAAAAGCAATAAAATTGGTAGCAAACCTAGTGATGGCTGGTCTAACCAATTCACCATTATGAGTCTCAGTCCTCATGATGCTAAGAGCCCAACCATGATTATATATAAAACAAGTCATATCTTGAGACTTCCGTATTAGTGGCTTAATATGTGGATCATTGGCTATATCCTTCAACATGAGATCTATGCAATGTGCTGCACATGGGGTCCAATATAAATTTTTCCTCACCTGCATACAAACATACATATATATTTAGAATGAAGCTATATTTACAATAATAAATAACATATATACAAACATATTTATAATAATAAAAATTTAGTATAAGTGCATTCTCACCTCCATTAACCTCATTTTCGCCTTCTTGTAGTTGGAGCCATTGTCAGTAATTATTTGGACGACCCTATTTTCTCCAATCTGTTCCACAACTTCATTCATCAGTCCAAATATGTATTTACTATTTTTGTACTTGTCAGAGGCATCTACAGATTTAAGAAATATCGTTCCTTGTGGAGAATACACAAAAAAGTTAATGATGCATTTTCTGTTCTTTGTACTCCATCCATTGCACATAATTGTACATCCATACTCATCCCAATACCTATGAAAAGATTTTAGGTACTCCTCCATGTCACTTATTTCCATATCTAAATAAGTATTTGAAATCTTATAAGGAGTTGGACCTTTTACTCTAGTCCCGGAAGCTGCTATGGCATCTATCATTGGTTGATAGTGTGAACTTTTAGCAGCATTGAACGATATATTATTATATATAAAGAATTTTGATATAAATCTTCCTATATAATTTTTCGTATTCTTTGTCCCCTTAATTGCATCCTTTATTTTGGGTTGCATTGCCTCTTGTTTTCTTAGGACATAAGGGTCCATACCCCTTACTCCTACCTCTGGAATATTTTTTACCTCCTCACCACGATATGCGACCGACTTTGATCGGCCACCTAATATCGGACCCATGCTTGACCCTGTTTCTCTGTCCCCGACACTTCGATGTCTACCCCATTCCTCAGTTGCATGTTCTCTCCTACTTTCTCTCATGTCCCTTCTAAGTTCCGTGAAGTCATCAATATCTTCTTCTGAGGAGGAATCTACTCGACCAGCTATTCTTGTCAACTCCTCCTCTACCCGTTGTTTTCTTTGATCCGCTATTATTTTATCCTTTTTTTTACCCTCAACAAGCAACAACATTTCTCTTTTTACAGCAAGCGGTACATCAGGACACGATGCTACGTTTCCTGTAATACCCGCTAAGTGTTGTTTCAGCCGAGTAACCCCTCCGTCCATTATTTTGCTGCAATAATTGCATTCCACCCTCCTCTTGTTATTATGATTGACACATTTGCCACGTTTCCAACCAGCATCCATTTCATCCGGCGTACGACTTTTTGGTGCCATTAAATAATCCTGAAAATGATATAACGTTACATACAATAATAAAAAACGTTACCTGCAGTAATAAAAAATGTATAAAAATTTGTTAGATGCAATAATAATTTTTTTACATATTGTACAATAATTAATATTGATAGATAGTATATATATACAGCAAAAAATATTGCAATAATAAAAAGTTAAATAGATAACAATAATATATAGTATATATGCAATAATAAATAGTTAGATATAGTATATGATGCATATACGTACAATATATATGTATATATAGTATATAGTATATGTATATATAATATATTTAGATACAATATATATAACAATAATATATTTAGGTATATATATGTATATATTGTATCTAACTATATATATGTATATATAGTTAGATACAATATATATATATATATATATATATATATATATATATATATATATATATATATATATATATATATATATATGTTATTGTTACATACAATAACATATATATATATATATATATATATATATATATATATATATATATATATATATTATTGTATATATATATATTAGTGTATATGTACAATAGAATATACTATAGTATACAATATATATATATATATATATATATATATATATATATATATATATATATACAATATATATAACAATAATATATTTAAGTATATATATGTATATATTGTATCTAACTATATATATGTATATATAGTTAGATACAATATATATATATATATATATATATATATATATATATATATATATATATATATATATATATATATATATATATATTAGTTTTATAAATAAAAAAAGTCAGAATATATATAAGTTAACTCCATAAATACCATATACATGTCTACTTAGTCACCCAAGCTTTATTGGCTTTCTGGCTAGCGGGATAGTTGTATTTCAGGGGTGGATCCGGTCACAGGTTCGAATCTGAGTGGTGAATTTTTTTTTTCAAAGGGCCACAACCGTTGGATCTGAGCGGTGGATCGGTGACGTGGCTTAGATTGGACGGTGGAGATTTGTTTATGTGTGTTTTTAGGTTGCTGACGTGGCATTTTATTTTATTAATTTTTTTTATTCGTATGGATTACACAGAGGAGAGAGAAACATTCATTTTCTCTCCCCCGAATGTTTCTCTCTCCGCCTCCACCGCTCCTCTTCGCCTCCATCTCGCCGCGTCACGCTAAAGTTTGCGGGATCGGAGAGGAGAGAGTGTCCCTCGTTCACTTCCCTCTCTCCTCTTCGATTCCATTACCTCTTGAGGCCCGCGGTGGAGGCGGCGGAGAACTTCCCGACCCGCGGTGGAGGCGGCGGAGGAGGCCAAGAACAAGGTCGAGAGGGTGATCTCCACAGTGGTGTTTGCGAAGGAGGATTCGGTTACCTTCTGAAAAAGGTAAAATTTTTTGGACTTTTTCTAATCTATTTCTTGGTTATGAGGGTTGTTGTTTGTACATTGTAGACAAATTATGAACTATTTATACAAGTTTTCATTGAACTGTTACAAATTTTGATTATTGGATTCGACGTCTCTGGCTCTCTGCAAAGCAAAATTTGCTTTATTTTTTTGTCATCGTTTGAGGATTTGACGTTGCTTTTGTTTTTGGTCGGCTAAAGCATAATATTCAACCGCATCGTTTCGTATCGGCTCGTATCGATTTTTTGGATTTTTTTAATTGTATTTTGAAATATATATATATATATATCTAATCGGCCGGATCAGTTTTATAGCATTTATGAAAAACCTAACTTGTGTGGCAGTGCGTCATGCGATATAAAGGACCATAGCGCTGTGGGCTGGTCACCACAAATATTGTATACCATCCGTCTTAGTGGAGTACAGTATCTGACCCGGCGTACCGAGTCCGTCTAGCAATTTTTAGAACATTGGATTTAGTGGTTCCGAGGGCATGAAGAGATGGTGTCGCTTGTGGTGTCGTAACTTGGGATTGCATAAACAATAAGATTGTAGGTTTTTGTGAGTCGCAGGTTTTGGTTGGAAGCATATCCAGAAGTTAGTACTTTACACAGGTGAACCGAGAGTGATGTTCGAGGACTTTTTGTTGATCGTTCCAGTCTTGTGCAGTTATGCTACAGGCTGAACAGGCTGTTCAAGAAAAGGACACAGACGACACTTATTTTGATGTGTCTTAGTATTTTGTAGTGTTTGGGTTATGTTTGACACAATAATCGATATAAAAATATTGAAATAAAATGTTCTATTTAAGCCTTAGATGAGTATGGTTGGTGACCACTCTTTTGCTTCTCCCACCTCCCCTGCGTCCTCGTTCGCCATCGGTGGTGGTAGCATGGAGAAAGAGACCGGGGCATGGAGCCTAGAGGCAGAGATGTACCGCTACGTGATCTGCATTGTTCAGGAACTAATATCGGAGTTTTACACGACGTGCATGGCCGGAACAGCCGGCATCCCGGATTACGTCGGGGCCGTCATAGGCTACCCCTTGTTCGATCCCCGACTCCTCGAGTCTGAACAGCTAGCTCGTCGCTGACGACGGAATGCTCTTCTTTGCAGGGACGGAGCTACCTCTTAAGACCAAAGGGGACCTTGCCCCCCATGGATTTGATAAAAATTCAAAAAAAAAAAAAAAAAAAAGTTCAATTCAGATTCTTCTCTATCGACAGAGTATATTGGTTCGGACCAATTTTAAAACTCCACTTGAAAAAATATTAATAAAATTGGTTCTGTTCTTACTCTTACGATGTGATTATTATTAATTTTTAATTTATTTGGATGTTCGATCTCTATCTAACGCGAGTGCTGATTCCGTTCTCGCTTCCTTGAAATTTTGAAATGACCAGTTACAATGTGAAGAGTGCTACTTGGATTGGAGACTGACTTCGCTTATTAGTATTATCCTCATCTTGTCGTTGCTACTCATATTGCTATGTCTTTGGTTTGCTAGAAAGCCATTTGTATCGGATTCTGTCTTCATTGAAAAGAGGAGTTCAATCCCTTTGTACGGTTTAACAAATATATCTTAAATTTTATGTTTTAAAATACAAAAATGTCGTTGTAGTATAGGGGTGAGTATTCCCGCCTGTCACGCGGGTGACCCGGGTTCGATCCCCGGCAACGGCGTATTTTTGTCCTTTTTTCCCGAATATTTGCTTCGTTGTTTTATTCGGGTCTATGGACTTTATTTTTACCGAATATTTGCTTCATCCATTGTTTTTATTCGTGGCCTATGGACCTTAAGCCCATGGCAGACCAAATTGACAAGATAAACTAAGCAAAATGAAAATATTTAAAGAAAAAGTAAATGGAACGCATTTTTCTATATGGATTTGAATTTTGAAAGGGCTAATTAGAGTTTAGACCATGAATTTTATACTGGCTTATAGATTTCAAGTCCTGAGTTATCCAATTAAAAATTTTAAATCTTGAATTTTTATTATTTATTTTATTTTTATCATTATATTCTCCATCTCATGTTTGACAATGAAAGATTCCTATATATACTAGGCGATAAATTATTGTATGTGCGTGACGCAGTACACCATTTTCCACTCTAACCGTTAGATTATATAGGGATGTGAGCATGCACACATTTCCATGATAATTTAACAGCTTGCATGTGAAGTGTGTATTGTGTCCCGCCACACCCAATAAATTCTCATACTAAAGAGAGTATAATGAAAATAAAAATAAAAAAAATGACTAATTAGCGTTTAGACGCTGGATTTTATACCAACTTAGAGTTTAAGTTCTGACATGTCCAATTGGAGAGTTTAGATGTTGAATTTTTATAATTTTTTTTTCAATTTACCCTCAACATTAGTATAAATGCAAAATCAATCTATGTTGAAAATGAGGATACAATTGAAAAATTAAATATAAAAATAAAAATTCAGGATTAAATTTTTTTAATTAGAGATGTTAGGACCTAAAGTCTACACTGATATAAAATCTAGGGTCTACAGGCAAATTAGCCCCTCAAAAATAGTAGAAAAGTTAATTATGATTGTTGTTTTAATATTTTTGATTTATTGGGTATAGAAAAAGCCATACCATTTACTTTTACTTGACCCAAATTGTTGTTTTAATATAGACTAGCAAAGGTATAATGAAAAAATAGCAAAAAAAAATCTTTCTATCTTCCTATATGGTTTTTTCTATAACCTTCCTATATAAATTAGGAAGGGTATAATGAAAAAAATAATAGCAATATTATTTGCCCAACATTAGGTCATAGTTAACTATTTTACACTTCTCTCCACTTGCTTTATGATTGTTATTATTTTTCTAAAACTATGAGTAGAAGCAAAATTTGACAACAAATAGAACACTGTTATTTGATAGAAGGTGAGAGATTGCTTTTAAAAGCTGTCTCTAAATTGAATTGAGTTAAAAAAAGAAGAAAAAAAAAGGATAAAACGATGTTGTCAAGCAATCCCGTGGTCTAAAAAAATTAGCAAAAACAACCTCCAAAAAGTAAGTCTAAACCTAACATTCATTGGTGCAATTGTAAGTACTAGTTTATACCCAGTAAGAGCATCATTAGTAGTCGGGACTCTCCAATGTAATTTGGGATCCAAAATTTTAAAAAATAATGATAAATGTAGAATGGATTGGATTTGTATGAGAATAGTAGGAAATGATAAAGTGAACTCCGGTCCCAAAGATTGTGTGGTCAAAATTTGATATAGAAAAAAAAAATATAAAATCTAGAATCTAGAAAATTGGACTCCAAATTAGGGCTTACTATTCTACAAAATGGATTCCTACAATCTAGAATTTGGAAGGTCCAAACTATAGCTCCCATGTGTGGGATGTGACTCAAAATCTAGAAATTGAAACTAGAGATGAGACTTACTATTCTACCAAATGAGCTCCTACATTTTAAATCTAGAATATAGAATGTGGAATGAACCTTACTAATGATGCTCTAAGTGACAACCAAATACCAAATATGATAGATATAGATATGTCATTTTATATTAGTAAAGTATTTTTTGTAAATATTAATTAGTTTGTTTACATGTTTAATTGAAAGGTTATTACTTCACAAATTGCCATTATACTACATGTATAATATTTTTTTTTCAATTTATTTTATGCATGGGATGCATTCCGAGACCTCCATAATAGACCTAACAAGTCTGAATAGTTAGACAATTTCTAAGGAGTCCTAATAAAAATTAAAATAATTATAACATATATTTTTAGGCTTCTTAAGTAATAATCTATAAAATATATACAACACACGCACATATATACTAAGTATAAAATAAACTAGAAAAATATAGGACAAGATATACGTACCTTCGCTTTTTTGCAAAAATAAATGGGGAGAACTTTGTGCAAAGTTTTGTAAAATAAATAAATTGTACAGGGGCCTATGCTTAAATATTGCGAGATAAAGATGAAGCAATTCTGAAGAAGCAGCTCCGGCTCTCCCCTCCCGCAGCAGCCACTAGGAAACCCGCCATCGTCCTTCTCCGTCTCTTCCAGGTAAAAACCCTAACCCTAACCCCAATTTGAAACCCTAACTCCAATTCGAAACCCTAACCCTAATTTCAAAACCTAGGACCAATTCTGAACCCTAACTGTCACTAAATGGCGTCAGTACGTTGCTAATCTGAACGTAATCGATTTTGGTCTCTATGATTTTGATTCCTGTTCTACTGGCTATGTTTCTTCATATGATTCGGCGACAGTTTCATAAAAGCTTGCTTCTTGTGGAGTAGCAAATAAAAATTTGATCTTGTATTTTGTTTTCCTTTGGGGTGCGTTTGGGGACGAAGTTTCGAAAAGAAAACTCGGGTTTGGTGGAACAGCATCCAAACTCGTGGGTTTGGGAACGTTTTGAAGTTTGGTAAACTTCAATTCTAACTTCAAAATAAACTCTGAAAGTGGAGTTAGCAAAACTCTCACTTTTTTTTGGTGAAATTCCATTTTTCTTCCATCTTTCGTATGAAACTCTATTACCAACTCCAAACGTCTCCTAACTTAAATATTAGCGCCTCCTAACTTAAATATTAACGCCAGTTTTTTGACTGGAGTTTCTTCATTCCAAACTCCGATTTCAAATCCCTAAACTCCAAAAAAATAAGAAGTTAAAACTCTATTTTAGCAAAATTTGCTCCCAAACTAGGCCTTAGAAAGAAGAGGACTTTATTCTTTTCTTGAAAAGAAGTCTCTTTTCTTATGTCCAATATAACTCGGTTGTTTTTGGAATGCAAGGCAACTAACGGAATGCTCAACATTAGTATGTTTTTCAAATAAAGGTCTAGAGGGGCTTTCAGTATGGAAAGAGGATGATTCTAATTATTGAAGCGAGTGTGCTCTGTCATGCATGCTAAAAGTCCGATTTTGTTGATTGTTTGGTAATCCGTAAATGGGTTATTTGTATTTACCCCTCCAATCCTAATCCTATAAACACCACCCCCCCCCCCCCCCCCCCCCCCACACACACACACACACACACACACACACCAATTCTTAAAAGTCTACAAACTTGGCAAATACGACATGACATGGTTTGGACATGGCGACGGCCACGACATCAGTTTTAGTGCGTCCTCCGCGCTTCCTACAAGCCCATATTTTGTCTTAAATGTTAATCAATTCTTGAAGTGTCCAAAATTAAATTGGTGTGAGAAGATCTTTATATAAATTTCTACTAATAGATATCAATGTAAACACAAAGGGGCTGCGTCAAGAACGATTTATCCAAATGGCAAAAAAGGAGAAATGACAAGTTTCAATATTTTATATATACAATTTGAAGACAAATGGTAAACCAAAAATGTACCAACATTGGAAAAGTTGAAATCTTTCTAACACTTGTTAACATGGCTACACTTTACTTGTACTTGCTGGCATCCTATTCTTTAAATTTTGAGGTCTTAAAATGGAGAAACTACCTAAGCTGACCGGTTCAGAACCACAAACACCCACCCCCTGAAACTGTTGAAACTGATATCATAACATGGTTGCGAAGCCTGTTGCCTATGCATTTCAGTGGTGCCTCGCCGTCTTACCGTTGTCTCGATCCAACTTGAATAAAATGTGGGCAAAGCAGGCCATATTGTTTTCAGTAAGGATCTTGACCAGTTCAATAACTTTAACTTATAAATATTATTAATAATCTATTATAAATATTAAAGAAGAGGAAAGGAAGAGTGTGATCTTTCCCTTTTCCTCCCAATTTTTCTTCTTCTTATGTGTTTGTTCTATCCCATTGAATCCTGTCTCCGGCTCTGACTTCCATTGCCAGTCGCTGGCTGGTAGGTCTCTCTTACTCTCTATATCTCTTTCACCGTCAGTCTGTCGTGGCCCATCGAGTCCAACGGAAAATATTACGAATGACTTTCGGCACTATGACAATAGGTTGCGTCTATCAGCTCTTCTCATATGTGGTAATTCCTATTTGTTATGTTTTCAAGTCCAATTTCCAATCATAAACCACATGTTTGTCTCATCTTACCTACACACTCCTAATTTTAGTCTTGAGCACCCTGCCTCTTGTTTTTGAGTCCCATGTCTAGGTCTTTTGGTCCTCACCATATCACAGGCTCGTGCCGCCTTGACAAGCCTGTTCGTAAGAATGTTCCAAACTGATACTGAAACTGGGTACCTTGCTTGAGAGGCTTACCGTATGGTACTCTCAAAACTGTGTATTGGGTCTCTATTATTTGCATGCAATAACTTCTATGTTGTTGTTGTCTTTGATATGTTAACCTATGTCTTGAGCACCCTGCCTCTTGGTTTTGAGGCCCATGTCTAGGTCTTTTGGTCCTCACCATCTCACAGTCTCGTGCCGCCTTGACAAGCATGTTCATAAGAATGTCCCGAACTGATACTGAAACTGGGTTTTCGAACCTTGCTTGAGAGGCATACCATATGCACTCTCAAAACTATGTATTAGCTCTCTTTTATTTGCATGTAATAACTTCTATGTTGTTGTCGTTTTTGATATGCTAACCTAAAATACTTTTAAATATTTCACAAACTTGTTATGTACTTCAACCTTCATTCATTTTTCACACTATAGAAAGATTTATTTGTATAAAAGCCTAAATTTTGAGAATTGGGGGCGGGTGGGTGGGGGGTAACACTAATTTAAATTAAAATGTTGGGGTGGGGGGTAGGGGGGGTGTAAATACAAATAACTCATAGAAATATAATAATAAGGTTATCATAAAGTGGCTTTGCATCAGCATACAATATTGGTGGATTAATATGTGGTTGGTCATGGTAGATGTTTATTTGTCCTCCAGTTTCATTCGAACAATATCTTAAACTTTTAACCATATATGTTAGATGTTTATATTGCTGATAATGCAGTTGGATATTTTTAAGGTTTGGTTTTATAGCATATCCTATAAGTTTATATATTAGATATTTAAACAATAAAAGCTCATTTCCTTATCATTTTCACCAGAGGCAGTTCCATTATCGACTTGAGGCTGGGTACAAATATTGCTGTTTAACTGCAATCCAACTACCATTTATATGTATGCAGGTGCTATAACTGCAGTTGACAAGATTTTGTGACATACAAGTGTGAAGTTTCATATTATCCTTATTGATGAGCTGGGATTCATGAAAAGTTGGGCCATACAACACAATTGGATTCCACAATTCTGAGATTTCCATTGGAAGCTGGAAATATGGAGGTGCAAACTTCTGGGAAACCTATTGATACATTGATAGAGAAAGTTCTTTGCATGAACATCCTCTCATCTGATTACTTCAAAGAGCTATTTAAATTGAAGACATACCATGAAGTCATAGATGAAATCTACATTCAAGTTGATCATGTTGAATCATGGATGACCGGGAACTGCAGAGGGCCTTCAACAGCATTTTGTCTTCTCTACAAGTTTTTTACAATGAAACTCACTATCAAACAAATGCACGGGCTATTGAAACACCCTGATTCTCCATATATTAGAGCTGTAAGTTTCTTGACATATTCATTATATGCTTATTGGTCCATTATCTAATGTTGTGTCCTGGAACTTGATTACAGTGCAACCTTTCGTTTATGCAGTGTGATCCTTGTATGACTTCCGAGTACACTTTATAATATGTCAACCAATTATTATAATATTAACTTAGGCAGCCTAGATTGGAATTTATTCACTTAAAAGTATTTATTAATATATAAGCATTGTTGTAGTATGAATTCCATCTAGGAGTTAATTTGGGTAATGTGGATAAAAAGTGCTGTATTCTAGGCTAAACACTTTTCTACGGTCAATTAAGAAAGCCGATATAGTGATACCTGGTAAAATAAACGGTAAAGATTTACATGTAGGGTTCTTCCTGTTTTCTCATAGCATCTTTATTTGCTCTATGTAAGAACCTTTTGACATTGGCAGGAAATGACATTTACTTTATTATAGTATGATGTTCCTCATTATCATGGGGAGTTACAATATTGCAGACTACTGGTGGTCTATAAGACTTAGAAGTTCTATGATGAAATCATGTGCTTACTATCAAACCCTTCTTTTAGGATATATATATATATATATATTCTTTTCATATGTGTACAGTAGTCCCGGGAAATATTTTATCCCTGACGGCAGTTTATTTTCTTGTGCATAGGTAAATATGCTTCACCTTGCTATTTATCATTAAATAGAAGGCTGTGACAACTCATATAGGTAGAGCTCTTAACAGAGTTAAGTTAAAAACTTATAATGTCCAACATTGGTAAGATAATGCTCATGGTTTTATATCCCCTTTCTAGGAATTAAAGGTTTGTCGATGATGTTCACTCTTGCTTGGTCATGTAAGTGAGAGAACATTGACATCTTACTTTATGGATCTAAGACTCCTACCTTGTTTTGAGGCCAGGTCTGGCTGCAGTATGGTCCTTAAGAATATCTGTATATGGCCATGTTAAAACCAAGGTTTAAAGGATCGGCCGATACCGATACGTATCGGCCGTATCGTATCGGTTTTGGCCTCTACCGATACGATACTCACAAAAAAGATCGGTATCGGCCGATACCGGTACCAAAAAGTTTGTGTCGGTCTGTATCGGCCGATACGGGCCGATACGGGACCGATACGGACCGCTACCAAAATACAGCAAAAGAAAAAATCGCAAAAAAATAGAAACTTACCTGTGCTCTGCCGCCTTCGCCTGTGCTCTGCCGCCTTCGCCTGTGCTCCGCCGCCTGTGGTCGTGCTCGTCACTGGAGAACAGTGAAACTTCCTTCCCGAACTCTAGCCGGAGTACCCGGCAACTCCACGGCCTCGAGCGGTGCCATCACTGAACCGTTTCCGTCTTTCCGTTCTCGGCGACGTTTCCAACGCCAACCGCCTCCCGGACCGCCATGCCCAGGAGATCCGATCTCCTTCGAGCACCGACGTTTCTCCATAGCTCCATCGCCGAGGTTCCCTCACGGAGCCGATCGGTATTAGCTGAGCTTTTCTCCCTCTCTTTCCTCTCTCGGTTCCCAACGGATTGGGTGAGCTCTTCTCTCTGCATTCTTTCTTTCTTTATAAAAAATAAAGCAGTGAATGGAGTAAATAGTGATTTGTTTTGGGATTGAATGCAATGAATAGTGATTTATTTTGGGAGTAATTGTAATGAATAGTGAACAGCTGGCTTTTGTTTTGGAATTGAATGCAATGAATAGTGATTTATTTTGGGAGTAATGGTCATGAATAGTGAACAGCTGGCTTTTATTTTGGGATTGAATGCAATGAATAGTGATTTGTTTTGGGAGTAATTGTCATGAATAGTAAACAGCTGGTTTTGAATTTTGAAATGAATTGAAACTTCAAACACCTATGAGATTTTTGGACCGGGCTTCAATAATGAATATGTTTCCTACTAAATTTTTTGTGCAATTAAATTGGACCAGCTATGAGATTTTTAGCCTAAAGTTTTAATATTTAAGATTAAATGAAAGATATTTATATAAAATCAGAAATTCTTTATCAAATTGTTTTGGGTAAAGTAACTGGGTTTTAGTTTTAGTGATGGGATTGATGGTTAAATGAATTTTGTTGACAAATTAAGACCTTAATTAATGAAAAATAAGAGCTAAAGATTTTTGTGACAAATTAAGACCTTAATTAATGAAATATCAGAGCTTTTAGCCATTGGAAGTTGGACTTAGAATAGAACATAAAATATATAATAAATTAGAATTTTTATGGTGTTCATATGGAATGATTATTTATAAATATTCCAATAAATTTTGAATATGTTTGGGAATAGTTAGCAACTTCAACGAATCTTTGGACATGAGGCACGTACATTACCGCTATCGATTACTATTACATTCTAAATGCTATTGTCCTCATTTTATATCCATATTTTGTTCCTGACACAATGTTGTGCATATTAGGTGAGACATGGAGATCGACAGTTGGATAAGAAGACTATGTTTGATTAGATAGGCTGTGTGTATATGATGGATGTATATTTGTTTATGATGTTATTTTAGCGGATTTGTCTCCGAAAATCTGACATGTATGATGTACTAACAACACTGATAGTAGACTAAGGTGACCGTGTGTGTGTCTGGATTATAATTTATATTAGTTCACTATATTTATATATATACTATTTATTATTATTGTATATATGTTATTTTTTATGACTTTCCTATATATATATATATATATATATATATATATAGATATAGATTATTTTTATATGTACCGTTTTCTATAAGTGCACTATTATTATTGTATGTAATATTTTTTTATTGCATGTAACATTTTTTATAAGTGTAATATTATTATATGTAACATTTTTTATTATTGTATGTAACATTTTTTATAACATTTGTAGAATAACATAATGACACAAAAAAGTCGTACGCAAAGGTAAGTGGTGTTTTAGTTATCATGATGTACCTACTCCTTCAGACAATTATAACAATACATATGATAGTTCATCCATAAGTTATTATCAATACAACACTCCAAAGGCGGAACAACATTCAATATTTAATGGCCTCATGACAATTTTTTTTCATAATACAGATATCAGTCTCTACTACCCTCATAACCAAGAACCATATCGGGAAGATTATGATAATTATGAACCATTTTAGTAATATATTTGTATTTTTTTTGTATTTGTATTTATTTTCGTATTTGTATGCTTTATGTAATTTGTCTCTATTGTAAAAAGATTATTATTCATGAAATTTAAATGAAGGGATAGGCCAGAGTTCCAATGAATTTTTCTCGCCAAGTGATTTTTTGTCGTATTTTTAAATTTAAACATGTAAATCTTGTAGCTAATTTTATTTCGGTATATTATGGAAAAAAAAATCGTGTAGTGGATCAAATTGTAACAATTTATAACTAAGCATAAAACTAAATTTCTGAATATAATTAAATCTTTATTTTTTTTACAGAAATTTAAAAAAACATCTCGAGTCCTCGACAAATATAATTATGGGTCTTGTGACTCTTGTCTCATGATCTCATCCGGCCATTTGCATTGTTTCTAATCTCTTGTGCCTCCCTTTATGCGCCTTAATTCATCAAAATTGAAACCTATAGAACAATACAAGATTTAATTAGTATGAATATAATGACAGTAAGATTGTAACTAAAAACATGTAAAGAAAGAAAACTTATATATCGCAGGTAAACCATTCAGCAATAATGACTATTGTTTTATTCAATTATAATAAAAAAACATAAAAAATACTTAAATAATGCATAAATATGTAAATTATTTTTCTATATTTTTACTAATTTATTAATAATTATTTAAATATTGTCGATACAGCCGATACCAAAAATTCTGATACTCCGATCCGATACCGCCGATACTGCCGATACTGCCGATACCGATACTCATACAAACTGTCCGATACCGATACCGAGTTTTTGAACCTTGGTTAAAACAGAATAACCATGTCCTGTTTTTGATTTTTAATATTTGGAAGAGTTTAAATTAGGATATACTTCAAACATGTCATTTTCTGTTGGGCTTAAGAAATTTAAGTTGGGGCCCTTTCCTTGTCTAGAACTCGAGCAAAATTATCAAATGGAAAGTGGAAATGGGGAATGTGTACTAGTTTGATACGTGATATGGCTATATGTTTATAGCAGCAGTAAAAGAACTAATGAAAAGTTGGTCAGACACTTATTTTTGATGAAATTCATTAGTGTGTAGAAATATGTGGTAATGATACTTTTGACAAAGTTTACATAACATTGCAGAATGGAAATACAATACTCATTGAATATGATGTTTAGCATTCCTTTCAATAAGTAAGATCAACTTAATTTTTACTGAGGTAGTTGAAATAATTAGCCAAAGGTTCATTAGAAAGTACACTTTCTATTTCCAATTTCTCTAACGTATTTTCAGAATCAGATTAATACATGTACGAAGTGTTAAGCCATCGTCATCATCATCCAAGCTTTCTCATGGTGTTGCTATGGAGCATAAGAGAGCTCCATGAAGGATTGCACAAAGTTTTTATTACCGGCTGTCGTCTTGACGTCAATCATCTATGTTGGTACCAAATTCCTAACCAAGTTAGCTATGAGCATGAGAGGATCATGCCATTAAACTTAGACGGCAAGTTGGCATGTAGGTAGACCTACCTTTTGGATATGTAGTTTAAGCTCATATAACCAATAAGCACCACCAAGTTTCCCTAGACTATAAAGAGTCTAGGCGAAGATGTAAGATGATTCAATTTTCTACGGGGAATTGCATTGATCTCTACGACACATTAAGCCAAAGGGTGAGAAGGAGTGACAATCCCAAAATAATATACGTACTGTATGAGAAATGTTAGAATATATACATAATATATTTGAGAATACAAATATTAGAAAAATACACAAAATTTCAGTCATTGTATGTAAAATTTTCTTTCACATGCATGTCAGAACATGTCAATTTATTCAACTTCTCTTTTCTCATGCATGTTGAAAACATGATTGTTGGGCATAATGTTTGCTTTAAGTGTTGGATCTGCTTCCATGAAACAGTTATCCATTTCTCTGAGGAAGTATGCCCCCGCCAATATGCTTTCTTGAGAAACAAGTATCCACTCAAAGATAAAGCGCTCGACAACCATGTACCTGAGTACTTCCACTTAACTAAGTATGATATTAGTAATTGCTGCATTCTGTTGGTCTTATCCATTCTGAACGAGTGTATTTATTTTACATTAATTTCTGAATTTATACATGCAAACATCTAGAGATATTAATATGGTTTTTTTAATAACATGTACTTCTGTAGGGTTTTTCTTTAGGAAATAATAATATTGGTATTGCAGATTGGTTTTCCCTACTTGCGATATGTTGCAGAACCAAAAACATTGTGGAACTGGTTTGAACCTTGTCAAAGATGATGAGGTATGTGTAAGCATTGACCTCAACTTTATTCTTTGTTAGCATATAACCATCATGAAGAGGCTGTAGTAGTAATTTTGTTCAAATGCTAGTATGTTTTATTCTTATCTCATAAGGTTGCTTGTAGCGTAATGTTCTCCGATAATCTAAATTGTAACTCCTAACAATATTTTAGGATGCTGAAAGTTGGAGAGCTGTATGAAGCTTAGTATTGAAAGTAGAATAATATGTGGATCAGACATATAAGTGGTATAAAAGTCCTCAGCTTTGTACTTATCAAGAGCAGGGTTTTCTAACAATCAACTCATTCTTGTAGATAATGACTTCTTTTATACTGTAGAACTCTCTGAGAGTATGCAAGTAAAACCAAGTCTTTTCGAGTTAAAATGCATACATCAATGAGATCTTTTTTCAGTCTTACTAAGAGGGTTAAATTATGCCAACCTATTACTATTGATGGAAAGCAATCCATGAAAGACCTGGTGACATGTATAGTAAGGGAAGGGTTCTGAAAGGGCGCAAATGATGATGACAAAACAATTGCATAAATACCTTATATGAACGGGTTACTTCGATGCTAGCTCATATGTCTGTCTTTCTTGATCGTCCTTAACTTCTTTCCTCACCTTGTAGCAAGTGCTTCAAGTATTGTAACTAATCTCATTTGTGTTATATATGGACCTACGATTCAAAGCTCTATGCGGACTTTTATTTGATTATGTGGGACCTACTTGACTCACTTCCAAAAGTTATCATGTGCTGTGATTTAGTGCTCCAGTGTAACTAAGTTGCTCTTTCATAATTTTTTTTCTTGGTAGCTATCAAGTGAATCATAGCAGTGAGGTGGCCACAAACATTTGTACTCTATGTTAAGCTTTCTTCGCTTCTATGCCAAGCATGTCGATATCATAAACATGTTACCGTGATGTACACAACAAAGAATCTCATAATAATTTTTGTTGGATGTAACACTGTTGTTCCTTACTTTCCAGGAGTTCTCTCCCGGGTCTGATGGACGCAAGACAACCATGGGGGTTTATGTATGCGATCTTCTTCTTGGACAGGTCAGTTGTCTCATTCTGTTTATTTGCATTTTTTAGATCTATTTGTGAACACTATCTTACAAATGTTTGATATCTGTTTGTCCATTTTGGTTGGGCAATGACTTTCACCCTTGCGTTATATTCTGAACCATTTTTATGCATATATTAATCTTGAAGTAAGTTGTTTATCATGGTTTGAAGAGCTAATTGTTTGGGCACATGGCTCATATGGTGATATGAGATTCTGATCCTGATTTTCCATGGAAGTTGAGGTTGCTTTGAGAGGAGAACATCTCAGTCAACAATCTTTTTAAGGTTTGTAAAGTTGATCTACGAATGTAGTGTTATCTAAAGGAATAATATGCAGTTTGCACTACCTATTTTTCAGCCAATACAAACTTGCTTCTTTCCATGACAATGACCAACAGTAGTGTTCTCAATGTATATTTGTCTTTCCTTTTTGTAACTTTAAATATTGATAAAACTTTCTAATATCTGTTCTAGACAAATAATAAAACGTGAATATATTTTTGTATTGTTGATGGTAAAGTTGGGACTGGTTTTATTAAGTTGTAAATTACGTGATGTTATTCTACCCAGATATCATATATTATCTTAGTATATTGAGGAATGCTGTCTAACTTGTTTGTTCCCTACATTTACTATTTTAAAAGAGAACAATGCCAAAGTGGCTGGGACTCAAAAAAAATGGATGGATCGTTCAGTATTATGCAAAACCGTGTGTTTCATTAATGGTGCTTCTTGTTGATTTCCATTTAACTTAATCACAAGCACAAATAACAGAACCAGGTTGGTGATATACATTGAATGTAGAGAGCATTTCTTCTAGGCTTACTTGTAGATGGGAAACTACTACTAACAAAGTATCAGGTAATCATCTAGTAAGCTGGCAGGTTGCTCTGCCCATGCAAAGTGCTCGTCTCCTTCCCCTATCGACAATAACCACGGCAGAAATTTATTCATGTAGGTCAGCTGGAAAATACGGATGACTTAAATAGTATTATCAGTTTTGTCCTTCACATTTCTAGGAGAATGGTGCCATAGTTGCAAGGTAGTCAAAATCGGGATTTTAAGTAAGATCGTTGAGGGCATGTAAGATCGGAATCGTAAAATCGAATCGTAAAATCGTAGGATTTTACACAAAATAGTAGAATGAAATATAATACTAAATATTTAATATTGTAATATAATTAAAACATGTTATAACATAAATTAAATCATGTCCAACATAAATTAAAGATGTTTCAACAATTTCTCAAGTTATACAAAGTACCAAACCAACCAAAATGGAAAAAAAAGTACAAACTAGCTTAAGTCTTCAAGATTAACATTTGCATCTTCACCATCGTCACTCCCACCATCGCGCCCATTATCATCATCCTCTTCATCTTCATCGATCAAATGAAAACTTGCTTCTCTATCTTCA
Organism: Iris macrosiphon; assembly: GCA_036927795.1. Taxonomy (NCBI): domain Eukaryota; kingdom Viridiplantae; phylum Streptophyta; class Magnoliopsida; order Asparagales; family Iridaceae; genus Iris; species Iris macrosiphon. The sequence continues at coordinate 185,173,597 of JAYESA010000006.1, read as the reverse complement.
TCTTCATCCCCATCTTGTTGGCTAGCATCACTTGCATTGAGAGGATCATCATCATCAAATGGAGCATGCATAGTCAAGTCAATATCATCTTCTCCACCTTCACCATTTCCATCAACCTCGACAACGTCATCTTCATCCTCTTCATTACGTGCAGCACTGTCACGACCCGATCCCAATAATCTGGGTCCAGTCGGATCATGCCCAGCCTGCACCGTTGTGAGACGGCGGCAGTAAGCTGTATCAATCCGTAGTAACACACAGACATCTAGAATACATGAAGGAAATTCAATTTTATTGCTAAGTCCGAAAGAGAAATTCTTTTACAAGCAATTATCAAGCAAAACATGGTCCAGAGTTATTACTTCAACCCTGATTATTACAACTTGGAATTTAAAGGGAAACAACTAAACATCGGCCTCCTGGCTAGGTTCAGCTAGACCTTCAGTACTCTGGTCCGGACCATAAAATGTGTCATACGCCTCATCGTCACCGTAATCACCTAAAATGTTAATCTCCAGTCAGGAGGAAGCAAGAACATATATCCAATTCCAGCATTTTAATGATAATTAAAATGATGCAATAAAATAGTTTTGAACAATATTTATATTTTTGTATGAAACAAATATGAGACAAGAACAGTAAATGTCGATGAAGCAATTGATGACAACTACAATCACTAAAAGTGTTCTGAGAAAGGTAGCGTCCCGTGGCCGGTTGGGGTTGGAGGCAATATGTGTTCTAGTGAACACGGTCCGGCGTCAGTCCAGTGAGGTTGGACTTCAGCTATCCACAATGAGGCAATAAGGGGGCTTTGACCACGGGTGCTAACTTTACTCCCCAGTTCCCAAGGCAATAATCAATGAGTCAATGAGTCAATAAGTCAATCAATCAGTCAATCAGTCGGTTCTGTGAATCAAGTGTCGTCACAATATATCTATATGACATGCAACATATTTAATTACAACTAAAATACAGGTTTGAATTATATGAAACTTGCCTGGATTTGGTTGGTGACGCGAGTGAGATGTCGCGACGGTCTCAACCTTAGTTACAGGAACCTACATTTATTAATAATCTGATTTTAGAATTAAATCAAAGGGTTTTAATCTGACTTGATTAGTTAACTAAGTTAATGATTTAATCCAACGATCGATTTTTTTAATAATAATTTGTAAATAGCAATTTAGTAAAACAAAAACAATTTTAATAATAAAACTTATTTATTATTTTATCGTAGAAAATATTACATTTTATTTTAAGGTAAAATATCGTATTTCTGTTTTTAATAAGGTAAATAAACGGTTTTCTATTTTATTAAAAGAAATAGCATTTATTTATATTTGTTTCGTTTAAACACTAATCTTTGGTAAAAAGAAATAAAGATGCGAATACGCGAAAATTAATGAATACGTTTTAGATATACTTATTTAAAATATTATACTAATATTTTAAAAAATCATTTTGTTTCTAATAAGATAAAATAGGAAAGTACTTAGTTATTTTATAACGATTATAATAAAATAATATCATTTGTTTTAGCAATCAATTTATTTCTAATAAACTAGGCTTAAGGGGAAAAATATTACTTAATTTTATTTTGGTAATATTACAAATCAATTTGTAAGAGAATAATATTTTGGAAAACTTATTTTAAATACTAACGTATTATATTTTGAATACTAAAAATCATTTTAGAAATATATACAAAATAATTACTAATCTACGTAATATTTAATAAGGTTTTTATTATATATATAACTAATATATGTATTGAAGATCGTTATATCAAATCGTTAATTAATTAACAAACCAATAACTAAACTAACATTAATCTACTTAATTAACTTTAAACCTATCAATTTCTAAGCTATCCCGGGATTGACAGAGCTTTATTCTGTCAGTCCCGGTCGGACAGGAGAATGGTTTTGGAAGGAACAGTACGTTCTGATAGTGGCACCTACCGGGAAGTTGATGGAGGAGCACCGAGGGGAGGCCTCGGACTCGGGATCGGGCACAGACGGGATCGGGGACGGACGCGGGGGAGTGCCGGGACACGCGGAGAAGCCGCGCGGGGAGGCGTGCGGGGCGCTGGCCGGCCGGGGAGGCCGCGCAGGGGTGTGTGGTGCTGGAGCGGGGCGGCCGCAGAGGGGCGCCGGGGCCGCGGGCTGGCGCCGGCTCGGGGGTCGCCGGAACCGCGCGGGATGCGCAGCCGGCTGCTGGCCGAAGGGGGTGCTCGCGCGGGGATGGCCGGTCGGGGTGAGAAGGAGGAGGGAGGAAGAAGAAGAAGAAGAGGAAGAAAATGTGAGGTTCTGAGAAAAAGTTCTCTGGGAGTGGGAATAAGTACGTGAGGGGGAGGTAGTTTCCAGATCCGGGAGTGGGGGAGGAATTACGGGGGTTGGTTCTGACTTAGTCTAGTGGGTATGGGTTTGGATATTGGGCTTTGGGTTTAAAAAGAAAAGGGTTTTTAATATAACTTATGGGATATGAAACTTGCATCGGCATGACCTGGAGCTAGCAGCAGTCATCTTCGCCTTGAAGCTGTGGAAGCACTACCTGTACGGCGAAAGAGTAGAGATATACACGGACCACAAAAGTCTCAAGTATGTCTTTACACCGAAGGAGCTCAACATGCGTCAGAGACGATGGTTGGAGCTCATGAAGGACTTTGATATCAGCCTGCAGTACCATCCCGGAAAGGCTAATGTGGTCGCCGACGCACTTAGTCGATATCCGATGGCGATGTTCTTGACGACAGACCGGTACCTACTGGAGGACATGGAGAAGCTGGGACTAGAACTCGTATTGCCTGCAGAAGAAATGAAGAAGCTTGGACGGGAAGCAATAGTACCCGGCGCCGACTTCCCCATGATGCATTTGCAAGTGCAGTCTAGCTTGATGGACAAAATCAAGGAGACTCAATTCGAGGACGGAGCATTGTGCAAGCTCAGGGACCAGGTGTTAGCTGGCACACTGGAGGGATTCTCTATTTCAGACGGCGGAACACTGAGGAATGGCACCAGACTTTGTGTACCTGCTGGTGATTTGAGGGAACAGCTGATGCAGGAAGCTCATCACTCACAGTATTCCATCCACCCTGGAGCAAATAAGATGTACCGAGATATACGGGAGCACGTATGGTGGTATGGAATGAAGAAGGATGTCTCAAAATTCGTTGCCAGATGCTTGATCTGCCAGCAGGTGAAAGCAGATAGACAAAGACCTGCATGGGCCACCACTGAAAACATGTCACGACCCGATCCCAATAATCTGGGTCCAGTCGGATCATGCCCAGCCTGCACCGTTGTGAGACGGCGGCAGTAAGCTGTATCAATCCGTAGTAACACACAGACATCTAGAATACATGAAGGAAATTCAATTTTATTGCTAAGTCCGAAAGAGAAATTCTTTTACAAGCAATTATCAAGCAAAACATGGTCCAGAGTTATTACTTCAACCCTGATTATTACAACTTGGAATTTAAAGGGAAACAACTAAACATCGGCCTCCTGGCTAGGTTCAGCTAGACCTTCAGTACTCTGGTCCGGACCATAAAATGTGTCATACGCCTCATCGTCACCGTAATCACCTAAAATGTTAATCTCCAGTCAGGAGGGAGCAAGAACATATATCCAATTCCAGCATTTTAATGATAATTAAAATGATGCAATAAAATAGTTTTGAACAATATTTATATTTTTGTATGAAACAAATATGAGACAAGAACAGTAAATGTCGATGAAGCAATTGATGACAACTACAATCACTAAAAGTGTTTTGAGAAAGGTAGCGTCCCGTGGCCGGTTGGGGTTGGAGGCAATATGTGTTCTAGTGAACACGGTCCGGCGTCAGTCCAGTGAGGTTGGACTTCAGCTATCCACAATGAGGCAATAAGGGGGCTTTGACCACGGGTGCTAACTTTACTCCCCAGTTCCCAAGGCAATAATCAATGAGTCAATGAGTCAATGAGTCAATAAGTCAATCAATCAGTCAATCAGTCGGTTCTGTGAATCAAGTGTCGTCACAATATATCTATATGACATGCAACATATTTAATTACAACTAAAATACAGGTTTGAATTATATGAAACTTGCCTGGATTTGGTTGGTGACGCGAGTGAGATGTCGCGACGGTCTCAACCTTAGTTACAGGAACCTACATTTATTAATAATCTGATTTTAGAATTAAATCAAAGGGTTTTAATCTGACTTGATTAGTTAACTAAGTTAATGATTTAATCCAACGATCGATTTTTTTAATAATAATTTGTAAATAGCAATTTAGTAAAACAAAAACAATTTTAATAATAAAACTTATTTATTATTTTATCGTAGAAAATATTACATTTTATTTTAAGGTAAAATATCGTATTTCTGTTTTTAATAAGGTAAATAAACGGTTTTCTATTTTATTAAAAGAAATAGCATTTATTTATATTTGTTTCGTTTAAACACTAATCTTTGGTAAAAAGAAATAAAGATGCGAATACGCGAAAATTAATGAATACGTTTTAGATATACTTATTTAAAATATTATACTAATATTTTAAAAAATCATTTTGTTTCTAATAAGATAAAATAGGAAAGTACTTAGTTATTTTATAACGATTATAATAAAATAATATCATTTGTTTTAGCAATCAATTTATTTCTAATAAACTAGGCTTAAGGGGAAAAATATTACTTAATTTTATTTTGGTAATATTACAAATCAATTTGTAAGAGAATAATATTTTGGAAAACTTATTTTAAATACTAACGTATTATATTTTGAATACTAAAAATCATTTTAGAAATATATACAAAATAATTACTAATCTACGTAATATTTAATAAGGTTTTTATTATATATATAACTAATATATGTATTGAAGATCGTTATATCAAATCGTTAATTAATTAACAAACCAATAACTAAACTAACATTAATCTACTTAATTAACTTTAAACCTATCAATTTCTAAGCTATCCCGGGATTGACAGAGCTTTATTCTGTCAGTCCCGGTCGGACATGAGAATGGTTTTGGAAGGAACAGTACGTTCTGATAGTGGCACCTACCGGGAAGTTGATGGAGGAGCACCGAGGGGAGGCCTCGGACTCGGGATCGGGCACAGACGGGATCGGGGACGGACGCGGGGGAGTGCCAGGACACGCGGAGAAGCCGCGCGGGGAGGCGTGCGGGGCGCTGGCCGGCCGGGGAGGCCGCGCAGGGGTGTGTGGTGCTGGAGCGGGGCGGCCGCAGAGGGGCGCCGGGGCCGCGGGCTGGCGCCGGCTCGGGGGTCGCCGGAACCGCGCGGGCCGGCTCGGGGGTCGCCGGAACCGCGCGGGATGCGCAGCCGGCTGCTGGCCGAAGGGGGTGCTCGCGCGGGGATGGCCGGTCGGGGTGAGAAGGAGGAGGGAGGAAGAAGAAGAAGAGGAAGAAAATGTGAGGTTCTGAGAAAAAGTTCTCTGGGAGTGGGAATAAGTACGTGAGGGGGAGGTAGTTTCCAGATTCGGGAGTGGGGGAGGAATTACGGGGGTTGGTTCTGACTTAGTCTAGTGGGTATGGGTTTGGATATTGGGCTTTGGGTTTAAAAAGAAAAGGGTTTTTAATATAACTTATGGGTTTTACAACCTTTCCTCCTTAAAGAATTTCGTCCTCGAAATTAACTACAATTGAAGGAAAAACAAGGGTAAACATACCTTAAAACAGATGAGGGTACTTCTGCCTCATCACAGCCTCTCGTTGTAATGCCGATGCAACCAGGCCAGCATCGGCATGACTCCTTTTGAGGCTCTGTATGGACGTCGTTGCCGCACTCCCTTGGCTTGGGACGACGTAGGAGAACGAGTCATGCTGGGACCTGAGATGATTACAGATGCGGCTGAAAAAGTCAAGGTGATCAGAGACAGACTTCGGGTGGCTCAAGATCGTCAGAAGCATTGGGCGGACAGCCGTCGCCGACTTGTGGAGTTCGAAGCAGGTGATAGTGTCTTCGTCAAGATCTCCCCCACCAGAGGAACTATCCGTTTTGGCAGAGCTGGAAAACTGAGTCCCAGGTATATCGGCCCATTCGAGATATTGAGCAGAGTTGGAGAGGTGGCATACAGAGTGGCGCTACCACCTAATCTTGAAGGCGTGCACAACGTCTTCCATGTATCGCAGCTGAGGCGTTACATTCCGGACCCGAGCCACATCCTGGATCATTCAGAGTTGGAGATTGGACCAAGTCTTACAGTACCAGAGCAGCCAGTAAGGATCGTAGACCGTATGGAGAAGCAGTTGCGGAACATCGTGATTCCACTGGTCAAGGTTCAGTGGCTTCACCACTCCCCAGGCGAATCCACCTGGGAACGAGAGGCTGTGATGAGGCAGAAGTACCCTCATCTGTTTTAAGGTATGTTTACCCTTGTTTTTCCTTCAATTGTAGTTAATTTCGAGGACGAAATTCTTTAAGGAGGGAAGGTTATAAAACCCATAAGTTATATTAAAAACCCTTTTCTTTTTAAACCCAAAGCCCAATATCCAAACCCATACCCACTAGACTAAGTCAGAACCAACCCCCGTAATTCCTCCCCCACTCCCGGATCTGGAAACTACCTCCCCCTCACGTACTTATTCCCACTCCCAGAGAACTTTTTCTCAGAACCTCACATTTTCTTCCTCTTCTTCTTCTTCTTCCTCCCTCCTCCTTCTCACCCCGACCGGCCATCCCCGCGCGAGCACCCCCTTCGGCCAGCAGCCGGCTGCGCATCCCGCGCGGTTCCGGCGACCCCCGAGCCGGCGCCAGCCCGCGGCCCCGGCGCCCCTCTGCGGCCGCCCCGCTCCAGCACCACACACCCCTGCGCGGCCTCCCCGGCCGGCCAGCGCCCCGCACGCCTCCCCGCGCGGCTTCTCCGCGTGTCCCGGCACTCCCCCGCGTCCGTCCCCGATCCCGTCTGTGCCCGATCCCGAGTCCGAGGCCTCCCCTCGGTGCTCCTCCATCAACTTCCCGGTAGGTGCCACTATCAGAACGTACTGTTCCTTCCAAAACCATTCTCCTGTCCGACCGGGACTGACAGAATAAAGCTCTGTCAATCCCGGGATAGCTTAGAAATTGATAGGTTTAAAGTTAATTAAGTAGATTAATGTTAGTTTAGTTATTGGTTTGTTAATTAATTAACGATTTGATATAACGATCTTCAATACATATATTAGTTATATATATAATAAAAACCTTATTAAATATTACGTAGATTAGTAATTATTTTGTATATATTTCTAAAATGATTTTTAGTATTCAAAATATAATACGTTAGTATTTAAAATAAGTTTTCCAAAATATTATTCTCTTACAAATTGATTTGTAATATTACCAAAATAAAATTAAGTAATATTTTTCCCCTTAAGCCTAGTTTATTAGAAATAAATTGATTGCTAAAACAAATGATATTATTTTATTATAATCGTTATAAAATAACTAAGTACTTTCCTATTTTATCTTATTAGAAACAAAATGATTTTTTAAAATATTAGTATAATATTTTAAATAAGTATATCTAAAACGTATTCATTAATTTTCGCGTATTCGCATCTTTATTTCTTTTTACCAAAGATTAGTGTTTAAACGAAACAAATATAAATAAATGCTATTTATTTTAATAAAATAGAAAACCGTTTATTTACCTTATTAAAAACAGAAATACGATATTTTACCTTAAAATAAAATGTAATATTTTCTACGATAAAATAATAAATAAGTTTTATTATTAAAATTGTTTTTGTTTTACTAAATTGCTATTTACAAATTATTATTAAAAAATCGATCGTTGGATTAAATCATTAACTTAGTTAACTAATCAAGTCAGATTAAAACCCTTTGATTTAATTCTAAAATCAGATTATTAATAAATGTAGGTTCCTGTAACTAAGGTTGAGACCGTCGCGACATCTCACTCGCGTCACCAACCAAATCCAGGCAAGTTTCATATAATTCAAACCTGTATTTTAGTTGTAATTAAATATGTTGCATGTCATATAGATATATTGTGACGACACTTGATTCACAGAACCGACTGATTGACTGATTGATTGACTTATTGACTCATTGACTCATTGACTCATTGATTATTGCCTTGGGAACTGGGGAGTAAAGTTAGCACCCGTGGTCAAAGCCCCCTTATTGCCTCATTGTGGATAGCTGAAGTCCAACCTCACTGGACTGACGCCGGACCGTGTTCACTAGAACACATATTGCCTCCAACCCCAACCGGCCACGGGACGCTACCTTTCTCAAAACACTTTTAGTGATTGTAGTTGTCATCAATTGCTTCATCGACATTTACTGTTCTTGTCTCATATTTGTTTCATACAAAAATATAAATATTGTTCAAAACTATTTTATTGCATCATTTTAATTATCATTAAAATGCTGGAATTGGATATATGTTCTTGCTCCCTCCTGACTGGAGATTAACATTTTAGGTGATTACGGTGACGATGAGGCGTATGACACATTTTATGGTCCGGACCAGAGTACTGAAGGTCTAGCTGAACCTAGCCAGGAGGCCGATGTTTAGTTGTTTCCCTTTAAATTCCAAGTTGTAATAATCAGGGTTGAAGTAATAACTCTGGACCATGTTTTGCTTGATAATTGCTTGTAAAAGAATTTCTCTTTCGGACTTAGCAATAAAATTGAATTTTCTTCATGTATTCTAGATGTCTGTGTGTTACTACGGATTGATACAGCTTACTGCCGCCGTCTCACAACGGTGCAGGCTGGGCATGATCCGACTGGACCCAGATTATTGGGATCGGGTCGTGACATGTTTTCAGTGGTGGCCCATGCAGATCTAGTTTACAACCTTTGGTCTAGTCAACTTAGGCTAGCCAAACAAACCGACTTGCCTTTGACTTTAGGTTTAGTATGACTTTAGGAAAACAGACTCTAGAAACAATTAGAACACTTAGAATTCTTGAGAAAATTTCAATCTGTCACATCATAGGACCAAAATTCTTCTATCTATACATATATACAATTATTTTTGCTTGCTTATAGAACATAGGTTACCTTGCTTATGCTTGCTTCCTAAAACCTTCCAGAAGATGGCACGAGGAAAGACAACCCGTTCCGGCCCAGCCGAAGAAGAGGCTTCGTCTTCTGAGCACACCCCAACTCAAGCTCAGTCCGACCCCTCTCCGTTGCAGCTCACAGATCGCCCCCATGTTGCAAGAGCTCCCCGCGCTGCCTACACTTCAGTAGTGCATGCAGCCCCACCCATTCCTCCCAGGACCACATCAATTCCAGCCGATGTGACTCCTCCTGTTGCACCACCCGTGCCAGTGGACCCCGCTGAACTCGTAGGCCTGCTACGAGGAGTTCTTGAAGCCCAGAGGGTCCAAGCTGAAGCAAATCGCGAGCAGACCGCGATTATGAAAGAGGGCATGGAGAACGCCCATAATGTAGCCATGGCAGCGCTAGGAACATCCCAGTCAGAACAGAAGCCTGCCAAGGTAATTAAGGATTTAAAAGCTTGGATTCCATTAATGAATTTCTGGTCTAACCACAAACCTGTTATCCAGGTAAAGGTTGGAACTGTGGAAAATTTTAAGAAGTTGGACCCGCGTCCCTTCAAGGGGACCGAAGGCATCATCTACGCAGACGAGTGGCTAGATGATATGGAGCGACTCCTCAGCGTCGCTCGACTCCCAGACGACCTCATGGTTGAGGCCGTAGCACTCCAGCTGAGAGATTTGGCTAACATTTGGTACCGCAACGAGCCAAGATTTCGAGCTGGAGGGATTTCCTGGCGGCTATTCAAGAAGCAGTTCAAGCGGAAGTTCTTTCCAGAGGCTGCCCTCGAAGCTATGGGAGGACAGTTTCAAGATCTGAAGCAAGGAGACCGCACAATTGAAGAATATGCTGCTGAGTTCAACAAGCTTGGCAGGTTTGCAAGTCACCTGGAGGACCTAAACTCAAAGTGATTCGAGCACCTGAAGGTGTGGAGTGTGTGTCCTACACATCCATCACTGAAGAAACCGGACCCCCTCATCCTCTCATAGCAGAATTTATAGACGTCTTCCCAGACAATCTTCCAGGGCTACCCCCCTGATCGAGATGTGGAATTCTCGATCGATCTTGTACCAGGCGCAGCACCAATCTCCCAACGCTGCTACCGAGTGAATCCCAAGGAGTCCAAGGAGATGAAAGACCAGATTGACGAGCTTCAGGCGCAAGGATTCATCAGGACCGGTGCCTCATCCTGGGGTGCACCAGTCTTGTTTGTACCCAAGAAGGATGGGACAGTCAGAATGTGCATAGACTACCGGGCATTGAACAACATCACTATCAAGAACAAGTACCCGCTGCCCCGGATCGACGACCTCTTCGACCAGCTGAGTGGAGCTAAGGTTTTCTCGAAGATAGACCTCAGATCGGGTTACCATCAAATCAAGGTGAGGAAGGAAGACATTCCAAAGACGGCATTCAACACCAAGTATGGACAATTTGAATTCTTGGTCATGCCCTTTGGTCTTACAAATGCCCCAGCAGTGTTCATGAATCTCATGAACAAGGTCTTCCACAAATACCTGGACCAGTTTGTCGTTGTCTTCATTGACGACATTCTGATCTATTCGAAGACCAAGGAAGAACACGAGCAGCATTTGAGGATAGTTTTGGAAACCCTCAGAAAGGAGAAGCTATATGGAAAACTGTCCAAGTGTGAATTCTTCTTAGACAAGGTGGACTTTCTCGGCCACGTTGTCACAGGAGAAGGCATATCAGTGGACCCCAAGAAGATAGCTGCCGTGGAGACATGGAATACCCCCAGTTCAGTTGCAGAGATCAGAAGCTTCTTGGGCTTAGCTGGATATTACAGAAAATTCGTGAAGGACTTTGCAAGGATTGCTGAGCCCATGACCAAGCTAACCAGGAAGAATGAAGAGTTCGTCTGGACCGAAGCGTGCCAGGCGTCATTTGAAGAGCTGAAGAGAAGGCTAACAACAGCACCGATCTTGTCGCTACCCTCAGGATCAGGAGGATTCTCAATTTATAGCGACGCGTCCGGCAAAGGATTAGGATGTGTGCTCCAGCAACATGGAAAGGTAATTGCTTATGCTTCCCGGCAATTACGGACTCATGAGAAGAACTACCCGACGCATGACCTGGAGCTAGCAGCAGTCATCTTCGCCTTGAAGCTGTGGAAGCACTACCTGTACGACGAAAGAGTAGAGATATACACGGACCACAAAAGTCTCAAGTATGTCTTTACACAGAAGGAGCTCAACATGCGTCAGAGACGATGGTTGGAGCTCATGAAGGACTTTGATATCAGCCTGCAGTACCATCCCGGAAAGGCTAATGTGGTCGCCGACGCACTTAGTCGATATCCGATGGCGATGTTCTTGACGACAGACCGGTACCTACTGGAGGACATGGAGAAGCTGGGACTAGAACTCGTATTGCCTGCAGAAGAAATGAAGAAGCTTGGACGGGAAGCAATAGTACCCGGCGCCGACTTCCCCATGATGCATTTGCAAGTGCAGTCTAGCTTGATGGACAAAATCAAGGAGACTCAATTCGAGGACGGAGCATTGTGCAAGCTCAGGGACCAGGTGTTAGCTGGCACACTGGAGGGATTCTCTATTTCAGACGGCGGAACACTGAGGAATGGCACCCGACTTTGTGTACCTGCTGGTGATTTGAGGGAACAGCTGATGCAGGAAGCTCATCACTCACAGTATTCCATCCACCCTGGAGCAAATAAGATGTACCGAGATATACGGGAGCACGTATGGTGGTATGGAATGAAGAAGGATGTCTCAAAATTCGTTGCCAGATGCTTGATCTGCCAGCAGGTGAAAGCAGATAGACAAAGACCAGCAGGACTTCTTGAGCCGCTGCCCATTCCAGAATGGAAATGGGAGCACATCACTATGAATTTTGTGTCAGGATTGCCTCGATCCCAAGGAGGGAAGGACGCTATTTGGGTGATCGTAGACAGATTGACTAAGTCTGCCCACTTCATTCCCTTCAAGGTTGGTTTATCCACCGAGAAGTTAGCTGCCCTATACATGAGGCAAATCGTCCGGATACATGGAGTTCCTGTGAGCATTGTATCAGACCGAGACAGCCGCTTTACTTCTCACTTCTGGAAGAGCTTGCAAGAGAGTCTGGGGACCCAACTGAAGTTCAGCACTGCATATCACCCACAGACCGACGGACAGTCAGAGAGAACCATCCAGACGTTAGAGGATATGCTGAGATCTTGCGTCCTGGATTTTGGAGGGTCCTGGGAGGACCACCTACACTTGGTAGAGTTTGCTTACAACAACAGCTTACTGCCGCCGTCTCACAAGCACCATCCCTCTCGGTAATCCACTCATCATCCGATTGAATATCTTCAATCGGCACCTCAATCTTTTTTAAAAATTTATTCTTCAACTTCGAATTGTACATCACAAAGACCAAATCGTTCATTTTCTTTTGGTGGAGTCGATTTCTTTTCTTCGTATGAACCTAAATCAAATTAAGAAAAAAAGTGAAATTTCTAGGACATAACTTGTGAAAACTAAAAACATTACTTTCTAATTAAAGTAAACTTACCATTTCAAATGCACTCCAATTACGCTCACATCCAGACGAGCTACAAGTTAAACTTAAAATCCGAATTGCAAACTTTTGAAGCTCGGGCACTTCATCTCCGTAGGAGTTCCACCAATCTGCCGGATGTTTCTTTTCTATTAGTGCCCTTGCATCGTCCCTAGCCAACATGCCTTGTTGACGATGGTAAAAATCAAGTTGTTCATGAATGGCAAGCCTTGTTGCCCGATCCGACACCAATCTGTCAATGGTGTCAAAGAGTCCACCTTTAACCTCCTTGTCATTAGCATTAAAGGTCGGACGATAATGAACTCTCGGGTTCAAATAATGAGCTGCAGCATGCAATGGCCTATGAAGTGTGCGATCCCACCTCTCATCAATAATATCCCATATAGGACCATATCTACATCATTTATAAAATACAATTAAAAGATATTATATAATTTAGTACATTAAAAAAATAAAATATTGATTTTATTTACCTTCTCGTATTGTTGAAGTTACTTTGAATCTTCTCTTTTGCACACTCAATATCCTCGTATAAGAAAGGCATAGCCGGTTTCTCATCCGAATCAACCATACGAAGTACCTTAATCATAGGTAAGGCAGCCCTAAGACAAGTCACGACATCACCCCAAAATCTACTATCCAACACAACACTTTGCACCTTTTTCCCTTCTTCACTGAGTGCAAACTTACTTTTCTTCCACTTTGTCGAAGAGAACATACTCATCAATGCACCTTTGTGTTCAGTAAGACAACCCAAAGTCAGATATGCCATGGCAAATCGAGTAGCTCCAGGTCGAATCAAATCCCTTCCCTTAGTAAATTCTTTTAACATAGAAATCAAATTTACTCTCGAGTAAATATAAGAAGTGATTTTTCTACCTTTTCGTATCGTTACTCGATGGACTTTCAACTTTTTCTCAAAGTCCTCCAACATCAAATCAATACAATGAGCAGCACATGGTGTCCAAAACAAATGTTTCCTCTTTTCCATCAACATTGCTCCAGCTGCCTTGTATGCAGCATCATTATCTGTGACCACTTGAACAACATTTTCTTCCCCAACTTGCTCCACAATGTTGTCCAACATTTCAAACACCTTTTCAGCGGTTTTGGAAAATGATGATGTATCCTTTGATTCCAAGAAAACAGTCCCTTTAGGACTATTAACCAAAAAATTACAAATTGATCTTCTCTTTCTATCTGACCAAGCATCAGACATAATAGAGCACCCCACTTTCTTCCATTCAGCTTTGTGAAGCTCCAGATAATTTGTGATATCCTTCACTTCTTCGGGCAAAAATGTCTCCCAAATCTCATGATAAGAGGGAGGTTTAAAACCAGGACCATGTCGAGCAATTTCTTCACACATCTTGTCAAATTCAGGATTCTTCACAGTGTTGAAAGAAATCCCACTAGTATAAAACCACCTGGCTATACTCCGACAAGCCTTTTTCCTCTGATCTTTGTTAACAAGCCGGTTAATTGTCAATTGAGTAGACTTGCCCGAAGATGCACCACACTGAGAATAGTTTCCGGTATCATTAACCGAACTCCCAGTATCATAAAACTGTTTTTTCTTCAGCTCCTTCGATTGGTCAATAGTTGCAATCATATCATTTGTTTTCTCACATCATCCGGCACACTAACACACGGTTTAACATTTTTACTGCTACAAGCCAAATGGTTTTTAAACCGATAAACTCCTCCGGTGAATATGCTTGAACAATATTTGCATTGAACCCTCTTGGCATTTTTATCGAGATCTATGCCATGTTCCCATGCCAAATCGGTTCTACTACCACTGGCGTTCTTTCTTTTTCTACTGGAAGTTGCCATTTTTTATTGCTACAAGCCAAATGGAGTTGCTGTTTCAATATATTCACAAACAAATGTTCACAAATAAATCAGAATTACAGTGAATGGGAACATGTGACTGTATATAAATAATTTACAAAACAATAATGTGAACAATAAAAACTGAATCAGAATCAGAATTAAATATTCTTACAAAATAATAATTTATTGATAAATTTAGCAATGGGAAGTTGGGAACATGTGACTCTATATCAATAAATCAGAATTACACTGATCGAGGCAGAGATACAAAACAAAAAAAAATCAGAATTACAATTTATACACTGATCGATCGAGGCAGAGATACAAAACAAAAAAAAAGAGAATAAATTCCAGAATCAACATACAATAAATGGGCTGCACTGTCGCCGGAGGAAGACCGCCGTCGCCGGAGGAAGAGGGTTGCGCCGGAGGAAGAGAGTTGCGCTGCACCGATGCTACGCCGATGTCGCTGCTACGGCCGATGTCGCTGCACCGCTGCTGTCTCTGCACCGCTGCTGTCACTGCGCCGCCGATGTCGCTGTGCCGCTGCCGTCTCTGCGCCGAGTCTAAATCGTGAGGAAGAGGAAGAAGAAGGGTGCTGTCGCTGAAGGTTAGGTTTGTGCGTCTCTGTGCCCTAGATTTCCTTTTATTAAATGGGCACTTGAAAAAATCATACAAAATCGGATTTCACCGATTTCACCGATTTCAAGTTACGATTTTACCGATTTCACCCAAAAAACGATTTTACAAGGATTTTACAAGGTTTTCACAGGTGAGATCGTAAAATCCTACGATTTTACGATCTAAATCGCGATTTTGACTACCTTGCATAGTTGTCAAAGGCACACCGAGTGTTATGGAGTGGAGTGCTTATAATCACTTATGTTTGAAGGTAGTGTTTACTCAACTGATGCTAAGGATAGCAACTTATACTTATTGTATTGTTTGGCAATATATCAAGTTATCAATATGAGACACCATGTTTAAGGTCAAGTGGAATGCTTACAAACTAATGCTTCAAATGCTTGCAAATTGCCCGTCTCCTTTCCCTATCGACAATAACTTCTTGTAGTTATGGAGTGTATCGTGTAATGTTCTAAGGGTAAGTGTTCAAGATCCATTAGAAGAGTCCTTGACTCCCTTGTCATTTGTTGTCAAGCTCTCCACCAAGATCCTTGTTTCTCTTTGATTATTGGAGACATAGTTTGGTATTTAACTACCTATCTGGGATGATGAGTTCTGGAGTTCAAAATTTCCCACACGTTCCAAGGTCCTTATAAAGGATTCATGACAATGTAACTGAATGGTTACTTATTTTCTTGGGGATGATTTGTTTTGTAGAAGATCCAAATGTCTTTTTCTTGTAGGTATTCTTATTAGGACTTGACTGAATCTTGTGGTTTAGCAGGTAGCTGGTGTTGACCTTGGCGAACTGATTTTCATCCTACAATGTTTAATGATGTGATTATTATTGGTCTAGCTACATGCATTTGGCTGGATACGTTCTAATGTGATATTTAACTTCGCACTGTAGGTTCGGACCTCAAAACTATGGGTCATAGGCAACTTACCTTCTGTATTGCTCATATACGTAACCTCTTATGGCTTTACAGTTCACACTAGAGATGATATCATGTCAGCAGCAACAATAGATCCTTTTTTCATTAAACTAAAATCAATAATAATTAGCTTCTAGCAAGCCCAAGGTAAATCTTCCCCACTGTATTAGGGTTGATCCCCACCTAAATCGCATTAACATATTACAAGGTGAAAATCAAGTAGATATTAGTTTCAGTTTCAAACATGAATTCTTTAGCCCCATACCAATTTATTACTGGGATTGTTTTCTATCAATCTATTGGTGAGGAGTGTTCTCTTAGTTTAGAAGGTAATTGTATGAAATCATTGTGTTATTTAATGCACCCTGATTACCCTGACGCTGTCTGGCACGAGCAGTGTTCTAAATTTCAGCCTAGTGGCCCCTGTTTGGGGTGTCACTGTTAGTTTGAGAGCTAGATTCTCCCTCTTAGTTGATTATTTTGTGTGCAAAGATTGGATATATTTTTACAAATCGGATACGTTCTTGTTACACTAAATTGAGGAGGTTGGAGCACATTGCTATTGCACAGTAGTTAGAGTCAGACTTCAGAAAGTGATTCAAGCTTGATGACAAAAGATAGTCCTCGGCATATTGCAATTTTAGTTATTTCTATTCACCGACGTTAATAAATATGTGTAGAATTATATGTAATGAATGATTCTAAAATATCGAAAATTGAAAAAAAAAAAATTCAAAAAATAATATAACCGTGTCTAAAAAGAGAGGAAAACAGCTCCACATGCAGAAGATCAAAAATCCTTCCTAAGGTGAAAATAGGGATCTAGTGGACACAACCTTGGGATAAAAATTGTACCTTGTATTTATCTTTTCCATTTTTATCTTCACTTCTTTTGGTAAGTAGAAAAGAGTAGACACTTATCTTGCTAGTATTGGGAACAGATCAAACCTAAGGCTTATTGGTTTTGTTGGAAGTGACGGGAAGGAAAGAAAGTTGGAAAAGCAACGTGCATTATTTTTGTTCCATTTTTTCGACTAGAAGTACCATTACCAAAACAATATAGCTTGAATTTACTTGGTTTGTCTAATTTTGCAAGAAACATAGTTTTCTATTTGTGATTGCTTACAAGCATAGTGATTACATAATATGAAGACAACCTGCTGCACCACAGATATTTAAGAATTAAGATCCTGTCCTTGCTTGTGCTGTGAAACAGCCTGAAGTTCCTCGTATTTATTAACTTTATACACTCCTTAACATGAGTCCTTGCACCAGTTGCAATAAAAAATCTCCGTGGCACGGGAGGTTGGGATAATAGTAATTATTGATTTCCCCTTTGTCTTCAGTTTTATCGTGGCATGAAAGCAACGAGTACTAATTTTGTTATACTTTTTACACCTTAACATGAATCCTTGCACCAATTGCAATCAAAATTCCTGTGGCATGGGAGGTTGAGATAATAATTATTGATTTCCTCTTTGTATCAGTTTTATTGCGGCATGAAAGCAACGAGTACTAATTTTGTTATAATGCAACTCAACATTAGCACTGATTATTATTGGCAAGTCTTGGTAGGATTATTCAGTCTAATACAATGAGTTTTTCTCTTGTTTATCTGTTTGCAGTACTACTTCGACACACTTTTTCCTCGTATTCCTGTTCCCATCATGCGCCAGATTGTTGCCAATCTCGAGAGGATGAAGCTCCCCACCAAGCATTCTGGGGTGACTGGAGAGTCTAGCCGTCGTGGTTCAGATGATACAGCACGCCGGCCACCCTCCTTAAAGGCTGCCCTTTCTGTCTCGTTTGGTCAACGTGCTCCTCATCGTGCGTCTACTCGGGTCTCATCCCCAGTCCGCAGGACATTGCCTCCCCCTCGTGAAAGAAGAGACAGCGATGACCTCCGGAAATCATCACCCAACACCCATCGCAGCCATAGTAAGGAAGGGCCTGGCCGGGACAGAGTCCAAGAGAGAGACAGGGACAGGGACAGGGACTACCGAGACAAGGATCGGACGAGGGAGAGGAGACATGAAGCTGAGAGGCACGGTGGAGATCGTGACAGTAGAGATAGAGACTCCCATAAGTACTCAGATAGAGATGGTGGGAGGCGAGACTATGAAAGGAATGGGAGGGATACTGATCGGCTAAGAGATAATAGCTATCGTAGGAGCCGCAGTCGGAGCCGAAGTCGGAGCCCGTTTGAAAATGGAGGTAGAAACAAGGCAACTGTTGTATCAAGCAATCTGGCAAAGTTGAAAGATTTATATGGCGATGCTAGTGACACAGGTACTGCAATGAGGAAGGATAGTAGCACTGAGGAAGTGATCAGACTTGGTGGGTCTTCGTGGAAGTAGAGCATGCTTCCCCGTCTTGTAAGTGGTTATGTTAATACTTGTTGGTTCTGACAGCCGGGGACATATTGTGAAGAAGACCAATATGGTCATGGATTCCATTTGTGGGGCCAAATGCCAGGATCAACTCTCTTGGTCATATTGTTGTGATATCAGTATTAGGCTGCCAACTTGACCTTGTATGAAATTATCTGGACATTTACTTTAGGATTTTATTCTTGGATATACTGTGTTGACTGTTCATTCAACTGATTCTAGTGAATTACTACTACTGTTATGAAATATATGAAATACATTGGTGGTGCGATATATTTCAATTAAATGCTCTATCAGTTCGAATGCGAATATAGGCCTTAGTTCATCAGATCCGTTCAAATAATCGTTCCTATAAGGAGCCACTATTTCTCAACTTTCTTATCTGTAGTTATCAAGGAATGCTTTGATGTGTGTTAACCTCTCTTGGGTTCATGCCTGAGAAATGATAATTTTGCAGCACTTGCCTGTCCTACTCATGGAGAAATTATTCGGTGGGAGAGATGTTATAATGATACATGGTAATATCAAAAAATAAAAAAGAAACTAATCAAACAATTGTCAAATATTATTAAGATATGATTATCGAAAATAGTAAGATATTACTATGTGTTATTATACTGGACGGATTTACCATTCACCACTGCCACCTGGTGAGTCCGTCCCACTGAATACTTTCTTTCTCGTGGCCGGACAGAACTCCAACTCCGCGTCCTTCAATATCCATCTCAATGCTGATGGAAGCTTCCAATGCCGGGGACCCCTTCCCTATAGGATTGGACTAGGGGTAGTCCCGGTCGGTGCCAATAGGCAGAGCCAGCCTCCAGTAGCAGCCGGACGTTGCAATTGTCAGTGCTGATTTTGAAAATTTTCTCAGTCTCGCCTCCGAAGAATGGCTGGATCAAAATTGGTCCTCTCAAGCAGGTTGGTGGAGTCGTCGTAGAACTTAAACCGTTCGTCACATTGGCCGCTATGGATGACCACCTCCCTCGTTGTTGCCTCACCCATTTCATCGTGACGAGATCATCGTTGTAGGCCGCAGAAAGACTGTTGTTGCTCTTCAAATCGTTACTTTTTCTTACTATGTCTTATGGATCGAACATAAGACGAGGTTCTAACTAATGCAGAACGTAACCTTATATACAGGGAATATGGAGAGGATACGAATGTGATGTGGTCCATGCAATGCCCTTCTGGTTAGGAAGCTTCATATTTGAACACATGGTTTTCCTCTTCTCAATCCCTAACCATGGTCCTTAGAGATCATTGTGGGAGACTATACAACCAGAGTGGTTCATGCTACATGAGGCAAAATGCAGCTTACAAGATTTCAGTATGATTCATATTCTTCTTCTTCTTCTTTCTTCTTCTTCTTTTTGAGTAACACACACCCAATCAACCCAACTCCGCAGAAATCAGCATGTCTAACTTAGAAAATAAATTGTAGAAAAATATCGTGGGATCGAACCCACTGACGGATGCACACGAAGATCACTGGAGGGACGGGACCCTCCAGTGAAATTTTAAAAATTATTTTTTTGTTTGGAGTTGTTTGGAGTGGTCTGTATGTTCAATTTTTAATTCTGCATTTTGTTTCTATATGTTCAATTTTCGGAGACGTCGTCTTCGAACCTTCTTATAATTGTGCCTCCAGTAGAATCTTATCCTGGATCCGTCACTGATCGAACCCACCCAGTAAGAGATAATTCCTCCCACCATAACCACACAAGTCAGAGGAGTTTGACAGTATGATTCATATTATTCAGAAGCGAGAAAGTTCCTAATAGCTCACTCCATTGTGGCGTACTTGAAGGTCTCCGGTGCCTTTCCAGTTGTTTAATTAACCTGATCGATCGATCAATCAGTAATCAGCCTTCTGCTAACACACAGTATAACTGTTTTAATATAACATTTGTATCTTCGCTAACTTGAGAGAGGTCCTCTTTCTCAATTATGTCCTTAGTGTCAACCATTTACTGTAACTAATGTTCCTTGAGCAAAGAATATGAGCTTGGATAGTGTTGCTCTCATCCTTCTTTAACATGAGAAAATTTGAATTAAATTTGACGAAACCTTTACAGCAACATTATAGTTCAGAAACAAAATAAGATGATCATCAGCAAATTAGGGCCCGGATTGATGTTACACCTTATCTAATAGTCAAACAGAATTGGTAGATATTCTGTAGAAAATTGCCAGATTTTGCCAATGAAACATATGATTGAACAAGGATGTTTTGCTTCCCACAAACACTCAAGCCACATGCAATCTTGAAGTAGATCTGCGAAAAGATCTTAAGAAAAAAACGAAGTATATCTTAGACTTTAGTAAGAATATATAAGTAGTTTGGGCAGTGCAAATGAATTGCATTTTTTTTTAGTTTTTATTTTTCTATACATATCAGTCCATATCAAGTTTCTTATCCTAAATTTTAGTCCACACATATTCAAAGCAGTCTACACTCCAGCCCACACTCTAGCAATATAGTTCTTTTTTTTAAATTCCTAGCTCCCCTCTCTCTTACTATCCATTGTAAAGCAATGTACACGACAAACTGTTCATTCTCTGGAACTCCGCTATCGATCGCCCCCCAGACTTCTCCCTCATCCTCTCTTCCGGTACGAACACTCATCTCTCAATCAACCTATCTCTCTATAACTCACATTCTCTCCTCTCCTCTCATCTCATCTCCTTTGCTTCATCTTCAATCAAGAATCCCATCATAACCGAGACAACGCCATCATCATCGGACTGCAACGATAGCTGAAGTAGGAGCTACAGCAGCAACGTCAAGCCCGTTCGTCGACACTTCCTTCGCAGTCCGAATCCCGGCATCCTCGACGAGTTCTGATATATCACCAATCCTTTGTTGATGGTGAAAAATGATACCAAAAGTTCTTAGTGTTTGAATTTATGCTTAAAAAAGTCTACCTGATAAACTAAATATATATTTTTTGTCATATTTCTGTTTTTTTTTAATATGTTGGGCATGGTTCTACATTAGTCAGAATGGTACGGTATGGATGAGTTATGGACATGACAATAATAGCACGGTATTCATTTTGTTAAAAAAATTCAGAATATTTTAAGTTCAGTCCAGAATAAACTAAAACTCTAGCTCTGCATGTTATCATTTAATCATTGTTGTTGCTTTACAATTACAGTAACGAATACAGCTTAGAAACCGATATAATATCGTATAATTGAAACTGAATAAGAGAGAGATGGTATGTACAGAGAGGGAGAGAGTGGTGTAGGTGCAGGGTCTTGTTGGAAGCAGCCGTTGGTAGAGAAGAAAGGAGAAGCTGCAGTAGCTAAAGCATTATTGCCATTGCATGAAAATGATAACCTGCTTCTATCGCTCAAAAAGGTTTAGGGTTTAAAAGTAGTAAGCGCTTATAACATCAACAGTGGGGTGGTTTCAATTACTGTATTTTAACTTTAGTCAAAATTTGTAGCACTTAAAGACTGTAATGAACTCTTGTCCATACTTGAAAAATGATAGCAAGTCAAAAGACACTTCAAATTCTAAATATGTGCTATCAAGTGAATAGTAACTAAACTGGACTCACCAAGAGTAGAAAAAAGGAAGGAAAAAATGTATTAATTAAGGAAAAAAAAAACAGAAAAAGCCAAAAATGAGATAAATTTGGAGTACGAATTTGATGTGTGTCATTGTGTGTCAATGACACTCAAATAATATTAATTTATAATATTTGTAAAAAAATTACAGTATAGTATAAAGTGTTCCCAGTGTGGATACTCTAAATCTGTGCTGAGATATCTTAACCCTACTGGCCCGGTCTGGCCGAGATCCAATCGAATTGGGTCAACATTGGGCTGGACCGGCCCAGTCAACCGTACTTTCTCAACCTACCAGAGTATTCCAAGAGTGTTGAGTAGGCTCATCTCTTCCTTTATTTGAAGTGACCCCAAACCAGGCCAATCACAAGAACGAGAGAGAGAGAGAGAGAGAGAGAGAGAATAGCAATGGGAATGGCGATAGAAATGTCGAATGAGTACGGTTACGTGCTGGTGGTGCTGGTGGCGTACGCGCTCCTGAACCTGTGGATGGGCGTGCAGGTCGGGAAGGCGCGCAAGAGGTACAAGGTCCCCTACCCGGCGCTGTACGCGTCGGAGTCGGAGAACAAGGACGCGAAGCTGTTCAACTGCGTGCAGAGGGGCCACCAGAACTCGCTGGAGGTGCTGCCGGTGTTCCTCGCCACGCTGCTCCTCTCGGGCCTCCAGCACCCGCGCGTGGCGGCCGCACTCGGGCTCGTCTACTCCGTCGGCCGCTTCCTCTACTTCAAGGGCTACTCCACCGGCGTCCCCGACAACCGCCTCAAGGGGTGCGTCTCTCTCTCTCTCTCTCTCTCTCTCTCTCTCTGCCTCCACCCATCCATTATCTTCTTCTTAGATTATTTGAGATTGATAATGGCGGAGCCATCAAACCTATCCCCAAGTTTCTCAAATTTTTTTTTTTTTGGCTAAATTGTAACTTGATACCCTCAACTATTCTAATTTTCAACTTGATACTCTCAACTTTCTTTGATAGTTAATAACTTAATACCCTCCATCAACTGATAGAGACATAAAATTTAAAGAAAAAAGAGAGGACAAAATTGTCCCTCCTTTCCAACCCCCATCCTGGCTGCCTACTCCCCTCTGCTCTGGTCGCCGACCACCCCCCACCCCCAGTCGTGTACGACGGGGTGGGGGCAGGCGCCAGAAAGGGGGTGAGAGAGGCAGGGTAATTTCGTCTTAATTTTTTTATGATATCAAGTTGATACCTATCAAAGTTGAGGGTATCAAGTTGAATAATTTGAATAGTTGATGGTATCAAGTTATAATTTAGCCCTTCATTTTTTTTTTTTTTATATTAGTCACCCCATAGGAGAAATTACTAGGATGAGTATTCAGTTTATTCGGTTTCAATCAAATCGGAATAGCCAAAACATAATAAACTAAAATTCTAAAAATCTTACCGAAACCGAAACGAACCAAACCAAACCGAACCGAATAATCGGTTCAGGTGTTTGGTTATAATATTTCTATTGTTTAATGGGCCAGTCTCAAAATTGGGATCGTGGTTTACAATTTTATTTTTATACACGCATTTGTTGTATTTCAAAGTTACGTCCAGAGTTAGACTAGTTAAATTATCAAAATTGGACTTCAAAACACACATAATTTTTTTTTTTTTCAAAATATACACAATTTTAATCACAAAATATGTTAGGATTAAGAATATTTACATAATTGCATAAGTTTTATTCAATTTTTTGTTTTTTTAGTATTTTTAAAATGAAAATTTAAACCGGATAATTTTTTTAGTATTTTCGAAATCGAAATGGAACCGATTTTTTTTTTCAAAGAAGCAAACCGAATTTTCAGTCAAAAACGAAATAATGCTCACCTTCAAGGCCGACATCTTATCTCTCTCTCTCTCTCTATATATATATTCACTCTTCAATTTGCTCCTCCCATTCATTATCATCATTCTTAGATTATTTGTGATTGATAATGGCAGAACCATGGAACCTATCTCAAATTTTTTTCTCATTTTTTATTTTTTTATTTTAGTGAGGTTAAAAGAAAAATTATTCAGTGAGCTGGCCTCACCATTGCCACTGCCAAGTGGTTATACCTTGCTCTTTTCCGATAACAACATAATAGACCATTGATAGAGCAAACATTATGATACTGTTGGTGTTATTTTCTTTGGACTAGTAAAAATAGTCTCACATTGGCTAAACCACCAAGTTGGTATCTCAATATAATACTTTGTATGAGTTGAGGTGTGCACATGGGGTGTGGTGGGACACATGGGTGCCATGTGGGGGTATTTTTCTAGGAGAAAAAATGATTAACTCAATGAAAGCATTTATGCTTTTTGTCATGCTCTTGGAATTATTTCCATAGGAGCTAAGTCCCAAAGGGGCTTAGCGACTCGGACTCGGACTCAAGGGCGCAAAGTGGCGCTTTGTTGGCGCACTTTGTACTTAGCACGTCAGCATCGACGCAGGCGCTTGTGCGCATTTGATGCGCTTTCATGCGCTCGGGTATGCGCGAGTTGCATGCGCGGCTGCATGGACGGGTCGCATGCGTGGTCGCATGGACGGGTCGCATGCGTGGTCGCATGGGCGGTCGCATGGGCTGTCGCATAGGCTGTCGCGTGCGCGGCCGCATGGGCTGTCGCATGCACTGACGCATGCGTTGCTGCTGCAGATATATTTGAACGGTTATGGAAATATATGGTCTGTTATTCAGATCTATTTTATGTGGAATTTGAAATTAATTCGTGTCTATCTTTTAGGGATTCGTAATTAATTTGTTCCTATCTTTCCGTAACTGATGGGCGGCTAGGGTTTTCACCCTCTCTTTATAAATACTCTCTTGGTGCCTCTTTGAGAACTAACTTCGAAAATTAGGAGACGAAGAGAGTTGTTGCTACCGCCACCATTGAAGTCCAGGGAGTTCGTGCGAGTCCAGACAGAGGTGACAGCGTGTCGCGCCCCGATCCCGTAGGAGCCGATCGTCCGCGCTTGGTCCTTACGAAACCGCTCGTCCTCGCTTGGGCGCGATGCCGTGCAAGCCTAAGTTGTGCTTGCACCAGGCAACGTACCTACACAAGACACAAGTTAGACGAAAATATACATTATAGGCACAGAGTGAAAAGCAGAGAACCAAAGTTGAACACATTTGATAGGCACACAAAATACTTTCTTTTATTGAATACTTGAAGATTTGGATTACAAAGTGCTTGCTTGGCTGAGTTACAAAATATGCCTTAGAAGGCTTACAACTCTTTTTATATTCCCAAAATTAGCCACAGCGCCCAAACATTACATCCTTGTAGTAGGACCAAAATAACAAAACATCTAGCAGAAGAGGAGTAGCCCACTGGAGAGGAAGGCGAAGGAAACAGCACGAACACAGTCCTACAGAAGGATGCGCGGACGCTGATTCAGATTCAAGATGCTTGCCAAACTCTCGCTTCCAGTACCAGGATATTTGCCCACAAACGTGGGTCAGTACTACTACATGTACTGGTGAGCGACCGTGGCCAAACTCACCTTAGAAATCCACACTAAGTAAGCATATGAAGCTAGCATTATTAGGTGATCTTTCTGGTTTCCTAGTTTCTTTTTAACAATTCATGCAAGAAAACATAGACGATATATAGCATATGCAATTGATAATTCTTACCCACAACCGAGCGGTTATCCCTGCAGCAGACACACAAGTTAGACACAATTTGCATATGAATAACTTATGAATCAATATAGGCATCAAGTGTTAGGTATGCAAGAAGGTAAACATAGCATGCGCCATAACTATGTGATGGTCCATGGGTAGCCCATGATTAGCAGCGGGGACCCAAGGTTCAGCTCTTCACTAGCACACGCATGAGTCGGCAGCTGTGACTCAAGGTTCAGCTCTCTACCAACACACACGAGTACTAGCAGCTGTGACATCATGGACTCCGCACAACACTAATAGACATATCGTCCCACTAGACCCCCAGCGGGCCGTTCCCGATGCACCATTGTGTGCTACTAGTGTTGTCACAATCCGAGTCAGGGACTCAAGCTGCTGTTGTTGTGCCAGGGCTCTAGCATCAGCCCATTGCTGCTGAGCCTCAAATCGTTCCTGTTGTGCAGCATGTCGATCATTTTGATTATGAAACATTGCAATCAGCCTATCAATTTGATCATCGCTCACGCTTGTTGCGCGCGATGTCTAAGGATTACTAGCACCTGTTTTAGTCATCTTGCTGCAAAAGAGAGTAGCTTGCATTAGTCTCATAACGTATTATGGACTTATTGTTTGGGACGTTGGGTTTTTCATACTCTTAGGGACCTTTCATACTCTCGATTTACTTCTTATAGATTCGAAATCAATTTTCGAAATTCGGGACTTTTGAGATCGTTTGAAAATTTATATCATTTTTGAAAACGATATTTGAATAGGCCAAGGGCGTAAAACCATGCTCTGATACCACCTGTAACGCCCCGATCCCGTAGGGGCCGATCGTCCTCGCTTGGTCCCTACGGAACCGCTCGTCCTCGCTTGGTCCCTACGGAACCGCTCGTCCTCGCTTGGGCGCGATGCCATGCAAGCCTAAGTTGCGCTTGCACCAGGCAACGTACCTGCACAAGACACAAGTTAGACGAAAATATACATTATAGGCACAGAGTGAAAAGCAGAGAACCAAAGTTGAACACATTTGATAGGCACACAAAATACTTTCTTTTATTGAATACTTGAAGATTTGGATTACAAAGTGCTTGCTTGGCTGAGTTACAAAATATGCCTTAGAAGGCTTACAACTCTTTTTATATTCCCAAAATTAGCCACAGCGCCCAAACATTACATCCTTGTAGTAGGACCAAAATAATAAAACATCTAGCAGAAGAGGAGTAGCCCACTGGAGAGGAAGGCGAAGGAAACATCACGAACACAGTCCTACGGAAGGATGCGCGGACGCTGATTCAGATTCAAGATGCTTGCCAAACTCTCGCTTCCAGTACCTGGATATTTGTCCACAAACGTGGGTCAGTACTACCACATGTACTGGTGAGCGACCGTGGCCAAACTCACCTTAGAAATTCACACTAAGTAAGCATATGAAGTAGCATTATTAGGTGATCTTTCTGGTTGTCTAGTTTCTTTTTACCAATTCATGCAAGGAAACATTGACGATATATAGCATATGCAATTGATAATTCTTACCCACAACCGAGCGGTTATCCCTGCAGCAGACACACAAGTTAGACACAATTTGCATATGAATAACTTATGAATCAATATAGGCATCAAGTGTTAGGTATGCAAGAAGGTAAACATAGCATGCGCCATAACTATGTGATGGTCCATGGGTAGCCCATGATTAGCAGCGGGGACCCAAGGTTCAGCTCTTCACTAGCACACTCATGGGTCGGCAGCTGTGACTCAAGGTTCAGCTCTCCACCAACACACACGAGTACTAGCAGCTGTGACATCATGGACTCCGCACAACACTAATAGACATATCGCCCCACTAGACCCCCAGCGGGCCGTACCCTCAGGGCGATCCAAAAATCTCTTCCGAACCGAGCGATTCCCAGTGCCCCAAGAACCGTTCGAGAGACAAGACCTTGTGCACAAGTTGTCCGAGACCAATGCATGATATGAAACATCTAACAGATATAACACTACAATGCACAGTTCTGGGCAACAAACACACAATTTACATCTCCTTACTCTTATTCCACATATCACATTCGAAACATAGGGACTTGCCATAATCAGGTTGTGCAGCATAGGGGCGAAGAACATGCAACATAATTTGATAGCAAAAGCATAATTCTAATACTTTAAGCATGCAGTTCATTTCTTTAGCTTATCTTTTTAGTGAGACAACATTTAGTGAACTAGAGATTTTTTATTAGGCATGCAGACTAAAGGATTCATCGAAGGGCCTAAGCCACTCACCGAATGAATCGAACGAGAGGATGGGGAAGCCTTAAGCGACGTTCACTCTTTGGTTATGCGTCCTGAAAATGCAACAATACTTGGTTAGCATACTTCGATCTCTTTTTCTTACGATTCGAAAAGAACGCGCAAGCGAGAAGGCAAAATCATGAAAACCAAGTCATCGAAAGCAACTCAAAACACAAAGCTACACAAAACCAAGAAGCAAAGCAACCAACGAAAACTCTTGGACTTATTTCAATAGAAGCCGTTCGATCAATTCAAAGGGTTCATTGCACATCGTCAGTGTTGATTTGGCTGTAAGGTTTTCCCGAGACTCGATTCTCAACCGAGTCGAAGCAGCTAGTGTTCCATAAGTAACCGTTCGGAGCGGGGCGTTACACAGCGAGCGTTCCAAAAATTCTTCGTGAACTTGCTAGTTCCTGGAAGCAGATCGTGTGGGGGCGAATCTTGCTTTGAGCAACTGTGATCTTTATCACCCCAGCAAGCAAAGTCTCTTTCTTCTTCCTCCTCTCTTCTGTGAGTTGTAACTCTGTTCTGTCCGTCTGCAACTGCGATTACAAGGAAGAACAAGAGGTTCCTTTTCTGGTTATTGTTGTAACAACAGGTTGTAACAGGATCCTTATATATAGTTCTTCGTGGAGATCGAGAATAGTAAGAGTGAAAACTTTTTTGTGAACCTCTGATCTCGACCACGCAGTTTTTCATCATAGAGCCTTGGAAATAACAATCTCAAAACAAGATCCGAGAAAGATGGAGAACAATCTCAAATACTTGCTCTGATACCAAGTGAAGTTTGGAGATGGAGAAGAGAAGAAAAAAAGTAGAAGAGAGAATATGAGAAAGGAGATTGCAAGTGCCTTAAACCCTAGGTTGCATCTATGCAATACAATAACAATTACTATTATACCCTCATATGATAAATAACAAAATAAGAAGATGCAAATTAGCCTTGATCAACTACTACGAAACATCCATGTTAAAGATGAGTTGATGGCTAAAAACAAAGTGGACACGTTCTCCAAGCAGTTGGCAAAAGCCAACTTGGTGCATGCAGACGACTCCAAAGGAAAGCAGAAGGCTTCTCAATACAAGAAGGACTTTAACCATCTCAAGGTGAAGTTGGCTTCGTTCAAGTTGAAGCCAAAGCCCAAGTCAGAAGTGACTTGCTTCAATTGTGGCAAGAAGGACCACTACCGGAGAGATTGCAGATCTAAACCCAAACAAACAGAGCAAGGTGAGCCTAACAAGGTTGCTATGATTGCGCAGGTTGTGACGGCTGGTGTTGACACTGACTGGTGGGTGGACACTGGCGCATCCTGCCATGTTTGTTCGAAGAAGGAGTTGTTTACCATCTACAAGCCTACATCTGAGAAGGTCATGGTGGCAAACCAGGCACAAGCTGAAGTACTTGGGACCGGAACGGTGGTACTGAATCTGACTTCGGGGAAGTCACGGACGCTTCAGGATGTGAAGCACGTACCGGTAATAGCCAAGAATCTGGTCCCGGAAAGTCTGCTCTGCAACGCAGGCTTGAGGATGGACATCAATGCTGGATAGATGGTGATATCGTACAAAGGAACATACTTCGGAAAAGCATTTTGTACCAAATGGATGTTCAAACTTCAGCTTGTAACTCCTGCAAACAACATTAATGCAGTCCCTTCTTCTGGTTACTCTCTTGAGTTATGGCATAATAGACTAGGACATGTTCACTATAAAAAGGATAAACAAGATGTCTAGTATAGGGCTTATCTCCAAATGTGGGGGTAAGGAGGTGGAGAAGTGTGAGGTCTGTGCGCAGACAAAGATCACAAGAAAACCGTTGAAACGGGTTAACCGAAGCACAGACCTTTTGGAGTTGGTGCACTCAGATATCTGTGACTTCAAGCAGTTCTCCACAAAGGTCAGGATGAAGTATTGCATTACATTCATCGACGACTACTCGAAGTATGCGTTCGTCTATCTGCTCAAGTCAAAAGATGAAGCATTCGAGAAGTTCAAGGAGTTCAGGGCTGAGGCTGAACGTCAAACAGGGCAACAACTCAAAAGACTCAGAAGTGATCGAGGCGAAGAGTATAGGTCTATTGAATTCATATCGTTCTGCAAAGAATATAGAATTGTCAATGAGACAACTGCTCCGTATTCTCCTCAATCAAATGGAGTAGCTGAAAGAAAGAATATGACGTTGACAGAGATGATGAACTCAATGCTGTTAACTGCAGGTCTTCCAAACTGGTTCTGGGGAGAAGTTGTGCTTACGGCTACGTTCATTCTGAACAGTGTCATACGCCACGTCCGATGTCACTCCTCATGAACTCTGGTTCAAAGTCAGACCCAACTTGAATATCATTCGAGTGTGGGGGTGCCTGGCGTATGTGAAGCTTCCGGACTTGAAGATTCAGAAGCTGGGTACGAGGACTACCAAAACCATCTTCCTGGGATATGTTGAAAAGAGTGGTGCTCGGAGGTTTCTTGATATTGAGTTAAATCATATCATCGAATCTCGTGACGCAGAATTATTTGAAGATAAGTTTGCAAGGCACAAGAACATTGTTATCGCAGACATTCCGGAGAATAGTGTGAGTGCACAAGAGGGCAACACTTCCAATAAAGATGTAGTCTAAGAAGAAGTCATTACAGAGACAACGTTCGAACCAGAACTCGCAGAACCAGTGTCTAAGCGAGTAAGGAGACACAAGGACTTCGGAGATAATTTTTTCACCTATCATGTGGAAGCAGATCCGCTTACCTATGATGAGGCGATGAAGACCAGAGATGCCTCTTCTGGAAGGAGGCTATCAATGATGACTATGAATCAATAACCTCCAACAACAATTGGGTGTTGGTCTATCTACCTGAAGGAGCAAAACCGATCGGATGCAAGTGGATCTTCAAGAAGAAGATGAAGGCCTATGGAACTGTTGACAAGTTCAAGGCAATACTGGTTGCTAAGGGATTTTCTCAGAAGCAGGGGATCGACTACTTCGACACATATGCTCCAGTAGCACGGATGACGACCATCAGGATGTTGATTGCTCTAAGTGCAATTCACAAGCTAGTCATTCATCATATTGATGTTAAGACAGCATTCCTGAATGGAGAATTGACCGAAGAGATTTACATGCAACAGCCAGAAGGATTTGTCATCAAAGGGCTTGAAGACAAAGTCTGCAAGTTGGTGAAATCATTATACGGTCTGAAGCAAGCTCCCAAGATGTGGCACGAGAAGTTTGATAAAGTCATAAGATCAAACGGCTACAGGGTCAGTGAAACGGACAAGTGCGTTTACACTAAGTTCGTTGACGGAAGATGAGTCATCGTTTGTCTATACGTGGACGACATGCTAATCATGGGTACGGATCTAGCACGTGTCATTGAGACAAAGAAGTTCCTCTCATCTAAGTTTAGTATGAAGGATTTAGGGGAAGCTGATGTTATCCTAGGGATAAAGATCACCCGGAGAGACACTGGAGTGGCGCTGTCACAGTCTCATTATATCGAGAAGATGCTCACGCTATGGATATCAGGATCTTCTAGGGATCGATATTCCGTACATGATTGACAAGAAGCTGAAGCCAAATCCAAGGAAAAGTGTCAGGCAGTTGGAGTACTCAAGCGTCATCGGGAGTCTGATGTATGCAACAACTGCCACTAGGCCTGACATAGCTTTCGCCGTGGGGATGCTGAGTCGGTTCACGAGCAATCCAGGAGTGGAGTACTGGAAAGCTGTGAAGAGAGATGAGATATCTCAAGTGGACTCAGAAGTATGCAATGCACTACAACGATTATCCGACAGTGGTGGAAGGCTTTAGTGATACAAGCTGGTGTTCAGAAGTAGAGAGCGAAAGGTCCACAGGAGGATACGTCTTCTCTATAGGTGGAGCTGCTATATCGTGGAAGTCGAAGAAACAGACAATGCTCTCATTCCTCGATGGAATCTGAGTTCTATGCACTGGCAACTGCAGCAGATGAAGCAGAGTGGCTTCGGGAGCTCATGTATGATCTTCCAATGGTGGGTGCGCAGATTCCGGCGGTACCGATTTACTGCGACAACCAAGCGACTGCAGCGGTAGCATCAAATGATCTCTTCAATGGAAATAAGAGGACTGTGCGACTAAGGCACATGGCAGTGAATGATCTTATCAAGACTGGAGTCATTGCCGTGATTGATGTTCAGAGACAGAAAAATTTGGCTGATCCGTTCATCAAAGATCTTAAGCGCCAGCTGGTCGAGGATACAACAATCAAGATGGACTTGAAGATATTCTGATATTGTGTCTTTGTAATCCTACCATTTAGTTTTATGTTATTAGTTCAAAGAGAAATCTAATAGGCATCTAGCTACTGGTTCAAGGGAGGATCATTGAGGGAGAATATCAGGAACAATGGGTAGTCTTTTGAGACATTGAGGGATTACAGATCCAGAATCACTGTTGTCTACTAATTGTTCTTTTGTGTAGAACAAGTCCTGTGGGAGGATGGCTTAGACGCCTTAATGAGTTCTCAGATATTTTGAATGTCTGGTGTGCTTAACAGGAAGCATGGTAGCGCAGCACTACAAAGGAACGTTAGGTCTCCATGCTACAGTGGGTGACACCACCAAGAGGTTCCTCAGTAAGGGTAATGTCTCGGCTTTGCGAGCCATGTCACAGCGGCGTAGCACCGCACATAGGCATGTAGCCTAATGTTGTAGAATAAAGAGTGTAGGCATCACTACAAAGAGGCCGGTGTCCTCATGTTACAGTGGTGTGACACCAAAGGTAAAAGATGTAAATCCTCGGCTACGCGAGCCATGTCACAGCGGCGTAACACCGCAAGGAAGCGCAAGGCTTCATACTGGGTAGTTTGACACTACAAAGAGGCTGAGACTTCATGCTACAATGACATGACACCACGATGAGGTATAGCCTCGGCTCTGGGCCATATCATAGCGGAGTAGCACCGCAAAGAAGCTCGAGGCTTCATGCCAAGGACTCTTTACAAGAACTCACCTAGAGTGTATGGAAAGAGATATATGCCGTCTCTTGAGGGAAAACTTGTAGACGCCCAAAATACATACACCGAAACCAGGCGTGCACAGGGCCTTTAATGTGCAACCGGAAGTACAGCTGATGTCATTATGTGAGTGGGAAGAATTGCAGCTATAGTGCATAATTCAAGGCTTAGTCCATTCTTGTATCATACTATTGTTCGACCTATGCGGAAAGATTCAAGTCGAAACGACATCTATCCTAATGCATGACAGTCACTGTGGGGAACGCTCAACCTATATATATATATATATATATATATATATATATATATATATATATATATATATATATTGAGATATGTGGAAAATTGTTGGTGTTGTTTCTTTTGGACTAGTAAAAATAGTCCCACATTTGCTACACCACCAAGTGGATATCTCAATATAATACTTTGTATGAGTTGAGGTGTGCACATGGGGTATGGTGGGGCAC
Organism: Iris macrosiphon; assembly: GCA_036927795.1. Classification (NCBI taxonomy): domain Eukaryota; kingdom Viridiplantae; phylum Streptophyta; class Magnoliopsida; order Asparagales; family Iridaceae; genus Iris; species Iris macrosiphon. The sequence continues at coordinate 185,140,303 of JAYESA010000006.1, read as the reverse complement.
ATGGGTGCCATGTGGGGGTGTTTTTTAGGAGAAAAAATGATTAACTCCTCAATGAAAGCATTTATGCTTTTTATCATGCTCTTGGAATTATTTCCATAGTCGCTAAATCCCAAAGGGACTTAGCCACTCGGACTCAAGGGCGCAAAGTAGCGCTTTGTTGGCGCACTTTGCACTTAGCACGTTAGTATCGGCGTAGACGCTTGTGCGCATTTGATGCACTACGGTATGCGCGAGCTGCATGCGCGGCCTCATAGGCGGGTCGCATGGGCGGGTCGCATGGGCGGTCGCATAGGCAAGCCGCATGGGCTGTCGCATGCGTTGTCGCATGCGCTGCCGCATGCGTTGCTGCTGCGGATATATTTGAACGTTTATGGAAATATATGGTGTGTTAATCAGATCCGTTTTTTGTGGGATTTGAAATTAATTCGTGCCTATCTTTTAGGGATTCATAATTAATTTATTCCTATCTTTCCGTAACTGATGGGCGGTTAGGGTTTTCACCCTCTCTCTATAAATACTCTCTTGGTGCCTCTTTGAGAACTAACTTCGAAAATTAGGAGACGAAGAGAGTTGTTGCTGCCGCCACCATTGGAGTTCAGGGAGTTCGTGCGAGTCCAAATAGAGGTGACAACGAGCGTTCCAGAAGTTCTTCGTGAACTTGCTGGTTCCTGGAAGCAGATCGTGTGGGGGCGAATCTTGCTTTGAGCAACGGTGATCTTTATCACCCCAGCAAGTAAAGTCTCTTCTTCTTCTTCCTCCTCCCTTCTGTGAATTGTAACTTTGTTCTGTCCGTCTGCAACTGCGATTGCAAGGAAGAACGAGAGGTTCATTTTCTAGTTATTGTTGTAACAACATGTTGTAACAGGATCATTATATATAGTTCTTCGTGGAGATCGAAAATAGTCAGAGAGAACTTTTGTGTGAACCTCTTATCTCGACCAAGCGGTTTTCCATCGTTGATATAGCCTTGGAAATAACATATACTACAAAGACAATGATTATTATTTAAGACACTACAAAAGTTACTTGTACTGTCCAGATTTTTTTATTCATTTACAAGTTTATCACTCTAAAAAATTTACTAAGAGATTGTCCACTACATAATGAACTATTAAAATTTTTGACAATTCTACTAATATACTGGACTGTCAAAAGTTTTGACAGTCCTACAAATATACTGGACTGTCAAAAGTTTTGACAGTCCAAGATAAATCTTAGGTCCAGTCAGGACTGTAAAAAATTTCTCTAGTCTTGTATATATTATGTAGTTGACAGTCCCTTGGTAAATTTTTTTGAATGAAAACTTGTAAATAAAAAAAACAAAAAATTGTATAGAAAGCATTGAAGTTCACTTTTGTTGTGTAAAAGACACAAAGTTTAGTGAAATTGTAAATACAGTCCCAATACGTCCTATTAAAGGGCGTATTTTTAGGTTTGATGATTTACGCCCTTCTAAATGGCATAAAATTAATGGCATAAAATTTTCATTTATATTTTTTCTATCTTCATCGAAAATTAAATGCTGAAATTTTTAGTGACGAATTTTGTCTTCCAGTGACAATTTATTTCAGAGGCTTTTAGTGACGAAAATGAACTTTTGCTGATGATTTTCTTTAACATTTTTCAGGATCTTGGAGACACTGTTATCCGAAGGTTAAAAAAATGGACTGCTATTTTGACCGTCCCTTGGGGAGTACCGCGCTGGCCCGTGCCAACGTGACAACCAACCATTGGTCCCCCCGTCCCGGTGGGTTTGAGATAGCAGGGGGGCCAATGGCTGGCGGCCACGTGGTACCTCCCAAAGGGCGGTCAAAATAAGTATCCTTTTTTTTAACCTTCGGAGAACAGTGTCTCCAAGATCCTGAAAAATGTTAAAAAAATTGTAAGCAAAAGTCCATTTTCGTCACTAAAAGCCTCTGAAAATAAATTGAAAAAAATTACGTCCTAAAAAAAAGCTTTTTCCTAAAAAAATTTAGGAAAATAGCTTTTCCCCAAGGGGCGGTCAAAATAGCTTTTTTCTAAAAAAAAATTATGTCCTAAAAGGGGCGTAAATTGCAAAAAAATATATTTAAAAAAAGTTTTAGAGGAAAATTTACGTCCTTGAAGGGCGTAAATTGTCAAAACTAAAATAACGTCCTTCGAAAGGACGTATTGAAGCTGTATCTACTATTTTTTCAAACTTTGTGTCTTTTACACAATAAAACTAAACTTTTATACTTTTTATAAAATTTTCTGTAAAAAAAAAACATTGATAACCCTGAATAATAGTACTTTTAGTAATTTTCAAAATAATGTATTGTGATGTAATATGTTGTTATTGAAGAAAATTAAGAAGTCTTCACTGACATAGTGGTACTAGTATGTGGAAGTCTATTCCTATTGGTCCATATGTGTATGGCTCATGTAGGAATATGAGCACTATGGCTCATATCCCGTTTACCTATATATATAAGGTACTCCAAAAACCTACTCATTTTTACCATATGTTTTTAGAAGTTCACACCAATTAAGGTACTCCAAAAACCTATTTTAATAGAGAATTTACTTGTTCTTAATATAGGAGTCCATATCAGCAAGTGAATGCTAAGTTTCTATTGTGTCTTTTAGTTCTACTCTTTATATATATATATATATATATATATATATATATATTTTGCAACTCTTTTTGATGTTCCCCTAATTTTTTTCCTTCTTTGGTACATTCACCTCCTCCTGCATTAACTCTTGATTAACAACTTTTGGATCCTTCATCTCCTCAAGAAAAAGGGTGATGACAATTGTCACTAACTCATTTTTTCAAATACTTTTTCCCATAAATAAGCCTACTACTTCCAAGATACAGTTGTCTAAAGCTCCTCCCTTTGCCAAAATAATTCATCTACTGGCCCAAAGAACTCTATGGTAGTTGTTAATAACTTTCTTTTGACAGCTGGCATAGAGTTCTCCAATAGTTTCTAAATGGAAACTCCAGCTGTCAATAACTTTTCTTCTTCATCTGCTGTGTATGTCACCAGGGAGGATCCTATCATGATCCTGTAACCGTATCAATGTCATATCGGGTCGACACTATTACTTTGCCTTAAAGTGACGAGTCCGGATAAAAGAGAAGGTAGGTCTACTTACCCAACAACTTCTAGGTTTTATGGCATTATTATCTCATGCTATTAGCTATCCTCGCTAGGATATTGAAACCAAGAGGGTTGACGTCAAGTTGATAATCGGTCCTTAATTTTTTTTAGTTCTTTTATGGAGCGTTTTGTGCTCATTATTGACCCATTTTGATTGGAGAAGGCTTGGAATGGAACAAGATTGAGCAGACTACTTTCTTCAAAAAGAGAAAAAAAACAGTCTTAACCAACCAAATCAAGGCTTTATTTATGGAGGAAAATTTAACCAACCAAATAAAGGCGTTAATTATGGAGAACAATTTAACCAATCGAATCAAGGCATTACTTCTGGAGCACGAGCTACTTAACGTACCTAATTAGGTTAGCTAGATCTTTCATCATCGAAGCCATTCTCATGCTAGATCTTTCATCATCTAAGCCATTTCCATAAGAATGGGGTGGACGAGCTCCATATAAGAATTTGCGGAACTGAAGTTTATTGCATGTATTTCAATCGGTTATCCACCCTATATGTTGATTCCAAATTCCACGCCAAATGAGCTATGAGGCCTTGCCATAAAACTCGTTTTGCCATTTAGTGGGTAGATAGACAAACCCTTGGTCATGCATTTTAACTTCATTCAACCAAGAAGCACCTTGCAACTTTACCTAGATTAGAAAAGTGTCTAGACGTAGAGGTAAGATGATATGATTTTGTTACGGAGAACTGCATTCATCTCCATGGCAGATTAAGCCATAGAGCGAAATGGAAGGTCAGTCCCATTAGCTTGCTTTTTCAATTGGCTAATATTTCCACAAAGTAAGAAAATATTCACTAATTCAATAATCTGAACAACCCTAGGGAGAGGGGACACGATTTTTCTTTTTGAAAGATCCTTGGTGCGGGGAGATCCCACTTAAATCTCAATTTCTGTATCTCAATGAGGAAGCATGGAATAAATGGGACTCATTGTCATTACAATGGAGAGGGGGGACCATGGAGGTCCCATAAACGCTCCCTTAGTGAGGCCTTGCGAAGGGAACAAGAAAGACTTTTGAACTACTTACAACAAAGGTGCTCATCGGATGAGGAGATAGAAGACCTTTGTGCTTGGAGATGGAACTCTAGTGGAAGATTCTCACTTAAATTCCTATAATGGAATCTCAATTGTGGAGACTTGATTGATGAATATGCCAATATTAGTTGGAAAATAAATCCCCTCTGTAAGTGCGAGTTTCATTTGGCTTAATTATAAGAATGCGATCCTCACTAGGGAAGACCTCATTAAGAGAGTGGATTGGGCGGGACACGTGTGAACTTTGCAAGACATATGGAGTTATTTAGCGGATCTTCTTCTACATTGCAAGGTCGTACTTCCAATTTAGGAGGCTTGCAAGGACGAGTTACAAATTGTCGGGTACCCAAGGTCTATTAAATTTCTATGGGGTACACGGACAGAGCGTACAATTAATGCAACGGAAAGATGGTTGGATCGGAAAACTTTATTATCCTTAGTTTAGCCCGAGATGGAGAAACTTATAAGAAGAGAGGCATCTTCTATCCTATACTTTACTCATTTTCCCCTAAATCAATTAGGTACATTATACTGGATAAAGTGCAAAAAATCCTTTGTAAGATTTATACTTTTAGCAAAAAAAACAAAATATATTTTTTGATCAATTAAACCCTCGTATTTTTGGTACTTTGATCAATTCACCCCCTCCGTCCACTAGTCGTTACAGTTTGAACGTGATAGTCAAATTTTGACTGAAAAATCGCTTAAAATATCCAAAAATCCTCATATGCACGTGACGGTTGCAACGGTCTTACCATCCTTCTGGATATTGGCTTAAAATATTTCCTATTTTACCATTCTTTCCATTTTCTCTTCCATGTTTCATTCTGTTCCCACTTTGTTTCACATTTGTATATTATTAGTTTGTTTTATTTTCTACGTAAATAAGCCAAATAAGTCTTGTTGACGGTAAATTGGTTGTCCTTTGACGTTCAATTTGGGTACAACTTGCACCAAATTAAAAATTAGAGGAATTTTTTAAACTATGTGTTTTTTTTTAAAAGTGTGAATCTTAAGATGAATTTTTTTTTGTACCTTACCCTATTATATTTAGCCAACGTCTCAACATGATATTATTTTTCCTAGACCAATCTGTCATTTTTTTTGATATGGTGTTTCCAAAATGTTATTTCATTAGGACCTGTTTGGTAACTAGGAAAACTAGGATTTGGAAATCCAAAATTTGGATTTTGGTACAATCATGAATTTCCAAATCCAAATCCATTGTTTGGATAGGAGAATGAATTCTACCATTGGATTATAATAAAATATTAAATAAAAAATTATAAATTATAATTATGATTAATAAATTATAATTATAATAAAATATTAATTAATAAAATTATAAATTACAAATTATAAATTAAGATTATAATTATAATTAATAAATTATTAATTAAGATTATAATAAAATATTTATTAATAAATAAATAAATAATTATTATTATAATTAAGATTAATAAATTATTAATTAAAATTATAACAAAATATTAACTAATAAATTATCAATTAAGATTATAATTATGATGAATAAATTATTAATCAATATTATAATAAAATATAAATGCATAAAATTGTAATTAAATAATTATTAATTATTTATTGTAATTATGATTATAATTATGATTTAATAAATTATTAATTATGATTAATAAAATATTAATTAATTAAACTATAAATTAATTAACTTTTAATTAATCATTATAATTATGATTATGAATAATAAATTAATAATTAAGATTATAATAAAATATTAATTAATAAAATTATAAATTAATAAATTATTAGTTAAGATGATTTTTTTATTATAATTATGATAATAAATTATTAATTATGATTATAATAAAATATTAACTAAAAAATTAATAATTATGATTATAATTTAATAAATTATTAATTAAGATTATAATAATGATTAATAAATTATTAGTTAAGAATAAAATAAAATAAAATAATAATGCATAAAATTATTAATTAATTATTGTAATTATGATTATAATTACGATTAATAAATTACTAATTATAATAAAATAGTAATTAATAAATTATAAATTAATTAACTATTAATTAATTATTAAAATTATGAATAATAAATTATTAATTAAGATTATAATAAATTATTAATTTATAAAATTAATAAATTATTAATTAAGATTATAATTATGATTAATAAATTATTAACTAAGATTATAATAAAATAATAATCAATAAAATTATAAATTATTACCCACTTTTCAAACATAGGATTCCATGAATTTGAAAAATAATTATTACCTACTTTTCAATTCTAAATCCAAGATCCAACCAAACATAGGATTTCTTGGATTTGACTTTAAATCCATAAATTCCTGAAATCCGACCCCAAATACAAATACTGTTTACCAAACAGCTCCTAACCGAAAACGTGATTTCAAGTCTAGTTTATCAGCACCATATTGTTCGATTAAAAAAAGTATCTCCCTTGCACTATAACACTAATTTTTGGTAGAAACATTTCATGAAACAGATGGAGCGATGGAAAGAGGGAGGAGTTGTTACCCCAAAGAGGATGCCGAAAGCCCACATGTACTGCAGGAAGAAGCCGAGGGCGTTCCTGTTGGTTTTGCTTTTGCTTTTCTTGCAAAAGCTCAAGTCCCTCTTCCTTTCTTTAGTCCCACATCGGATGCACCAAAGCCCTCTTGTGTACATATATTACTTTCTCTTCTTTGCTCTATTAAGTTGTTGTGTGGGGAACCCCTTGGGCCACGCGCGTGCCGCCGCCGCCGCCCGGCCCGGCTCGGTTCGGTTCGGTTCGGTTCGGTTCGGTTCGGCGCGCGTAACGGGTGCGGGTACGCGTCCACATCTGCGGGCGCCGAATGCCGATCCGATTTCCTCTTCGGGTTCGGGCTGGGACCCTAAAAATCTTTTTTCTCCTCTTCTTTTTTATTTAATTTTCTAAACGTTAGAAAATTAATTTCTGAACGTTACAAAATGTTTCTGAACCAGTTTTGTGTCCAGGTTCGTTATTTATTCTCTTGTGTAACGTCTGAATTAATAGAGAATTAATTCTGACCGTTACACAACAGTTTTATATATATCGGACTGTTTTCTTTGTAAATCAGATCAGAAATTTTCTCTACTCAGAACCTCTGTCAACATTCTGTTACATTCCTCTTCATCTCCAAGCTCTGGGCAGAGCTAAGTCCTAGTCATTCTCTCCAAGTCGTGTGCGGCAACGAGATACCGGTAGTGCGGGGGTTTTACCACTAGGAGCTTCGGGAACGTCTGCACACAGATCCCGAATAAACTCTTAGGGCAGTGCTTCGTGCACGACTTCCCTAGAGGCCGATAACATTGTTTAATTTTAATTTTGTATTCTGAAATTTTTCAGTAAGTAAAAGACAATATTTTCTAACAATCTAAGAGTTTAATTTTAACTTGTTAGAATTTTTGTTACTTCACAAGTTTACTGTAGCAACTTCACAAGTTTGTTAGAAGCTACTGTAGCAATTTATTAGAATTTTATTCAACTTGACTTCTAATAAGTTGATTTCGTTTCTATAGCAATTGTTCCAAATTTTTCTATAGCAATTTCAACTTAGTTACTGTATTTGCTGTAGCCAAACAATACTTTTTATTACTGTAGCAATTTTTTACTTCTAAAAGTTGCAATCTAAGTAGCAATTTATTTTTCCAAGTACTCTAGCAATCCAGTAGTAGTTCATTATTTCAAGTTAACAGTACCAATCCAGTAGTAGTTCATTATTTCAAATCAACAGTACTGTGTATTTAAAATCAACACTACTGTCAACCGTCACTGTGTATTATAATTTGCTTAGTTGATTTATATTTAAATAGTTATTGTTATAATTTGTTTAGTTAATATATAAAATCAACAGTACTTAGTATTTTTGAAATTTCTAAAGAACTAATAGTTAATAAAATTTGATTTACTAATAGTTACTGTTTGCTTAGAATTGTCAATTAGAAATGATTTCTTAGAATTGATTTCAAACACCAATTGACAGTGAATAAAATTGATTTCTTAGAATTGATTTTCACTATTAGCTTCTCACTATTTGCTTCTAATTGATAGCTAATACAATTTGCTTCTCACTATTTGTTATAATTGATTTATTCTAAAGAATTGATAGTTAAAAGTTCTAAAGAATTAATTTGTTGAAATAGTTACTATTGTTTTCTTCAAATACTTGCTGTTGATTTGTTTTACAAAGGAAAATAATTTGTCAATTGCAATTGCTATTTTGTCTATTTGTCAATTGCAATTTTGATCACAAAAATTTTTTTCAATTGTAGGATACAATTTGTTTCATTTTAATCACTTAGTATTTTTTGAAAGCAATCTAGGACCAAAAGGAAAATAGTTTAGTAAAAGAAAATTGCAAATAAAATCTTGAATCTAAAGTTTCAAAGTAGAGACAAATTCGGGCACAAGCCGAAAGGGTCCTTCTGTCAACCGGGTGTAAATAACCCTAAGCGACACGGTATTTAAGAGTCTTCGGACCACCGCTAGCTGGGAACCGGCCCCTACAACTAACCTGAGTTGATCAACACTTGGAAAACTAAAGATTTTAAGATTGATTAGCAAAGACCACCTACAAGCTACCTCCCTCTTGGTCTGATATTTCTAAGGATCTTATTCATACACAAGGAGATCTTACCTACAATCAAGTCCTAAAGAAATTAGAACCGGAGAACAAATTAGATTGAGGTTTAAGCCTAAGACTGAATCTAAAACTAAGGTAAATCTTGTAGAAGGCCAAGGAAAATCCAAGTCTAATTTTTCGTATAAACCCAAAAAGAATTTCTTCAAGAAGAAGAAAACTTTCAGCCTAACCACCTCAATCATCATCACCAAAACTAAAAACCTAGGTTCTATTAAAAGAATGATGACCTTAGATCTTATTCCCAAGACTCCAATAGATGACAAACACAAATGTGAGATTTGTGTTCAAGCCAAACACACTAGATTACCTTTCAAATCTATAGAAAGAAACTCTGACCTTCTAGAACTTATCCATAGTGATGTATGTGACTCAAATAGGATTTTGACTAGAGGCGGTAGAAAATACTTTGTTACATTTATAGATGATTATTCAAAGTATTGTTATATCTACCTTCTCAAAACCAAAGATGAAGTTCTAGATAGATTTAAGGTCTACAAATCTGAAGCTGAGAATCAATTAGAAAGGGTTAGATTATTTTAATACCTACTCTCATGTAGCTATGATCACATCCATTAGAACTCTCTTGGCCTTAGCATCCATTCATGATATGCTAATCCATCAAACGGATGTAAAGACAGCATTCTTGAATGGAGATCTAGAGGAAGAACTTTATATGGACCAATCTGAAGGTTTCATTGCTAAATGTCAAGAAAAGAAAGTTTGCAGATTAGTAAAATCCCTCTATGGTTTGAAACAAGCTCCCAAACAATGGCACAATAAATTTGACAAAGTAATTTGTGAATATGATTTCTTGTCAAATGAGTATGACAAATGTATATACTCTAAAGGTACATGTAAAAGTTGTGTCATTTTATGCTTGTATGTAGATGACATCCTTATCCTAGGATCATCACTGGAATTGATAAATATTACAAAGAACTATTTATCTAGCCAGTTTGATATGAAAGACCTAGGAGAAGCCAACCTAATTTTAGGAATGCAAGTGACCAAAGGCGAAGAGGGTTATACTCTATCTTTAGCACATTCAATTGAAAAAAATGCTAAAAAGATTTGAGTTGTTTGATAAGAAACTGTCCTTACTCCTTATGACAGCAGTATTGTACTGAAAAAGAATGAAGGATCACCTTTGGAACAACACAAATACTCACAGATGATAGGCTCCCTTATGTACATAACAAACAGGACAAGACCTGATATTGCATTTGCTATTGGGAGACTAAGCAGATATACCAGTAACCCAAATCAGTCACATTGGACTGCCTTGGATAGGGTATTTAGATATCTCAAGGGCACCCTAGATTACAAACTTCATTTTACTAGGCACCCTGATATCATAGAAGGTTATTCAGATGCAAACTGGATAACCGACTCACATGATATAAAATCTACTACTGGATATGTATTTACTCTAGGAGGAGCTGCGATCTCCTGGAGCTCTTGTAAGCAAACTATCATAGCTAGGAGTACAATGGACTCTGAAATGATAGCTTTAGATACAACTTGCACAGAAGCTGAATGGCTTAAAAATCTTATTATGCATATACCTGTTTCTCTTAGTCCTGTTCTTGCAATTTCAATAAATTGTGATAATAAATCTGTTATTGAACTACTAAAGCATGATTCTGTGAATGCTAAGATGAACAGGCACCTGCAGCTGCGCTTCAAGTCAATAAAAGGCCTACTAGGCAAATATGTAGTTCTTGACTATATAAAGTCAGAAAAGAACCTTGCAGATCACTTGACGAAGGGCCTGTCTAGGACTTTGATCCTAGAATCATCGAGGGGGATGGGGTTAAGCCCATAAGTTAGTCACCAGCAGTGGCAACCCAACCGAGTCTGACTGGAGATCCCAAGAAGCCGGTTCAATGGGTAGAAACAAGCTGAACTTAGGTGACTTTATGGAACACTGACTCGAGATTAAAAGTCTCATTAAAATAAAGCCCAAGTGGCTGTACATGTGTACAATGACTCCCCATCCCTATGGTGACAGTGTTCCTGTGTGATATGGTTAGGATGAGATTAAACTCTTAATAGGTCCAAGCTGTAATGCTGGGTTGATTCATATCACCAACCATTAAGGACTTACCTATATGAGAGGTCGTGAAGGCCGCGACTATGGGACAGGGCGATCCCAGACAACTCTCATGAATGTGAAAAAGTGCGCATGGCCATTTAAAAGCGCCACCCGATAGACCAAGGACCTCTAGCGTACTATGTGTGCTATTTTCTAAATCTGGTTCAAGAAGTCTGATTCAAGGCATAGTCCATCAAGCACTTCTTCAGATTAAGGCAATAGTCACTACGTGAGATTCAAGGCTGTAGTCCATCTCATCTATGCATAGTATTTTACTGTCCAGATGCTCTCTCTCTCTCTCTATTTTACTTCACTCTTATCTCTGTTTCGGAACTTGACCTTTTGGGGGGAGATTGTTGGTTTTGCTTTTGCTTTGGTTTTGCTTTTCTTGCAAAAGCTCAAGTCCCTCTTCCTTTCTTTAGTCCCACATCGGATGCACCAAAGCCCTCTTGTGTACATATATTACTTTCTCTTCTTTGCTCTATTAAGTTGTTGTGTGGGGAACCCCTTGGGCCACACGCGCGCGCCGCCGCCGCCCGGCCCGGCTCGGTTCTGTTCGGTTCGGCGCGCGTAACGGGTGCGGGTACGCGCCCACATCTGCGGGCGCCGAATGCCGATCCGATTTCCTCTTCGGGTTCGGGCTGGGACCCTAAAAATCTTTTTGCTCCTCTTCTTTTTTATTTAATTTTCTAAACGTTAAAAAATTAATTTCTGAACGTTACAAAATGTTTCTGAACCAGTTTTGTGTCCAGGTTCGTTATTTATTCTCTTGTGTAACGTCTGAATTAATAGAGAATTAATTCTGACCGTTACACAACAGTTTTATATATATCGGACTGTTTTCTTTGTAAATCAGATCAGAAATTTTCTCTACTCAGAACCTCTGTCAACATTCTGTTACATTCCTCTTCATCTCCAAGCTCTGGTCAGAGCTAAGTCCTAGTCATTCTCTCCAAGTCGTGTGCGGCAACGAGATACCGGTAGTGCGGGGGTTTTACCACTAGGAGCTTCGGGAACGTCTGCACACAGATCCCGAATAAACTCTTAGGGCAGTGCTTCGTGCACGACTTCCCCAGAGGCCGGTAACATTGTTTAATTTTAATTTTGTATTCTGAAATTTTTCAGTAAGTAAAAGACAATATTTTCTAACAGTTCCCCTGGGGTCCCTCCCAGAAGTCCGGCTCCAGCCCTTCAAGCTTCGGCATCGGCTCCGTCGAGTACTCCAACTCTCCTCCTCCGCCGCCGATATCGACATAAGCAGCAGCAGCTACTGCTGCTTCTGCCTCCATCTCCTCTTCCTTGGTGGGCGTGCTGGTGGCCACGCCCTTCTTCCTCTCCGACCTCCGCGTCCTCGATGAAAGCCCCTTCCTCGCGCGCGCTACGTGGGAAGTCCTCCTGCTATGACTACTACTGACGGAGGAGGAGATGGGTTTGAAGAGAGTAGTGTTGGTGGGGATGGCATGGAGGGATATGGGCATGGCCATGGCCATGGAGAGTGGTGCTTGTTCGGAAGGAGACGAGCCTCTTCTTCTTCTTACTGTTGAGAGAGAGAGAGAGAGAGAGGTTTGATGATGATAAGAGAGCGGCTTGTGGTTACTTTTGAGAATCTCCCAACTCTACCATTATTACGTTGGTAAACCGTAAAATTAAGTAGAGGAATATTTGGATTTTTAAGATGGAAAGTGGATTGAAATTTATACACTCTAGAAAACGAACAAATTTTTTTAAATAATAAAGTAAAAAAAAAAAAAATATATTATAATAATTATTATTATGTAATATAATTAATTAATATAGATTAATTTTTAAGGTTAACTAATTATTCTAATTACATAATAAAATAAATAAATTATCTCAAATATAACAAAATAGAGTTGGTTTTATATTTGAGATAATTTATTTATTTTATTATGTAAAATAAATTATCTCAAATATACCCTTTTGAATAATAAAATAAATAAATAATCTCAAATATACCCTTTTGGAAAGAAAAAAAGCTTCCACAGTGAAGCCTAACATTTCCAATTATAACCTTACATATGTTTACGACTTAAATTATTCATTAAAGTTAATAGAGATATCTAGATAATTATGAGAGCTGTCATTTGATCTTCCTAAATAGTCTTACATGTAATAATAATAATAATAATAATAATAATAATAATAATAATAATAATTAAGATGGTTGTCTTTTAGTATTTCAAATAGTCTTAATAAAGATTAAAATAATTACAGTAGTCTTTCTATATATATATATATATATATATATATATATATATATATATATATATATATATATATTGTAAACTCCCTCGACCAGATTTCAGTAATTTAGAATTATTTTTAGCTAATTAGAATTATTGCAACTTTTTAAATTTTATTTTGCTTACATATCCTATTGACTTGTACACATGTCCATTACACATTTAATTAGAACACTGCACTAGCTGTTCAATCCAAACAAGTTCACATACCTGTCCTAGACATGTTAGACTATTTTCTTGAATTTTGTGCAACTCACAGATGCTTTATTTTGAGCCTCGTTTGAGACGCACAAATATCGTTACAAAAGTCCGTATTTATTTTCTATTTTAATTCTTGCTCTTTATCCATCTCTGTACCCCTAGAGATTGAGGACCAACATGCACCTGTTTTGCCCAAACAAAAATGCGTAAATATTCTACTTTGAATATGCTACAATTAGTATATTGACACCGTAGTAAAATTATGACCCTACCTGCCTCTAAATAATTAGAGAACACCGTGCGCAGTATTTATTAAATAATAAATACGGTGACCCGTATCACCCAAAGAACCAGGCCCTGCCCCTGCCCAGACTCACCCCCACACCCCCCAAGGCACTCCCCCAGCTTTCCCCCTCATTTATGTGCAATTCAGTATTTCTAGGAATCAGTATTTTTAATCAAACAAATTGCGTAATTACGCAAAATACCAATTTTGGGATCTAATTGCAATTTATGGAATTATAGGGGTTTTTCTGCAATTTTTCCTGTGAGGTGTCACCCCCCTATTGGCTGGTGAACGTGGACCGTCCATGTGGCCATGGGACCCACCAAAATATCTGAAAATATCAGCCTAAAATATCCTAAAACCCAAAATACCCAAAATACTCCTAGACTTCTACTTATTTACTACCCATGCCACTCAACCCTAACTCTATAAATACATCACCCTCCCCCCCTCATTCCGACCCCACCCCACCACCAGCACGGCCACCCTCCGCCTGCCGGACCACCACCAAACCCTTCGCCTCTTTCCTGCCCTTCCCTCCGACCACCGCCACCCCCTCCGGCCACCGCCTCCGCCGCCTACAGCCTCCATAGCAACCCACCCGACCACCAACACACAACACCACCATCACCCCCGACCTTCCCTAGCACCACCCTCCGCCACCGTGCACCACCGCCACCACCCCCAATCGCCTCGCCCTGACCCCCTCCGCCGGACTGACCAACTTCCACCGCCCCACGACCACCACCGACGCCGACAACTCCCCCGCAGCGTCTCCTCCCTCACCCGCACAGCAACACCCTCCCCCATCCCGACCATCCCCCACCGCCACTCCGACCACCCCTGACCTCCGCCACCACCCCCGGACACCTCGCCGCCCCCTCCTCCACCACCCAGACCCACTGTACCGCCCCCACCGCCACCGCACGCGGCGCTGCAGCTGCTGCAAGCCGCCGCCGCTGCTGCTGTTGCTGCTGACAGCCACATCAGTTGTGGCCGTCCCTCCGGCCAGCCACCGCCACCTCCGCCGTCGTCCTCCCGCCGGCGACGAGCCAAGGGTCCCACCTATTTGACAGGTACAGTACCCCCCCTAAAATACGTATATATGTATATTTTTATATATGCATGTATATATGTATATATATATATGTAAATATATATATTTATATATTAATATATATATATATATATTAATATATATTATTATATGTATTTAATATTAATAATAATATTATAAATACTGTATATACAGTATATATATATATGTATTTACATTTCTGTATTTTTCTTTTTTATTATTTATATATATATATATATATATATATATATATATATATGTGTATATATATATATATCTATGTATATATCTATGTATTTATCTATATATAATGTATATAATGTATATTATATATTTAATATATTATTAAATACATATTATTACAGTATATATATATATACAGTGTATATATATATATTATTTATATAATGTAATATAATATGTATATATATATATATATATATATATAAATTTTTGTTTCTCTTTTATATATATATATATATATATATATATATTATTTTAGTATAGTATTATATGTATATATATAAATATGCATTTACATTTCTTTTTTTTTCTTTTATATATATATGTATATATGTAATATATATATATATATATCTATATATATGTATCTATATATATATATATCTATCTATATACTATATATATATATATATTTCAATTCCTGCATTTTTCTTTTTCTTTTATATATATATGTATATAAATATATGTATATATATATACATATATATATCTATATATATATATCTATCTATATAATATGTATATATATTTCCTGCATTTTCTTTTCTTTTATGTATATATGTAAATATATGTATCTATATATATATCTATCTATATGTTATTATATATATATATATATATATATATATATATATATATATATATATATATATATATTATTATACTATATATATATATACATATATACTATTAGTATATATAAATAGCTATGTATGCTATATTTCTGCATTTTCTTTTTATACATATATATCTATAAATATGTATTTATATAAAATGTATCTATTATATATATATGCTATATAAATATATACATACTACTATATATACTATATCTATATGTATATATATATATACTATATATATATATGTACCCTATATTATATATATATGACTATATATATGTATTGTCTTATATATATTTACATAAGTATATATTACTATTATATTGTGCCCTTTTATTTAAATTATATTTACGAGCCCTGTAACGTCTTAAACAGAAAACATCTCCAGCACAGTCAGTGACCCCCTGTCACAAAAACCCTCAGACTTGACTGTGAGATCAGGTTTCCAACACAATCAGGAAGTAGGCAAGTATACCTTGCCATGTTACTGTTTAAATTCAAATACTGTTATATGTTATTTTCTCCTGAATTTCATATAACTGTGAGTACCTGAGATTGCCTCGGGTACAAGTCAACATGTATGTTGACACGTAGTGTAATTAACTTAGTCTTTTATAGACTTACCAACAACTGTGAGGGTATCCTAATATCCTCCTAGACCCTGTCACGGGAACTCGCAACATGGTTGCAATACATATTGGGATGCGAGCTGCGTATTTGATTAGCTACCAGTACGTGTGACACGCATCACGGCTTAGCATAAAATCAGGAAAACTCAGAAAAGTACGACTTGGCATTTAGTTACATTGGGCGGAAAAGATAACTAGTAGACATATGGGACACCCCCCTCCTTGTATATTTTTAACCTTCGTACCATGCTCTTCGGAGATGGTCGATTGCAGAGTGCCCTTGAGTTAGGGGGCATATGACACATATACTAGCCAGTCAACACGATTGGTGAATTAAGTCAGCATATGTCTAACCTACACATTCCCATGCGTACTACAAGGTCTTTACTTGCATTCACTTAGATGGTTAGCACCCTATATTTATTTATTTATTCAGTATTTTCATACCTGGCATGTTGTTTTCTGTATCTTGTTATGTCCCACTGAGGACCTGGTTCCCTTCCAGATTTAGACGAGGCATTCTATCCCACGGTGTATGGTCCAGGACAGGAGACCAGGTGTGCTACCGAGGAAGAATTAGAGGAGACACCATCAGAATCTACCTGATTCTAGAAGCTTGCTCTCTTGGAGATGGAGATGTTTTCCTAGACAGACGATACTTAGTCTATCTTATTTTCTGCACTATTATTATATTTTGTAGTGGGTTTGTTCCCACAAGATGTGTACTATGACTTTTTCAGACTCAGCATTATATATATATTCAACACTATTTCCTGATATTTCTGTGGATGAGATAGATTTACCTGTATCAGACTTGTAGTAAATTTAGGACAGCGTAGCACGTTCCTTTGGGTCCATTAAATTGGAGTAAATCCTTAGTGACGTGTCAGCTGGCCAAAGCCACGTGGCCTAGTTCCTTACATTTTTGGGACTGGGGCGTGACATGGTCTTAGTGGTGGCCCATGCAGGTCTAGATTATTGCTAGTGGTATGATGACATGCCCAACAAGCCTGCTATAGGATAGAAATACTAGGTCTCATCCACTCTGACTTCATTCATAAATTTTTGCATCTTGCTTGATTATCAATCATTATTTCCTTGTACATTTCTAATTATTCTATTTTCTTCAGAAATATAGACATACCCGATGGACATGCGATTGATGGGGCTGACCAAGCAGCAGACCCCTCGCCTGATGTCCAAGGAACCCCGACCACCCCGAGAGACCCATCCCCGAGAAGGATGCTGGTCTACCCAACGACTCCATACCTTCCCCAGAATCCTGCCCAGACAGGAACACCAGCCCAACATGAAGGGCAAACATCCACCCCGCAGGCGGAGACACCATTGCCTCCACCTCCAGCCCTTCCTGCCCTGATGCCACAGCTTGAGGGCCAACCTCAAATGTTCCAGTTCCTCCAAGCTATGTTGCAGACTCAATGGCAACAGACTGAGGTCCTGAGACAGTCTCAGTGGCAACAAACTGAAGCCTTGAGGCAGACCTTGATGACGGCTTTGGAGAGAACCACTGCCCCGGCTCCAGCACCTGTCCAACCAGTGGGCACAGTCAGAGGCTTCCGCCAGATGAACCCGAGAACCTTTAAAGGCAGCGAAATCCCAGAGGAGATCACAGACTGGATCTCCAACACAGAAATGCTGCTGGAAGGTTCACAACTTAC
Source organism: Iris macrosiphon (assembly GCA_036927795.1). Classification (NCBI taxonomy): domain Eukaryota; kingdom Viridiplantae; phylum Streptophyta; class Magnoliopsida; order Asparagales; family Iridaceae; genus Iris; species Iris macrosiphon. Next base: position 185,122,355 of record JAYESA010000006.1, on the reverse strand, counting down.
CCCCGACCTATGGATGACCGCCGTGAGGGCCCAACTCCTCGGCAACGCCCATTACTGGTGGGAATCTATAGAGCGTAGCGTCGGCAAAAACCAGACTTGGGAACAATTTCTGGAGTACTTCAACGCAAAGTACTTCCCTGCTACAGTCCAGAATGCCTTGTATTTCCAGTTCCTGCACCTGGAACAAGGGAACATGTCCGTCGACGCCTACGATGCAGAGTTCTGCCGACTGAGTCGATTCGGTGCCATGCTGATACCGAACGAGCTGGAGAAGGCCAAGAGATTCCACCACGGCCTCGCCCTAGAGCTCTAGAGATATACGACGACACAGTCGAGGATCTCCTACGAGGAGGTTCTTACAGAAGCAAGGGTGCAAGAAGCAATTGGCCGAGGAACAAGACGCCCGAATCCAAACATCCCGGCCAAAAACCAGCAAGGATCAGGAGAACCCATCCGTCGTCCACAAAATCAGACACAGCAGACGACGGGACCCTACCAGAAGAAGGAGCTCCCGACTTGTCACTATTGTGGCAAGAAGGGGCATTTTGCCAATGACTGTAGAAAGAAGAAAGGACTCTTCCTAGTATGTGGAGCTAGCCAGCATATGGCTAGGGACTGCCCACAACGCAGAGATGGAGCCCCGGGCCAGAAGATGCAAACCTCAACTGGAGGTCAACATCCTTCAACATCTGGAGGATATCAGAGGGGAGCACCCCTGGCTACACAGGAGGCCCAGTTCAACAAGGCCGGACAACAATCTGGAGGACAAAGGCACGGGCAGGCCTTTGCCTTAGCTGCAGTTGCAGAGGAGCCCGAAGGTGAAAACATCACAGGTACCATTTTAGTTGCATCATTACCTGCAACCGCATTATTTGATTCTGGCGCAACCCTGTCATTCATATCTAGTAGTTTCGTAGCCATGCACAAACTAGCCACTTTCCCACTACCTAAGTGCTGGAAGATACTTACCGGAGGAGGCATTGTTCCAGTTACCAACATTATTGAAACCTGCTCAATAGTCGTTTGTAGTAGAGAGCTAAGAGCGCAATTTTTGGTACTCCCAATGTCAAATTTCGACGTCGTCTTAGGCATGGACTGGTTAATCCAGAACAATGCTATCCTAGACTGCCGAAAAGGTAGTATCACCTTTAGACCACCAGGCCACCCGGAGTTCGAATACGTACGAGGTACCATCGAGCAAGGAGTAGGCCAGATTCCTAGAGCTTACATGGCGATGGAGATAGCACCCCCAGCACTCATTGCAGAATTCGAAGACGTATTCCCGGAGGAATTGCCAGGCCTACCGCCTGACAGAGAAGTAGAGTTCACTATTGAGCTGATACCCGGAGCTGCACCGGTATCCTCAAATGTGTACCGACTGGCGAAGAAGGAGCTTGACGAGCTGAAGCTGCAACTGGAGGAATTGCAAATCAAGGGATTTGTTCGTCCTAGTGCATCACCCTGGGGAGCACCAGTGTTGTTTGTACCAAAGAAGGACGGGACATATCGGATGTGTATTGATTACAGAGCCCTCAATGCTTTGACAATCAAAAACAAGTACCCCTTGCCGAGGATCGATGATCTATTCGATCAACTGACGGGAGCTGTGGTATTCTCAAAGATAGACTTGAGATCAGGCTATCATCAGGTCAAGGTACGGAGAGAAGACATTCCAAAGACAGCATTCAGGACTCGCTATGGTCATTACGAGTTCCTGGTGATGCCGTTTGGACTGACTAATGCACCTGCCGTATTCATGAACCTGATGAACAGAGTCTTCCACCAATATCTGGACCAGTTCGTGGTAGTCTTCATCGACGACATCTTGGTATATTCAAAGAGCCACGAGGAGCACGAAGAGCACTTGAGACTGGTGCTAGAGACGCTGAGACGTGAGAGCCTTTATGCTAAGCTGAGCAAATGCGAGTTCTTCCTTGATCGTATCGCTTTCCTTGGGCACGTGATCACCGGAGAAGGCATCTCGGTGGACCCAGCAAAGATCTCATCTGTAGAGACATGGCCAACCCCGACCAACGTCTCAGAGGTGAGAAGCTTTCTAGGACTTGCCGGATATTACCGGAGGTTCGTAGAAAACTTTGCAAGAATTGCGGAGCCGATTACCCGTCTTACCCGCAAGGAGCAGGAGTTCATATGGTCAGAAGAATGCCAGGCAGCTTTCGATGAGTTAAAAAAGTGTCTGACTACTGCCCCCATCTTGACCATACCATCTGGATCCAGAGGTTTCGTAATCTATAGCGATACATCCGGAAAAGGATTGGGTTGTGTCTTAATGCAACATGGGAAGGTTGTAGCATATGCCTCAAGATAACTGAGGACTCATGAGAAGAATTATCCCACGCATGATCTGGAGCTTGCCGCAGTCATCTTCGCCCTGAAGCTATGGAGACATTATCTATACGGCGAACGAGTGGAGATATTCACCGATCACAAGAGCCTGAAATACGTCTACACTCAGAAGGACTTGAACTTGAGACAAAGACGATGGCTCGAAGTGATGACGGATTTCGAGATCGATCTGCAGTACCATCCAGGAAAGGCTAATGTAGTAGCCGATGCTCTAAGCAGAAGACCCTCGGCATTCTTTATGATCACCCAACCAGGTCTATTGAGAGATCTAGAAAAGTTGGGAATAGAGGTCATTATGCCAGGAATTGACGGCCAATTGTCAAACTACCAGCTACAATCAACATTGGTCGAAAGAATCAAAGCTGCTCTACCAGCAGATGCAAGATTTCAGAGGCTTCGACAAAGAACAGAGACTGGAATCCAGACAGGATGTCGCATACACGAAGATGGGACTCTAAGATGTGGTGATCGTCTTTATGTTCCAAATGGAGAACTTCGTGAGGAGCTGATGTCAGAAGCTCATAGCTCAACATACTCTATACATCCAGGTGGCACAAAGATGTACAGAGATCTGCGACAATACTACTGGTGGCATGGAATGAAGCGGGAGATAGCACGTTTTGTGGCTAAATGCCTGGTGTGTCAGCAAGTCAAGGCTGAACATCAGAGATCTGCCGGTCTACTTCAACCCCTCCCAATACCCGAGTGGAAATGGGAACACATTACGATGGACTTTGTTACGGGCTTCCCAAGAAGTCCCAGTGGGCGTAATGCTGTATGGGTGATCGTAGATAGACTCACAAAGGCTGCTCATTTCCTACCTTTTAGAGTCGGGCAATCTACCGAAGTCTTGGCGGACATGTACATGAAGGAGATAGTGCGTCTGCATGGAGTACCAGTCAGCATAGTGTCTGACAGAGATACGAGGTTTACATCTTACTTTTGGCGAAGTATGCAAGAAAGTCTTGGTACCCGTCTCAAGTTCAGCACCTCGTATCATCCTCAAACAGATGGCCAATCAGAGTGCACCATCCAGACACTAGAAGATATGCTGAGAGCCTGCATGCTTGATTTCAGCGGATCATGGGAAGATCATTTGCACCTGGTGGAATTTTTCTACAACAATAGCTATCAAGCGAGCATCCAAATGGCTCCCTTTGAAGCATTGTATGGTAGGAAATGTCGTTCTCCAGTATGCTTGGAGCGATGTTGGCGAGAGACAGATCTTGGGACCAGAATTGGTTGTTCGTACGGTGGAGAAAGTAAAGAAGATTCAAGGGCACCTACGAGCTGCACAAGATAGACAGAAGCACTGGGCCAACATTCATCGACGACCTCTAGAGTTCCAAGTGGGAGAGCATGTGTTCTTGAAGATCTCACCTACCCGAGGTACTATCAGATTTGGAGGAAGAGGAAAACTGAGTCCAAGGTACATTGGACCCTTCGATGTGTTGGAACGCGTCGGAGAAGTTGCTTACAGGCTAGCTCTACCTCAGACCTTGGAAGGAGTACATGACGTCTTCCACGTATCTCAGCTGAGGAGGTACATTCCAGACCCGAGTCATGTACTGGACCATTCAGAGATCACCGTCGGCCCGAGCCTATCGTATCAGGAGGAACCTGTAGAGATCCTAGATCGTAGCGAGAAGGTGTTGCGAGGCCAGACTATCCCTCTAGTTCGTGTTGCATGGAGACATCATGCACCAGGTGAATCAACCTGGGAACGAGAAGAGGATATTCGACAGCGTTTCCCCCATCTATTTCCAAACCAGGGTATGTCCAAATATTCCAAATCAATCTTACATGTCTGTTTTTATTTCGAGGACGAAATATTCTAAGGAGGGTAGATTGTAAACTCCCTCGACCAGATTTCAGTAATTTAGAATTATTTTTAGCTAATTAGAATTATTGTAACTTTTTAAATTTTATTTTGCTCACATATCCTATTGACTTGTACACCTGTCTATTACACATTTAATTAGAACACTGCACTAGCTGTTCAACCCAAACAAGTTCACATACCTGTCCTAGACATGTTAGACTATTTTCCTGAATTTTGTGCAACTCACAGATGCTTTATTTTGAGCCTCGTTTGAGACGCACAAATATCGTTACAAAAGTCCGTATTTATTTTCTATTTTAATTCTTGCTCTTTACCCATCTCTGTACCCCTAGAGATTGAGGACCAACATGCACCTGTTTTGCCTAAACAAAAATACGTAAATATTCTACTTTGAATATGCTACAATTAGTATATTGACACCGTAGTAAAATTATGACCCTACCTGCCTCTAAATAATTAGAGAACACCGTGCGCAGTATTTATTAAATAATAAATACGGTGACCCGTATCACCCAAAGAACCAGGCCCTGCCCCTGCCCAGACTCACCCCCACACCCCCCAAGGCACTCCCCCAGCTTTCTCCCTCATTTCTGTGCAATTCAGTATTTCTAGGAATCAGTATTTTTAATCAGACAAATTGTCACGACCCGCACCCGGAAATTCGGGCACGAGTGCGTGGGTACGTCCAGCCTACGCCGCAGTGTCGGCGGTAGTACGCTGTCTAGGGCATGATCACAGGTGATAAATCTAGCTCATTCACAATAATTAAATAGGCAAGAAAAAATAGCAGGAAAAGAATGCTAAGATTTTATAACCAGAATATGATAATCAGATCCAGAGTTTATTACAGAACCATAGATTATATCGGGGACAAACCCGATTACTAAGATGAAAGGAAATAAACAACTAATGCTAATTACTCTGCAGGAGTAGTCTCCTGGGTGGGAACCGGCTCTGCAACTGTATCACCTGCTGTCTCATAGGGGCCATAATAAGTAGGGGCAAGATCCTCATCATCGCCTAAACAACGGATCCAGTCAGGAAAGGAGCAAAGTACACAATGCACAACAAGATTTAAGCTAAATATTTGTGACAGGTAGAAAATAACTGACTAAGCATCATGTTGAGAATATGCGTAAGTAAATAGTGAAATTAACTGAGAAATAATGCTATAAAACAAGACTAGAAGTAAAGTATGATTAATTGCTATAAACCAGAAATACGAGTAAAACAGGAAAAATGTGACAGGAAATGTAACTGTAACAAGACAACAAGAACTGCAACAAGACAGGAACTATGTGCGTGAACTTGTGTATTTAGAATACATAGTTGGCATGTAGGGGTTTATAAGGCTAATAAGGCCGTCATAGACGACTAGTGACTAGGAACAATCAAGTATAAGGCTGATGGTACAGTCGCGTACCAACAGATAGTAACAGGACCTGGGGAAGGGTAAACTACATGCCTCCTAGTATTCTCCCACCCGACACGGAAAGCAAGACATGAAATCCCGTATTCAGGACATGAAATCCAGAATTATAACACTACGTGTAATCATCAAGAATACTAGTAGAGCAGGAAATTAATTATCACAATATAAAGATTAACTTGAAGTGCAGGTACTTGCCTGTTGTTTGGATCTGATTAATTTAGTTCTTGGGGGAAAAGTCCAGAGATGAGTCCAAAAGCTGAAATAAACATTACCATCACGTTCAGAAGACGTCAAATAGCTAGAAACGCCTGTCCTTGGGTCCAATTTGGAGACAAGGGCAAAAACGGCAGTTTCGGGTCAAAACGGGGTCCGCCGGTGGGCCCGCTTTGCACCGAAAAACGCGTCCGGGTCAAAGGTCTCCAAATTCACCAAACTTAGTGTCAACAGGTCAGGAACGCTGATACGAACCCAACGGGACTTCCAGATTTGGATTCCGATGAGCCGAACACAAAATCGCCCGTCGAGCGGGGCCTATGGGGCCCACGACACGCGATTTCGTCAACGTTCTCAGAATCGAACCAAACTTGACCCACAGGACCAGCGTATCGCTACGAGTCCGATGGCGCAAGTTTTGTCTCGATCTGACGAGTGTGCACGAAGTTAGGGTGAATTGCAGAAAAGCCGGATACGGGGCGATGTCCGCGGATACGCGTTGATTCCGGTGTGCACGCACACCCGAATCAGCTTCCGCGAAATCTCACACGTCCGTATCGACGGTGCGTACGTATCTGCGAAGACCGCACGTGACCAAGTCGTCCCGTTTGGCGGGGCGTACTCAGTTCCGGGGGTGAAACAGGGTCTGGTTTTTCCTGTTTTTGGATCGCGGTGTGCGATCACCACAGGACGCGATGTCCCGAACAGTTTGTCCGGACATCGAGAGGGTCATACAGGCTTCACAACGCAATTTACGGAATTGGAAACAGAGTTACGAGGCGAAAGTTACACGTACCTGAAGGGGACCTGAAAATTCAGGTTCGAGGCGTGTCCGTGTCGTGTCGACACGAAGTCCAAATTAGGGCTAGGGTTAGGGTTCAGGGGAGAATTCGGCCGGCTACGGCGGCTGAGGGCGTCGATGCGGTGGGGGAGGCCGGCCGGAGGGCTCGGCGGCGCCGACGAGCTTGGCGGAGGCGGCGCAGAGGCCGGAGGCGGCCGGAGCGGCTGGAGTTGGTGCCGCTGCTGCTCGTCGTGGCCGGAGGCAGCGCTCGAGGAGGCGAGGCGGAGGAGGAAGACAGGCGGCCGGGGTCTGGGAAGTCGGGGACGGAGCCGAGGGGGCTAGGCGGCTGGAGGGAGTGGTGGAGGTTCGCCGGCGGGAGGGATGGCCGGAGTTAGGGTAACGAGGCGGAGGAGGAAGAGAGGGGAGGGTTTAAATAGGGTTGCGGCGGTTGAGGGGAGGCCGAGGGAGGCGGCCGGAGTGGTCGACGTGGCGGGGTGCGCGGAGGGGAGGCCGGAGGATGCGGCGGGCGGCCCGGGCGGAGCGGCGCCGGACTCGGGCTCAGGGTCGGGGGCGGGTTGGCGGGTCGGGGGCTGACCCGACCCGGATGGGTTTGGGTCTGGGCCGGCTAGCGGGCTGGGCCGCGGCCCAATGGGCCAGGGCGGCCCGCGGGAGAAAATAAAAATAAAAATAAAAATAAATAAATAAATGAATAAATAAATAGATAATTAATTTAAATAATTAATTAATTAGTTTTCAGGCATTTAAAAATATGTCTGAGGTCCAGAAAAATCCAAAAAAATTACCCTAAGTTCAATTTTCTATTTTACAGCCAAAAAATATTATTTTCATAATATTTTAATGTTATTTATTATCAAATAAAAATCATTTAATAATTAGGAACCCTGATTTTAATTACAGAAAATTTCCAGAAAATTCCAGAAAATTGCGAAAAATCCCAATTTATATTTTTTGAAAAATCAGGGGCTTACAATCTACCCAACTTATAAAATTTCGTCTTCGAAATTTAAATTATGGCAGGGTTCTCTATGTCTACTCTCACTTGATTACAGTCTAACGGCTTCTCTCAGGTGAACATTGCAGTCGCTACCCAACTTAGAATTCTACCCATATATCCTCTAAGGTTGTACGACTAGTAAAGCTAGGTCCCAACTTAATAAATCATGATATTGAATCTTTAAGTCTGCAACACAAAACACATCACCTAGGGTATTGCCTTAGTCATAAAGGGTTATCATCAATTTGACCGGTCTGAGGGGTATGTCTAGCACTGCAATTCAACTTATCAAACACAGGATTTTGTCTTTCCGAGATGAGGGAAGACGAGGATTAATAATAAGGAGTTTAAGGGCGAGGTGGTAGAACAGAGGTATAGGGACCAAGGCGTTTAAGGAATTCTAATAGGGATTGCCAGGCGGTTATGGATTGAGATTCTATTCTGTAATCATTTATCCGCATGCTCGTATCAGTATAATTATGTAACTGATACGATATGCTCGGACACATTTTAGGGTAAGTATACTAGTCACTATATCTCTCAATCCACGTAAGGTAGTTGTGCGAAGTGCGAATCAAAATGCACTAAGGTTGATCAGACCGTAGTACACTGATTCTGAGTAGACACTTGTATTAGTGGGGTTGATCAGGCCTCAATAATACATGTGTCATGAACAAGTCCGGTAAAAGGGTAAGCTTGCAAAACTAGGCTATAAAATAGCAGCATATGTCAAGTTCAGCAAAATTAAGTGCGCTAGATGATGATGAAAAGGAGGTACAAATTATTTAAATCCACAAAACAACACATAGTAAGCATAATAGCAACCTCTAAAAATCTTCTATAGTTATCAAATTTAAAAGCATACCAGGTATTTAGCAAGTTCAAAATGACTAAGTTGGGGCTGAGGTCACGAACCAATAGGCACGAAAACAATACTAGAAAAAAGTATCTACGAATCACTTACGCGCATTAGCTGCTCCCAAAGTTTGCGCGTTCTCCACGGTCATCACGTAAGCTTGTCCGCGTCCTGGAGCAGTGGGGCAGTCCCTCACTCGATGTTCTGTTGATCCACAATATAGACAGGCACCTAGTCTCATCCTACAAACTTGCCAGGTGTGACCTTGTTTTCGACAAAAGCCACAAGTGGGAACTCGTTGGGTCTGCCCTTGAGCTTGATGTTGGGGTGCTGGAGCTCGAGGGAGAGGACGCTGGGCTTGCTGCGGGGATCTCTGCTGTTGTTGTTGTTGAAAAGGGCGTTTGTTGGGTCCCGCATTTCCGGTATCTCTTTCTCGCTTTAGCTTATGCCCCATGTCTCGCTCAACGCCTTGTGCCACGTTTAAGATTTCCTCATAAGTGCAAGCTCGGCTGGTGGTGACAGCAAGGCGAATATCCGAAGACAGCCCCTTCTTGAATCTACGGGCTCTGTCCTCCGGGGTACGAACCATGTACTCCGCAAAGTGGCTTAACCTGCTAAATTCAGCAGTATACTCATCAACAGTCAGGTTACCTTGTTCCAGTCTCTCGAATTGGCTTTCGAGAGCTTCCCGAGCCACTTCGGGGTAAAATTTCTCCTTGAATAGCCTCTTAAAATCTTCCCAGGTGATGTCAGGAGCAGATAGTTGGGGTTCATCTCTGAACCAGGTTCGAGCAATGTCGAACAGTTGCAGGCTTGCGGACTCCACTTTGAGATCATCGGGAACCCGGGCAGTCTTCAGGAGTCTCTCGACATTCTCTATCCACTCATCAGCGTAGAGAATGCCCTCAGTTCCATAGAATTCCAGAGGCCTAAGGTTCTTGAAGTCTTTGGCACTCCCTGGCCTCTTGAGTGGCGACTCCTCGGACTTAATAGCTTCTGAGAGGCTGGTCCGCAGGAGTGCAGTCTGTTCTTTCTGGGATTCCACCAATCCCTGGAACACTCCAAGTAGCTGTGCCCCATCCAGAGTAACTGCCGGAACAGATGGAGGCGGCGGGAGTGCAAGAGTCTCGGGCACATTCTGCTCAGCTGGTTCTGATGTGCCTCCTACTGTGTTCCTGGTCTGGACCATTCTGAAAGATTAAGGGATAGGAAGATCAGAATAGAATACTTGGAAATCAAAGGCGATAGGAAAATTGAGCAGCAAAGATATCAAGAATTTGAAATAAGGACCCTATACTGTGAATGAGCTTTTCCTAGAATCCTCAATCTTATTCCATACCCTGTCCTAGGGTATTACCCTATTTTAGGATAGGACCTGCATGGGCCACCACTAAAACGTGTCACGACCCGCACCCGGAAATTCGGGCACGAGTGCGTGGGTACGTCCAGCCTACGCCGCAGTGTCGGCGGTAGTACGCTGTCTAGGGCATGATCACAGGTGATAAATCTAGCTCATTCACAATAATTAAATAGGCAAGGAAAAATAGCAGGAAAAGAATGCTAAGATTTTATAACCAGAATATGATAATCAGATCCAGAGTTTATTACAGAACCATAGATTATATCGGGGACAAACCCGATTACTAAGATGAAAGAAAATAAACAACTAATGCTAACTACTCTGCAGGAGTAGTCTCCTGGGTGGGAACCGGCTCTGCAACTGTATCACCTGCTGTCTCATAGGGGCCATAATAAGTAGGGGCAAGATCCTCATCATCGCCTAAACAATGGATCCAGTCAGGAAAGGAGCAAAGTACACAATGCACAACAAGATTTAAGCTAAATATTTGTGACAGGTAGAAAATAACTGACTAAGCATCATGTTGAGAATATGCGTAAGTAAATAGTGAAATTAACTGAGAAATAATGCTATAAAACAAGACTAGAAGTAAAGTATGATTAATTGCTATAAACCAGAAATACGAGTAAAACAGGAAAAATGTGACAGGAAATGTAACTGTAACAAGACAACAAGAACTGCAACAAGACAGGAACTATGTGCGTGAACTTGTGTATTTAGAATACATAGTTGGCATGTAGGGGTTTATAAGGCTAATAAGGCCGTCATAGACGACTAGTGACTAGGAACAATCAAGTATAAGGCTGATGGTACAGTCGCGTACCAACAGCTAGTAACAGGACCTGGGGAAGGGTAAACTACATGCCTCCTAGTATTCTCCCACCCGACACGGAAAGCAAGACATGAAATCCCGTATTCAGGACATGAAATCCAGAATTATAACACTACGTGTAATCATCAAGAATACTAGTAGAGCAGGAAATTAATTATCACAATATAAAGATTAACTTGAAGTGCAGGTACTTGCCTGTTGTTTGGATCTGATTAATTTAGTTCTTGGGGGAAAAGTCCAGAGATGAGTCCAAAAGCTGAAATAAACATTACCATCACGTTCAGAAGACGTCAAATAGCTAGAAACGCCTGTCCTTGGGTCCAATTTGGAGACAAGGGCAAAAACGGCAGTTTCGGGTCAAAACGGGGTCCGCCGGTGGGCCCGCTTTGCACCGAAAAATGCGTCCGGGTCAAAGGTCTCCAAATTCACCAAACTTAGTGTCAACAGGTCAGGAACGCTGATACGAACCCAACGGGACTTCCAGATTTGGATTCCGATGAGCCGAACACAAAATCGCCCGTCGAGCGGGGCCTGTGGGGTCCACGACACGCGATTTCGTCAACGTTCTCAGAATCGAACCAAACTTGACCCACAGGACCAGCGTATCGCTACGAGTCCGATGGCGCAAGTTTCGTCTCGATCTGACGAGTGTGCACGAAGTTAGGGTGAATTGCAGAAAAGTCGGATACGGGGCGATGTCCGCGGATACGCGTTGATTCCGGTGTGCACGCACACCCGAATGAGCTTCCGCGAAATCTCACACGTCCGTATCGACGGTGCGTACGTATCTGCGAAGACCGCACGTGACCAAGTCGTCCCGTTTGGCGGGGCGTACTCAGTTCCGGGGGTGAAACAGGGTCTGGTTTTTCCTGTTTTTGGATCGCGGTGTGCGATCACCACAGGACGCGATGTCCCGAACAGTTTATCCGGACATCGAGAGGGTCATACAGGCTTCACAACGCAATTTACGGAATTGGAAACAGAGTTACGAGGCGAAAGTTACACGTACCTGAAGGGGACCTGAAAATTCAGGTTCGAGGCGTGTCCGTGTCGTGTCGACACGAAGTCCAAATTAGGGCTAGGGTTAGGGTTCAGGGGGGAATTCGGCCGGCTACGGCGGCTGAGGGCGTCGATGCGGTGGGGGAGGCCGGCCGGAGGGCTCGGCGGCGCCGGCGAGCTTGGCGGAGGCGGCGCAGAGGCCGGAGGCGGCCGAAGCGGCTGGAGTTGGTGCCGCTGCTGCTCGTCGTGGCCGGAGGCAACGCTCGAGGAGGCGAGGCGGAGGAGGAAGACAGGCGGCCGGGGTCTGGGAAGTCGGGGACGGAGCCGAGGGGGCTAGGCGGCTGGAGGGAGTGGTGGAGGTTCGCCGGCGGGAGGGATGGCCGGAGTTAGGGTAACGAGGCGGAGGAGGAAGAGAGGGGAGGGTTTAAATAGGGTTGCGGCTGTTGAGGGGAGGCCGAGGGAGGCGGCCGGAGTGGTCGACGTGGCGGGGTGCGCGGAGGGGAGGCCGGAGGATGCGGCGGGCGGCCCGGGCGGAGCGGCGCCGGACTCGGGCTCAGGGTCGGGGGCGGGTTGGCGGGTCGGGGGCTGACCCGACCCGACCCGGATGGGTTTGGGTCTGGGCCGGCTAGCGGGCTGGGCCGCGGCCCAATGGGCCAGGGCGGCCCGCGGGAGAAAAAAAAATAAAAATAAAAAAATAAATGAATAAATAAATAGATAATTAATTTAAATAATTAATTAATTAGTTTTCAGGCATTTAAAAATATGTCTGAGGCTCAGAAAAATCCAGAAAAATTGCCCTAAGTTCAATTTTCCATTTTACACCCAAAAAATATTATTTTCATAATATTTTAATGTTATTTATTATCAAATAAAAATCATTTAATAATTAGGAACCCTGATTTTAATTACAGAAAATTTCCAGAAAATTTCAGAAAATTGCAAAAAAATCCTAATTTATATTTTTTGAAAAATCAGGGGCTTACACAAATTGCGTAATTACGCAAAATACCAATTTTGGGACCTAATTGCAATTTATGGAATTACAGGGGTTTTCTGCAATTTTCCCTGTGAGGTGTCACCCCCCTATTGGCTGGTGAACGTGGACCGTCCATGTGGCCATGGGACCCACCAAAATATCTGAAAATATCAGCCTAAAATATCCTAAAACCCAAAATACCCAAAATACCCCTAGACTTCTACTTATTTACTACCCATGTCACTCAACCCTAACTCTATAAATACAGCACCCTCCCCCCCTCATTCCGACCACACCCCACCACCAGCACGGCCACCCTCCGCCTGCCGGACCACCACCAAACCCTTCGCCTCTTCCCTGCCCTTCCCTCCGACCACCGCCACCCCCTCCCGCCACCGCCTCCGCCGCCTACAGCCTCCACAACAACCCACCCGACCACCAACACACAGCACCACCATCACCCCCGACCTTCCCCAGCACCACCCTCCGCCACCGTGCACCATCGCCACCACCCCCAATCGCCTCGCCCTGACCCCCTCCGCCGGACTGACCAACTCCCACCGCCCCACGACCACCACCGACGCTGGCAACTCCCCCGCAGCGTCTCCTCCCTCACCCGCACAGCAACACCCTCCCCCATCCCGACCATCCCCCACCGCCACTCCGACCACCCCTGACCTCCTCCACCACCCCCGGACACCTCGCCGCCCCCTCCTCCACCACCCAGACCCACTGCACCGCCCCCACCGCCACCGCACGCGGCGCTGCAGCTGCTGCAAGCCGCTGCTGCTGCTGTTGCTGCTGACAGCCACAGCAGTTGTGGCCGTCCCTCCGGCCAGCCACCGCCACCTCCGCCGTCGTCCTCCCGCCGGCGACGAGCCAAGGGTCCCACCTGTCTGACAAGTACAGTACCCCCCCTAAAATACGTATATATGTATATTTTTATATATGCATGTATATATGTATATATATATGTATATTTTTATATATGCATGTATATATATATATATATATATATATATATATATATATTAATATATATTATTATATGTATTTAATATTAATATTAATATTATAAATACTGTATATACAATATATATATATATGTATTTACATTTCTGCATTTTTCTTTTTTATTATATATATATATATATATATATATATATATATATATATATATTTATCTATATATAATGTATATATTTATATTATATATTTAATATATTATTAAATACATATTATTACATTATATATATATACAGTGTATATATATATATATATATATATATATATTATTTATATAATGTAATATAATATGTATATATATATATATAAATTTTTGTTTCTCTTTTATATATATATATATATATATATATATATATATATATATATTATTTTAGTATAGTATTATATGTATATATATAAATATGCATTTACATTTCTTTTTTTTTTCTTTTATATATATATGTATATATGTAATATATATATATCTATATATATGTATCTATATATATATATCTATCTATATACTATATATATATATATTTCAATTCCTGCATTTTTCTTTTCTTTTATATATATATGTATATAAATATATGTATCTATATATATATCTATCTATCTATCTATATAATATGTATATATATTTCCTGCATTTTCTTTTCTTTTATGTATATATATATATATATATATATATCTATCTATCTATCTATATGTTATTATATATATATATATATTATTATACTATATATATATATATATATATATATATATATATATATATATATATATATATATATATATACTATTAGTATATATAAATAACTATGTATGCTATATTTCTGCATTTTCTTTTTATACATATATATCTATAAATATGTATTTATATAAAATGTATCTATTATATATATGCTATATAAATATATACATACTACTATATATACTATATCTATATGTATATATATATATACTATATATATATATATGTACCCTATATTATATATATATGACTATATATATGTATTATCTTATATATATTTACATAAGTATATATTACAATTATATTGTGCCCTTTTATTTAAATTATATTTACGAGCCCTGTAACGTCTTAAACAGAAAACATCTCCAGCACAGTCAGTGACCCCCTGTCACAAGAATCCTCAGACTTGACTGTGAGATCAGGTTTCCAACACAATCAGAAAGTAGGCAAGTATACCTTGCCAAGTTACTGTTTAAATTCAAATACTGTTATATGCTATTTTCTCCTGAATTCCATATAACTGTGAGTACCTGAGATTGCCTCGGGTACAAGTCAACATGTATGTTGACAAGTAGTATAATTAACTTAGTCTTTTATAGACTTACCAACAACTGCGAGGGTATCCTAATATCCTCCTAGACCCTGTCACGGGAACACGCATCATGGTTGCAATACATATTGGGATGCGAGCTGCGTATTTGATTAGCTACCAGTACGTGTGACACGCATCACGGCTTAGCATAAAATAAGGAAAACTCAGAAAAGTACGACTTAGCATTTAGTTACATTGGGCGGAAAAGATAACTAGTAGACGTATGGGACACCCCCCTCCTTGTATGTTTTTATCCTTCGTACCATGCTCCTCGGAGATGGTCGATTGCAGAGTGCCCTTGAGTCAGGGGGCATATGACACATATACTAGCCAGTCAACACGATTGGTGAATTAAGTCAGCATATGTCTAACCTACACATTCCCATGCGTACTACAAGGTCTTTACTTGCATTCACTTAGATGGTTAGCACCCTGTATTTATTTATTTATTCAGTATTTTCATACATGGCATGTTGTTTTCTGTATCTTGTTATGTCCCATTGAGGACCTGGTTCCCTTCCAGATTTAGACGAGGCCTTCTATCCCACGGTGTATGGTCCAGGACAGGAGACCAGGTGTGCTACCGAGGAAGAATTAGAGGAGACACCATCAGAATCTACCTGATTCTAGAAGCTTGCTCTCTTGGAGATGGAGATATTTTCCTAGATAGACGATACTTAGTCTATCTTATTTTCTGCACTATTATTATATTTTGTAGTGGGTTTGTTCCCACAAGATGTGTACTATGACTTTTTCAGACTCAGCATTATATATATATTCAGCACTATTTCCTGATATTTCTGTGGATGAGATAGATTTACCTGTATCAGACTTGTAGTAAATTTAGGACAGCGTAGCACGTTCCTTTGGGTCCATTAAATTGGAGTAAACCCTTAGTGACGTGTCAGCTGGCCAAAGCCACGTGGCCTAGTTCCTTACATTTTTTGGACTGGGGCGTGACATATATATATATATATATATATATATATATATATATATATATATATATATATTGAACATGGATTGTATTGACACTGTTAATCTTGAACTTTCGATACCAGACCTGTCCTGATATTCCTGATAATAGCTCGTCGTATCGAGTTAATCTGACATGTACCGATACTCCTGATAGTGGCTCGACGAAGCACTCTTGACATGCTAGAATTTTCTGAACTGTAATGGTTGAATTGATAAGATAAATTCTCGTGGTTGATTTGCTTGCTCTTGTCCTGAATGTACTTGTCAAACTACTGTCATCTCCTGTCCCGCATCATGTCTAAGGCAAAATTTTGAGCACCACGTGTCACGCCCCAATCCCAAAATACCGAGGGACTAGACACGTGGCAATGGCCAGCAGCACACTCTAATGGGCAAATCCAATTTAATGGACCCATCAAGGTATACTTAAGCTGTAAAACAACAATAAAGGTCTACTAAACATGTCACATTCTAATCTCATCCATGGAAGATAAACTCAACCAATATCAGCATAATGAAATATAAACCAACATCAAGTCTCAAATAAGTATCTCGGGGAACAACCCGATAAAGAGTCTGATACAGCAGTTCAATAAACAAGAAATATGAGTCTAACAACAGAAATGACTGAGTATAATAAAGCAGATACTTAGGAGAAATCCTCGGCCATCACCTCGTCCTCTGGTATCGGTACTGCTCCTGCTTCTGCTCCTGTCCCGTATACCTCAGGATAGATCTCCTCTGCTATACCTGGGGACATAATCCGGATCCAGGTCCTCAGGGGACATAGCAAGGTACAATAATAACTCAAGCCAAATAAATGCAGTATATAAAATGTATCAATAGGGTAAACTATGTAACCAGCTATGTGATATGCAAATGAGAGCATCACTAGAACTCAGGCTGAGACCACTACAAGCTCTGTGTCGGGGAGCTGGTAGCATTAATATCACGTAATGGGCCAAGCTTGGGTGTAGAGTCTTGGGCACCGCAATAATAAGGGTTTTATATATATATATAATCAGCCTGTAGCCTGTGTGTCTCTCCTCACCCAATGTAATCACACGTCTCATGTCCACGACGTCTCATGTCCATAACACGCAAGATCATAGCTAATGCTGTGAGTCATAATGATAGCTATGCATATGTAAAATCTATGTCACAAATCCTGTAAGCCTATACAGAATCACCATGATTAACTCAGAAAAGATTCTGTCTCATGAACAGTGTCAAGTGTCCTATGGTATGACGTACTTGATAAAGTAAGCACGAAAATATATAGGATCGCAATATAAATCTCTAGGTGACGTTACACGACTTCGCGTACGGCGTCGACACCCGAATATTATTCGGACGCTAAGCAACGTCACACGGTTCTAGGTTGAACAGATACATCACAAAAATAAATCAAGAATTAACATGAAACAAGTACTGCAAGATTGGCAAGGTACACTTGCCTAGGGTTTGGTTTCCAACAGTTGCTCCTGTAACAGCAGGATCTTCAAGTACTCCTCCGAATGCTGAAATAAATATTACCATCATGCTCAGAAGATATAAAATAGTTAGGATTGCCTATTCATAAGTCCAATTTGGACACAGGGGCAAAATTAATAGTTTCTGGTCAAAGCAGGGTCCATATGCGACTCACTTCACACCGAAAAATGTGTCAGAGACAAAGTTCTCCAAATTCGTCAAACTTAGTGTCTACAAGTCCAGAACGACGATACGAACCTAACGGAATGTCCAGAACTGGATTCCGATTAGCCGATCACAAAATCGTCCGTCAAGTGGAGCCGTGGGGCCTACGATACGGGGTTTCGTCAACGTTCTCAGAATCGAACCTAACTTGGGTGTAAACCCCCAGATTTTTCAGAATTTAAAAATCAATTTTCAGAATTTTTCTAGATTTTTTTGTGATTTTTTTAACTAATTAAAATCAAGGTATTCTGGTATTAAATAATTTTAAATATTTTTAATCAATATTAAAATATTATAAAAATAATATTTTTGGGTGTAAAATAAAATATTAGACATAAGGTAATTTTTCTGGAATTTATTGGACCCCGGAACCATTTTTAAAGACCTAAAAACTAAGTTATTAGACCCTAAATAAACCAATATAAACCAAAATAAATTCGGTTTAATTTTGAACCAAACCAACCCAGACCGGCCCAAATTCTAAACCCTAATTTAAAACCCCTAGCGGCTCGGGTCGGGTCTGAACCCAACCCGGAACCCGTTAACCCGAACCCGACCCATACCCTATCGGATCGGGTCGGATCCGGATCCTAAACCCGACCCCGCTAAGACCCGTTAACCCATTACTGCAGAATCCCTAACCGCTCGGCTCCCCGACGGTTCCCCTCCGCCGTTCCCACCGTGCAGACCGCCGGCTGTTACGCTCCCCCTGCTCCGCCCAACGTCTCTTCCCCTTCGCCTCCCCTCTCCGCCAGTAACTGCCGCCGGATCGCCTCCCTCTCCCCCTGTATAAACCCTACAGTTCCACCGTACCCCAGAACCACCGCCACCTTCCTCCGCTGCCTTTTCGATCACCCTGCCGACACCGCCTCCACTTCCCAGAACCACCCCCTCCGCCCGAGGAACCCAAACCCGTCCGCTCGACCCAAGCCTCCGGCTGTGCCTCAAACCCCGTCGACTCCAGCGTCTCCGGCCACCTTCTTCCTCCGTCGACCCCGCAGCTGGCCGCCCCGACTCCGGCGAACTCGACGACCCCACCACCTCGCCGACAGCAGCCGTGCCTAGCGAAATCTTTTTTTTCAGTCTTCTTCGGAGCCCTGTTCAGGTGACTGTTTCTCTCTCCTCGTTGCCCCATTTTTCGTTCCGTCTGCTGTGACGTGTAGCCTGCGTAACCCTCTCGATACCCGTGCAACTCGCTAGGGGTATCGCGTCCTGTGGCGGTTGCAAACTGCGACCAAAAATTAGGAAAATAATTGCCCTATTTTTCTCCGGAACTGGGTGCGCCCCCCCGCTAAACGGGACGACTTGGTTATGTGCGGACTTCACCGAAAGGTACACGCCGTTAATACGGACGTGTGGGATTTCGCGGAAGTTTTGTGCGTGCACACCGGAATCAATGCGTATTCGTCGACAACGCCCCATATCGACCCTATTCTGGAACTCATTGTAACTTCGTGTACGCACGTCGTATCGAAACGAAACTTGCGCCATCGGACTCGTAGTAATACGCTGGTCCTGTGACCCCAAGTTTGGTTCGATTCTGAGAACGTTGACAAAATCGCGTATCGTGGGCCCCATAGCTCCACTTGACGGACGATTTTGTGATCGGCTCATCGGAATCCAGTTATGGATATTCCGTTGGGTTCGTATCGTCGTTCTGGACTTGTGGACAATAAGTTTGACGAATTTGGAGAACATTATCTTTGACACATTTTTCGGTGCGAAGCGGGCCACATGTGGACCCCGCTTTGACCAAAAACTGTCACTTTTGTCCCTGTGTCCAAATTGGACTCAAGGACAGACAATTCTAGCAATTTGTTATCTTCTGAACATAATGGTAATGTTTATTTCAGTAAACGAAGAAGTACCTGCAGATCCCGCTGATACCAGAACAGCAGTTGGTAATCAAATTCTAGGCAAGTGTACCTTGCCAAACTTGCAGTACCTGCTTCATATTGTTATCTTGATTTATTTATATGATGTACATGCTTAACCTAGGACCGTGTGACATTACTTAACGTCCGAACAATATTCGGGTGTCAACGCCGTACGCGGAGTTGTGTAACGTCACCTAGAGATGGATATCGAGACCCTATACATTTTCCGTGCTTGCATTATCAAGTACGTCATACCATAGGACACCTGACACTATTCATGAGACAGAATCTTCCTGAGATATTCATGGTGATTCCGTATAGGTTACATGATTCGTGACATAGATATTACATATGCTTAACTATCATTATGACTCGCTGCATTAGTTAGAGGTCATGATCTTGCGTGTTATGGACATGAGACGTCGTGGACATGAGACGTATGATTACATTGGGTGGGGAGAGACACACCATACTACAGGCTGATTATTGATATATATATACTATACTATTGGAGGTGCTTTGGCACATATACTGGAGTCGTGATACTACTTGCTTTGGCATATGTACTGGAGTCGTGATACTACTTGCTTTGGTATATATACTAGAGTCGTAATACTATTGCTGCTTTGGGTTTCCCCGACACAGAGCCTATAGTAGTTTCAGCCTAAGTATGATTAATGCTCTCATTTGCATAACACCTAGCTGGTACTTAGTTTACCCTTTGATACATTTTATATACTGCATTTATTCTGGCATGCTGTTTCTTGTACCTTGTTACGTCCCTCTGAGGACCTGGTCCCTTGCCAGTTTTGCAGCATAGACCGTTGTGGAGCCTGTGTGGAGTTGCTGATGTGTGTTGCTTGGTCTTGCAGGAATTGGTGCCAGGTACTTATATCATTTCTTTCGGAATATTGGTTATTATTTATATTGTTTATTCATCTGCTGAAATAGCCTAGTTTTATGGACTAATATTCCTTTCTCGAGTCTATTCGAGCTTATGTGTTACTGGCGGCCGACTTTAGCACATGTAGCTCATTCTTGTATATTTCGTTCATTGTGGATTGAGGCATAGATATATATATTTACTTGATTATATAGATAGTAACCCTTCTATTACAACTTATACGTATTCGAATCGGACCAGAGTCTGGTCGAATGCGTAGCTGACATGTTAAGTATTCCTAGTCCTACGTGTTTTGGGACTGGGGCATGACATATTTCTATGGTGGCCCATGCAGGTCCTGATTAAATCGTTTCGGTTACTTTCCGGTACCGAGCCAGCCTGTAATCAAAGTTAGTAGTGTTTGCATCTCAATCCACAACTGACTTGAAAATTCTTTAGCACTTGATTATCGCCCTTGGACTTCGTAATTGTACTCTTTCAAATCTCTTCGACATCCTTATTATTGTTTATCATCTCTTCCTATTTCGGAGAGATGAATGTTCGTGCACGGTGTTTCCTCTAGAAGCAGATCCTCGTCAAGGCAGAAGAAGATATGCTGGATATAAATTTTTGAGAAGACGGTTACCCTTAGTATGATAGTAGATAGGTTATTCCTATATGCTAGAGTTAGTGTAGATTTTAGCATGAGATTTGAATATAATATCAGAGGCCTAGAACTAACAAAACCTCACCTTTGCTTATAGGTAGCAAGTAATTTGGAAGTATTAGAAGAAAGGAAAGAGGGTTTGACTCTAATGCACTGGAATACTTTAGGGAATACATAGTTTGATGCTAGGGATCAGATGTGACTCATGATGGTGATACAAGGAATTGCATTATGACATTAAGAAAACAGAACCTTACTTAACATGCCAAGGTGGTTAAATCCTTAGTTGTCTTGTGACTTTTAGTATCAAAATTAGATCTTATGACCCAGCTGTTACACCCCTACTATTTGTGCCGAAGAAGGATAGGATGGTACGCTTGTGTATTGACTATAGGGCACTGAACCCTGTAACCATCAAGAACCGGTATCCCTTGCCATGCATTGACGGCCTATTCGATTAGTTGAGTGGTATGAGTGTATTCTCAAGATAGATCTTAGGTCCGGTTATTACCAGATTAGAGTGAAGAAGGAGGATATACCAAAGACAGCCTTCAGGACCAAGTATGGACTCTATAAGTTCTTAGTTATGCCGTTTGGTTCAACCAACGCGCCACCTGTGTTCATGATTTTGATGAACGGAGTTTTTATCAGTATCTGGACAAGTTCGTGGTTGCGTCTATTGATGACATCTTGATTCCAAGAGCCATGCAGAGCACGAGCAACACTCTTTCAACAGGCCCAGCAACAGAAGATGGCACCACTGCAAGGGCATGGACAGCTTTTGCGATGACCTTGGAGGACGCGCAGACTCGTGGTGTAGCAAATGCGCGTAAGTTTTTCATAGTTATATATTCTTAGTATTGCTTTAGCACGTGCCTGTTAGTTCGTGACCTTAGTCTTAAACCTGGTATTTTTGAACTTGTTAATAATAACCTAGGATATTTTTATAATGGATAACCTAGTTTTTCTAAGCTGTAGTATTCTTGCTTTAACTAGATTTCCTTCACTCTTGAATTTACATAACTTTCATTGCTTAGGGAAATGATATTTTTCCCTATGTGTTTTGCTTAAACCCTCATCCTTTGATTCCCTTGATCATGATTCTTTGATGGTGTCGTACTTTGAACCTGTTTTACAAATATGTCATCTCTGCTGACCGGTTATTTCTTTGATTGCGAGGACGCAATCCTCTTAAGTGGGGTAGATTGTAAACCCTCAGATTTTTCAGAATTTAAAAATCAATTTTCAGAATTTTTCTAGAATTTTCTGTGATTTTTTTTAACTAATTAAAATCAAGGTATTCTTGTATTAAATAATTTTAAATGTTTTTAATAAATATTAAAATATTATAAAAATAATATTTTTGGGTGTAAAATAAAATATTAGACATAGGATAATTTTTCTGGAATTTATTGGACCCCGGAACCATTTTTAAAGACCTAAAAACTAAGTTATTAAACCCTAAATAAACCAATATAAACCAAAATAAACCCGGTTTAATTTTGAACCAAACCAACCCAGACCGGCCCAAATTCTAAACCCTAATTTAAAACCCCTAGCGGGTCGGGTCGGGTCTGAACCCAACCTGGAACCCGTTAACCCGAACCCGACCCATACTCTATCGGATCGGGTCGGATCCGGATCCTAAACCCTAACCCGCTAAGACCCGTTAACCCATTACTGCAGAATCCCTAACCGCTCGGCTCCCCGACGGTTCCCCTCCGCCATTCCCACCGTGCCGACCGCCGGCGGTTATGCTCCGCCTGCTCCGCCCAACGTCTCTTCCCCTTCGCCTCCCCTCTCCGTCAGTAACGGCCGCCGGATCGCCTCCCTCTCCCCCTATATAAACCCTACAGCTCCACCGTACCCCAGAACCACCGCCACCTTCCTCCGCTGACTTTTCGGTCACCCTGCCGACACCGCCTCCACTTCCCAGAACCACCCCCTCCGAGAAGCCACCGTCGTCCTCCGCCCTCCGCCCGAGGAACCCAAACCCCTCCGCTTGACCCAAGCCTCTGGCTGTGCCTCAAACCCCGTCGACTCCAGCGTCTCCGGCCACCTTCTTCCTCCGTCGACCCCGCAGCTGGCCGTCCCGACTCCGGCGAACTCGACGAACCCACCACCTCGCCGACAGCAGCCGTGCCTAGCCGCCGTGCCCTAGCCGCCACCTTGCCGCATCGCGCTGCCTAGCAAAATCGCATTTTTCAGTCTTCTTCGGAGCCCTGTTCAGGTGACTATTTCTCTCTCCTCGCTGCCCCGATTTCCGTTCCGTCTGCTGTGACGCGTAGCCTGCGTAACCCTCTCGATACCCGTGCAACTCGCTCGGGGTATCGCGTCCTGTGGCGGTCGCAAACTGCGACCCAAAATCAGGAAAATAATTGCCCTATTTTTTCCCGGAACTGGGTGCGTCCCGCTAAACGGGACGACTTGGTCGTGTGCGGACTTCACCGAAAGGTGCGTGCCGTTAATACGGATGTGTGGAATTTCGCGGAAGTTGATTTGGATGTGCGTGCACACCGGAATCAATGCGTATCCGTCGACAACGCCCTGTATCGGCCCTGTTCTGGAACTCGTTGTAACTTCGTGTACGCACGTCGTATCGAAACAAAACTTGTGCCATCGGACTCGTAGCAATACACTGGTCCTGTGACCCAAGTTTGGTTCGATTCTGAGAACGTTGACAAAATCTCGTATCGTAGGTCCCACGGCTTCATTTGACGGACGTTTTTGTGATCGGCTCATCGGAATCCAGTTATGGACATTCCGTTGGGTTCGTATCGTCGTTCTGGACTTGTGGACACTAATTTTGACGAATTTGGAGAATATTATCTCTGACACATTTTTCGGTGCGAAGTGGGCCACATGTGGACCCCGCTTTGACCAAAAATTGTCACTTTTGTCCCTGTGTCCAAATTGGACTCAAGGACAGGCAATTCTAGCTATTTGATATCTTCTGAACATGATGGTAACGTTTATTTCAGCAAACGGAGAAGTACCTGCAGATCCCGCTGATACCAGAACAACAGTTGGTAATCAAATCCCAAGCAAGTGTACCTTGTCAAACTTGCAGTACCTGCTTCATATTGTTATCTTGATTTATTTATATGATGTACATGCTTAACCCAGGACCGTGTGACATTACTTAACGTCCGAACAATATTTGGGTGTCAACGCCGTACGCGGAGTTGTGTAACGTCACCTAGAGATGGATATCGAGACCCTATACATTTCCCGTGCTTGCATTATCAAGTACGTCATACCATAGGACACATAACACTATTCATGAGACAGAATCTTCCTGAGATATTCATGGTGATTCTGCATAGGTTACAGGTGTAAACACCCTGATTTTTCTAAAATTTTTAAAATAATATTTTTTCTAATTTTTCTGTAATTTTCGGGACTTAAAACCAAGGTATTTTGTGATTAAAAGATTTTTAAATGATGTTAATTAATATTAAATTATTATGGAAATAATATTTTATGGTGTAAAATGAAAAATCGGACATAGGGTAATTTTCTGTGAATTTATTGGACTCCGAAAACAGTTTTAAAGTCCTAAAAACCAATGTAGAATTAAACCTAATTGAACCCTGCCTGAACCCGGTTTATTTAGAAATAAACCAAATTAAACCAAACCAAACCGACTCAAACCGAACCAGACCAACCCAGACCTAACGGGTCGGGTCGGGTCGGATCCGAATCAAACCCGACCCGGACCCGAAACCCTAACCGAACCCTAATCGGATCCCCCACCGGATTCACTGTTTATCCCCTATAAATACCTCGGCGCTCGTGCCGCCGCCGCCGCAAACCCCCTCTCTCTCCTCTCATCACCACCTCACCACTCTCCGCTCCGCCCTCGACGACCACCACTCCCCCTCGTCTGAACCCGCAGCCGATCCCTTCATCCAGAACTCCCCTGAACCCTAACTCCCAGCCGCCATCTCCGTCCTAACCTCCACCCGTCCCCGACCAGAACACCCCTCTCCTCCGCCCTAGTCCGCCACCGACGACCATCATCCCCTCCCCCAACTCAACCCGCAGACCCGACGACCCTCCACCACTCCGCCGCTCCCCCATCGCACCCCCTCGCCTCGTCGACCTCTCCCATCTCCGCCCTAACCACCGCCTCAAGCACAGCCCGACCTCCGCTCCGCTCGACCAGCACCACCTCACCCCCAGCAGCCCTCGACTTCCTCTCCGTCGACTCCACCGGCGTCGACCACCAACCCAGCAGCCCTAGGCCGAGCCTTCCTCCGCCGGCGAGTCCACCCAGCGGTCTCCGGACACAGCCCTAGCCCGGACACGGATCCTGTGGAGATTCGACACAGCGGACACGGTGACCAGGACACGAACCAGCATCCCGGACACGAGAATTCTCGGTTCACGGAGCCCTGTTCAGGTAACCCGTTCTCTCTCCTCATTATTCCGTTTTCCGTTCCGTCAGTTGTGTCGCATAGACTGTGTAACCCTCTCGATGCCCGTGCAACCCGCTCGGTGCGTCGCGTCCTGTGGTGATCGCAAACCGCGATCCAAAAACAGGGAAACCAACGCTTTATTTTACCCCGGAACTGAGTGCGTTCCGCCAAACGGGACGACTTGGTCGCGCACGGTCTTCACCGAAACGTGCGCGCCGTTGATACGGACGTGCAGGATTTCACAGAAGTTGATTTGGATGTGCGTGAACACCGGAATCAATGCGTATCCGCCGACAATATCCCGTATTGGTCCGTTCTGGATCTCGCTGTAACTTGGTGTACACACGTCGGATCGAGACGAAACTTGCGCCATCGGACTCGTAACAATACGCTGGTCCTGTGACCTAAGTTTGGTTCGATTCTGAGAACGTTGACAAAATCGCGTATCGTGGGCCCGCGGCTCCACTTGACGGGCGATTTTGGGATCGGCTCATCGGAATCCAATTTTGGAAGTTCTGTTGGGTTCGTATCATCGTTCCTGACTTGTTGATACTAAGTTTGACGAATTTGGAGACCTTTGACCCTGACACATTTTTCGGTGCAAAGTGGCCCACATGTGGACCCTGCTTTGACCCGGAACTGTCATTTTTGCCCCTGTTTCATGCTCAGTATTTACTTTATTCAGTCATTTATATTTTGGTCTGTTGAACCATTGTATCAGATTTTTATCGGGTTGTTCCCCGAAGTACTTTGTTGAGACTGGTTGATGATTTACATTTCTTATATCTGTGGATCATATTTTATCTTGTATGGATGAGATTAGTTGTGCCATCTTGTCGTGGACTTTATTTTACAGCTTAAGTACACCCTGATGGATCCATTAAGTTGGGTTGTCCATCAGTGTGTGCTGCTGGCCATTGCCACGTGTCTAGTCCCTCGATATTTTGGGACTGGGGCGTGACATGGTTTTTATGGTGGCCCATTGTCACGCCCCAGTCCTAAAATATCGAGGGACTAGACACGTGGCAATGGCCAGCAGCACACACCGATGGACAAACCCAATTTAATGGATCCATCGGGGCGTACTTAAGCTGTAATACAATAATAATGGTCTAGATATACTAATCTTATCCACAGAAATGAATACAACAATATCAGAATCATAAAGCAAGATCAATCTCAATATGATATAAACTCGGGAAAATAACCCGATAATGAGTCTGATACATCTGTCAAGATACAAGAATAAAGATAACCACAGCAAATACCGAGTATGGGGAAAGCCTATACCCAGATGATACCCTCGGGGATCAATCGTCTACTGGATCTGGTACTGCTCCAGTGTCTGCTCCTGCTCCATCTTCTGCTAATGCTCCTGTCCCGTGTAACTCGGGGTCGATCTCGTCTGCTAGTCCTGGGGACAAAGTCCGGTATCCAGGTCCTCAGGGGACATAACAAGGTACATAAATCGACATGCCAAAATGCAGTGTAATAGTAAATAAAATAAATAGGGTAAACTATATAACCATCTATGTGAAAATGCAATTTGAGAGCATCACTAAACTCAGGCTGAGACCACTACAAGCTCTGTGTCTTGGAGCCGGTAGCAGTGTTTACTATGTATTTTACTATGTGTTTACTATGTGTTTACTATATTTTATATATATATATAAACTCAGCCTGTAGCCTGTGTGTCTCTCCCCACCCAATGTAATCACACGTCTCATGTCCATGATGCACCATGTCCATGTCACGCACGATCATATCTAATGCAGCAAGTCATATAATATCTATGAATATGATGTCTATGTCATAAAACATGTATCCTACACAGAATCACCATGAATATCTCAGGAAGATTCTGTCTCATGAATAGTGTCAAGTGTCCTGGGTTATAGTGTACTTGATAGGACAAATACGAGAATAAAGAGGGTCACAAATATCCATGTCTAGATGACAATACACAACTCCGCGTACGGTGTTGGCACCCGACTATAATCGGACGCTAAGTACGTCACACGGCCCTAGGTTAAGCATGCACAGCAATATAATAAAGCAAGGAAAATATATAACAATACTGCAGAGTTTGGCAAGGTACACTTGCCTGGGGTTCTGTTGCTGGTATGAATCAGAGTCCAAGTCACAGTCCAAATAGCCTATGTATTACAAATTTATCACGTCAAAAGATAATTTATTTTAATTTATTTAATTCTGGAATAATTACTCTAAAATCCTATTTTAATCTTATTATTCTGATTTTTATGTTAATTCCTAAATTTTGTCCAAAGAAACTGAATTTTATCA
The DNA here is from genome assembly GCA_036927795.1 of Iris macrosiphon. Taxonomy (NCBI): domain Eukaryota; kingdom Viridiplantae; phylum Streptophyta; class Magnoliopsida; order Asparagales; family Iridaceae; genus Iris; species Iris macrosiphon. The sequence goes on along the minus strand of JAYESA010000006.1, from coordinate 185,094,502 downwards.
ACTCGAGACTCATGGCACGCAAATCGAGGCGATCTGTTGACCAAAAAGTCAACCGACACAAACTCGACTTTCATGCATGATTTCCTGTAGATTTCAGCATCAAAAACATACTAGAATTTACGGCTCGTCCAAATTCAAATTCGTTTGGGAATTATGGCACATACAAATTTTGTATTGTGCACCGATGGTTAAATTCTAACCTAGAAGTTCTACAGAATTAACAGTATGTAAATACTTCAAATTAAATTCTGGAAAAAATATATGTCGATGATCTCGACATTAGATTTCCGAAACTTTAAACGGTTCGTGATTCTGATTCCGGGTTCTCCCGAAATTGCGAAAACATCGAAACACGTCTATTTTCGGACATGCTGTGCTCTACGAATTTTTCAGAATTTAATACTAATAATTTTGTAAAACAAATTATATAATCAGAAATCTAACCTCAATATCGTTCTAACGCAAGAAACTAGGCCTCGTTTGGAGTCCGGAGCTATGCGCAATGGCTTCTGGAAGATGAAGAAACCCTAGATGACAATTCTCCCAAATCTCTCTCTCTAAAATAATGAGATAATTAGGGTTATTATATTATATATATATATATATATATATATATATATATATATATATATATATATATATATATAGATGTACCTGCGGCTGAATGGATATCTATAGGCTGACATGTGTCAGAATCTGATTGAATGGTTTTATTTATATTATTTATTTTTAATTTGACTTTATCAAAACATTATTTAAGTCATTTTAAATCTAAATAACTCAAAATAAACATTAAAAATAATCATAAAAATTTGGAAAAATTACAGAAAATATATTTTGAACCAAAAAAACCTTAGAAAAATATTTGGGATAATTTTATATTCATAGATTTCCTACTATAATTAGGAGAAGCTCTAAAAATTAGTTTTGCCATAAAACTAAAAATAAATACTAACATTATTCCACAAATTCTGAAATAATTCCAGAAAATATATAATAATATTATAAACCTTAAAAAATAACGTGGGTCCATTTTATATTCCTGAGCTTGCACCATAAATTCTACAAGTCCTAAAAATTAGTTATTAGCCTAAATAACTCCCAATAAATACTAAAAATACTCAGAAAATTCTCAAAAACTTCTAGAAAATATATTTTATTATTTAGAACATAAAATAAAAGTTTGGGATATTTTTAATTATATTTGAATCTAAAATAAATTCTTGAAAATTCTAGAAAATTACAGAAAATTGTGAAAAATCCAAATTAAAAATTTCTGAAAAATCAGGGGGTTACAATCTACCCAACTTATAAAAATTTCGTCCTCGAAATTAAAATTAAGCCATGGTAGAAGTCAAGGATGGTCTAAGATTTGTATTGGTTAAAATGCAAGGGTAGGTTTAACGGAGTGGACGATGTTGCACGTTGCACATTCCGAAAATCATGGGAGAAATTCACATGAGTGAAAATAGGTTTCTTCGTGTGTCATGTCCAATAGTGTGGACACCTAAATGCTCTTTTGCATAAAAGCACCCAACAATTGAAACATTGCACAAAGATAAAAATTGGAGGATGGGCATGTCTAGGACAAGGTGTGGAATTTGTAGGAAGGCAGTGACTAGGGAAGTGCTCCAATTATCGAAGCAATGGTAAGGCGCGCCGAGGGATACCATGTTATAAAACTAAATAAAAAATGTCGTGTTCTATTCCTAGGTGGATTCGAGCTAGCCTTAGTCTCACTATCTAAGCCAAGTAGGTCTACTTCTTAGGTGAGGGGGTTTCACAATCCAGCCAACTTAAGACAATATCGTCCTCAAAATTAAAATAAGGCATAATTTGTTAATCATTCGTGTACATAAGGCAAGTCAATCGCAATCTTCTTGCGACAATTAAAATCCTAATCATATCCATTGTAATCACTTCTAGGTTAAGATGACCACTGATCCAATCAAATTCAACCTATGGTTATCTCTTCTCGCTTTTTCAAATTATCCATATCCAAATTTAAATTAAATCCATATATCATCTTCAAGATTTAAATACGCATATCAATTTTACCTCACGATCTCCAATTATCATAATCTCCTCTAGAAGTAATTCGAGTCCATTATTATTCCTATTTTTACTTATAAGTTTTGTATGCTTCAACTTCTTAAATTCCATTCACATCCTTAATATTTCAAATAGGTAGTCCAACCATCAAGTTTTTTATTTTAACTCAAATCATCAACTTGAAAAAAAAAATTAAAATGCAGTCCACCATTGTTCAAGTCTGAAATTTCATCTTTTTATCCTCTAAATTTCAAGTTGATGATTTTACCTTCATTGTTTAAATCATGTATTTAAGGTATAAATATTGGGTCCTCAATATCAATTCATTAATCCTCATCATCTTAGTCATTCTTCTAAAATTCTCAAAATTAAAATGGCTTGAACCTCTCCCAATTTAATCTTACTCGATCACAATCTAAAAGAAATTCCTCTCGAGTTGACAATGCACTACTACCCAACTTAGAATTTACCCATCTATCACATAAGGCTATATACCTTAAGAGAATATTCCTTAATATGTTTACTCATGTCATTCAATCCTCGAACTTCAATGCCGATCATATCATATATGATATGTCCTTAATTACGAAGAATAATCCTCAAGTATGTGATCGGCCTATGGGGTATATCTAGTATTCTCTGTGTATCAATTTATACCAAGCACGATGTTTCGTCTTTCCGAAATAAGGGAAGACGGAGACCAATAATAAAGAGTTCAAGGGCAGCGTAATAGAATAGAAGTATTGAGATCAAGGCGTTTAAAGAATTCAATTGGGAATTGTCAAAGCAGTTGTGGATTGAAATCCTATTTTGGTAATCCTTTGTTTGCATGCTCGTATTAGTACAGTTATGTAACCGATACGATCTGCTCAGACATATCTAGAGGGTAAGTACAGGCGTCTACTAGTCAACTATATATCTCAATCCACGTAAAATAGTCGTGTGAAGAGCGAACCAAAATGCACTAAGGTTGATCAGACCATAATACATTGATTCTGAATAGACAATTGTATTAGTGGGGTTGATCAGGCCCCAATAACACATATGTCATGAACAAGCTTGATAAAGAATAAGCTTGCAAAAACTAGGCTATAATATAGCAGCATAAGTCAAGGTAGTACAAAAATTATAAGTACACTAGATGATGATGAAAGGAGGTACAAATCAATTCGAGTTCACAAACAGAAACAAAATAAGCAACAATAATAAAAGACTCTACAATCTCTGCAGTTATCATACAACTCCTTGTCTATGTCGCTAGTCGACCAAATGGGGGCAAGGACCTCTAAATTCTATCGTCTGAATAAATACTGTCGTCTTATGCAAGTCTAAAGTTGTGTCATCCTAAGTCACTTCATCAATAGGGCTAGGTGGTACTATGTTGTGAGGCATACTACCCAACTTATAAGAATTAAACTAATACTGTGACAGTCTTAAGAGGGTCCTGCAAAATAACCTTGCACATCTAAATAAAACAGAACTCTTATTAGGGTCTCCTATAGTATTACGTAAGTAATGGTCATCTTAAGTCTTAATCATAGTGCTCATAGGTCATGTGTCAATAGTGAGAATGGACAGGTTACTAGTCTCAAGGGAAAGGAAAGATAACTTGTATCGAGGTGGGGTACTAATTACGCGGTTCAAAGCTAAGGGATAATCATTAGGTCACCATCTATAAGATTAACTCAAACTGTCAAGTTCTGATTACCAATCACATAATAAAAAGTTTAGAGTAACAACCAAAATAAACAATAAGAGGCGCACGAAAATCAAGACAGGATGCAAGTCAAGAAATTAATTCGAATCCGATATAGATGTCAAGAACGATTCAAGCAAGTGGATAAGATCCAAAAACTTATCCTATCCTTATTGCAGGCTTGCTCGGTTCCTAAGTTAAAACCGAACAATTTAGTCGTCGACCTGCATGGACCACCACAAAAACCATGTCACGCCCCAGTCCTAAAATATCGAGGGACTAGACACGTGGCAATGGCCAGCAGCACACACCGATGGACAAACCCAATTTAATGGATCCATCGGGGCGTACTTAAGCTGTAATACAATAATAATGGTCTAGATATACTAATCTCATCCACAGAAATGAATACAACAATATCAGAATCATAAAGCAAGATCAATCTCAATATGATATAAACTCGGGAAAATAACCCGATAATGAGTCTGATACATCTGTCAAGATACAAGAATAAAGATAACCACAGCAAATACCGAGTATGGGGAAAGCCTATAACCAGATGATACCCTCGGGGATCAATCGTCTACTGGATCTGGTACTGCTCCAGTGTCTGCTCCTGCTCCATCTTCTGCTAATGCTCCTGTCCCGTGTAACTCGGGGTCGATCTCGTCTGCTAGTCCTGGGGACAAAGTCCGGTATCCAGGTCCTCAGGGGACATAACAAGGTACATAAATCGATATGCCAAAATGCAGTGTAATAGTAAATAAAATAAATAGGGTAAACTATATAACCATCTATGTGAAAATGCAATTTGAGAGCATCACTAAACTCAGGCTGAGACCACTACAAGCTCTGTGTCTTGGAGCCGGTAGCAGTGTTTACTATGTATTTTACTATGTGTTTACTATGTGTTTACTATGTTTTATATATATATATAAACTCAGCCTGTAGCCTGTGTGTCTCTCCCCACCCAATGTAATCACACGTCTCATGTCCATGATGCACCATGTCCATGTCACGCACGATCATATCTAATGCAGCAAGTCATATAATATCTATGAATATGATGTCTATGTCATAAAACATGTATCCTACACAGAATCACCATGAATATCTCAGAAAGATTCTGTCTCATGAATAGTGTCAAGTGTCCTGGGTTATAGTGTACTTGATAGGACAAATACGAGAATAAAGAGGGTCACAAATATCCATGTCTAGATGACAATACACAACTCCGCGTACGGTGTTGGCACCCGACTATAATCGGACGCTAAGTACGTCACACGGCCCTAGGTTAAGCATGCACAGCAATATAATAAAGCAAGGAAAATATATAACAATACTGCAGAGTTTGGCAAGGTACACTTGCCTGGGGTTCTGTTGCTGGTATGAATCAGAGTCCAAGTCACAGTCCAAATAGCCTATGTATTACAAATTTATCACGTCAAAAGATAATTTATTTTAATTTATTTAATTCTGGAATAATTACTCTAAAATCCTATTTTAATCTTATTATTCTGATTTTTATGTTAATTCCTAAATTTTGTCCAAAGAAACTGAATTTTATCAACTTGAGACTCATGGCACGCAAATCGAGGCGATCTGTTGACCAAAAAGTCAACCGACACAAACTCGACTTTCATGCATGATTTCCTGTAGATTTCAGCATCAAAAACATACTAGAATTTACGGCTCGTCCAAATTCAAATTCGTTTGGGAATTATGGTACATACAAATTTTGTATTGTGCACCGATGGTTAAATTCTAACCTAGAAGTTCTACAGAATTAACAGTATGTAAATACTTCAAATTAAATTCTGGAAAAAATATATGTCGATGATCTCGACATTAGATTTCCGAAACTTTAAACGGTTCGTGATTCTGATTCCGGGTTCTCCCGAAATTGCGAAAACATCGAAACACGTCTATTTTCGGACATGCTGTGCTCTACGAATTTTTCAGAATTTAATACTAATAATTTTGTAAAACAAATTATATAATCAGAAATCTAACCTCAATATCGTTCTAACGCAAGAAACTAGGCCTCGTTTGGAGTCCGGAGCTATGCGCAATGGCTTCTGGAAGATGAAGAAATCCTAAATGACAATTCTCCCAAATCTCTCTCTCTAAAATAATGAGATAATTAGGGTTATTATATTATATATATATATATATATATATATATATATATAGATGTACCTGCGGCTGAATGGATATCTATAGGCTGACATGTGTCAGAATCTGATTGAATGGTTTTATTTATATTATTTATTTTTAATTTGACTTTATCAAAACATTATTTAAGTCATTTTAAATCTAAATAACTCAAAATAAACATTAAAAATAATCATAAAAATTTGGAAAAATTACAGAAAATATATTTTGAACCAAAAAAACCTTAGAAAAATATTTGGGATAATTTTATATTCATAGATTTCCTACTATAATTAGGAGAAGCTCTAAAAATTAGTTTTGCCATAAAACTAAAAATAAATACTAACATTATTCCACAAATTCTGAAATAATTCCAGAAAATATATAATAATATTATAAACCTTAGAAAATAACGTGGGTCCATTTTATATTCCTGAGCTTGCACCATAAATTCTACAAGTCCTAAAAATTAGTTATTAGCCTAAATAACTCCCAATAAATACTAAAAATACTCAGAAAATTCTCAAAAACTTCTAGAAAATATATTTTATTATTTAGAACATAAAATAAAAGTTTGGGATATTTTTAATTATATTTGAATCTAAAATAAATTCTTGAAAATTCTAGAAAATTACAGAAAATTGTGAAAAATCCAAATTAAAAATTTCTGAAAAATCAGGGGGTTACACCCATGCAGGTCTACGACTAAATCGTTCGGTTTTAACTTAGGAACCGAGCTAGCCTGCCCTAAGGATAGGATAAGTTATAGGATCTCATCCATAGTTTGAACCATTTTTGAACTCTATATCGAACTCGAACCAATTACTTGATCTGCATCCTGTGTTGATTCCTCTGTGCGTTCTTATAGTTTATCTTTTGGTGGCAGAGTAATGGATCCAAGGAACGGAGATGAGAATCCTTTGGATATACCACACGATGTTGTGGTTACCTATGTAGACGGAGTGACACCAGGGAATGGAGGACAATCATCTCAAGGAAATCAAGCCGGCCAGCCTAATCCAAGGTTTCGGCGTGATGACATCCCACCACCGCCACAGTTCACTCCACAGATGCCAGTTTTCCCGCCAGGGCAAGCCATGGACGTGCAACAGATATTTTAGATGATGTATGCCATGATGCAAGCCCAGCAGCAGGTTCAGCAAGAGGCCCAACGTCATGTGGCAGAGTATTTGAGAACCAGCCTGGTATCCGCATTGGAGCAGGCAAACCCACCAGCGAGGCGATCAGCGACGGGATCGATCACCGATTTTTGTCAGCTCAAGCCTCATACCTTTTCTGGCAAGGAGGGGCCAACTGAAGTTCACGAATGGCTCACGAACATAAAGCACCAGTTGGAAGCAACTGAACTTCCAAGGGAGAAATGGATGACTGCGGTCAGGATGCAGTTGACTGAAAATGCACATCATTGGTGGTTATCAGAAGAGAGGAGGCTCGAACAGGACCGAGTCACTTGGGAAGAGTTCTCCAGACTCTTCCAAGAGATGTATATTCCAGCAGTTGCATGGTCGGAACTCAGAGACAAGTTCAACCGCCTGATCCAAGGCAATATGTCAGTGGAAGAATACAACGCAGAATTTATTCGTCTAAGTCGCTTCGCCCCAACCTTAATTTCGACAGAGGAAGAGAAAGTTGAGAAGTTCTTTGACGGACTGAAGTTCGAGCTCCAGAGGTTGATTGGATCTGTTGTACCTACATCATATACCGATGTCCTTGCAGCAGCACGACACATGGAGCGTGTTACTAGAAGGGAGTCAAATCTGAAGAGGCCAATCACATCAGCACCATCCAGGATATCACATGGGGATTCTGCAAAACGGTCCCAGAGGAGTATACCAGAGAGAGCAGCACACATGGCCATAACTCTTCATACTTGTCACCACTGCGGCAAGGTAGGTCACATTGAGAGAGAATGCAGACGCAAGTTGGGACTATGCCTGGCTTGCGGATCCAACCAGCATCCAACCAGAGACTGCACTGAGCGCAGAGAGGGAACACCGAGACTAGCTTTACCTGCACCAAGACCAGCTTATCCAGTAGTAGGAGCACCGCAGACATGAGTTGGAGGAGTCAGACCACCAGCTCCAGGAGGATATCAGCAGAGACCACCACTGGCACCACAGGCAGCTCTATTCCAGCAGGCTCAGCAGCAGAGAGGTCAAGCTCAGGGATGAGGATAGGCATTTGCATTGGCTGCTCAGGAGGAAGCTACTGCAGGAGAAGTCACCGCAGGTACTATATTAGTAGCTTCATTACCGGCTGTAGCTTTATTTGATTCTGGAGCATCGCATTCATTTATAGCAGCTAGCTTTGTAGCCACCCATAGAGTAGCTACCGCACCCCTTCCGAAGATTAAGAGAATTCTTACGGGAGGTGGAATTATCCCAGTTAGCGACGTCTGTAGATCATGTTCTGTAGTAGTCTGTGGAAGAGAGATGCGAGCTCAATTTCTGATCTTTTCCATGCCGGATTATGATGTTGTACTTGGTATGGACTGGTTAAGTCAGTACCATATGACACTTGATTGTCGACTTGGAAAGGTTATATTTAGACCGCCTGGACATCCAGAATTTGAGTTTCTTCGGGGAGCTGTAGAGCAAGGAGTTCAGCCTACTCTTAGGGTACTATCTGTAGAAGGGGAGACAGGTTACTCAAGAGTCATATCAGAGTTTGTGGATGTATTTCCTGATGATCTTTCAGGTTTACCGCCTGATCGGGAAGTAGAATTCACAATAGACTTAACTCCAGGAGCAGAGCCTATCACTTCATCAGTATATCGGCTAGCACCTAAGGAGTTAGTGGAGTTGAAGGAACAAGTTGATGATCTTTGGGAGAAGGGTTTTATTCGGCCCAGTGTTTCACCTTGGGGAGCACCCATATTATTTGTACCGAAGAAGGATGGAACAATACGTTTGTGCATTGACTACAGGGCACTGAATGCTGTGACCATTAAGAACATGTATCCCTTACCATGCATTGATGATCTATTCGATCAATTGAGTGGTGCTAGGTTATTCTCGAAGATTGACCTTAGATCCCACTATCACCAGATTAAAGTAAGGAAGGAAGATATACCAAAGACAGCCTTCAGGACCAAGTATGGACATTATGAGTTCTTGGTAATGCCGTTTGGTTTAACCAACGCGCCAGCTGTGTTCATGAGCTTGATGAATAGAGTTTTTCATCAGTACTTGGATAAATTTGTGGTTATGTTATTGATGATATTCTAGTATATTCCAAGAGCCATGAAGAGCACGAGGAGCATCTCAGAATTGTGTTAGAGACATTGAGACAGGAGAAGTTGTATGCCAAACTCAGTAAGTGTGAGTTTTGTATGGATAAAGTGCCTTTCTTGGGACATATTATCTCAGGAGAAGGACTTTCAGTTGATCCGGAGAAAGTTGCTGCAATAGAAACTTGGCCTACACCTACAACAGTTGCAGAAGTGAGAAGTTTCCTCGGACTTGCGGGATATTACCGGAGGTTTGTAGAAAATTTCTCAAGAATTGCGGAGCCTATGACGAAGTTGACACGGAAGGACCAGGAATTTGCATGGACAGAAGACTGCCAGAAGGCCTTTGAAGAATTGAAGAGGAGATTAACAACAGCACGTCTTGACTCTTCCTTCAGGGTCAGAAGGTTTTGTTGTCTACAGTGATGCATCGGTAGTGGACTAGGATGTGTTTTAATGCAACATGGCAAAGTTATTGCTTATGCATCGAGACAGTTGAAGGTCCATGAGAAGAACTACCCAATGCACGATCTGGAGCTAGCAGCAGTTATATTTGCACTGAAGATTTGGAGGCATTATCTTTATGGAGAGAAGGTAGACATTTTTACTGATCACAAGAGTCTGAAGTATGTATATACTCAGAAGGAGCTCAACATGAGACAGAGACGTTGGCTTGAGTTGAAGGTAGACTTTGATATAGATCTGCAGTATCATCCGGGAAAGGCGAATATCGTAGCAGACGCACTCAGCAGGAAGCCTACGGCTTATTTCTTAACGATGCAGCCTGAGTTATTGAGAGATCTACAGGAGCTTCAGATAGAGGTTGTTTTACCAGGACAGAGTGGCTTGCTGGCTAATCTCGAAGTTAAGTCGTCACTTGTGGAGAGGATTAAAGAGGCATTGCCCACTGATGCTAGATTTCGAAGACTTAAAGAGAGGACAGAAGCAGGCATGTAGACGGGACTTCGCATACATGAAGACGGGACATTAAGGTGTGGAAATCGCCTGTATGTTCCAAATGGAGAATTGAGACAGGAGTTAATGACTGAAGCACATAACTCTATGTACTCTGTTCACCCAGGAGGAACCAAGATGTACCGAGACTTGAGGCAGTATTATTGGTGGCATGAAATGAAAAGGGAGATTGCACGATTTGTGGCGAAATATTTAGTATGCCAACAAGTAAAGGCCGAGCATCAGAGGACTGCAGGTATGTTGCAGCCGCTTCCTATACCAGAATGGAAGTGAGAACATATCACTATGGATTTTGTCACAAGATTTCCAAGAAGCACCAGCGGAAGATATGTTGTATGGGTTATCGTGGATAGACTCACTAAATCGGCACATTTCTTGCCATTTAGAGTTGGACAGTCCACAGAGGTACTAGCCGACATGTATATACGACAAATCGTAAGATTACATGGAGTGCCGGTTAGTATTGTATCGGATCGAGATTCAAGATTTACATCTCATTTTCGGCGAAGCATACAAGAGAGTCTTGGCACCAGACTCAAATTCAGCACAACTTACCATCCACAGACAGATGGTCAATCGGAGCACACGATTCAGATCTTGGAGGATATGTTAAGATCGTGTATGCTAGACTTTGGAGGATCTTGGGAAGATCATTTGCACTTGGTGGAGTTCTCCTACAACAACAGTTATCAGGCCAGCATTCAGATGGCACCATTCGAGGCATTGTACGGTAGAAAGTGTAGATCGCCAGTATGTTGGAGTGACGTTGGTGAGTGTCAAATACTGGGTCCAGAATTGGTAATGCAGACAGTGGAGAAGGTAAAACAAATCCAGAATCATCTTCGAGCAGCTCAGGACAGACAGAAGCATTGGGCTGATACGCACAGACGTCCCCTAGAGTTCAAAGAAGGAGAGCACATATTCTTGAGGATTTCGCCCACTCGAGGTACTATTAGATTTGGGAGCAGAGGCAAGTTGAGCCCAAGGTATATCGGGCCATTTGATATTCTAGAGCGCATTGGTGAGGTGGCTTATCGTCTTGCATTACCTCCATCCTTAGAGGGAGTGCATGATGTATTCCACGTCTCACAGCTGAGAAGGTACGTGACAGACCCAAGTCATGTAGTCGATCATTCTGAGATCGCAGTGGGCCCTAGCTTGAGATATGAAGAACAACCGGTTGGCATCCTCGACATCAGTGAGAAGACATTGCGAGGGCAGACAATTAGACTGGTACGTGTATCTTGGAAACATCACTCTCCTGGCAAATCGACCTGGGAACGAGAGGATATTATGCGCCAGCGTTATCCTCACTTATTCGCGGATGCAGGTATACCCTAAGCATTCTTATAATTTCCATAGTTCTTTCCTTTAGTAGTTCATTCTTCGATTGCGAGGACGCAATCCTCTTAAGGGGGGTAGATTGTAAATACCCTAATTTTTCTATAATTTTTAAAATAATATTTTTCCCAATTTTTCTGAATTTTCGGGACTTAAAACTAAGGTATTTTATGATTAAAAGATTTTTAAATGATGTTAATTAATATTAAATTATTATGGAAATAATATTTTATGGTATAAAATGGAAAACTGGACATAGGATAATTTTCTGTGAATTTATTGGACTCCGAAAACAGTTTTAAAGCCCTAAAAACCAATGTAGAATTAAACCTAATTGAACCCTGCCTGAACCCGGTTTATTTAGAAATAAACCAAATTAAACCAAACCAAACCGACTCAAACCGAACCAGACCAACCCAGACCTAACGGGTTGGGTCGGGTCGGATCCGAATCAAACCCGACCCGGACCCGAAACCCTAACCGAACCCTAATCGGATCCCCCACCGGATTCACTGTTCATCCCCTATAAATACCTCGGCGTTCGTGCCTCCGCCGCCGCAAACCCCCTCTCTCTCCTCTCATCACCACCTCACCACTCTCCGCTCCGCCCTCGACGACCACCACTCCCCCTCGTCTGAACCCGCAGCCGCCTCCTTCATCCAGAACTCCCCTGAACCCTAACTCCCAGCCGCCATCTCCGTCCTAACCTCCACCCGTCCCCGACCAGAACACCCCTCTCCTCCGCCCTAGTCCGCCACCGACGACCATCATCACCTCCCCCAACTCAACTCGCAGACCCGATGACCCTCCACCACTCCGCCGCTCCCCCATCGCACCCCCTCGCCTCGTCGACCTCTCCCATCTCCGCCCTAACCACCGCCTCAAGCACAGCCCGACCTCCGCTCCGCTCGACCAGCACCACCTCACCCCCAGCAGCCCTCGACTTCCTCTCCGTCGACTCCACCGGCGTCGACCACCAACCCAGCAGCCCTAGGCCGAGCCGTCCTCCGCCGGCGAGTCCACCCAGCGGTCTCCGGACACAGCCCTAGCCCGGACACGGATCCTGTGGAGATTCGACACAGCGGACACGGTGACCAGGACACGAACCAGCATCCCGAACACGAGAATTCTCGGTTCACGGAGCCCTGTTCAGGTAACCCGTTCTCTCTCCTCGTTATTCCGTTTTCTGTTCCGTCAGTTGTGTCGCATAGACTGTGTAACCCTCTCGATGCCCGTGCAACCTGCTCGGTGCGTCGCGTCCTGTGGTGATCGTAAACCGCGATCCAAAAACAGGGAAACCAACGTCCTGTTTCACCATGGAACTGAGTGCGTCCTCCCTAAACGGGACGACTTGGTCGTGCACAGTCTTCACCGAAACATGCGTGCCGTTGATACGGACGTGCAGGATTTCACAGAAGTTGATTTGGATGTGCGTGCACACCGGAATCAACGCGTATCCGCCGACAACGCCCCCGTATCCGTCCATTCTGGATCTCGCTGTAACTTGGTGTACATACGTCGGATCGAGACGAAACTTGCGCCATCGAACTCGTAGCAATACTCTGGTCCTGTGACCCAAGTTTGGTTCGATTCTGAGAACGTTGACAAAATCGCGTATCGTGGGCCCTGCGGCTCCACTAGACGGGCGATTTTGGGATCGGCTCATCGGAATCCAATTCTGGAAGTTCCGTTGGGTTCGTATCATCGTTCCTGACTTGTTGACACTAAGTTTGACGAATTTGGAGATCTTTGACCCTGACACATTTTTCGGTGCAAAGTGGCCCACATGTGGACCCCGCTTTGACCCGGAACTGTCATTTTCGCCCCTGTGTCCAAATTGGACTTAAGGACAGGCGTTTCTATCTATTTGATATTTTTTGAGTCTGTTGGTGATCTTTATTACAGCTTTTGGAGGAGTACCTGCAGGATCTACTGATACAGGGACAACTGTTGGTATTCAAACCCCAGGCAAGTGTACCTTGCCAAACTTTGCAGTCTTGTTACATATTTTTCTTGCTTCATTTATATTGCTGTGCATGCTTAACCTAGGACCGTGTGACTTACTTAGCGTCCGATTATTAGTCGGGTGCCAACCCCGTACGCGGAGTTGTATATTGTCATCGAGAGAGGAACATTCGTGACCCCTTTACATTCTCGTACTTGTCTTATCAAGTACATTATACCCAGGACACTTGACACTATACATGAGACAGGATCTTTCTGAGATATTCATGGTGATTCTGTATAGGATGCAGGATTTGACATTGATATTATATTCATAGATACTATATGACTTGCTGCATTAGCTATGATCTTGCGTGCCATGTACATGAGACGTTATAGACATGAGATGTGTGGTTACATTGGGTGGGGAGAGACACACAGGCTACAGGCTGATCATATATATAAACCCCCTATTATTGTGAGGCGCAAGACTCTGAAACCCGATCTTGGCCCATTACTCATTATTACTGCTACCGGCTCCCCGACACAGAGCTTGTAGTGGCTCAGCCTGAGTACTCGTGATGCTCTCACTTGCATTTTCACATAGATGGTTACATACTTACCCTATTTATTTTATTATTTGCTGCACTGCATTTATTTTGGCTTGTATTATCTTGTACCTTGCTATGTCCCCTGAGGACCTGGATCTGGATTATGTCCCCAGGATTTGCAGACGAGATCTATCTCGAGGTATACGGGAACGCAGCAGGAGCTGATACAGGAGCTGTACCGACACCCGAGGACGAGGTGTTAGCTGAAGACTTTTCCTGAGCATCTATGTTTCATGCTCAGTATTTACTTTATTCAGTCATTTATATTTTGGTCTGTTGAACCATTGTATCAGATTTTTATCGGGTTGTTCCCCGAAGCACTTTGTTGAGACTGGTTGATGATTTACATTTCTTATATCTGTGGATCATATTTTATCTTGTATGGATAAGATTAGTTGTGCCATGTTGTCGTAGACTTTATTTTACAGCTTAAGTACACCCTGATGGATCCATTAAGTTGGGTTGTCCATCAGTGTGTGCTGCTGGCCATTGCCACGTGTCTAGTCCCTCGATATTTTGGGACTGGGGCGTGACAACAGGATTCGTGACATAGATATTACAAATGCTTAACTATCATTATGACTCGCTGCATTAGTTAGAGGTCATGATCTTGCGTGTTATGGACATGAGACGTCGTGGACATGAGACGTGTGATTACATTGGGTGGGGAGAGACACACCATACTACAGGCTGATTATTAATATATATACTATACTACTGGAGGTGCTTTGGCACATATACTGGAGTCGTGATACTACTTGCTTTGGCATATATACTGGAGTCGTGATACTACTTGCTTTGGCATATATACTGGAGTCGTAATACTATTGCTGCTATGGGTTTCCCCGACATAGAGCCTATAGTAGTTTCAGCCTAAGTATGATTAATGCTCTCATTTGCATAACACCTAGCTGGTACTTAGTTTACCCTTTGATACATTTTATATACTGCATTTATTTTGGCATGCTGTTTCTTGTACCTTGTTACGTCCCTCTTAGGACCTGGTCCCTTGCCAGTTTTGCAGCATAGACCGTTGTGGAGCTTGTATGGAGTTGCTGATGTGTGTTGCTTGGTCTTGCAGGAATTGGTGTCAGGTACTTATATCATTTCTTTCGGAATATTGGTTATTATTCATATTGTTTATTCATCTGCTGATATAGCCTAGTTTTATGGACTCATATTCCTTTCTTGAGTCTAATCGAGCTTATGTGTTACTGGCGGCCGACTTTAGCACATGTAGCTCATTCTTGTATATTTCGTTAATTGTGGATTGAGGCATAGATATATATATATTTACTTGATTATATAGATAGTGACCCTTCTATTACAGCTTATACGTATTCGAATCGGACCAGAGTCTGGTCGAATGCGTAGCTGGCATGTTACGTATTCCTAGTCCTACATATTTTGGGACTGGGGCGTGACATTGGGTCACAGGACCAATGTATCGCTACGAGTCTGATGGCGCAAGTTGCGTTTCGAAATGACGAGTACACACGAAGTTAAAACGAGTTTCAGAACAGGGCCGATACGGACGATTTCGACGAATACTCGTTGATTCCGGTGTGCACGCACATCCAAATCAACTTCCGCAAAATCCTACACGTCCGTATTGACGGTGCGGACCTTTCGGTAAAATTCGCACACGAATAAGTCGCCTCGTTTAGCGGGACGCACCCAGTTCGGTAAAATTTGGGTTTTAAAGACCAAATGTTTGGTCAATTTTACCCTCGAATAAAACACAAACTACAGCAAATTAAATTAAACTAAATACAGGGTTTTAATCTCAGTTATATTATCTAAATTACTGCTCAAGCAAATTTTAGAATTAGTTAACAGGTTGCACGCAAAACGGTCGTGAACTTGTGAGTTCAGGAAAATTACTGAATTTCAGAAATAGGGGTTATTTTTCCTGTTTTTTGCGTCGTGGTTTGCGACCGACACAGGACACGATACCCCATTCTAATGACACGGGGTTCGAGAGGGTTACACAGGGAATGGGTCGCAACAGACCGCTCAAAAAATAACGCGACGAGGAGAGAGAAATGCTCACCGGAACGTGGAGTCGGAATCGACTGTTCAACACGTACGCGTGGTGGCGCGACGCACGTCGGCGGCGGGTGGCGGCGCTGCTGCGGCAGCTCTGGCTGCTGGTCGGCGGTAGGGTCGGTGTCGGGTCACGACGGAGGCTCGGGGCGGATACGTCTTTGTTGGAGTCGCCGGAGGAGCTCGGGGCGGCGGAGCTGGAGATCGAGGTCGGTTGGCGGTGGTGGATGAAGTGGTGGTGGCAACGGGGTGTTCGACGGGGGGTTTAAATAAGGGAGGGTGGCCGGCAGTTACTGGAAGGTGGAGATGAACGACCGCGGGGAGGTAACGGCCGGCGGTTACGGGGAGTCGACGAGGCGGGGTTACTACGGAGACGAACGGCCGCGGGGAGTCGGGGGTCGTCGACTACTGTAACAGTTAGGATTTTAAATTCTTGGGTCGGGTCGGGTTTGGATGCGGGTACGGGTCGGGTCCAGATCCGACCCACTACGATTGGGTTCGGTTTAATTTGGGTTCGGTTTATTTAGGCTTGGTTCGGTTCGGTTCAGGATGGTTTAAACCGGTTTATTCTGGTTTAATTAAAAATAATATTTTTAGCTGTTTAAAAATAGTTTTTGGGTCCAATAAATTTCAGGAAAATTACACTATGACTAATTATTTATTTTACACACAAAAAATATATTTTTTATAATATTTTAATATTTAATTAATACTCAAAAATATTTATCCTTTGAAGAACATTTATTTTAATTATTTAAAAAATCACAGAAAATCCTAAAAATTATATTTTAATTTTAAAAAAATACGGGTGTTTACACCACGGTCAGTAATTCTTAATAACTTGTCCAGAATAACAACTAGAATAATGTATTAGAAGCATTTAGAGAGATTTTCTGGCTACATGCAATCCCGGTATCCCAGCGACACCTGATGGATTTGGAGCTTTCCGTCGTGAGGGGCACACTTCCAGCACGTCGTCAAGTGTTGTATATTCCTGTAAATTGCTATACCTGATATAATCTATTCTATCCTTATGCCTGGATAATCCGAATAGTCTGCAGGGCATGTGGCTGTATGAAATCTCAAACTACATGTGTTAGTAACTAGGATTGTGATAACCTTAGTTAGTTAATGATAGCAAGCAGTAGGGCATTGTTGGCCGTGATTACTTCATTTCCAGTCTAGTCTAGACCTGTCCTGATTTATTTAACAACTGATCCTGAGACTGTAATCTGAGTACTGATTTCAGATATCCTTATTTAAATGCTCTAGAACTGTTTAACTGTTATTTTACCTGATACATTTATTTAACTGTTCCTTGTGCTATTTCTTACTGATTTGTCCGCATGCTGGTTTTAGTTCCTAAGTTGGCTCCCTTGTTGTACTTGATGTTTTGGGGTCTGACCTCACTGGTTTTGTATGATCATATTTCGGAGTAGGACCGCATGATCTTTCGTATTTTTTGTCTCAAGATGGTGAACATTAGAAGTACCCGAGGACATGAGTGAGTTTCTTCTTCATCACCCACTTGATCTTGTACTTATACTTTTGAGGCGTTTAGCCACCGAGCACGTGTTTAGCTAGTGTCTTGGAACATTACATTCCAGCATGTGAGCCTACATGTAAAACATATATGGTAAACGAGATATGAGCCATATGTGTCTCTATCTCAAGCGGGGGCGGGAAGGAGGGGCTGGTACGGTGGCAGTGAGGGGGAGAGCAGGGTCGACGGCGGCGGTCGCGGGAGTTGGGGGAGGGGGAGGGGAGGCGGGAAGGGGGAGGAGGCGGAAAGAAGACGAGAGTAATTTCGTCCAAAAAATGAGTCAAACGAGTTGACCGTTAGGAAGAGACAATTTCCGTCAAAAGTGGAAGAACTTGTACATTATGAAAATAATGTAGGGTGCACCATGAATATGAGTAAATAAAGTGGAGGGTAAGTCAAAAATTTTCAAAAAAAATTGATCCAAACGTTTTATTTATTTATGTTTACTAATTAAAATTGTTCATTAAATTTAATATAGATAATTAGATAATTAAGTATAGAAAAAATTAAAGTGTATTGTTATTTTTTTTCTTTTCAAGTAGTATAAAACATGTGCAAATACACACAAATGCACGTACATATATGCTTAGTATATTTAATACGAAAACTTCTACAGCAACTTTACCGATTAAAATTGTTCTTTAAATTGTTGTTTCCTCTTTCTAAGTTCTTTCACAACATCTTAACCAATTGATCAATCCCAGTTGTCCAGAAAGTAATAAATCGACTCTATATTCTATTGGTTCTGCAATGTACGAAACATGACACGTTTGAAGAACATGTAGGCAAAATCTTGTACTATCGTGTCGCAATTAAATAGTTACGGATACAAGTATCTAAGCAAATTTCACAGCCTAACTTTGTAAATGGCCATTACATCAAAGTTATATGCATTTTAGGGAGGCCATTATATATATGCTCTGAACGAATAGTTACTGTTGTGTATGAGTATGATGAGTGAAATTTGTGACACAACAGCTTCTTCTTGTTGGCTTCAAAGAGTACTGCGTACTTGGGATTGATTCCTACTCCTTCAAAAATCTGGATTCACCAGTCGAGGCTAATGTTGCGTGCGAGGTACAGATTGTCGATGTACTCTATAATGGGACTACAAGCGACCATGTACCTCCTCATTTCCTTCTCTACAGACTGATCTGAAACAAAGAAGGAGATATAATGAGATCTGCAAAATCTTGAATGCGTATACTATATAAAGAAGAAAAAATTAAAACTAGACGAGGAGTTACAAAATCTAGACAATATTAAGTGATCACGGGAAATCTGGAAGCACGGCCCAGGTATAAAGTGACATAAAAAATAAGGTTTTTGCCATAGTTTGCAGCATCGGCCGATATTGATCTGATACGGACGATACCGATACGGTTTGGTATGTCCTAGTCCGATACCGACCGATATCCGATACCGATATTGAGTCTCTCTTTTACGGTCAATTCGGCAAAGAAAATTGAACGAAAAAGATCCATCAACAAGGGTGTAAAAACATAGTAAGTTTGTAAAAGAAGAAAACTTATCACATGTAAACCAATCGACAAGAATGACTACTATTTCATTCAATTTCAAAATTACTGCTTAAGAACACTAAAATTACTTAAAATTATGCCTAAATGTATAGAATATTTTTTTTAATATTAATAATTATTTGTTTTCTGATTAAAAAAGTCCGATACTCCGATCCGTAATTGCCGATACCATTGATTCCAATAATCATAGGAATGGTCCGATACCGATACTACGAACATTGGTTTTCGCACAATGTAGGTATGTGTATCTGTAGTAACATTTATAGTTGTATTTGCAATTGAACACTCCAAGAAAGAAAACTGCATAGGGCAAAGATCAGGAAGATGATAACCATTGGTACAATTTATGCAAGAACTGTAACCTTCAGCAACAAACATTTGCAATTTGAAAGAGTTAAGACTTAAGAGGCTAGTGGGAAATGCCACCTCAGTAAACTAACATTGATACCAGTTTGTATCAGAACTAAAATCAGAAGTTCTTATAAATAGAGTGGGGGAGGAAAAGAGAAAGGAGGTATGAGAGATTTAGAATGTATTATTTAGAGCTTTTTCTTGTTCTTTCTTAGAATTCCTGAAACTACTTTTACCGTTTATTCAAGAATCAAATAAAAATCCTAGTTCTTCCCCAAATTGAGTTTCCATTTAATTTCTACTGCAATTTACTTCAATTCTATGGCGAACTGTGTTCGATCACCACCAATTCCAGGCCAGATGGGGAGGGGACCCATCAGGAAGACTGGTGGGGGATGGGAGAGTGGAGGGCAATAGTGTGTGTATATATATATATATAGTTCATACTTGTATACTGTGTGTTCTAAGAAAAAAAAGGTAAAATCCTTGCCTTGCAATAACTTGAAATAGGTATGTAAGGTAGAACGGTTCAGTACGTTTGACAGGATCAAATATATTCCCCATTATTTCATAATCTTGAAATAATCCAAGGTCTAATCTAGTTTATACCCATTATTTCATTATTTTCCCCATTATTTCAACAATATTAGAATTAATTAACAATAAAAATCATATATACTACTGACCATCTTCATTCAGCCTCAACAATAGTTGTTCCCTAGTGGGAAGAGCATACATTCCTGCCCCGACCGCCTTCCTAATCGCCCATGTGTGGTATGGTGCACAAACTTGAGCATAAGCTGTTGAAGCGGCATCCTTTAATGAACAATCACTGAAAGGCATACATTGCAAGTTAATGGAACTTATAATAAACTAGACAAAAACAAACCAAACTTGGATCTATTTATTCTCATGATCATGGTTATCATATATAAATCACATATAAAATATAACTATATGCCGTAGAATCATATACAATATCTACAATTGGAATCTAGCTGGTGATATGTATGCATGTTTCTTTCTTCTTTACTTCATCAAAAGATCTCATAAACAAATGCTTATAGGATTTATATCAGATGCTTGTATCTACAACTAGGAAGCACAAAGCGTGGCTTAAATTCATAATGAAATTACCCTAACATATTAAGAATTTTGCTTGTTAACTTTACCTGCTAATCGCCAGTACAATCATGATTATATTGCTAATTTGAGCATCATGAACATTATAAAGTTATGTACCTTTCCTCGTCTTTACTATTATTTACTTTTTATTGGCTCTATGTGTGTGTGGAAACTAAGGTCTATTACATTTGCATGATTAAATAGTAAGTACATTGCAGAATGACCTCATGCTTGCATAAAAAAAACATGATTGAAGTTGTTCTCTCAAACAAAAAAAATAAAATTTATCAGCACCAAAAAATACTGTATGTACTACTATATGGCATATCATGTAGTTGAATTTTCAGATATGCTGAGGCAACATTGAAAAACAAATATAAATATATGAATCTATTCTAATATATAATCCAAATATGAGGGAATCGCTAATTGTTTGGTGTAACACTTTCTTGTCTAAAAAATACCATTATGTATGCATAAAAAATAATTTAGCCACCTACTAACTCAAACTTCCATACTAATCTAAAACTGTCGTAACCTTTTTTTCTTTTTCTTTTTTCTCTTTGTGCTAGTATCCTTTTTCTGGAAATTGCACACGCAACGCATGTGCCCCGACCACTAGTCTTCTATTAATAGAATACCGTTAAGAGAAATACAAAACAAGCTCTTCGCTTAGACTAATCCTCGCCATTTATCGATCCGAATAGAACCAATAATGCAAGATAAATGTATGATCAAAATGGCATGACCAGGCTTGAAACATACCTTGATGACAGGAATTGCTCGAACAAAGCCTTCATGAGGTCAAGATCAAGTCTAACCCTTCTCAAGTTACGGGAATGACTTCCTGCCTTCTTAACAGAATCATTTTCCAGATCATAGTCTAGTATGCTACTTAATGTATCAAACGTCTTTGATGCTTCCATTAGGTCATTTACCTGTATATATAGATTTAATATATTACAGGATTGTCAGGACGTCTAATTGAAAATTAGAAGATAGTTAGAAATACAATGCAATGTCATGATCTCTTAGAAAACGTCGCAGAATTATTATGGAAATATTGATTTTTTATATAAATTAGGTAAAAAATAGTGGACCTTGCTAGTTTATCCAGGTGCAGAGCTTACGAGAAGATGGCAGTCCAAATGTTTATAGTTTGAAGTATCGGACGAAACTGATCCGATACGGCCGATATCGATACAATTTGGCATGTCCCGATCCGATACCGACCGATACCCGATACTGACCGATACCGACATTAGAGGTCTCTTTTCCGGTCAATTCAGCAAAAACAAATTGAATTAAAAAAACCAATTAGCAAGGGTGTAAAAGCATAGTATGGTTGTAAAAGCATATAAAAGAGAAAAATTTATCTATCGCATATAAATCAATCGACAAAGGTTACTACTATTTCATTCAATTTCAAAAATACTAATAAACAACACCAGAAATACTTTAAATTATGCATAAATGTATAAAATATATTTTATAAAATGTTAATAATTTACTAATAGTTGTTTGCTTTCCGATACCAAAAAATCCGATACTCCTATCCAAAACCTCCGATACCGCCGATCCCGATACTCATAGGAATGGTCTGATACTGATACCGATTCCGATACCGATTCCGATAATTTGAACTTTACTTTATTGTCAACCTAAGTTTTAGCAGTTAAGAGGTAGTTGATTTTAAACATTTGTGATAAAGAATTTTAATTGCCTCAATGAGTTTGTGTATGCTAGTTGCTCAGCTACGAGGGAGTCAGACATGAGGGATTTTTTGACTTGCTAAATATCATTGTTGGCACGCTAGTCTAGGAAGCACGGACACTCCAAAACTCCGGGCAATGTCGTGTCGGACTTTTATGGTGCAGAAACATATCAGACATACCAAGAACACTCTAAAAATATACTAGGACACATCAAATTATGTATCACTTATGTGTCATCGTTTTCTTACATTGTCTTGTTGACAAATTACAATTAGGCTTTTAGGTTCGGCTCACTAACTAATTAACATTCACCCTCTAGAAAAACTAAGGGCTTGTTTGGTTGGTTATAATTGGAATTTTCATGCAACATTTGTTGTTGTAAGTAGAATTACATACAAAATGGCTGCAACAAATGCTGCAGGTTGATGTATATATTGCAGCTTTTCTTTTTGCATTAATGGCTCTATTTACAGCCAAATAAACACGAGAACTGGTATGCTACAAAAAGTCTTGCTATATTTACATTTACAACCAACCGAACAACCCCTAAATGGTGTTCTTCTTCTCTTCCTCGTCATCATAATTCAGTCAATGGTGTTCTTCTTCTCTTCGTCCTCATCATCACAATTCAGTCAATTCAAACTAACATGAGACAACATTTGGATTGAGAAAGATCCATGGAAGACAAAAATGACAAGCCATATTCTCCAAAACCGAGTTCAGCTCAAGGGCAGAGCTAAGGTAGACTGCAACCTAGGTGAAGAAAAAAAAGACGATATATACCTAGCCCACTAGACCACTAAGCTTTAGGGTCTGCTTTGATTGAGGGGAAACAAAGTGAAGTTAAGTGGGGTTAAGTGAAGGGAAGTTAAGTGAGGGGAAGGATAGTAAATATATATAGAGAAAATTTGAATCGCACCCCACATTATTTAGCCATATTCAAGATGTACCTCAGTGCTTTACCATAATGTACACATTCCTCCACTTTTGACGGAAATCGTCACTGACCAACGGTCAACAATGTTGACCAAAAATTTTGGAAAAAAATACCCCCACTTTCTTCTTCTTTCCCGTCCCTCACCCCGTGCGCTCTTCCGCGGCCGTCCCGCACTCTCCGGCGGCCGACCCCGCAGTTCCCCGCGCTCCCCCATGCTGGCCATGACCGCCCCCTCCCTCCCCCGCGCTCCACCCTGCTGGCTATGACTAACCCCTCCCTCCCCTACGCCGGTCGCGACCGCCCCTGCGGTCCCCCATCCTCCCTCACGACGGCCGCGACAGTCCCCGCGCTTCCCCGTCCTCCCACATGCCGGCCGCGACCGTCCCCGCACTCCCCCACGCTGGCCATGACAACCCCTCCCTCCCCCGCGCTCCACCAGTCGGTCGCGATTGCCCCCGCGCTCCCCCGTCCTCCCCCACGTCGGTCGCGACCGCCCCTCACGCTCCTCCGTCCTCCCCCACGCCGCGACTGTCCCCGTGTTCCCCTCCTCCTCCTCCTCCTCGACCGGCGCGCGCAACCCCCCCGCTCCCCCGCAGCAGCCTCCCCCCCCCCTTTCATCCTCCTACGGCCGACACTCGACGCAGCAGCAAGAGGAGGGGGGAGGAGGGGTGGGTGGGTGGGTTGGCTACAGGTGCCGGCCGGAGGAGGAGGGGGGTCGGCTGCGGACAGAGGGGAGGGGGGAGAGCGGGGGTCATGCGGGGGTATTTTCGTTAGAAATATTTGGTCAAACTCGTTGATCGTTGGTCAGTGACGGTTTCCGTCAAAAGTGGGGAGGGAGGATTTGTACATTATGGTAAAGCACTGGGGTGCACCTTGAATATTGCTAAATAATCTGGGGTACGACTCAAAATTTCTCATATATATAACCTTGCTTGGATTGAAGGGAGAGTTAAGTAGAGTGTATTTAATAACTGTTGCTTGGATTGAAGGTTTTGAGTAGGAAGAGAACTAATAAAAGGCTTATTTTCAACTTGATACCCTCAAGTATATAAGTTTTTCAAGCTGACACCTTAAACTTTAATATTATATCAATCACTACCCTCAACTATTGAATATTTTCAAGTCGATACCCTCTGTTAGTCAGGGGTTAGTTTTTCCGTCGCAACAAAAAAGATTAGATTTTTTTTTTGGGACCAAATTACTCCCGATCCACTTCTCCCATTGGTCTCAAACCTTATGATAGCACATTTTTTTGAAGAAGAAAATACATTTTCCTACAAGTGCTTCAAACCTTATCACCTAACATATTTAATCTTGATTAGAAATCAAAACCCTTCCATTTTGAGAAGGAAAAGGCAAAAAAATAAAAGGAAAATGTTTCAATGAACACTGAATTTAGATCAATCAAAAAAAATCTTCCAAATCAACAAAATTCGGAAATAGAAAACAAGCATTGCTAGAACATCTATTTTTTTTTAAAAGCAAAAGAAAAGAGAAATGGAAATTTCCTATAAATTGATATAAGTAATTTTCTTTGAATAACACCATAGACAATCAAAGATACCAAAGGAGGATTTCTACAGAAGTTCAGAAATTTGACGTTTGAAAAAGTATATTGCAAACAAATTGACAAAAAAACAAAAAAAAACAAAAAAATCAAATTGTAAGACTAGCTAAGAACATAATTTCTTTCTTCAATCAGACCAGAAGAAATTGGGTTTCTTAAGAAAGTCATCAAGGAACTTGAGAGTTGAGAAAGGGTGCAACTTTATGCCGAAATCTTCAAATTTGTACAAGAATCAAATTTAAAAAAAAAGGGATTTCAACTAGCTGGAAGTCAAAAGAAGACGAAGTTGAGAAAAAGAAAGCAACATTCCTTGGAAATCTTCAAATTGCCAAAGAAATCGAATAGGGAAGGGGGAATCTGTCCGAGTAGCAAAAAAATATCCAATTGATAATGTGATCGATGAACAAAATTATATATGTACCATGAAGTTCAAAGCCTAAGAAACAAAAAAGACCACTCGAACGTACATAATTTCTTCTTTGCAAAGATTAGCTAGCCATGCATTTTCTACTTTGCAAAGTTTAGCTAGCCATGTGCTCAGAAAGCCCCAGTAGTAGTTGTTAGATTTGTTTTTGGGTTTTGCTTTGAAAGTAATCCATGTGATTTAATAAAAGTTTCACTTTTTTATTCCCACATGGGAAAGTATATATATTGCTTTATCCCTCTTAGTAGATAAGTAAATTTTGTGGGAAATGGACTATATCTCATCAAATCCGCAAGCGGATGTGCGATTTAATACGCATTTTTGACGCATTTATTAGTCGCACACTTAGCAATTAGAGCGGACTGCGGAACGGACATGGGTACAAAGGTAATTTTATAACTTATTTTTATTTCTTTATTTCCGTTGTTTTGGTCTGATGAGTTGTTGGTCTTCCGCGGAACCGTTCTCACGTAATCCCGTTACAGAATGAGTGAGAGAGGTTACGTAAGAGATATATCCAGGACATGATCCTGAGATCTCAGAACGGTAATCTGTTTTGATCTTTTCTCTCCCTCGTTCTCTCTCTGTTCGGAACGAAAAATCGTAACCACCCGAACCAAATTTCTCAGAAACTCCTCCGTCTAATCTCTCTTCCGGACAAAAGGCTGTGATCGTTCGTGGAATTCGCCACCAGGTGCATGATATTGTGGATTGGAGGAATTCGTTGTATCTCGAAAATAGATCGCCAGGAACCCGTTGCACTGTTCGTGAAGACAAAATTCTATTCTAAAAACAGCGTGTAACTTACCTCGAATCCTCTAAATATTTTCTGTTTTTAATTTTACGATCTTCCAGTTGAAAATTTTCCAACAGTAGTCTCATCATGCTCTTCTTCCCTTTCATATCCCAAGGCCACATGTTCCCGACGCTCGACATGGCCAAGCACTTCGCCATGCGTAGGGTTAACGCAGCGGAGCACGTGCTAGTTCCCGCAGCTGAGGCTTAGATTTGGCGGGAAGGAGAAGTTGTGGAGTGGCGACCTCCGGCTTCTAGAAGCAGTGAGAGGAGGAGGAGGGGCGGGAGAGGGGAGGGCGAATCCGCTTCTCCGCCCTGACGTTATGGATCGCCGGCCGGCGAGGGGGGGTCGTCGGAGGCGGTGACCATAGGGGAGGAGGAAGCGGAGGTTGGCCGTTTGTGTTTTGGGCCGTTTGTTTTGTGGCTGGGAGAGAGAGCTGACAGAGGAGAGAATGGGGGAGAGAGTGAAGAGAGAGAGAGAGAGAAAATAATAATAATAATAATAATGATATTATTATTATTAAAAAAATAATTATTATTATTATATTAAGTGTTGGATATTTTTGTCATTCATATTTTTCGTTTACTCGGTTAGTGTATTAAGTTATCTGATTATCATTAAAATATTTATTTGTATAATATAAAATTATAAAATATCAAGTTAAAAAACTGTAATGATTGAGAGTATAAGTTAAAATTAAGTCTTAATAAAAATATAATAGTTATTAAAATATTTTTATTACATATCGTTTTGAGGAATACGAGAAGTAATAAGAAAAAACGAGAAAAGATGACACATCTGGATGGTAGCAGGTTAAAAATTAGAAAGACGGTACATAATGTTGAAAGCAACAAAAATAAAGGAGAATTGCATAATATTTTATTGGACAAATAAGATATATTTACGACTTTTTAAACAAAATTATTCATTTTTTCTTGTAAAATTCTGATTTAGGAGGTTAAATAATGGACAAAAAAAATGCTAAACAAACCCTTAATTAATTCATTGTGACTCGCATTCCTAAATGTCCACCCTTAAACAAAACATAATTGTTATTTTCTCGCTTAACACTCTTCACTCTCAATACGAGCATTAGGTCAGTATTTTGTCACAATCCTAAAATGCCACACAAAAAATTAAGCATTTAATTCTTAAAATCTGATCTTTGAAAAAATTAACCTAAAACCTAAGTTAGTGGACTAAAAACTTAGTTATTTGAAAAATTAAGTATTTAGTTCCTAAAAATCTAATTTTTGGAAAATGATATTCGTTTAACATATTTGGATTACAATGACATTATAAAAAATTAAGTGTTAAATGTTTAGTTTAATTTATTATTAAGTAAAAAAAATTGTGTTAAAAAATTAGAATATTTTAAGTTCAATTTCGAGTAAACTAAAATCCCTAAACATTCCAGAAATTTAAATAAACAAGAATTTTAAGTGTCAGCCGGAGAATATTCCAGAATTTTAAAATAAACAAAGTTTTACAAATTATAAAAATTATCCTACAACAAGCATCGCAATAAGAGGATCACAAGAGAAATAAAATAAAATTACAGTCTACGCCTCCAGCTAAGTTTTTCTCCTGCATCCAGAGTGTGCTTTGTTGTGCTTTTGTTCGGATCCGATTTGTACACTTATGTCCGTATCCGTATATATTAATCAGGTTATTTATCTTAACCACTCCTATATTTATTATAGGAATATTTTTACTTAAACTAATTATACGGACCACATCTATATTTTATATTTTTTATAGAAAGTTATAATACTAACATACTCGTATGGAGACAGTGGATCCAAATAGCATGCAACTCAGCATGCGTAAAATCTCGTACATATCATCGAACATCTCAAAAAAAAAAAAAAAAAAAATCCGTATGTTTAATTTTTTTTTTTTTTTTCTAAATGAGAGAAATAGTATTAGTTTTAAAGTAGTAGTACAATGCGTAATGAATATATAATATAGAAATAATTAACATAAATATTTCTATTAATCGTGTTTCTTTGAGTCATACTTTTTTTCCACCTAAAATAAGAAAGATGGACATGCGAAGGGATCTATATAGAAGTATGGATATCCAAATTTATAATTATTATTATATAAATTATTATTTTAATTTTTATTAGTTGAGTATTTAAATTTATTATATATATATATATATATATATATATATATATATATATAATTTTATATCAGTATACTATTTAAGAATATAAAAAATAGTTTATATAATTAATTAGATGTTCTTATTAATTTTAGTAAGTAAATATATGCAATAGGATATAATTGGAAAAAAAAAATCTTAATATGAAGTCTATGAAATTGATTTTTTTTTTTTATTGTATAATAATATGAGAAATTTTGACTTACCCTTCTATTTTATATTTATCCATATTCAGGATGTAGTCTATTGTTTTAACATAATGTACAATATCTTCCACTTTTGACGGAAATCCGTCTCCACTGCGGAGGAGAGGAAGAGTAAGCGATTGTGGATGAGGAGATGGAGGAGGAGGAGGAGGAGGGCTATGGGGGAGCAGGGACCTACGGCAAGGAGGGAAGAAGAAGACGGAAGTATTTTTGTTCAAAAAAATGGATCAAACGAGTTGACCGTTAGGAAGAGACGATTTTCGTAAAAAATAAAATATCTTGTACATTATGGTAAAATGGTAGAATTACACTATGGACAAATAGAGTGTGAAGTAAGTCAATTTTTTTCCAATAATATAGATATTCATTGTATAATAATATAGATATGTGTGTGCGTACCTTCATCTCCGCAAACTTGAAGGCGAGGCCGAGGGTGCCAAAGAGGACGGAGACGAGGGAGCAGGCCTCGCAGAAGGGCGGGATCCGGAAGTCGTCGACGGAGCCATTTCCGAGCAGGGGCGAGGTCCTCGAAGGCCTCCGCCACCGCCGACAGCGTGGTGGACCTCGTCGTCTCGGCCTCCTTATTGAACGAGTAATCCGAGGAAGAAGAGAGCCGGCCGCCAGAGTCCTCCACCATCTTCATCATTATGTTCAAAATCTATATCGGGCTGCCTCCCCTCTTTCTTTCCCTTTTCTTAGAGTGAATTTTAAGCGAATTATTGGATTTTGTGGAAAGGAGAACACGGAGGGTGTCCATCAATTTTGGTTGCCACTTTTATGTGAGGAGAGAGGAGAAGAGAAGAGAGGAGGTTACTTCCGTTCCAAGTGTGATCTCTTCTGTTAGCCCACGCAACCAATGCATATTCCACGGAATAATAATAAGGAACGTGTTGGATTTTTTTTTTTTTTTCTAAAATGAAAGTTCAAACTGCATATCCCTAACTTAGGGATGAAGGAGGTCGGATTTGAATCAGAAGTTGAAATCTTGGCCTTAGTCAACATTATGGCCTCAGCGTGTTCTTGGACTCCTAAGAGCTGTTTTACTTTTAGGTCATCAAATAAAAATTTAGGAATATATTCTAATAAAAGTTTGGTGGACACGCTGTATATTTCAGAAATTTAGGAATATATTCTAGAAAATGACTCTTGATAAATCTGAGAGTGTCATGATCCCTTGTCGATTGTTCACCTCGATCCCCCTTTTCTGATATTTTGACATTCATTTCAAATACTTTCATCTCCCACTAGATTTTGTTAGTTTTGTTTGAACAAAGCTAAACTTCTTTCTTTCCTTTAGTCCCACATCGGATGGGCCAAACCCTCCTTGTATGTATATATTAGTTCCTCTTCATTGCTTTCTTAAAGGTGTTGTGTGGAGAACACATTGGGCCACACGCGGGCGCCGCCGTTCGGCCCGGCTTGGCTCGGTTCAGCGTAACAGGTGCGGGTACGTGCCCACACCTGCGGGCGCCGAATGTCGATCCAATTTGCACTTCGGACTGGGATCCAAAAATCTTTTTTGCTCCTTAATGGCCTATTTATGAGCCATTAAGTATCATGTCTGTGGCTGTGTATAAGGTTTAGCCTATTTAAAATGGTCTCCTACTCCTTTATTTTCTGAACGGAAAAAATTATCCTACGTGAAACCTCTCTTTCATTCCTCTCTCGATCCACCTTCTGATCTCTAAATCCTTACTCTGGGCAGAGCTAAGTTCGGTCTCTCTCTCCGAGTTGTGTGCGACAAAGAGAACCCGGTAGTCAGGGGATTTTACCACTAGGAGCTTCCCAGAATCGTCTGCACATAGACCTCGGATCAACTCTTAGGGCAGTGCTTCGTACACGACTTTCCCGGAGGCCGGTAACAATTTTGTTTTTTAGTTTCTTTGTTATCCTATAAATATCTGAAATATATATATATATATATATATATATATATATATATATATATATATATATTGATAACACTCTAAGAGTTGATCAATATTTTTTATTCAGAGCAAATTTTCTTAAGTCATCAATATTATTGATAAAATTGTTACTGTCAACAAGTAACCGGTTTTATTTTGTTAATTGTTAGCGCTGTAGCCAAACATTTTTATTAGTATTGTATAGCAAAAGAAAATTACTGTGGCAAGTCTGTTACTTATAAAACTTCCTCACTGATTGTTACCTATAAAACTGGCAATCTAAGTAACACTACTCTTTTGTTACTTAGCACTACTCATTTGTTTTGTCGATTAGCACCACTCATTAGTTGCTAGAACAAATTCTTTTGCTTAATTACTACAACGTATAATTAATTTTTTCACTTGCAACCAATTAATTTGCTATCATATATTCGTTGGCTACCATATACTTCTGTTCCATAAAGAAAAAAAAAACGAATATTCTGTTTCATATACAAAATTCTTATTTGCTACTATAATTTAGCATTTGTAGCACATAAAATCTTGCTTAATATATATATACCATCATTGGTATTCATTATTATTATTAGCTCTACATTTACTTATTGTTAACGACAATATTGTTTATTTGAATCAACCTCAAAACAATAATAGTTAAGTATAATTGCAAATCTTTTTGAGTCTGAATTCTAAAAGTAAAGATCAATTTGGGAACAAGCCGAAAGGGTCATTCTGTCAACCGGGTGTAAATAGCCCTAAGCGACACGGTATTTAAGTGTCTTCGGACCACCGCTAGCTGGGAACCGGCCCCTACAGCTAACCCAAGTTAATCTACACTTGATAGACTAAAGATTTTAAGATTGATTAGCAAAATCACTTGAACTATTATTCTAAATCATTGGACATTGTTATTGAGTAATTTTGTATCTTTCAGACTTTCCTCATTAGCAACCATGACTGGCAAGGATGAGATCTTTACTGCTAAACCTGCTAAGTTCAACGGGACCTACTTTAAGAGATGGCAGAGTCAAATAAAGTTTTGACCCACAACTTTAGGGCTGATCTCAGTCATTGATGGTTCCACACCCAACACAAATGATTCTGATGACACCGAGTCTGACGTAGGAGTGTCCAAATCCACCAGCTCCTCTAAACCCAAAACACCTAAGGAAATAGACTACCACTGCTTCCATAGAATTCTAAGCGCTTTGTCTGAATCATTATATGACATATTCTTTGTGTCACGTCCCAGTCCCAAAATGTGAGGAACTAGGCCACGTGGCATTGGCCAGCTGACACGTCACTATGGGTTTAATCCATTTTTATGGACCCACAGGAACATGCTACGCTGTCCTAAAATACTATAAGTCTAATACAGGCAAATCTATCTCATCCACAGAAAATGTCAGGAAATAGTGCTGAATATATATAATGCTGAGTTTGAAAATGTAATAATACACATCTTGCGGGAACAAACCTACTACAAAAATATAATAAAAGTGCAGAAAACCAGATAGACAAAGTATCGTCTATCTAGCAAAACATCTCCATCTCCAAGAGAGCAAGCTTCTAGAATCAGGTAGACTCTGATGGTGTCTCCTCTAATTCTTCCTCAGTAGCACACCTGGTCTCCTGTCCGGGACCATACACCGTAGGATAGAAAGCCTCATCTAAATCTGGAAGGGAACCAGGTCCTCAGTGGGACATAACAAGATACAGAAAATAGCATGCCATGTATGTAAATACTGAATAAATAAATAAATACAGGGTGCTAACCATCTAAGTGAATGCAAGTAAAGACCTTGTAGTACGCATGGGAAAGTGTAGGTTTGACATATGCTGACTTAATTCACCAATCGTGTTGACTGGCTAGTATATGTGTCATATGCCCCCGGACACACGGGTAGCTCTGCAATCGACCATCTCCTGAGGAGTATGGTACGAAGGATAAATGACCCATGGAGGGGGTGTCCCATACGTCTACTAGTTATCTTTCCCGCCCAATGTAACTAACGCCAAGTCGTACTTTTCATTAGTTTCCTGATTTTTATGCTAAGCCGTGATGCATGTCATACGTACTGGTAGCTAATCAATTACGCAGCTCGCATCCCAATATGTATTGCAACCATGTTGCGTGTTCCCGTGATAGGGTCTAGGAGAATATTAGGATACCCTCACAGTTGTTGGTAAGTCTGTAAAAGACTAAGTTATTTACACTACGTGTCAACGTTCTTGTTGACTGTACCTGAGGCAAGCTCAGGTATTCACAGTTATATGAAATTCAGGAAAGAAAATAGCATATAACGGCATTTGAATTTAAACAGTAACTTGGCAAGGTATACTTGCCTACTTCCTGATTGTGTTGGACAACTGATCCCACTGTCAAGACTGAGGGTCCTAGTGACAGGGGGTCACTGACTGTGCTGGAGATATTTTCTGTTTAAGATGTTTACAGGATTCGTAAATACCAATTTAATAAACGGTACAATTATATAGTATATATACTTATGTAAATATATACACATAATACATATATATATATATAGGGTTCATATATATATATAGAGTATATATAAATATATATAGATATAGCATATATAGTATTTGGTATATATAGCACATATATATAATAGATATATATTATATACTACATATAGATATAAAAAGAAAATAAGCTGGAATTAAAAAATATATATACATACATAAGTAGTATATATATATATATATAAATAAAAATAAAAGGCATACATATATATATATATAATATATATGTATACATATATAAGTAGTATATTCATATATATATATATATATATATATATATATATATATATATATAAAAGAAAGAAAAAAATGCAGGAATTAAATATATAGATAGATATATATATAGATATATATATATATTTACATATATACATATAAAAGAAAATAAAAAGTGCAGAAAATAAAAAATATATATATATATACATATATTAGATATATATATTTACATATGTACATATAATAATTAAAAAGAAAAGCATACATATATATATATATATATATATATATATATATATATATATATATATATATATATATATATATATATATATATATATATATATATATATATATATATATATATATTAGTATATAGTATATAATTACATATAATTAAATGAAAAGTATATATATATATATAGGTATATATACATATATAATATATGTCTATATATATAATACTATATATAAATATATATATATAGATATATAAGAAAGGAAAAGGAAAAATATATATATATACATATTTATTACAATATATATATATATATACTCTGTATATATATATATATATATATATATATATATATATATATATATATATATATATATATATATATATATATATATATATATATATGTATATAGTAATAATAATAATAATAATTATATATATATATAATATATATATATATAATTATATATAGAATACATATAATAAATATAGTAATAATAATAATAATAATTATATATATATAATATATATATATATAATTATATATAGAATACATATAATAAATATATATACATATATATATATATGTATACTACATATATATATATAATTAAATAAAGAAAAAAAAACAGAATTTAAAAGGTGCATAATTAAATAATAAAATGCATAATACATATAAATATATATACTTTATATATATATTTACTGTAATTATATTAATAAGTATATATAATACATATATATATATATATATATATATATATATATATTATATATATATATATATACATAATATAATATATGTATGTATATATATACATAGAGATACATATTATATACATAAATATATATATTAAATACATATTAATATATAATAATAATATATGTATACTTTATAAATATACTGTATATATACAATAATATAAAATATAATATATATATATATATATATATATATATATATATATAATATATATATATATAAACATATATATATATATATATATATATATATATATATATATATATATAAATATACATATTTATACATATATATATACACATATACATACATATACATATATATATGTATATACGTACAGTGAAGGGGGGGTATACCTATCTGACAGGGGGCCCACTGGGCTTGCCGCCGGTGGGAGCACGGCGGCGGAGGAGGCGGTGGCTGGCCGTGGCGGTGGCTGCAATGGTAGCAGCAGCAGCAGCAGCGGGGGCTGCGGAGGCTGCTGCGGCGTCAGCGACGGCGGGGGTGGCGGTGCAGGTGGTCAGGACGGAGGAGGAGGTCGGGGCGAAGAGGCCTGGGGTGGTGGCTGAGGTCGGAGGCTGCTGGGGGAACGGTTGGAGGCGGTCGGGATGGGGGAGGTAGCTGTGGTTGGGAGGCCGGGGGGGGGGGGGCACTGCGGGGTGGATGGCGGCGGCTGGAGGCGTCGTGGGGCGGTGGTGGTGGGTTGGTTCGACGGGGGATGGCGAGGCGAAGCGGGTGGTGGTGGTGGCGGTGGTTCAAGGTGGCGGAGGGTGGCGCTGGGGGTGGTCGGGTGTGGTTGGAATGAGGGGGGGGGGGGGGGTGCTCGGGTATTTATAGGGTTAGGGTTGAGTGGCATAGGGTGTAAATAGGGAGAAGTTTAGGGGTATTTAGGGTATTTTGGGATTTTTAGATATTTAGGCAGCCTTTTTGGATATTTTGTGGGTCCCACATGACACGTGGACGGTCCATGTTCACCAGCCAATGGGGGAATGACACCTAGCACTGTAATTTTGCATAAAAACCCCTAAAATTTCCTAATTTGCAAATAGGTCCTAAAATAGGTATTTTGCGTAATTACGCAATTAGTCTATTTAAAAATACTGATTCCTGGAAATACTGTTTTGTACAGAAAAGAGGGGGAAACCTGGGGGAGTGCCTTGGGGGGTGTGGGGGTGAGCCTGGGCGGGGGCAGGGCCTGGTTCTTTAGGTGATACGGGTCACCGTATTTATTATTTAATAAATACTGCGCACGATGTTCTCTAATTATTTAGAGGCAGGTAGGGTCATAATTTTACTACGGTGTCAATATACTAATTATAGTATATTTAAAGTAGAATATTATCGTATTTTTGTTTGGGTAAAACAGGTGCCTGTTGGTCCTCAATCTCTAGGGGTACAGAGATGGTTAAAGAGCAAGAAATAAAATAGGAATTAAATACAAACTTTTGTAACGATACTTGTGCGTCTCAAACGAGGCTCAAAATAACTCATCTGGGAGTTGCACAAAATTCTGGAAAATAGTCTAACATGTCTAGGGCAGGTATGTGAATTTTGTTTGGGAATTACAGCTAGTGTAATGCTCTAATTTAATTGTGTAAGGTATAGGTGCACAATCAATAGGATATGTAAACAAAATAAATTTTAAAAAGTTACAGAAATTCTAATTAGCTAAAATAATTCTAAATTTCTGAAATCTGGTCGAGGAAGTTTACAATCTACCCTCCTTAGAATATTTCGTCCTCGAAATAAAAACAGACATATAATAAAAATGAAAGATTGATTTGAAATATTAGGACATACCCTGGTTTGGAAATAGATAGGGGAAACGCTGTCGAATATCCTCCTCTCGTTCCCAGGTTGATTCACCTGGTGCATGATGTCTCCATGCAACACGAACTAGATGGATAGTCTGGCCTCGCAACACCTTCTCGCTACGATCTAGGATCTCTACAGGTTCCTCCTGGTACGATAGGCTTGGGCCGACGGTGATATCTGAATGGTCTAGTACATGACTCGGGTCTGGAATGTACCTCCTCAGCTGAGATACGTGGAAGACGTCATGTACTCCTTCCAGGGTCTGAGGTAGGGCTAGCTTGTAGGCAACTTCTCCGATGCGTTCTAATACATCGAAGGGTCCAATGTACCTTGGACTCAGCTTTTCTCTTCCTCCAAATCTGATAGTACCTCGAGTGGGTGAGATTTTCAAGAACACATGCTCTCCCACTTGGAACTCTAGAGGTCGTCGATGAACATTGGCCCAGTGCTTCTGTCTGTCTTGTGCAGCTCGTAGGTGTCCTTGTATCTTCTTTACTTTCTCCACCGTACGAACAAACAGTTCTGGTCCCAAGATCTGTCTTTCGCCAACATCGCTCCAGCATACTGGGGAACGACATTTCTTGCCATACAAAGCTTCAAAGGGAGCCATTTGAATGCTCGCTTGATAGCTATTGTTGTAGGAAAATTCCACCAGGTGCAAATGATCTTCTCATGATCCGCTGAAATCAAGCATGCAGGCTCTCAGCATATCTTCGAGTGTCTGGATGGTGCGCTCTGATTGGCCATCTGTCTGAGGATGATACGAGGTGCTGAACTTGAGGCGGGTACCAAGACTTTCTTGCATACTACGCCAAAAGTAAGATGTAAACCTCGTATCTCTGTCAGATACTATGCTGACTGGTACTCCATGCAGACGTACTATCTCCTTCATGTACATGTCCGCCAAGACTTCGGTAGATTGTCTGACTCTGAAAGGTAGGAAATGAGCAGCCTTGGTGAGTCTATCTACGATCACCCATACAGCATTACGACCACTGGGGCTTCTTGGGAAACCCGTAACAAAGTCTATCGTAATGTGTTCCCATTTCCACTCGGGTATTGGGAGGGGTTGAAGTAGACCGGCAGATCTCTGATGTTCAGCCTTGACTTGCTGACACACCAGGCATTTTGCCACAAAGCGTGCTATCTCTCGCTTCATTCCATGCCACCAGTAGTATTGTCGCA
The DNA here is from genome assembly GCA_036927795.1 of Iris macrosiphon. Classification (NCBI taxonomy): domain Eukaryota; kingdom Viridiplantae; phylum Streptophyta; class Magnoliopsida; order Asparagales; family Iridaceae; genus Iris; species Iris macrosiphon. The sequence goes on along the minus strand of JAYESA010000006.1, from coordinate 185,057,390 downwards.
GATCTCTGTACATCTTTGTGCCTCCAGGATGTATAGAGTATATTGAGCTATGAGCTTCTGACATCAGCTCCTCACGAAGTTCTCCATTTGGAACATAAAGACGATCACCACATCTTAGAGACCCATCTTCGTGTATGCGATATCCCGTTTGGATTCCAGCCTCTGTTCTTTGGCAAAGCCTCTGAAATCTTGCATCTGCTGGTAGAGCAGCTTTGATTCTTTCGACCAATGTTGATTGTAGCTGGTAGTTTGATAATTGGCCGTCATTTCCTGGCATAATGATCTCTATTCCCAACTTTTCTAGATCTCTCAGAAGACCTGGTTGGATGATCATAAAGAATGCCGAGGGTCTTCTGCTTAGTGCATCAGCTACTACATTAGCCTTCCCAGGATGGTACTGTAGATCAATCTCGAAATCCGTCATCACTTCGAACCATCGTCTTTGTCTCAGGTTTAAGTCTTTCTGAGTGTAGACATATTTCAGGCTTTTGTGATCGGTGAATATCTCCACTCGTTCGCCGTATAGATAATGTCTCCATAGCTTCAGGGCGAAGATGACTGCGGCAAGCTCCAGATCATGCGTGGGATAATTCTTCTCATGAGTCCTCAGTTGTCTTGAGGCATAAGCTACAACCTTCCCATGTTGCATTAAGACACAACCCAATCCTTTTTCGGATGCATCGCTATAGATTACGAAACCTCCGGATCCAGATGGTATGGTCAAGATGGGGGCAGTAGTCAGACGCTTCTTCAACTCATCGAAAGCTGTCTGGCAATCCTCAGACCAGATGAACTCCTGGTCCTTGCGGGTAAGACGGGTAATCGGCTCCGCGATTCTTGCAAAGTTTTTCTACGAACCTCCGGTAATATCCGGCAAGTCCTAGAAAGCTTCTCGCCTCCGAGACATTGGTCGGGGTTGGCCATGTCTCCACAGATAAGATCTTTGCAGGGTCCACCGAGATGCCTTCTCCTGTGATCACATGTCCAAGAAAAGCAAAACAATCAAGGAAGAACTCGCACTTGCTCAGCTTAGCATACAGGCACTCACGTCTCAGCGTCTCTAGCACCAGTCTCAAGTGCTCTTCGTGCTCCTCGTGGCTCTTTGAATATACCAAGATGTCGTCGATGAAGACTACCACGAACTGGTCCAGATATTGGTGGAAGACTCTGTTCATCAGATTCATGAATACGGCTGGTGCATTAGTCAGTCCAAAAGGCATCACCAGAAACTCGTAATGACCATAACGAGTCCTGAATGCTGTCTTCAGAATGTCTTCTCGTCGTACCTTGACCTGATGATAGCCTGATCTCAAGTCTATTTTTGAGAATACCACAGCTCCTGTCAGTTGATCGAACAGGTCATCAATTCTCGGCAAGGGGTACTTGTTTTTGATTGTCAAAGCGTTGAGGGCTCTGTAATCAATACACATCCGATATGTTCCGTCCTTCTTTGGTACAAACAATACTGGTGCTCACCAGGGTGATGCACTAGGACGAACAAATCCCTTGATTTGCAATTCCTCCAGTTGTAGCTTCAGTTCGTCAAGTTCCTTCTTCGCCAGGCGGTACACATTTGAGGATACCGGTGCAGCTCCGGGTATCAGCTCAATAGTGAACTCTACTTCTCTGTCAGGCGGTAGGTCTGGCAATTCCTCCGGGAATACGTCTTCGAACTCTGCAACGAGTGCTGGTGGTGCTGTCTCCATCGCCATATAAGCTTTAGGAGTCTGGCCTACTCCTTGCTCGATGGTACCTCGTACGTATTCGAACTCCGGGTAGCCTGGGGGTCTAAAGATGATACTACCTTTTCGGCAGTCTAGGATAGCATTGTTCTGGATTAACCAGTCCATGCCTAAGACGACGTCGAAATTTGGCATAGGGAGTACCAAAAATCGCGCTCTTAGCTCTCTACTACAAACGATTATCGGGCATGTTTCAATAATGTTGGTAACTGGAACAATACCTCCTCCGGTAAGAATTTTCTAGCACTTAGGTAGTGGGGAAGTAACTAGTTTGTACATGGCTACGAATCTACTAGATATGAATGACAGGGTTGCGCCAGAATCAAATAATGCAGTTGCAGATAATGATGCAACTAAAATGGTACCTGTGATGGTTTCTCCTTCGGGTTCTTCGGCAACTGCAGCTAAGGCAAAGGCTTGCCCGTGCCTTTGTCCTCCAGACTACTGTCTGGCCTTATTGAACTGGGCCTCTTGTGTAGCCAGGGGTGCTCCCCTCTGATATCCTTCAAATGTTGAAGGATGTGCACCTCCAGTTGAGGTCTGCGTCTTCTGGCCCGGGGCTCCATCTTTGCGTTGTGGACAGTCCTTAGCCATATGCTGGCTAGCTCCACATACTAGGCAGAGTCCCTTCTTCTTTCTGCAGTCATTGATATAATGCCCCTTCTTGCCACAATAGTGACAAGTTGGGAGCTCCTTCTTCTGGTAGGGTCCCGTCGTTTGATGTGTCTGATTCTGTGGACGACGGTTAGGTCCTCCTGCTCCTTGCTGGTTTTTGGCCGGGATGGTTGGATTCGGGCGTCTTGTTCCTCGGCCAATTGCTTCTTGCACCCTTGCTTCTGTAAGAACCTCCTCGTAGAAAATCCTCGACTGTACCGTCGTATACCTCTGAAGCTCTAGGGTGAGGCCGCGGTGGAATCTCTTGGCCTTCGCCAACTCGTTCGGTATCAGGAGGGTACCGAATCGACTCAGTCGGCAGAATTCTGCATCGTATGCGTCGACGGACAGGTTCCCTTGTTCCAGGTGCAGGAACTGGGAATACAAAGCATCTTGGACTGTAGCAGGGAAGTACTTTTCATTGAAGTACTCCAAAAATTGCTCCCAAGTCTGGTATTTGCCGACGCTGCGCTCTATAGATTCCCACCAGTGATGGGCGTTGCCGAGAAGTTGGGCCCTCACGGCGGTCATCCATAGGTCGGGGGAGAGTTGTGAGACTTCCAGCAGCATCTCTGTGTTGGAGATCCAGTCCGAGATCTCCTCTGGGGTTTCGCTGCCTTTAAAGGTTCTCGGGTTCATCTGGCGGAAGCCTTTGACTGTGCCCATTGGTTGGACAGGTGCTGGTGCCGGGGCAGTGGTTCTCTCCAAAGCCGTCATCAAAGTCTGTCTCAAGGCCTCAGTCTGTTGCCACTGAGACTGTCTCAGGGCTTCAGTCTGTTGCCATTGAGTTTGCAACATGTCCTTGAGGAACTGAAACATTTGAGGCTGGCCCTCAAGCTGGGGCATGAGGGCAGGAAGAGCTGGAGGTGGAGGCAGAGGTGTCTCCGCCAGCGGGGTTGATGTTTGCCCTTCGTGCTGGGCTGGTGTTCCTGTCTGGGCAGGATTCCGGGGAAGGTATGGAGTCGTTGGGTAGACCAGCATCCTTCTAGGGGATGGGTCTCTCGGGGTGGTCCACCAGGTATGTCCATATTTCTGGACATCAGGCGAGGGGTCTGCTGCTTGGTCAGCCCCATCTATCGTATGTCCACCAGGTATGTCCATATTTCTGAAGAAAATAGAATAATTAGAAAAGTATAAGGAAATAATGATTGATAATCAAGCAAGATGTAAAAAAATAATAATTTGATGAAGTCAGTATGGATGAGACCTAGTAATTCTATCCTATTGCAGGCTTGCTGGGCATGTCATCATACCACTAGCAATAAATTCGACCTGCATGGGCCACCACTAAAACCATGTCACGCCCCAGTCCCAAAATGTGAGGAACTAGGCCACGTGGCATTGGCCAGCTGACACGTCACTATGGGTTTAATCCATTTTTATGGACCCACAGGAACATGCTACGCTGTCCTAAAATACTATAAGTCTAATACAGGAAAATCTATCTCATCCACAGAAAATATCAGGAAATAGTGCTGAATATATATAATGCTGAGTCTGAAAATGTAATAATACACATCTTGCGGAAACAAACCCACTACAAAAATATAATAAAAGTGCAGAAAACCAGATAGACTAAGTATCGTCTATCTAGCAAAACATCTCCATCTCCAAGAGAGCAAGCTTCTAGAATCAGGTAGACTCTGATGGTGTCTCCTCTAATTCTTCCTCAGTAGCACACCTGGTCTCCTGTCCGGGACCATACACCGTAGGATAGAAAGCCTCGTCTAAATCTGGAAGGGAACCAGGTCCTCAGTGGGACATAACAAGATACAGAAAACAGTATGCCATGTATGTAAATACTGAATAAATAAATAAATACAGGGTGCTAACCATCTAAGTGAATGCAAGTAAAGACCTTGTAGTACTCATGGGAAAGTGTAGGTTTGACATATGCTGACTTAATTCACCAATCGTGTTGACTGGC